>CM060932.1:958534529-959784529 GCA_030765085.1 Allium cepa
TAAGGCCACCAAACAATTCTGAAACTGAGGACATACCTCACAATGATGCTCAAATAAAATCCACTCATCCAATGGTTACAAGGGCCAAGAGTGGCATCTTTAAGCCAAAAATCTACACAGCAAACCTGAGAGAACATGAACCAGTTACATACACCCAAGCTGTCAAAGACAAAAATTGGAGAGATGCAATGAATAAAGAATACAATGCTCTCATCAAGAACAGAACATGGGACCTTGTATGTCCACCAGACAATAAAAACATTGTTGGATGTAAGTGGACATACAAAATCAAAAGAAATCCAGATGGAACCATAAACAAATACAAGGCAAGACTAGTTGCAAAGGGCCATACTCAGCAATATGAGTTTGACTTCAATGAAACATTTTCTCCAGTGGTAAAACCATCCACAATTAGACTGATACTCACAATTGCATTATATAAAAAATGGGATATAAGACAATTGGATTTCAACAATGCATTCCTCAATGGTATTCTACAAGAGGAAATTTATATGGAACAGACACAGGGATTCACCAGAGATGAAAACTATGTGTGAAAATTGAATAAGGCCATTTATGGTCTTAAACAGGTTCCAAGAGTCTGGTTTGATAGACTGAAAATATCATTAACAAAACAAGGATATCAGTCTACCAAATCAAATAAGTCACTCTTCATCAAAGTTAATGATGTATCAACAATATATATACTAATATATGTTGATGAATTAATTATTACAGGCAATAACAGAGAGGAGATCAAGCATATCATCACTTATTTAGATGAGCAATTTTCTGTAAAAGACCTTAGAAACATCAACTGCTTCTTAGGTATAGAAGTGAAAAGAAAAGCAAATTCAGAAATAATCTTATGCCAAAAGAAGTATATTCAGGAAATACTAGACAGAGAAAAAATGAGTGATGCAAAGGCACAACCAACTCCCATGATAAGCAGTCAACATTGTTCTAAAAACAGGGGAGAAGCCATACTTGATATTAAACAGTATAGAAGTGTTGTAGGGGCATTACAATATGCAACTATAACACGACCTGATATTGCTTACAGTGTTAACAAGGTGTCTCAATTTTTACAGAATCCAGTTGATGAACACTGGAAAGCTGTAAAGAGGATTCTCAGATACTTAAAGGGAACAATAAATCATGGCCTATCTCCGAAAGCATGCAACAACTTGAATATAGTAGGTTATGCTGATGCAGACTGGGCATTAGACCCAGATGATCGAAAATCAGTCACAGGCTACTGCATATATATTGAAAATAACCTTATATCATGGTGTTCGAAGAAACAAGCAACTATATCAAGGTCAAGCATCGAAGACGAATACAGAAGTGTAGCAAGCGCTACAGCAGAAATTATTTGGCTATAGTCTATACTGAATGAGTTAAAGCAGAAATCAGATAACATACCAATTCTATGGTGTGACAACCACAGTATACATGTCGGCCAATCCAATACTTCATTCTCGAACCAAGCATATAGAGATAGACCCATACTTCGTTCGAGAACTTGTTCAGAAAGGAAAACTTCAAATAAGACACATACCTGCCACTTACCAACATGTAGATGTTCTCACTAAAGCGCTATCGGCAAAGAACTTCAACAAGTTCAGATCTGACCTGAAGGTTGAAGATGACAAAGAACAAACATCTGCAACCACCTCAGTTTTCAACAACAACTCAAAGGTCCCTGAGAACTCAAGCATAGTGAAAAAGGAAGAAACTTTCTCTGGTTTCCACCTGCCGAAGCAAGGGTACCAGATCTCAGCTTCTAATTCGAGAAGAAACAGCGAGGATCTAGCTTCTCCAGTGGAGATTCATCATCTCATGTCTAGATCTGATGAAAAGAAGATAACTTTTTAAAGCAATCGTGAGATTTTTTCAATCGCCTCTTTGCAAACCCTAACCCTAGGGTCGCGTTTGAAGGGGGGAAATAAGAATGTAATGCAGTCGAATATGAAAAAGCAGTGTTATATCAATATGAAGCAGTATTGTAAGCAAGCAGGACGAATAAGAAGCTCAGACCCAAAAGTTCTATTTCTTTCAAATTACAGTTGTATCGTGCATAAATACAACACAAGATGTAAACTGAATCATTGTATTGTCACTATTTTCTTCTTCAATAAAATTTTACAAACTCTTTCTTATACTTTGTAGGCATGCATTTTTTGTGTTAATTGACAATAATGCGATGGTCGTCCTTAATAAATATATTTTAGAAAGGCGGAGAAAATATGTATTAAGGTCTCATACAAGCGCATCCGACTTAATTATGATGGTTCACAAGTAACTTCTGAACCATTGCAGTATAAAACGATGTGTACTGAATTTTCGAAGGTAGCAGCCTTGGCATCGGATGATGGATATTGTTTTAATTGTGTCATGAAGTGGATAGAATTTAACAAGAATGAGCTGTATTTAAAAAGATACGGTGTACCTCTTAGATCCATAAATCATTACTATTATATTAATAGTGAGTTCAGTTTCGAGCTCACAGAAGCCTCCATCAATTTTTGGAAATGAAAAGTCCTCTTATTTATTTTTAATTTTTTCCCCTTCCACTTCTATCCTTCGTACCGGCAATTCTACGAAAACATTTCAACGCACACGCTTGCTCCTTTCTCTCCGCTTCATTGCTCATCCGCCCCTTCCTATGTTCCTTCCGTTCCTTCAATTCCCGTTCACTCTCCCTTTCTAGCTGACCAATGACCTAAATCATTTTTTCTCTAACTTAAATGTTAATTTAAAAGCAAAAAAGAAGCTTCCTCTTTGTTGTTGTACCTTCAATTTGCGGATCTGAATTTCCTGCATACATTTCAACCCAATTAGAATTTTTTTTCCTCAAATCAAACCAACGACTCTACTTCCCAAACACTACATTCCTCAATTTTGGTTCAGCGGTAACCCATACGTGTAAAAAGTCGCATATACATCTTTTGTTTAACTTTATCTCCTGCTTTTCTTTCTCTAACCCTAGATTAAACTGCGGCTATGGACTACGATAACTCTTCAACCGAGTCATCGGAGCTCCGCTTATCTTCATTGGTCAATTTCCTACTTTGGCTATTCCCGATCATTTCCCCACACTGTTTTACGTGCGGCTCTACTGCTTTCCCTCCGGCTGGTTTGCTCATGCCTTCAAAGCCCGCTTTGAGGTAAAAACCCTTCATTTACATCGTTGTTGTTAAGCGTAGCTTATTGATGTTTTTGTCGGTCGAAATAATGAGCTTTTGTGCTGCTTATTCGGTCGCACTTTCCAATTTGGCATTTGGTCCTGTACATGGCTACAATGCAATTATCTGCTCTGCTAATAATTTGCAGAATACTTATTGTGCATCAGTAATTTAGGGTTGAACCCTAGAAGTTATTTTCTCAAAATATAATTAGTATGTTTGTTAGTATGCCGATGTAATGCATTTTTTTCCAGTTTGAGTTTAATATATAGTATAACTTATTTGGTATCGAATTTAATACTTTTGTTACAGTTAGCCTGGGTAATTATTTCATATTTTGAAATATGAAACAGAAAGGACAAGGATTCATAATAAATTGTGTCAACGTGTTTGGAATGAATAAACCAAACAAAAGAAATTTGCATTGGTAGTTCGAAATAAGTTCTAAATGAATAGTCATAAGCAGAAGAGTTGCATAGGTAAATTATCAGTAGTAGTTTATGTGAAAAATATTGACATGCTGCAAGACTGTTACTGTCAATTTGGTGGACTTTTGTGGTTAGATATGATTGATTGATAATTATAAGTGATTTAAAAATGGTCGAAATGACATATTTATGGCTAAATGATATAATTTTAGGAAGTGGTAGCAGTGAATTTGATATATTTTTTAAAACGAGGTGTCACGCATTTTGATGCTTTTTGTTTAATGTTTGCTGTCGTTTACAACACTGGTTTGAATTTGCATGCTTCAGGATAAATTGAACGAAATGTGAAAAATGTCAGTACTCCCAGTCCAGTCCCATAAAATAAACTTCCAGAATTTACTTCTATATGCATCCTTTTTTTTTAACTTCCCCGGATATTTGTAATTATTTAAACAGAGCTTAATCTTTGCCAAAATAGAAATAGGGTATTTGATGAACTGTATCTTTTGTATGTTTGATTTTGCCATAATTCATGTTTGCTTTCTGTTTTTACATTAATTTCTCTGGTTTTTTTACTACCTAATGATCATGTCCTGTTATTTGCTAATTGCATGATCTTATGCTTTACACTCCACTAATCTTCAGAGGTAGGTCTCCTATTGTGAATGATAGTTCCTATTATGAATTTTAAGTGGGATTGCACAAACTATTATAAATGTCAACTATAATTAGTTATTACAAAATGATATACACAAAGTGAATTATCAATATTTGATGTGTTGCAAAATGATCCAAGTCATACCAATTCACTTTTGAATATAAAGTTGTAGTTTAGCTTAAAATTGGTACAGATATTTATATAACTTGGTGTTTGATAGGTTTAAGTTTTGTTCTTCACTTCTTTGTCATCGACATAACTAGAGACAATATTTATCATATTTTTATCCTGAATATTATTGAAACATGAATTATAACATATCCCACCTTGAATTAGATTAGGGACATGTTGCTTATTTACATTCAGATGTTGAGTAATTTATTCAAAGTTCAGACACTGACATGAAGTTATATTCATGTTCATTAATTGACTTTTTAATTCCTCCTTAACGAACCATTGGTTATAAGGGACAATTTTTTGCCTCATGCAATATCAAATGACCACATAATATCAAATGACTAAGTTGACATTGTTTGATCAATCTTCTGATTTCATTTTTAATCATATGAAAGAGTAATTTAAGAAAGTAGTTTATTTAAGTCAAGTTAATTTATTTCTCTTCAAATTTTTTGTTGTTGGGTTTACTAATGATTTATTTGATTAACTTTCACAAACATATCTCCCAAAGATCAAAGAGCGGTAAGAAATTCATGATGGTTGGAAGATAAAAAAATCATATTTATGTTACTATTTGATTTCATTCAATTTGGACTATACGCCATGTTGGTTGACCTCAAAGTAATGACTCTTGATATATAAGGAGATGAAAAAGTTAGGATTGAATGGACTGCTAATCGAGTAAAGTATTGGCGCTATACTCTATGAGTTGAAGATAGTTTGTAATAAAAAAAAATGGCCACAAATTTGTTTTCTTTGCACCTTACAGTCCTATATTAATATATTGTTTAGTTTTATATAACGGTTTTCATGTAGTTTCTTAGGGAAACAAAAGAGAAAATTTATTACCTACCAGTTTGGGTCGATGTATAGGAGCATGTTAATTACTTGCAGGTATATTATGTGCCATATGTTTTACCTTTTTTAATTCCGTTTCAGTTGAAAATTGCTATCTCAAGCATTTTAATGATCAACGTGTGTCATTCAACGTTTAATATTGAACTATAATGATTTTGTATGATTGTTTTTGTTTATTGAGTATTTGGATTGATAAAAGCTCTTATAAAAATTCATTAACATTGAGAATTATGGTTTTGATTTTTTACAAATTTCTGTGTATGTTGGTTAATTACTTTTTTTGTCTGCAGAGTTTTCAATAGATCATTTATTTGTTAATTATGCTTCACCTCTTTTCATAAATACAGGATTTATGCTCATAAAATCATCTCTTTTCTTCTTTTTTTTTGGTCTGTTGAAAACCTAATTCAAACCCGTCTCTCTTGTATGATAGTTACATTCGTATCATATTTACCTTTTTGAAACAACTGGAGTTTAGAGAAATATTAAAACTTTCTTGGGCAAAACAAATCCTATAAAACTACTCTCGCTGTGTCGGCCATATAGGTTTATATATTTCCGTAATGTTTGCAGTTATTTAAAGCTGTGCAAAAATTTATGAACTATGGAATTATATCAGAAATGAAGCACGATGTGCATGTCATATAATATTTTAATATTGTTCATATTATAATTGTAAAGTGTAGCATTTTATTAGCAAGTTGAAATTTTTTATTGTAAATCAACATAATATTTTCAAATACCAAAAGATGAGCTCATTGAATTTTTTTTTAAAAAACATTTCCTATTATCAAACTTCCCTATAACTATATATTTTACATATCATGTAATTATGTGCATGAACCAGACTACAGACTTAAAACCTTTGAAACGAGTCTTAGCACATTTTATCTGTATGTGTCGATGAATACATGTTTGAAGACAGTAAAATGAATCCAATAATTTCTATATAGGTTCTCAAAGGTTTATGTTTGCATGTTGTATCATAAAATGGGATCCAATTTGTACAAAAAACTAATATTTGCATGCAAAGGAACATACAGATTGCGCAAAACAACTATAGAAACCAATGGTTTAATTGTATATGCACTTAAGAGACATCATACACCAGTAATGAACGTGTATTTTTCCCTTACATTTCATGCATGCATTAAAGGTAGAATCACCCAGTAAATTCTACACCTTTCATTTTCTCTCAAAATACGCCTACTTATCTCTCTTTGGTTATACGAAGGAAAAAAAAGAATTCACAAAATGATGATTTAACTGTAGTCCATTTTCTGTTGTTTCTCTTTATGCTATTCCCCTTTGGATGATTATAAGAGTGAATATGGAACCCTAATCTTTGATTTTGTACAAGCGATTTTTGGTTTACCGATTTTTTTTCAAAGGATCGAACTTTAGTTTTTCTTGCATTTTCCAGTTTTTGTTTATTCAATTATATCGCCTCTTGGTTGGTGGATATGAACTTATATTCATTATTCTTCATTGCATGTTCTATTAATCATCAAATTTTATTAAATTATGCTATGCTTGATATAAGAAACTCATGTAGCTGGATTTATTTGCGTTAAGTATCATCAGTCTTTTTAGTTTATTCTGTTGTGAGTTAAGATCTTAATTGATACTTTATTTGGTTCTTATCTGTTCTATAATTTTCAATTTGCGGTCCTATAAAGATATATGTACATGTTGGGAGCATTAGCATTTATGGCAAGAAAGATATACCTAATTTTAATTAGAGAACATACGAGTAGCATTTATGGCAGTTTCCATTTGTTTCAATTTCATGGATTTTTTTTATATTTTATTCATGTGTACCCATACTTTATTCAACTAAAATTTGAAATGATGTTGCAATTTTATTGGTTTGTATTCACTCAATCCTAAATGTAGATTAATCTCTACTCTAATTCGTATGGTGAATTGTGAGATCGGCTTCTTATTGGGATTGAGTAGTATAACTGTGAAGTTTTATTATTTAATACGTTCTGAATAAATTAGGTATCAGTTTGTATGATATACTTTAATAAATGTGTTTTATGTTGTGACTACAGATCAAATCCTAGGGACTTATTGGTATTTTATATTAATTGTTAGCATTGTTTGAGACCTTTAACTTGAAATGCAGGGTATGTGGCATTTGGATCTTAATTATGGAAAGAAACATGAAGATATATGTTTCTATCTTACAACTTTAAATAACTTTGATTTTTAGTTATCCCTGTTATCTTCATCTTCAATTTATTTTCCATAATTTAATTACTACATATTGGTCTCCATGTTTTAAATCCAGCAAAGTGGATCTTAACTACCATGTGTTTGTTTCATTTAGCAAATGTATCATGTGTAGCAAGTATGGTTTCATGGACATTTTATACGGATATATCTTTGTATCTTGATCACTTTCTTGGAAATAATGGATTCACAGACCTATTTCGTTGCATGAACCTTAACTGATTCAATTATTTCAAAAAATTACGTTGCAATTGTGGTTATAAATCAATGTGCTTAGAGTTGTATTGATATTGCCAGAGTTTGTTATGACAATAGTATTGTGCACATAAAACAAACAGAAAGTTGACGATAATTGAGAAAAATACGGTCGTACGACACAGATCTCTGCATATTAGTTGTGTTGTGTTTAACAAATTCTATTTATGATTAACTTTCCACCTCTATTGACATTTTGAATTTATTGGTTATGCCAATGATTTTATGGATTGATATCTATTTCATTTATGATTGGAGAATTTATTTCGCATTTCATTGATTTTGGTGGTGCACGGTTTAATATTTTGTTGAAGACCTTAACATCTACCAAAGCTACTTTTTACTTAATTCGATATTATATTATAACAATGCAGGGGATACAACAATCGATATGATTTATAAAACGATGCTCCCATAGCTAAAGGTCAGTGCACAACTCTCTAAAATGGCAAAGTGAGTTATGTTTGAATAGATATGTTTCACTTGATTAGAATCATTAGATGCATATAAAAAGATAGGGATTGTCTTTTTTCTTTACCATAAAGGTGTATGGCTTAAGATATCACCAACATCTTCTCGATAGTTATCTTCGCTAACAAGTTTTAGATGTGTGCTACTAAAATTTTATCATTGTGGTTAAATATTATATATGTCTAAAGTAGTGAAAATTTACTTGAAACTTTAGAAAAAAACTTTGGTCCTAGCTAAATTGGTACCGACAAGTTTGTAAATAATTTTTTTTACTGAAATGATTCAAAGTGAGATGATGTGTTACGTTGGTTTTTAGATCATTATACATACCTCATTTGCTAATAATTTCGTAAATAATATTGCATAACAACAATTCAAACATTCACTAGATTTTCACAAATAAATAAATGTGCTTTGCAGCGCTGCTTGAAAATTTTCTTATTATCTTACAACTTTATGAATTGTCAACAATAGTTTAGCCATTGGGTTTTTGATATGAAATGATTATGAAGATGAACGTTTTTGGATAAGCCACGATGTTGCTATAATTTAATAGTGGCAATTTTGCAGCTTTTCTTTTTTCACCATGTGTATGTAAGTTTGCAGGGGACTTAGAGTCATCTAAAATGTAAATAATATGTGATTAATATTTATCAATAAACGGTGGTTGTTTTTATATATTTATTTTTTGGTTTTATAGGTACTTGAGATACAATAGCCTAAAGGTTCATTGGAAGAGTATAAGGAAAGCCGGTTTTATTCAACAAATTGAATTACGAAGCAATATCCAAATAAGGTACTACTGTATAATTTTTTATGCCATTTTCCTCACTTTTGGAGTAGCATTTTTCCTTAGTTGTTGAGGTATTTGACGCTGTTGATACACTGTGCCGCCATGATATATACTGCCATTATAGAATATTCAATGCTTCAATTAAAACAAGGAGAAGTTGTTTCGACTCATGAGTTATATATATAATTGTATCATTACTAAATTTTAAAAGTTCAAAGACATGGTGTTGATGTATATTGTTATTCCTATATGACAATATGCGCTCTTTTACTTCTTTCCTTTCAAGGTTGAACAAATAATTTGTTGTATGTTATTATTCCTATATGATGTGTTGTCATGCACTTTTCATCTACGAGAAAAAACAGTTAGAAATTAATTGTTACAAATACTATTGCGTGATATTTATTGGATGATAATTACTAATAGACATCAAATAAATTTCTTCCTCCACATGTTCTGTACTTTTAAGGCCAACAAACTAACTTTCACAACTGT
The DNA here is from genome assembly GCA_030765085.1 of Allium cepa. Classification (NCBI taxonomy): domain Eukaryota; kingdom Viridiplantae; phylum Streptophyta; class Magnoliopsida; order Asparagales; family Amaryllidaceae; genus Allium; species Allium cepa. The sequence continues at coordinate 958,544,091 of CM060932.1, forward strand.
AGCTATGAATGTTCAGATAGCAAAATCTGCTGCACTCCAAAGGAGCTAGAGATACTTCAAAATAGTTTTTTGCATGAAAGTTTTTCCATATAATGATTACATTTTCCAGGTAACTTGATCTGATCTATTTGGAATTCTTCCCTTTCATTCATCTTTAGTTTTGAAAAGTCATAGTTTAGTCCTTGGCCTTTATATCTGTAAGTAGATAACCATGTTACGTCGATGATTTTGGAGTTGATAAAAAGGGGTTGCTGTTGTAGTGAGTATAACGACATCCAAAAAAATCCATGCTTTCAACATTTCTACATGTCCCATCATAACATTTGCCAATGCCAAATTTCAGTGTAAAGAACATTACATAGATGTTGTAATTCAAAATGTTAAGAGTCAAACATAGGAGTAGTTTCTATGTGTAAAAACATTGAACTCACAAATACACACATTCTGTGACAATTATAATTTTGATTCCATGCTACCAAGTTATGTAAATACTTCATTGCTATATTCTAACATTTTCTACTGCTTTGGGTGCACATTACAGATCCATTTAGGCTGAATAGCTACATGGAACAGTGCCACAATTACATCCTTTGCCGCAGTGATAGTGTACACATATGGATTCACCTGTGGGCCACAATGGTTCCTTTTCCAGCTGAGATGAATTCTGTAGAAGTCACAACGCAAACTAGCATTTTTGCTAAAATTTGTATATTAGCTTGGTAGATAAAGCTGCACTTTCTTTCTATTTCCTTCAGCTTATTGAAGCTGCACATGCTAAAAGTAAAGAAATGATTTTGATTATATGTATATATGGTGACGTTTGAATTTTGTAATAAATGATTTTATTAATGGAAACATTTATATGTATCACATTTGAGCTTTGAGTTTGGCTTTTCAGATAAGTTATATAATTTCATTTCCCTTTGTTTGATCCTAAGCCACCAAAGGATAGTAACACGGTATCCTCATAAACCTATAGTCCATCATAAAATAAACCCAAAGAATATTCATCTGTGGTCGACAAAAGCTCCAAATATTTAATCAACACTTAATTGTCCAAACAATCATCAATTTTAATATTTCTTGCTATTGCAGGCTAATATTATTGTGCTGATGCACCAACACACTAGGGTCTATTGCTACTGTTATAATTCTCTAAAAGAGAGCATGATTATCTATAAGTTTTATTCTTCATAAGAAGTTGCTATGAAGAAAGGAATCCAATCATTCATTCATTTATCTTTGTAAATGCCCTTAGTTTTGGTGGATGGTTGTATAGATATATTTCAACCAAAATACCACAGAAATTCACAACATAGCTAAACATGCTAATAGGAGGAGGTCCGTGTGCGTAGCACGGGTTCACACTAGTGATGTAAATATTATAGAATATAGTGCTGAGGTTAATGAATGTTCGAATATGCAAGATCCAATACGGAAGAAATCCAAAGGTCGCACTCGCACAAATAGAATTAAGTCATTGCTAGAAAAAGTCAAAGAAAAGTGAAAAAGGTATCTAGAAAGCAAGATAACGCAGGTGAGGGCATAGGTTTTATTATCCGAATTATATACATGCCATAAATTGATAGTATTATGTAGCCTTGCATTTGAGTTTGTAGTTTGGTACATGTGTCAGTTATTCTGTTCATGTAGGATTAGAGTTCTACTGTTAGAAATTTCATGGTGCTATGTCTTAATATCATGTTTTCAACATCCTACGTTATGTTGCAGATTCTTTATCAACCAACTAAGTTTATATGTATAAAGTAGAATAACATCTAAAAATTAACATATTTGTTATGATGATTTTAATTACTCATAGTTGTCAAACACAGTACAAAGCACACAACCATCATTTTTCATATACATTATTATTTGTCCATGTTATAAATTTATAATCAAGTTAGAGACTATCGTATTTCCTTACTATTCTCCTTGGTTCTCCCTTATTTAGTACTAATAAAATGACTAAAGTCTCAACTAATTGAACAATGTCCATGTCCTTTGTAAACTAATGAAATTGTATTCAAAATATTTTCTTATGTTATTTTGCAGGAAGGTATTGATGATCCATTTATATCTTTGAAAAAAGTAAACAGAACTAAAAAAATATGATAACAGGTACTTCACCCTCAAAATCAAAGATTGTATTTGGAAGTGAAAATTCCATGCAACAAAACTCTTTATCTTCCAACGATGCATTAAACGGTGCATTTTTATTTTTTATATCATATATAAAAGTATTTTGCTTTTTATTTTAGTCCCACTGTTAAAGTATGTAGTGATGCATGTCTGCTTGTATATTTAACGTAGAGAAACATGAGTCCTATGTGGAGATATGAAGAACATATGCAACCATTATATGACCAACATCATTTCATGGTAAAAATAATGTGCAATATAGTATATAGCTACTTAACTTGATTATTTTACCATACATTTTATTGTACTGCTAGGAGCCTCATCATTCTCTTAAAACGGTCCATATGGAAAGCACTCGTCTGTCTTTTCACCTCACTTTCCATATCCAGTGTACCAAAAACCTCTGTTTTGCTTCAAAATTTTATCATAGCCCAATGCTACAGTGTTGCGAGTCTCTTCATTACATAAATTTTAGTTTCTTCTACATTTTCACCATATTTTTTGTTTCCATTACTAATAGTTTATTGCGCATATAGGGATACAATGGCCCAATTGAACATGAGAATGAAAAAATCCTTGAGGAAGCACCATCCCTCTGTATCACTTGATTCCATGGTTATATAGAGTTAGGGTGTTGTACGTAAGCATTTTCCTTTCATAAATATTTGGACACTTGATGTCTTAAATAAATTATATATGTACAACATAATAAGTTCCAAATCGGCTTTGAATACTGTTTGTTAATATCTTAAGACAATCACATGGCTTTGCTTGTTATGTACAACCAGTGCCGGACTGGACCCGTGACAAGTGATGTCCCAGACAGAGCGGTAGAAAAAAGGATGATTAAGAAGAGGAAGGGGAAAAAGTTCATACAGACCAGCTTTCGAACCCTAGTTGTAAGGGTAATAGGCACATGTTAAAGCAGCACACCATTTGTGATTTCTATAAGAAGTTGTCCCACTATTTTATCCGATCAATATTCTTAAAAGCATATCGGACATTCCGTTACCCCTTCGGCCATCTTCGTCGGTGTTGCTCTAGACGAACGTCTTGCTTGCCTTGCCTCTGGACGGGTCCTGTGTACAAGTCACCTATTTTGGATGTAATTGGTAATGCATCTATTTATTTTTCTTTTACTTGTATTGCTCAACTGAAACATGGTACTGCGTATGAATATATTTTTATTATACATTCTTAGTTTAACTATTTAACTTCATTTTTGTGTAAGAATTGTTAAAGATATGTCATATATCTTAGTATGATATATACTTTTGACATCATTTGTGTAAAACTGGTGACTTCTTTGCACAAAATTTGTAAATATGTTATGTATGGTGAGGCGATTGCTTTGTTAGATGAAATGTTTGTTAATTCAAATTTTTTTCCTAGCTATCTAAAAACCAAAAGTCACCTTTCAAAAGTAAAAACAACAATCAGTACGAATTTGTTAGAGGCGTTGTTTTCACAGATATTCCTATTGATTTTTTTTATTTTTTTTGACATAGGTCAGAGTTGTATTGTTTGAAGAATTGTACAAATTTCAAACTTTTTTTGGGTTTTAAGTGGAGAGTTGAGGATGAAATATTATGGCAAAATGTTTGGGAGAATAATTCTTGCAAGCATAGAATTTGGTTATGCACGTGCCATCCACGTAAGCCCACAGAAAATAGTCGATTTTGGTTCGGGTGCAATAGCATTATTGTTACAATGGTGGCGTGCTTGTTGTGGATCTATCAACTTATTGACACATTGTAACTTGGACAGTTGAGATAACTTGGTTTTGAAATCACTGTCACATGCATTTGGATAAGATAATTCCTACGAATTTATTTGAATATCTGAGTTGCTTGCCTTGCAAAATATGTGGCTTAAATGGTTGCTAGTGGAAACTTCTTAGACGAGTGATTCTTTCCCATAAATAGTCGCTGTATTCTAGGCCAACGAGTGCTATTAGAAATTTATAGTAAAGTGAGATGATGCAATAAAGTGAGCCATGGACATTCATCGAATTTTAACCCAATTCTAAGGTTTGATGTTTATTGTGAATATGGCAAACAATATTTTCATACACGTATTATTATTTTCATATCCAACGACGTAATAATCGAATGACAACGTGACCTAAACAATATTAATTGAATTAAATTAATAATTGGTAACTGTGGAGAAATAGGAATGACAGCCTTCGAATATTTCATCATGCGTTATAATCATGAAACAAATGAAAGACAATGGAGAAATATGAATGATAGCCTCGGAATATTTCATTATAGGCTGTAAACAAGAAACTAATAAAAGGCTAGCATCCATTATACAGCTGTTAGGCATACCTAGTACTTAGCTTGTACTTAGGATGTAATTAGTAATTATAATTTGAGAATTAAGCAACGGCTAGTAGAATTAGGTTATATATAATCATGTAAAGAGAGCTTGTAGAATCAGAAATTAGCAATAAAACTAATTATTTATCATATTCAATCTTCTCCTCGAAAATTCAATATAATATCAGAGCAGGTCAGGTTCTAACTCAAAAGTTCCATAACAATATCAAAAGTTGCAGATCACAAAGAACTACAGTCATTCAACATGTCTCAATCCGATAACACAAAACTCACAAACATCATACTCAGTGGTAGTAGAAATTACATTCCCTGGTCAAGATCAGTAGAAATTGGTCTAGGTGGCAAAGGGAAATCATGTTATATCATTGGAAAAGGAAAAAAACCCAACGCAGCAAAGCCAACTGAGCCAACTCTTGAAGAGAAGCAAAATTGTAAGAATGGAAGACAACCGACCAATTACTCATGTCATGGCTACTCAGCACAATGGAACCTTAGATTTTAAACACACTTATGTACTCCAGCACATCAGGAGGTTTGGGACGAAGTCAAAAGAAGGTATAGTCAACAAAAAAAATTCGCTCGTATCTTTAGCCTTAAATAAGAGCTTGCCCAAATTAAACAGAGTATTCAAAGTAATAATGAACTAGTGATCGAAATTATGTCAAAACTGAAAGAGCTCAATGTCTATCTTCCACAACAATAGACCCGATTAAAACCTAAAAAGGATCCGAACAACTTAATTTTAACCTACCTACCTAGGGGCTCTCGATCCAAGCTATGAATCGATCTAGTCTCAATTCTTGACATCAACCAAGATGCCAAGTTTTTATGATGTAGTGTTAAGAATTGAGCAAGAGCAATCTCGGTGATCACTTATGAACCCTAGGCAGTCAAAAAATCATGAGAACAAAGTGTTTCAGATAAAATACTCAAACCCTAGTTTCAGGAACATGACCAAAGGGGAGGTGTTAGGAAATCCAATCTACGGTTTCGATGACAACAACTATACAATGGAAATCGAATATACATATAGATATTTATTTATATACAGGTACTTGTTAGAACAACATCACTAGAAAGACAAGAACGAGGCTCAAATGACACTATAAGAGACTACAAGTCGATAGGAACAAGGAAGTAAAAGAAAGAATGCATAAAAATTGACATGCACCATATCAGACGTCTGGATGCGCAAGTCAAACGTCTGAAATAATTCTTTGGAACTACAAACAGGCTAAATCAAACGTCTGGTAATAGCACTCAGACGTTTGATCGTCTGCTATATTCAAAAAAAAATTTAGTATCAAATGTCTGAAACAAATACCAGACGTCTGAATTCAAACTCGAACTTCAGAAATGAACTGCAACTGCCATATGTGAATGAACATCTCTGCTTCTCTTCGCCACAACTCTTCACCATCAACAAAAGCAACCTTAGAAGATTCATTAATTGATGTAACTATTCAAGATACCTATCTACAGCTATATATAGCATCAAAAATCAAGAGAACAAAAACCACTTCACTTACTTACACTTTTTAATTCTATACTCTATCTTATATTCTTGATCTCTGCACTCTAGCAATCTTTACTTGTATTCACTCTTCCATATACTCAGTTCTTCAGAGTCAATATTCCTTAGAAATATACTGCAAGCAATTGTACTAATTAGTCAACATTCGTGTTATATTAGAAAACACATTTGACAAGAACAAATCAGTGTAACCAAGCCTATTCCTCCGAACGAAGCGAGGGTTTTTGATAGTCGAATTCCGAAAGGAGCTTCGGGACTGGACGTAGGATGGGAGGTCCGAACTAGTATAAAATTCTGCTGTGCTTATTCTATATTTACTTAGATTAATATTATTTTAGTTGCATCATATATTTTGTCACATATACTTGCATATACACTACACGATCCACCCCGTAGACTTTCAATTAGTATTAGAGCAAGGTTTGATTAAAGTACAGTAACACGTATTTGAATCACTTTAATATGGCAAGTATTTTTCAAGAAGGCCAATCAACAACACATCCCCTACTTTTTAATGGTTCTAATTATGCATATTGGTCAACACGTTTGAGAATTTTTATGGAAGCTAACGAATTAGAAATTTGGTCAGCCACTCAAAATGAATATGAAGCACCTGACACTGCTATGAACACATGTGATGATGCACAAAAAACCACAGCTTCTAATAGTGCCAAAGCTATGAATGTTTTATTTTATTCATCTACGCCAAAACAGTGATTTTGTAACATTTTATATTTCTCAATTTCTAACACTTTTAAGTGTTACAAATGGCTAACAGTAAAAAAGAGTGAGAATACTAAGAAAAGTGTTAACAAAAATAGAGAATTTTATTAATAATTTTTGCAACACAAATAGATGTTAGAATACTTGAGGAATCTGTAAATAAGTCATGACAGTTTGGAGTGTTTTGTAATTTTACAATAGATTTCATTTCCCACGCTTTCTTATTCACCGGCCACTTCTTTTTCTATTTTCTGTCTTCCTTTCTTCTAGGTTTTCTAGAAACCAACATTGATTTGCTTGCGACAAATCATAGGCTCGACGATGTAGTCCCCGCAGCCAAGGTCGCTCTTATACTCCTCTAAGCGATGCTAAATTGATCGACAACAATATAAAGAAGCCTGAGGAAAGAGAGCATGTAAGATTATTATCTTCTAAAACTGCAAATAATTTGTTTCTTTTTTGTACGATTTCAAACCCTAATTCACAAGATCTACCTCAAAAGACCATAAATTTAGGGTATTTGAGAATTTTGGTGTATTTTAAAAACAGAATCTGAACATTATTTAATCGTTTAATCATAAAAATCGTGCTAATTGAAATTCTGGTTTACATTAGGACGAGAGTATTATCTTTGAATTCGTAAATCAGTGTTTACAGTTGATAATATTTGTTTTGCTGTTGATTTGGGAAGTCACCCAAGTTTTGGTGAAGTATTCTCAACTTTCAAAAGTCAATATTCATTCTCAGAAGTCAATTTGAACTATGTTCGCAAACAATTCCAGAAATTAAAATCGATTTTAAACTCGAAATTGAAACAACAGGTTGTTTGGAGTTTGGAGAGTTGGAGATTGGGGCTGTGGAAATTGTGGGAGTTCGATTGTTCGATTGTGTTGTGGAGTTGAATTCTGCTATCGCATGGTTCGGTGATGTAGCGACTGATGATGGTAATGGAAGCAATCGATTTGGGATTCGTAGTTGTATTCGAATTGCGGTGGAGTTTGGTAGAGCTGTAGATAGATAGGTTTGTGGTGGTTCTAAGTGGAGATCGCGGTGATGATTTCGGTGATTTTCAGAGAAGGTCGAGGCTGTGAAATTGGTAGAATTGTGGGGGTATATTCAGGTGATAGTGGTTGATGGTAAGTTTAGGGAGTGACCCTGGTTGCAGTCGAGTGGAAGTTAGGGGTTTGGGATGGCAGTGATGGCCGCGATGTAGTTGATGAATTGCGTGGGTTTCACTTTGTTTGAGGATGAAGTGTAGAGAACAAAGTGAATGGAGCATGCAGCAGTGGAAAGGGTGGTTGGGTATTTTAGCTCCAGTCTTCATCACCTAAACATCCTATCTCAGTACACCCCTGCCTCTCCTTCTCAATCCTCCATCTCTAAAGGGCCGTAAGGAAAACATCCACTATAATAAAGAAAGTATAATTTGTCCATTTTGCTTGGCTTGTTCTTCTTGCTTTTTTCCTCCAATACAACACTATTCATCTTGTTCAATAGTTCAAAATGAGCAAACAAGGACACCAATTTTCTCAAGATTCAGGTATACTCTGACTACTGTTTTCTTTTCTTTTCTTTTCCTTTCTACATACTCAAGATCTTAAGATGCATTTTCCCCCCTCTTTCTTTTAATGTTCATAAGCAACTTAACATTTGTTTTAGATGACTTGTAGACTTGCATTCTAAAGGTGAGCATACACTGTGATGGATGTAAGCAAAAAGTCAAGAAACTACTTCACAAAATTGATGGTAATTACTAAAACTATTTAAATTTTTTTCTTGAACATACCACTGATTTAGATTGACTAGCAACAAAATAACTTCTTTTATAAACTTTGTACCATTAAATTGCAGGAGTATTCACGGTAACAATAGATTCAGAGGAAGTAAAAGTGGGTGTTTCAGGAAATGTTGATCCAGACATGCTAGTTAAAAAGCTTATCCAGTCTGGTAAACATGCAGAACTATTATCACCAAAAGGCAATGGTAATAAAAATAATGGCAACAACAATGGCAACCAAAAACAGCAGCAGCAAACAGCTGCCAATGGCGGTAAAGGGCAGCAATACAGCAAATCACAGAATCAAAAGAATGGCAATGGTGGAGGAGGAGGAAAAGACCAAAAAGCCCAAATGTTGTCCTCACTGCCACCCCAGCAGCAGCATCATCTGCAATTGTTGCAGCAGATGAAAGGGTTTGAAGACTTGAAACTGCCTCAGTTTAAAGGTATGAACTTTCCTATTCAGAAGGATCCAAAATCTGCCAAGTTTTCTTTGCCAAATGAAGATGAAGGCAGTAACTTTGATGATGACTACGATGATGATGAAGATGATGATTTGGATGAGGTTTTTGACGAGAATAATAATTCTGCTAATGGTAATAATAATGCAATGAAGGCAGTGGGATTGTAAAGAAGGTCGATGGTTCAGCTCAGAAGGGAGTGAAAAACAGAAACAATGGTGGCAGTGGTAAGAAAGGCAGCAAAACTGGAGTAACTGACAAAAACAGTAATAAAAACAATGCACCAAACGGTAAAAATGGTAGTGGTAAAAATGATATGGGAGTAGTAAACATGCCAGCTGCGTTTCAAAAGCTTGAGGGACCAAGGGCGGCTGGAGGTGGAGGTAATCCTTATCAACAGCAGCAGTACATGCAAGCCATGATGCAACAGCAACAATTACAACAGCAGCAGAGGATGATGATGATGATGATGAACGGTCAGGATCAAATGTATCCCATGATGGGGAACCGTAGAGCACCACCATACGCTATGAGCATGATGCTGCCACCACAACCACAGAACGAGCAATATGTGCACTACTTCAGTGACGAAAACCCTAACAGCTGCTCTATCATGTGATATTCGTATTATCATTGATTTCTATTTTCAAGGTTCCTTTCAGAAGGGGAAACAATATTCTTGTAAGTACTTACTTTTTTGCTCAATATACAACTGTTATTTTCTGGACAGTTGATGGCTGCAATGTTGTAAATCATCTAGTTGATGTCATAGTGCAAAGATTTGTGAATATGCTGTTGGGTTAGTCCTAAATATTAATTTTGGTTGATGCGTGCAATAAAGTTGGTCAGATGATTTCAAGCTTAGCATACCTCATGTTATTGATACTTCTTATAAACCTTGGGATTTTTTTTCTTCAACCACATTATGAACTATGTTGTCTTCTTTACTATTATGGTGTGCTCATTTGGAATTGCCATTTGGCTGAATTATTCTTCATATGTAGGTTACGTGTGACTGTTATACCCCAGCTGGAGAACCAATTCCTACCAACAAGAGAGCAGATGCTGCAAAGATATTTAGCCATCCTGATGTGGCTAAAGAAGTACCATGGTAGATGCTCAATCTGAATGACATGTTAACGCTCAATGTCACTAGAGCAGAATCACCTACTTTAGTAACTAGGATGAAAAGACACCAACCATTAAACTTTGTTTAACCAATGGTGCATTTTAGCAAAGTGAATGTGCTAAAATGTACTATTGATAAACATACATTACATCTTTAATCTAATGGCTCAGAACGTTTGATGCTTCTATACATTGATTTTGGGCCATAATAAATGATGATCCTATCATGTTTTTTTATTGTATGCGCGTTCAATTTTCGAATAAATCTAGGCATGGAATTGAGCAAGAGTACACACTCCTTCAAAAGGACGTTAAATGGCCTCTTGGATGGCCAATTGGTGGATTCCCTGGTCCTCAGGTATGTATATTTTTCTCCACTTCATTTGAATTTTCCGAAACTAAGACTTGATTCAAATTAAACTTGCTTGACTACTGTTTATCATAAATACTTTGGTTGCTTATGTTACTTTATTAGTACGAGTATATATGCATGCCCAAGTGGGCGTGCATTTAAACACAACATGCGTGCATTTACAGTTGCACATGTGGGAGTAGATTTGATTGTACCAGTGCCATCATAAACTAGCTGTGTGCACACAGAGTTGAACAAAGATCAATTAAGAAGTGCATGTGCTAAAATAGCTGTGTGCACATTTAACTACAAAATTTTATAAGAGACAAATTAAAAAAAAAGCGGGTCCAAATTGAAATAAGTTACCGGAGTACAAATTATGGACAAATTAGTAAAACAATTTAGTATTTCACATAGTATGCATCGAAGAACAACATACTGAACAACAGGTACACCAAGGTCAAATACCACCTACTTCAGTGTACAACCCAAACTCAATATACATTAACTGCAAATGCAAGTGACAGCAAAATGAAGTTTGAGTAGGTAAGTATTTGTATCTATTATGATCTACAATTAATCAAAATATACATAGAACATTTAAGTATTTTATTTTTTATTTCGAAAGTACGCATTAAAAATAGTATAGAAAAGTAAAAAATTGGCAACTGATGGAATACATACAACAAAATAACATGGTTGATACTTCTCACCGAAAGCTGACACGTACATGTTGTCCAGATTCCTTTATCATATATCTATGTACATGTAAAATATAGGTTAGCTCATGAAGAGGGAAACATATGATGCAAAAGTATCCAGTGAATTCTTATATCAACTGAGTTATTGTTAATTTTTGAAACTGACATACTACACACATGCGGTGAAATATACATATTCCCACAGGTACATGTGGGAATAGAACCAAACATATTATTGCACTCTTTACTTTGTCTGTTAAAATTCTTCACACATTTTCTACACTTCAGTACATACCATCTCACACTTACAGATTCATATTAAAAACAAATGTGTAGCAAAAGACCTATGTTTGATATGCTGATACAGATATATCATTCAATAATAAGATGCTATGACATAAAACCCAAAAAGTTGTCATACCGTATAATACGGCAACGGAGAACAAATCACTTATGTTGCATTTGTTTGTATACGACACAAAGTTTCAGTAATATATGAACGTAGAGTTCATGTCTGAGTGAGTGATCAAGTAAAAGTCTGAGTAGACTAAAGTTAATTACACACAAAAAATTAAAAAATGATAAAGAAGATGATGAAATAAAAAAGGATATGTATTGAAATAAAATATCGACCATATAGTAGATGTTATTATTAAAGCTATTTTACTTGTCTCCTATATATAGGTATCTTTATTTCTTTTAGGATCCTTTAAGGGTTGACTATAAAGAAGGAAATCACGATCAATTTTAATTTTTAGCTAAATATGCGCTTTAGATCTCGGTTCTTATTTTTGTTCTCCCTGTAGAATCAAAAAAATCATGATCACAGTTAGTGACTGAAATCAACATTCTTCAAGGTTAGTTGAAATAATCGTACCTAGAACCAATCGACACCTAATTTTTGCGAAATAAGTCTTGAAAGGTTGTGAACAACAACTGAATAAGCTAGGCAATGATTGGTTGGACTGATGTTGTTCTCTAAAATTACTTCAGCTACGTGGAAGACGTTGAAAATCTAATTAAATAATGCTATATAGTTCAATATACTGTAAATATGAACAAAGGTCCGACATTGTGAACGCGTTGAAAAGATTAATGTTGGTTAAATTGGACAAGTGTTTGCACCATATACTGTTTTTATTTTATTTTGTTTTATTCCAGGGACCCTACTATTGCTTTGCTGGTGCTAATAAGGCATTCGGGCGTGACATTGTTGATGCTCACTACAAAGCTTGTCTTTATGCAGGCATCAACATCAGTGGAATCAACGGTGAAGTCATGCCTGGTCAGGTAAATATATGGTGTCCTCCATAGCATTTCATGTATTATATTTGTATTGATAATATATTTCAAGTTAACAATCTTTTATCTAATTTAGTGGGAATTCCAAGTCGGTCCATCTGTTGGTATTTTAACCGGCGATGAAGTGTGGGTTGCACGTTACATTCTTGAGATATATATGTGTGAATCGTTTACTTATTGTGTTTGCAGTTTGTTCGTGTATTTTTATAGAATATAAATACAAGTATTACATTTTTTTTGAAGCTTATGTTGTAATAATATCTGAATATATGATATTGTGGTATTTTAGATATGTAAATAATTGTTTATGATATATTATACTACATTTGTAGAGCGTTTAAACTTTGCATTGAATATGTATGATGAATTATTTGTGATATGGAAACCATTATTTGCAGAGTGTTTATATTTAAACTTTGCGTTTAAGTTTTGGTATATATATGTGTGTGTTACTAAATAATCATTTTCCAACACTTATAAGCGTTACCGTATATTTCTGTACCAACACTTGTAAGTGTTACCGTATATTTCGTTACCAACACTTATAAGCGTTACCGTATATTTCTGTACCAACACTTATAAGTGTTACCGTATATTTCGTTACCAACATTTATAAGCGTTACCGTATATTTCTGTACCAACACTTATAAGTGTTGCCGTATATTTAGGTACCAACACTTATAAGTGTTAGTAATACGTACGTTTGTAACACTTATAAGTGTTACAAATTTGGCCTCTCCATTCCTCACAGTCCATTAGTAACACTTAAAAAGTGTTACTGAAATTATTCTAACACTTATAAATGTTAGAATTTGCCTGTTTTGGTGTAGTGATGAGAATGAACTTTCACGTGTCATGTTATGTAACACTGCATATGATATTTGATGTACCTTACAAGTTACACACGAAGCCATAAACAAAGTTAAGCAAATTAAAATTTCAATTTTACAAAATCAATTTTCATCATTTAAAATGAAACAAAATGAATTTATAGTGGACATGTACTCTAGATTCCAAACTATTCAACACGATTTAATGGCACTAGGAGTTAAATTCAAAATTTTTGATTTAGTATCCAGAATACTCAATTCTTTAACTCCAGAGTGGGAAAGAAAAGTATTAGCTATCGAAGAAGCTAATGACCTCTCAACACTCTTAGTTGAAGAATTGATAGGAAATTTAATGTCCTATGAAGCTAATCCGCAGGCAAGAAAAGAACAAAATTCGAAGAAGAAAAACCTAGCATTTCCAGCAACAAATGAAGACTCCGACTTAGATGAAGAAGATATCGTATTTATTGCCAAAAACTACAACAAATTCAAGAAGTTTAGGAAAATGACCAGATTTCAGAAAGGAGGAAAATCAAGCTCAATAAATCAAACGTTAATCAGATGCTATGAATGCGATCAATTTGGACACATGAAGAAAGATCGCCCCAAGCTCAACAATGATAAAAAGAAGAACAAATTTGAAAAATTCAAGAAGAAGAACGATTTCAAAGTAACATGGGATGACTTAGATTCTTCATCGTCATTAGACAGTGACAGTGAAAGTGAGGAGAACAAGCTAACGTATGTTTTATGGCACAAACTGATGAGATATGTCCCGAACTTAGCTGTGATGAATTATTAGAGCTTAGCACGGAATTAGATGATAAATTTAGACAAATTAAAAAATTGAATAAAGAACACATAGCCAAAATAAATCGCTTAGAACTTAAAATAGGAATGTTAAAAGGCGAAAAATTATTTTATAGGAGGAGCTGGAATTATCTCAAGAAAAAAATAAAAGTATTTTAGTTGAATATGAGACTATGTCTATTGATTTTGGAAAAGTTAAACTAGAAAATGATAACTTGTTAAATGAAAATATCAACTTGAAAAGTAGTGTAGAAACATTGAAAATTGAAAATTTTGAATTAAAAGAAAAATTAGATAAAATTACAAATAATGTTTCAAAATTTAATAAAGGAAAACAAGATTTGGAAAATCTTATCAAAACTTCGAAACCTTCAGCTAATAGAAATGGCATAGGATTTAGAAATATTCCTAAACAAAAAGGGAATAATATTAAGAAATATAGTTTTATTTATCAAAAGACTAAAAGATCACCTAAGTCTAATACGAATACCAAAAACATAAAAATTTGGATTTCTAAGACAAATAATAATTTGATTACACAAAAACATATTAATAATTTTCTAGATAATGCAGTCTATAATAAAAATTATGTTCATAAAGATATCAAACCTTCTTCGGTGTGGGTACATGTTCCTCCTAACATCTTAGGACCCTAACAAGGTATAAGGGTACCAATTAAATCATTTTTATCTTGCAGGTACCCAAAATAAAAAATAAGGAGAAATGGATATTTGATAGTGGCTTCCCCAAGCATATTATCGGAAATGCAAAAATGCTATCAAATATAACATATATCGATGGTGGAACGGTAACTTTTGGAGATAACTCAAAAGGATACGTCGTTGGCGTCAGAGAAGTCATCAACTCTGGTATTTCTAACTCTCCTATTATTACAAAAGTTTTTCTAGTATAAAATTTAAAACACGACCTACTGAGCATTAGTCAATTATGCGATAAAGGTTTTCAAATTAATTTCAAAAAAGATAGATGTAGTATTTTTAACAATAACAAACAACTTATCTTTGAGGATTTTAGAAACAAAAATATTTATGTCTTAAATATAAATATAAATCGAAATTCAAATTTTTTCTTAACAGCCAAACATGACGATTCATGGTTGTGGCATAAACTATTCTGTCGTATTAATTTTAAATATATTAATAAATTATCGAAATATGAGCTAGTTAAAGGTTTACCTAAAATAAATTATAAAGTAGAAAATTTACATGACTCTTGTTCTTCCAATAATAAAGATGAAGGAGATGATCAAGCCAAAGCTCCCCCCACAAATCCTTAGATATTTTTATAGGTTCCATCTTTTGTATTGTAATGGAATCAAAAATCTATGCATGTAATCACTATGTTTAATGGTTACTAAAATGCTTTTTGGCTCGTTACTTATGCGTAATTAGTTACCTTTCATCTATTCTTGATTATTGATTATATCATACATATTCTTGTATTAATGCTTTTGATAATGCCAGAGGGGGAGAAATAAAAGTAATCATATATTCAGGGGGAGATTTATAAAATTATATCTAAGTACATTGTATAGTTGTCATCATCAAAAAGGGGGAGAATGTTAGGAAATCCAATTTACAGTTTCAATGACAACAACTATACAATGAAAATCGAATATACACACACACACACACACACACACACACACACACACACACATTTATATATACAGGTACTTGCTAGAACAACATAATTAGAAAGACAAGAATGAGGCTCAAAGGACACTATAAGAGACTACAAGTCGATAGGAACAAGGAAGTAAAAGAAAGGATGCACAAAAACTGACATGCACCATATCAGACGTCTGGATGCACAAGGCAGACGTCTGAAATAGTTCTCTGGAACAATAAACAGGCTAAACTAGACATCTGGTAATAGCACTCAAACGTCCGATCCTTTACTATATTCAAAAAAGTATCATACGCCTGAAACAAATACCAGACGTCTGAATTCAAACTCGAACTTCAAAAATGAACTACAACTACCACATGTGAATGGACATCTCCGCTTCTCTTCGCCACAACTCTTCACCATCAAAAGAAGAAACCTTAGAGGATTCATTAATGGATGTAACTATTCAAGATACCTATCTACAACTATATATAGCATCAAAAATCAAGAGAACGAAAATTACTCCACTTACTTATGCTTTCTAATTCTATACTCTATCCTATATTCTTGATCTCTGCATTCTAGCAATCTTTACTTGTATTCACTCTTCCATATACTAAGTTCTTCAGAGACATATTCCTTAGAAATATATTGGAAGCAATTACTAATTAGTCAACATCCGTGTTATATTAGAAAACACATTTGACAAGAATAACTCAGTGTAACCAAGCCTATTCCTCCGGACGAAGTGAAGGTTTTTGATAGTCGAATTCCGAAGGGGAGCTTCGTGACTAGACATAGGACGGGAGGTCCGAACTAGTATAAAATTCTGGTATGCTTATTCTATATTTACATAGATTAATATTATTTTAGTTGCATCATATATTTTGTCACATATACTTGCATATACACTACACGATCCACCCCGTAGACTTTCAGAAGGGACCTTCGAGCACCAAGCTTTGCGACCACTGCAAAAAAGCATGGCATAATCATGACGGCGGCTGGTTCTTCTATCCCCACCTTCAACCGGTAAAAGAGAAGGGTGACAGAGGAGGAAAGTGGGGCGGTGAAAAAAGGGAGAATAAATTTGGTGGTTTTAGCAAAGGAGCGGAGATAGAAGGGAACAAATCTGAATCGGCTCAACAGACTCAACCAAATAACAACTCCACTTTAGTAGGATCTTCTGTAGCTCAAACGGTGCAACTGAATCAACTGATAATTCAATTAAATAATTTATTACGACAACAAAATTCAAGTTTTGTATATTCTAACGCTACTTTTAACTCATCCAAAATCAACAACAATTTTTGAATTGCAAGTATATGTTAGAATACAAATAGATGGTTAATTGACTAAGGTGCTACTGATCACATGACATGGAACAAAAATAAATTAACTAGTATTAAATAAAATAAAGACCCTTAGTATGTAACTGTTGCTAATGGAGATAAAGTTCAAATTCATGGTTTTGGTACATCAAAGTTTCCTACAGAAGATGTGAAAAATATTTTATATTTGCCAGATTTTAATTTAAATTTATTATCAGTTACTGCATTGGAGATTTTGTCATCCATTTGATCAAATTTTGATAACCTTTTTAATTATAAATCCAATTCAAAAAATTGTGATGTTTGTAAGCTTTCAAAACAAACTAGATTGCCATTTTCTTTCTCTACTAATAAGTTAAAAAATGTTTTGATTTAATTTATTCTGATATTTATGATCTATCCCCTGTTGATTCTTATAATCATTTAAATATTTTGTCACATTTACTGATGTTTTCTCACACTACTTAGTTTTACCCTTTAAAAGGAAAAATTGAAATTTTTTCCATGTTTGAAGAATTTTGCAATTTTATAGAAAATCAATATAGTACAAATATTAAAATAATTCGATCAGATAATGGTATGGAATATGTAATTTTTTTTCAAAGAATTAAAAAAAAGATTTCTACAACAAACCTCTTATATCAATACAACATAAACAAAATAGAGTTTCAGAAAAAAAATCGACATTTACTTAAAGTCACTAGATCTCTTCTTTTTTAAATTAATGTTCCAAAATCTTACTAGTTAAATGCTATGCTAACTGCAACTTACTTCATAAATAGATTTCCAAGTGTCATGCTTAAAATATTGGCCCCTTAGCAATTCTTAAGAATAGGAAAATAAATCTTGATCACATAAGAATTTTTGGGTGTACATGTTTCGTACAAATAACAAGACATGACAGGTTAGGTAAAAACACTATTAAAGCTATATTTTAAGGATACTCATCCCAAAAAAAGGATACAAATATTATGATAAAAAAATCATAAATTTTATGTCTCACGAGACGTATCTTTTTTTGAAAATGAACCATATTATCAAACAAGTTAACAACAAAATATACAAGGTAAACCTGTCTTATTTTCTGCAAATAATTTCATGTTTCCTAAAGAAATAAATCAAGAACAAGTTGAGCGTACAAATAAAGAACAAGTTGGCGAAGCAAGTGTAATTCTTTTAGGGGAGAAGAAGAGATAAAATAGTCAAGTGGAGAACTAACTCATGAAGAACCAACTCAACAAGAAAATGCCATAATAATATCTATAAGACAAACTCGACCTTTTGTAAATTAAGGGATTATGCATCCCAACAAGTGATGTATCCAATACAAGATTTTATTTCATATAATATGGTATCCCCTTCATACCGAGCCTACTTGAGTAGCATTACTAACCAAATGGAACCAACCAACATTAGTAAAGCCAATCAAAGCCCAATTTGGCATGAGGCTTTGAACAGAGAACTTCAAGCCTTAGAAAAAATGGCACATGGGATATTATTAATTTACCAAAAAACCCATAGGTTAAAAATGGGTATAAAAAATCAAACACAAGTGATGGTACAATTGAAAGGTATAAAGCTAGGTTAGTGGCCAAGGGATTGACCTAAACTTATGACATTGATTACCAAGAGACTTTTGCACCAGTAGCAAAAATGAATACGGTTACAGTTTCGCTATCAGTAGCGACCAACTTGGGATGGATTTGTCAAAAATGGATGTAAAAAATGCATTCCTTTAAAGAAATTTAGAAGAGGAAGTCTATACGACTTTTCCTCTAGGCCACAAAAGTGAGTCAAACTCATCACTGGTGCGTAATTCAAAAAGGCGATCTATGGTCTGAAGCAATCTCCAAGAGCATGATAGCCAAGCTAAGCTTTTATCTTTTGAAGATTAATTTTTGAAAAAGTACCGCCGATTCCTCTATGTTCATCAAACACTCACAAAACACCATTGCTATTATTCTTATTTATGCAGATAACATTGCCATCACTGGCTATTAAAAGGGTTAAATAATATATGAAAAATGAATTTGACATCAAAGACCTTGGAAAGCTTTCATATTTTCTTAGAATAGAAATAGCCCACTCAAGTAAAGGATTATTTCTATGCCTAAGAAAATATACCCTTGATTTGTTAAAAGAGACCGGTAAATTAGGTGCTAAACCAGCTAGTACTTCTATAGAGACGAATATTAAACTAGGAATTGAAGAAGATGAGACATTATCTGACATAGGATAATATCAAAAGATGGTAGACAAATTAATTTACCTTACAATAACCAGACCTAACATTGGCTTCGAAGTTAGTGTCATAAGTTGATTTATGCATGCTTCATGTACCAAACACTTGACTGCAGTTGATAGGATATTGAGATACGTGCACTCTAGGTCAAGGAGTTTGGATGAAGAAAAATAATTATAATAATGTGGTTAGTTTTTTGATGTAGAATAGACCAAAAGTTGCAATAGAAAATCAACCATAGGGTTTTATACCTTCGTAGGTGGTAACTTGGTCACATGGAAAAGAAAGAAGTAGAATGTTGTGGCTAGATCAAGTGCAGAACTAGAATATCGAGCCATGACATCCACAGTAAGTGAGCTTATCTAGATTAAGAAATTACTCAGTAACATGAAGATAGAGCACACAAGAATAATGAAAATGTACTATGATAATCAAGCTGCACAACATATTGCATCCAATCCAGTCTCCAATGAGAGAACAAAACATATAGAGGTAGATTTTCACTTTGTTAGAGAAAAAGTGCAATCAGGGGAAATAAAAACCCCATTTGTCAGAAGCAAAGAGCAATTGTCAGATATTTTCACAAAAGCACTCGACAAGGTCAGCCATCTGAACATACTTGACACAAGTTGGGTTCTATAAATTTCTTCGAACCCCACCTGAGTGGGAGTGTGGAGAAATAAGAATGATAGCCTCGGAATATTTCATCATAGATTGTAAAAAGGAAACAAATAAAAGGCTATGGAAAAACAGGAATAAATGCCTTAATTTTTTTTATCATAGGCCGTAAATAGGAAACAAATAAAAGGCTAGCATCCATTATACAACTGTCAGCTATACTTGATACTTAGCTTGTAACTAGGGTGTAATTAGGTAATTATAATTTAGGAAGTTAGCAACGGCCGGTAGAATTACAATTTAGGAAATAAGCAACAACCAATAGAATTAGGCTATGTATAATCATGTACAGAGAGCTTGTAGAGTCAGAAATTAGCAACAAAACTAATTATTCATCATATTCAGTCCTCTCCTAAAAAAATAGATACTAAAAAATTCAAGTTAAACTAATTGATAAAATTGTAACTTGAATTGATAAAAAATTCATCGGGTGTAATATCATTATTGTTACAATGGTGGAGTGCTTGCTGTGGATCTTTCACCATATTGAAATATTGTAACTTGGATTGTTGAGATAACTTGGTTTTGAAATCACAATCACAGGTATTGGGATAAGATAATTCCTACGAATCCATTTCAACCTCGAAGTGGCTTTCCCCGCAATATATATGTCTTAGATGAATGCTAGTGGAAATTTCTTGGATGAATGATTTTTCCCCATAAATAGTCAGTGTATGCTAGGCCAATGAGTATGTTATTTGAGCTTTACAGTAAAGTGAGATGTTATACAGTAAAGCGAGCTATGGATATTCATCGATTTTAACCAAACTGAGGTTTGATGTTCATTGTGAATTTAGCAAATAATATTTTCACATATATATTATTATTTTCATATTCACCTACATGATAATCGAATGACAACATGACCTAACCAGTATTTATTGAATTAAGTTAATAATTGGTAACTTAGTGTTGTAATACACTTAAGACACAATGAATTAACGTATTTACTAGTTGTTCATGAAAAGAGTTTTATGGGAACGTTGATGTGAATTAGCCAGTAAATTAATTGATATTAACTTGTATAGAAGCAGATTTACATGGAAGAGAATATATATTAAATGATGAGTTAATTAACATATACTAATTAGTTTGGTGGATAATTATATATGGAAATGTACATGAACAAGTAGAATGATTATACGGTATAGTGCAACACTTAGAGATAATTTACTGATTGGTTTATTAAGTGTTAATTAACTTATATTACACAAATCGATTGAATGATAATTAATCAATTGTACTTTAACATGAAAATTTACATGATTAGAAAAGGATTTTTTAGTAAAGAATAATGAAGCACTCAAGTTAAACTAATGGATAAAATTAATTAATAAATTAGATGAACAAAATAAGAAAGTGTTGTGTAAAATCAGTTCATATTTTTTCATTAATTTTTGTCATGAGAAA
Source organism: Allium cepa (assembly GCA_030765085.1). NCBI lineage: Eukaryota > Viridiplantae > Streptophyta > Magnoliopsida > Asparagales > Amaryllidaceae > Allium > Allium cepa. The sequence goes on from CM060932.1 coordinate 958,565,489, forward strand.
TTTATTGTATGGAAGTTGAATATTTGCATCAAGCTAAGTATGACAAGAATTTTGTAATAAGTGTAAATAAAAGAAGAAAAACTTAAAGTTCAAGAGAGGGCCAAACTCATACAAATGATAAGTTAAGCCCATTCAGTCATTTATTATCTTAAAAATGAAATATAACCTTCATAAAATGTTAATATCAACTTAGATATGAAAGGGAAGCTAGGAGCTTGGGATGGAATGTTGAGGAATAAATGATTCGATATGAAATGAGACAGCTCAAGATATTTTCAAAATTTATTTATGAGCAACATTACCAAAATATTATTTTAAATACCAACTTAATTCAGATTTAAATATTTATGGTAATTAAAAGTTGATCCATTTGTTGTGTTGTCAATATATTACCCTATAAATGCTTATCAGTAATTATAACATGAATTATGGCATAAACAGAGGAAGTCTACGTACATAAACCAATGATAATGTGTGTGCAGTCACTTGAAAATCGAATACGGTGTTGTTGAATAAATTTGAAGATGGATTTTCATTGGTTTGTGAATATAGAAATTAATGAATCAATATGGATCTTTAAATGAATCTTAGCGAATGTAGTGAGTTAAAATAAAATAAAAATCATAATAGAATTATCATATGCCCAAATTTATGATACATAGCAAAGCAAATGATTTTGCAAATTGATTTTACAAATATACAAAATCTATGAAATTTTCCATTGTTTTCCTAATAATTACGAGATTTTAAAGTTCTTGGGAATTGAATGAGAAAGGACTAACCAATTAATTAACCGATTAGTATTGGATATTACCATGGTGAGAAAAGTCTCACCATAGTACTTTTTATGCTTTATAGGCGAAACATAAGAGTAGTATTCAATCATAGATCAAGAGACAAATATGGCACATGATAGTACACGAGTAAGAGGAAAGAGTGACTCAATTGTTAAATGGTAAAGTACAAACTACTAAGTTTCTGGGTCTTTTCCCAGAATATGAGACCTCGTACTAACATAATTTTGAGTGTCGAGAGTCTTTTAACATTGAAAGATGATGGGCAACATCCTTCCCTTCTTTCTCTTTTTATATATGCCCTATACTTTATCATAAAATGCTTCCCAACCACACCAGATGAGCATCATTTAATGAATCAAGAGTATAAGATGGTAGAGTCACAAGTGATGAGAGCATTACTGGTCACATTAATGCTAAATCGCTCACCGTTGGGCCGAAAATCATAAAAAATGAAAGAATAGAGGTAGAATGCAAAAATTTACCAAACTCGACAATTTCTACCACAGCCTCCTCTCTCTTCCATTTCATATCGTTATACCGAGAACCCAATGAGATGTACGTTAAAGGTTGAGAGCACCTTCATCGATGATATGAACACCGAAGCCCATTCCATGACCATGGTGTAGAAACCAAGTCGGGTTGTAGCAAATGAAATGGGTTGATTTCAAAAAAAAATTCCTATTTGCAACATAGTGACCTATGAAGTCTAATATCTTTGACTAAATCCAATCTAATTGTAGAATAAAGTAATATTATATTTAACTTTATTTTATATTTGTTGATTAATAATATTAATTAATTCAACTAAATGTTTAATTTTGAATGTATTACATATACATTCAGTGATATACTAACATGACATGATGTAATATAAACATTTGTATAATTATATATACGCATACATATAGATTTTGAGATTTATATATATTTTTTGGCAAAGCCAACTGACTTTATAGTGGGTCGTGCCACTGTATATAAATATAGAAAATGTATTTTTCACATGCATAGAATAAGCTATATATGGTTTTATAGTGGCAATTATACTTAAGTACTGTGACGACCGCCCATGACTCCCGCACGAAACAAGGGAATGGTGCGTTGAAAGGTGTGCCAGGCAGCCATGGACGATAGTCAGGGTAAGATTTAACAGCGGAATCTATCGTATTACTCACAGCGCATGGACAAAATACAATAGAAAATATACATAGTGAAGCTCTATAGAACAAAAGTCTCATCATATAAACTCATAATAGTTTTATACAATCATCTGAATTTTCAATACATCAAGCCTCACTACATAACACTCAGAGTATCAAACAAACAGCGGAACATCCAGTACATATAGTAGGAAAACAATATGCAAAAGCCTCCAGCTCGTCTTCGTCATCAACAGCGTTGGTAGCCAAGAACAACACCTGTCACCTGCTACCTAGTCTGCCCATCCCAACATGGATGGACAGCCCAAGGTAATAAGAGTTGAACATAAAACCTTGAGTCAGACAACAGTCTTAGTGAGCAGTAAATTAACTATCAAACATACCAAAAGAGCATAAAGGATAAAAGGAATAGGAACTCAACCATCCCACTCCACCTCATTCTACAGTGATAGCCCCCAGACCCACTAAGCATAAACAAGCATAGCAAAGCAGATATTTAAAATAAAGTAATTATCACTCGAGTCAAGGTCGATGTTTTCCAAGTACAAACCCCCAAGGCCTAAACCAAGATCAGATAAGCACTCCGAAAACACCGCTCTTGAGTCCGAATGACGATACAACCAAACATCCATGACTCTAGCTACCACTGTTATCATTGCTTTGAATTCACCGTTAGTTGAATGACCGCCTGTCAAGGGCTAATGGTAACCCCGGTTCTAGATAAACTCTGCACGTCATCGTGACCCGTGCCTAGGACTTACCTACTCTGCCCAGAGTACTCGACCACCTACCTGTAGTCTTTTGGGTGTCCCAACCACCTACCTGTAGTCGTTTGGGCATCCCATGTACTCTTGCTTTGAATTTACTAGAACCTTCAACAACAATGAAATCCAAGCCTCCTAGTCATCCTCCTCGACGACTATTCTCTTACTAGCCCAAGCTACTTCTCGAGCAATCCATTATCAACCAACTCGAACCATCCCTCGAGTTATCAACATGCTTGGAATGATCCCTTCTGGATTATGCCAAGGCTACATCACATCATGCTTCGCCTCATCTTAACATAGCAAAGCTCCATCACAACATCGTCATCATATCCGTCCATATGAGCTTCATCATCCGCTACATATGCCACAAGCAGCTTTTCTCATCCCTTAGCCTCTCCCTTAGCTTTCGAACCATTTTCGACCATACTTGTCTAGATCCAACCATAAATCAACTAACTCTAAATAATCAATCAGGACAATCATTAATCCAAGCAATCAAATATTCAAACAAGATTTAATAAGCAATTATACAAGGAAATGGCAATTTGGTAATTAAAGTGTCCAAACCTAATAAGCATGAATAATAGGCAAATGTCTCTACAACTTGATGAATAAACTTGCATAAGTTAACACGTAGTAAAATAGGTGTCAAAACTTCATAGATGATAGATCTACATGCATACTTAGGGAAAATGCAAGAAATCACTATCTTTAACACATAAATAAGCCACCAATCCAATATACTCCCTTGGGTCCGTGTGAGAGATAACTACCACTCACCAAATCACCTAAACACCTCAAAAGAAACCCACTTCAGATCTGGACAGTGAAGAACCAAGCTTGATCCGACAAGATTCCGCTTCAAATGATGAAATCTCTCTTTGTTGGATGAAGATCTTCAACTTTGGCTCTTGGATCTTCGATTTGATCTTCAATTTAGATGGAAGGAATCATTAGATTAGAATAGAGAAAAGAAGTGAAGAAGTGTTGTAGTCGAGCTCTCAAAATGGCAGCACTTCGTCGCTTCAAAATCCGGTGCCAAAAAGTGAGGCGAACCCCTTCTATTTATAGGCTGAAATCTCCCTGAGTCGCGCCCCTATAAGTCGCCGCCGACCTACCCCATGAGTCGTCCACGACTCAACAAAGCCTACGACCCACGACTCAAGCCCCTAACGACTCAACGACCCAACGCCTTAACACGGCCTAACGACTCATGCTTCATGCGACTCAACAACATAGCCGACCCAACCACCTAACGACCTAACGCTAAGTCGCTCACGGGACTCAACCCAGACACGACCCAACACAGTCAGTGCCTCGACCTAACGACCTAAGTCCTTAACACACATGCATGACTTACGACTTAGCAACCCCACACGACTCAACGACCTAACACGCGCGCGAGTTACGACCTACGACTCATCGGTGAGGCCGACCCAACTACCCAAGCCTTAATCACATGACCGACCTAACGCCATCACAGCATCTCAACGACCTACGACCTATACCATAACCCGTTCCCGACTTAACTACACACCATCACCATAAGTCGTGTACGACTTAAGCCTTAGGTCCTATAAATCGTTAGCTCCTATAGGTCGGTCTACTCTTAAACCGGTCAGTACTTAAGCCGTTAGACCTCCTTATGTCGCTTACGACTTAAGCCCTAGCACTAAGTCGCTCACCACTAACCCGCTAGCTTCCTTAGGTCGCATACTATCTTAACTCGGTCGATACTTAGGTCGGATCAGAAACCCATAACTCGCTCACACGACCTTAGCTAACTTCCATACGAGTTAACTATCACGCGACTTAAGCACTAAGTCGTTAACCCTATAAGTCGCTACCTACCTTAACTCGACCAAACCCTTAACTCGGCAACACCTTATGTCATCTATGCTCCTACACGACTCAAGCTCCAAATGACTTAAACTCTGAACGATTTATCAACAATACGACTTAAAGCACATAGTTTAACAATGTTTCGATCCGTAAAAATACGGGTCGTTACATTCTCTCCCCCTTGGGAATTTCGCCCCCGAAATTCCAAACAAACAAGAGTAACCAAAGTTATTCCGCATGCCTACCATCCATAGCAATCAACAAACCATGCATCCAATTACTAGCCTAGCATGCAGAATTCTAAGACTAGAACAAGTTACAAATTCGTGAGATGTCACGACACCTTAGGGCCATACCTCGAAGAGTTCAGGATGAGCTGCCTTCATCCTCTCTTCCTCCTCCCACGTACAGTCGCTAACATCATCACTCCATTGTACCTTGAGCAACGTAATCGTCTTCCTCCTAAGCTGTTTCATGTCGGTTCCAACAACACGAAGTGGCTCACGAGGTCTCGTAACAACTGGATCAACTTCTAAATCTTCACAGCTATCAGCAGAAACCACCGTATTCGAGTCATGCACATACTTCCGTAGATAAGATACATGAAAAACATTGTGCACACCCGCCATCTTTTCCGGTAACTCCAATCTATAAGCGAGCTTTCCAATTCGCTCGATGATCGGGAATGGTCCAACAAATCTCGGAGTCAATTTCCCTTTCTTCCCGAATCTAATAACATTCTTCAGAGGAGAAGTCTTCACAAAAACCATATCACCCACGTCAAATTCTAAATCCTTACGACGATTATCAGCATAACTTTTCTGATGATCTTGGGCTGCCTTCATTCGTTGCCGAATGATCTCTACACAATCCGTAGTCTGTCGAATCATCTCTGGCCCAAGCATCAGCTTTTCTCCAATTTCCAACCAACATGTCGGAGAGTTACACGGCCTTCCATACAATGCTTCATACGGTGCCATACCAATGCTTGACTGGTAACTGTTATTATACGCAAATTCCACCTAATGAAGGTGATCTTCCCATGATCCTCCGAAATCCAAAACACACGCCCTTAGGAGATCTTCCAAAACTCGGTTGACTCTCTCGGTCTGACCATCTGTTTGTGGGTGATAAGATGTACTCAAACACAACTCGGTTCCCAAAACTTCTTGGAAGCTCTTCCAAAATCCACTAGTGAATAATGGGTCTCGATCGCTCACTATACTCTTCGGAATACCATGGAATCGAACTATCCACTTAACATACAACTCAGCCAACTTCGATGCAATCCTAGTTGATCGAACAGGAATGAATCTTGCACTCTTAGTCAAACGATCTACAATGACCCAAATCCCTTCATTTCCTGCCCTGGTTCTAGGTAGACCATCGATAAAATCCATCGATATCTGCTCCCACTTCCATGTAGGAACCTCTAATGGCTGAAGCAATCCACTTGGCTTCTTCTGTTCGGCTTTTACCAACTGGCAGTTCATACGTTTGGAAATAAAATTTCCAACATCTTTCTTCATACCTTCCCAGTAATACGTTCTCTTCATATCCCGATACATCTTATTTCCACCAGGATGAATTGTCCACTTCGAGTGATGACTTTCCCTAAGAACTTCATCTCTCAATCCATCTATATCGGGAACAACTAGTCGTCCTTGTTTCCGAAGCCAACCCTCTCGATCGACTTCAAATCCTTTATCCTTTTCTGGATTCAATCCAGATTCCAAATCACGGATAATCTTGACAAGCTTATCGTCCCGCTTTTGGCCCTCGCCAATTCTTTCCACAAGAGTAGGTCTTATCGATAAGTTTGCCAACATCTCAGGTTCCAATTCACATCTAGGCCTGAAGTCAAATTCAGCCAAATACTCAAGACTCTTCCATTCCGAAAACATGGCTCCCAATCCTGCATGTCTTCGACTTAACGCATCCGCCACCGCGTTACCTTTTCCCGGAGTATAGGCTATACCAAAATCATATGATGCTAAGAACTCTAGCCACCGTTGCTGTCGAAGATTCAAATCCTTTTGGGAGAACAGATACTTCAACGACTTATGATCCGTAAACAACTCGAATCGAACTCCCAATAGATAATGTCTCCACATCTTCAGAGCAAATACAATCGCCGCTAACTCCAAATCATGAGTCGGGTAATTCCTTTCATGCGGCTTCAGTTGTCGACTTGCATATGCAACAACTTTATCCTTTTGCATTAGCACTGCTCCAACTCCAGTACCACATGCATCGGTGTAAACCACCATCTCATCATTCCCACTTGGAATAGTCAAAACAGGAGCACTCGTCAGTCGCTCTTTCAAGATTACGAAAGCTTGCTCACACTTATCATCCCATATGAATACCTGATTCTTTTTCGTCAATCCTGTTAACGGTGCAGCTATCTTGGAAAAGTCTTTGATAAACCGACGATAATATCCTGCTAATCCAAGAAAACTTCTCACATCAGATGCATTCTTAGGTCTAACCCAATCCTGGATTGCTGCCACCTTAGCGGGATCAACCGCTATTCCATTTCCAGAGATAACATGGCCTAAGAACCTCACTTCACTCTTCCAGAAGTGACACTTCGAAAACTTAGCCTTTAGCTGATGTTTCCGCAAGATTTCCAAAACAATACGCAAGTGTATCTTGTGCTCTTCCTCAGTTCTGGAATAAATCAGAATATCATCCACGAACACAAGTACGAACTTGTTCAACTGATCTCTAAACACTCTATTCATAAGATCCACAAAATATGCTGGTGCATTGGTCAATCCAAATGGCATTACCAGCCACTCATAGAAACCGGATGGTGTCCTAAAAGCAGTCTTCGGCACACTATCCTTAGCCACTCTCAACTGGTGAAATCCCGTTGCCAAATCCATCTGAGAAAACACCTTAGCTTCGTGAAGCTGATCAAACAAGTCATCTATTCTCGGCAATGGATACTTGTTCTTCCTAGTCACTTTATTCAGCTCACGATAATCCACACACAACCTCAACGATCCATCCGCTTTGGTTGCGAACACAACTGGTGCACCCCATTCGGACACACTGCGCCGAATGAATCCCTTCCGTAAAAGGTCATCAACTTGCACCCTCAACTCTTGCTGTTCTCTAGGCGCCATCCGCCTAAGAGGCATCACAACTAGTCTGGCTCCCTCAACTAGATCGATACGAAACTCGATCTCCCTATGTGGCGGTAACCCTTTGACTTCATCAAAGACGTCTTCAAATCCATTCACAACCGGCATCGATGACAGTCCATCCCGTGGAACAACCAACGAATACATGAAGCTCATGAAGACACCTTCTTCATGCTTACATCGTATCACAACCTTTCGTCCTTCCACATTCCCGACTGTCACCTCCAGCCTCTCACAATCAATCCTTGTCGCATACTTCCTAAGCCAGTCCATACCCAAAATAATTCCGAACCCCGCAAAGTTCAGAACAAAGCAATCACAAACAAAAGAGCAATCATGACTCGATACAACTAGACCACGACATACCATACACAAACATGACGAACCCCCTACTGGATTAGTCACAACCAATGGTCTATCAACAATATCCAGTTCCAAACCCAACCGGTCTATCAGATCATTACAAACAAATGAATGTGACGCTCCAGTATCAAACAACACTCTAACTGGAACACCACAAATGGAAAGAGTACCTTGAACCACCACACTCTTCCCCTTTTCTTCTGCAGTAGGAGCTTTCGAAGATGATGGAACAGCCCCCAAAGCATAAGCTTGCACAATCTGCTTATCTTTCCTCGGTTCTGGACAGTCCCTCTTGATATGTCCCAGCTTATCACAGTTGTAACACTTTCCCGGCACCTTGGGATTCCTACAATCTTTGGAGAGATGGCCTTTCTGCTGGCAGTTGTAGCAGGTCACTTCGCCCTTTGGCTTCTTCTGGCCATTCTTACCCTTCTACTGTTGTTGCTTCCTCTTCTTGTTTCCACCCTGCTGTGGTTTGGACTCTTCCTTGGTCACAGTAACAACAGACCCTTCCTTAGGAAACAAACTCTCGTGCCTGAGAGCTTTCTCCACAAGCTTCTCAAAGGGATCGTCCAGATGATCCACTAACCGCCTCCCAAGATAAGTGTCCAAGCCTGTCACAAACTTCTCATTCTTCTAATAGGGAGAATCAATATACGACCGAGCATACTTGGACAAAGCTTCAAACTCAGAAACATACTCAAGAACTGGTCTCCCACCTTGCTTGAGCTCCACAAACTTCTTAAACAGAACAAATTTCTGAGCCGTAGAAATGAACTTAGCTTCAAATCTAACTTGGAATTGCTCCCAAGTAATCTCTTCCTCTGGAGTATCAATGGTGATAGAACCCCACCAATCAGCAGCTCTTCCCTGAAGCTGTCTCGATGCAAGCTTCCTCTTAGTTGCATCCTCAATCCCCAAATCACCAAAGATCCTTTTACAAGCATCAATCCACCTCTGAACTTCAATGGTTGATTATGTCCCTAAGAAAACCTTTCCTCCAAGAGCAGTATAGTCTTTACACAACTTAGCAAAATCCACTGGTCTTGGAGCTTGAACTTGAACTCCAACATCTACTGATGGTCCAGAAGTTGGTATCCTTCTCATGATCGAAGTCATCATAGCTTCGAACATTGCAGCATAATCAGTAGCTCCTCTAACAGCACGGCTTTCCCTAGCAGCTTGTCTCTCACTTCGACTCATCCTTAATATCTACAAAAAGGAATGATTTAGAACACCTTGAGAAACAACTACATAAGGAGTTCAAATCCTTCTAAACTACTATATTATATATAGTAATCATCCATCAAAATTACAATTACGTCTCTCATACGTAGTTACATCAGCGAGCGTTGGCTAAAATCGATTAACCAAGGCTCTGATACCAAATGTGATGACCGCCCATGACTCCCGCACGAAACAAGGGAATGGTGCGCTGAAAGGTGTGCCAGGCAGCCATGGACGATAGTCAGGGTAAGATTTAACAGCGGAATCTATCGTATTACTCACAACGCATGGACAAAATACAATAGAAAATATACATAGTGAAGCTCTATAGAACAAAAGTCTCATCATATAAACTCATAATAGTTTTATACAATCATCTGAATTTTCAATACATCAAGCCTCACTACATAACACTCAGAGTATCAAACAAACAGCGGAACATCCAGTACATATAGTAGGAAAACAATATGCAAAAGCCTCCAGCTCGTCTTCGTCATCAACAGCGTTGGTAGCCAAGAACAGCACCTGTCACCTGCTACCTAGTCTGCCCATCCCAACATGGATGGACAGCCCAAGGTAATAAGAGTTGAACATAAAACCTTGAGTCAGACAACAGTCTTAGTGAGAAGTTAATTAACTATCAAACATACCAAAAGAGCATAAAGGATAAAAGGAATAGGAACTCAACCATCCCACTCCACCCCATTCTACAATGATAGCCCCCAGACCCACTAAGCATAAACAAGCATAGCAAAGCAGATATTTAAAATAAAGTAATTATCACTCGAGTCAAGGTCGATGTTTTTCAAGTACAAACCCCCAAGGCCTAAACCAAGATCAGATAAGCACTCCGAAAACACCGCTCTTGAGTCCGAATGACGATACAACCAAACATCCATGACTCTGGCTATCACTGTTATCATTGCTTTGAATTCACCGTTAGTTGAATGACCGCCTGTCAAGGGCTAATGGTAACCCCGGTTCTAGATAAACTCTGCACGTCATCGTGACCCGTGCCTAGGACTTACCTACTCTGCCCAGAGTACTCGACCACCTACCTGTAGTCTTTTGGGTGTCCCGACCACCTACTTGTAGTCGTTTGGGCATCCCATGTACTCTTGCTTTGAATTTACTAGAACCTTCAACAACAATGAAATCCAAGCCTCCTAGTCATCCTCCTCGACGACTATTCTCTTACTAGCCCAAGCTACTTCTCGAGCAATCCATTATCAACCAACTCGAACCATCCCTCGAGTTATCAACATGCTTGGAATGATCTCGTCTGGATTATGCCAAGGCTACATCACATCATGCTTCGCCTCATCTTAACATAACAAAGCTCCATCACAACATCGTCATCATATCCGTCCATATGAGCTTCATCATTCGCTACATATGCCACAAGCAGCTTTTCTCATCCCTTAGCCTCTCCCTTAGCTTTCGAACCATTTTCGACCATACTTGTCTAGATCCAACCATAAATCAACTAACTCTAAACAATCAATCAAGACAATCATTAATCCAAGCAATCAAATATTCAAACAAGGTTTAATAAGCAATTATACAAGGAAATGGCAATTTGGTAATTAAAGTGTCCAAATCTAATAAGCATGAATAATAGGCAAATGTCTCTACAACTTGATGAATAAACTTGCATAAGTTAACACGTAGTAAAATAGGTGTCAAAACTTCATAGATGATAGATCTACATGCATACTTAGGAAAAATGCAAGAAATCACTATCTTTAACACATAAATAAGCCACCAATCCAATGTACTCCCTTGGGTCCGTGTGAGAGATAACTACCACTCACCAAATCACCTAAACACCTCAAAAGAAACCCACTTCAGATCTGGACAGTGAAGAACCAAGCTTGATCCGACAAGATTCCGCTTCAAATGATGAAATCTCTCTTTGTTGGATGAAGATCTTCAACTTTGGCTCTTGGATCTTCGATTTGATCTTCAATTTAGATGGAAGGAATCACTAGATTAGAATAGAGAAAAGAAGTGAAGAAGTGTTGTAGTCGAGCTCTCAAAATGGCAGCACTTCGTCGCTTCAAAATACGGTGCCAAAAAGTGAGGCGAACCCCTTCTATTTATAGGCTGAAATCTCCCTGAGTCGCGCCCCTATAAGTCGCCGCCGACCTACCCCATGAGTCGTCCACGACTCAACAAAGCCTACGACCCACGACTCAAGCCCCTAACGACTCAATGACCCAACGCCTTAACACGGCCTAACGACTCATGCTTCATGCGACTCAACAACATAGCCGACCCAACCACCTAACGACCTAACGCTAAGTCGCTCACGCGACTCAACCCAGACACGACCCAACATAGGCAGACTCAACACAGGCAGTGCCTCGACCTAACGACCTAAGTCCTTAACACACATGCGCGACTTACGACTTAGCAACCCCACACGACTCAACGACCTAACACGCGCGCGAGTTACGACCTACGACTCATCGGTGAGGCCGACCCAACTACCCAAGCCTTAATCACATGACCGACCTAACGCCATCGCAGCATCTCAACGACCTACGACCTATACCATAACCCGTCCACGACTTGACTGCACACCATCACCATAAGTCGTGTACGACTTAAGCCTTAGGTCCTATAAATCGTTAGCTCCTATAGGTCGGTCTACTCTTAAACCGGTCAGTACTTAAGCCGTTAGACCTCCTTATGTCGCTTACGACTTAAGCCCTAGCACTAAGTCGCTCATCACTAACCCGCTAGCCTCCTTAGGTCGCATACTATCTTAACTCGGTCGATACTTAGGTCGGATCAGAAACCCATAACTCGCTCACACGACCTAAGCTAACTTCCATACGAGTTAACTATCACGCGACTTAAGCACTAAGTCGTTAACCCTATAAGTCGCTACCTACCTTAACTCGGCCAAACCCTTAACTCGGCAACACGTTAAGTCATCTATGCTCCTACACGACTCAAGCTCCAAATGACTTAAACTCTGAACGACTTATCAACAATACGACTTAAAGCACATAGTTTAATAATGTTTCGATCCGTAAAAATACGGGTCGTTACAAGTACATAACATGAGAGAAGTAATGGTGCTTCTACACTTATAAAGGAGAACTAAGGAAATAATAGAGAATTACGTCTATTGTATATATATGCATATATATTATACTTACGTATACATGTAACAAATTCATATGCATATGGGGAATATAATTGCCTAAGTACATTCATATTTTTGAGTATACTATAATTTATGTATATGGTTTCGAAACATATGTTGATAATATCATGTGTGTGTGTGTATAAATTAGACATGTGTATACATATATGTGATATTTTTGCCACTTATATATTTTAATATATATACATATATGAAACTATGAAAACAAATCTACATAAAATTAGACATTTCAAAATAAGTGACAACTTGAAAGATGAAGATGGAAATGAATTTTTATGTTATACCTAGGTCTCATTAAGTCAGAATTAAAATACAATAACATGAAGAAATATTTTAAACTCCTTTTTTATAAACACTGTTTCAATAATAGATTAAATATCATCTAAAATTTTATGCATAATCATAATAAAATAACCAAACCCTTGAAATTGTAGATCCGAAAATACACACAACTAGCATAAAGAAAAATTAAAACTTTTGCCCCAAATTAAGTATATTGTTCCAATGACACAATTAATTCAAAACAACACACAAACACACACACATGTATGTAGTAAACTGATATTTTCAAAACATATAACTGGCTAAGCAATGAACTTGAATATATTAACCTAAAAAAATTAATCTAACAAAAGAATTAACTTGATATTATTTTATACTATAAAACATGAAGATGAAGTATATGTATATATACATATATACATGGTTCCATTAAATTAACATATTGATTGTAAGAGAATTAAATTATAAAAACAACAATAAATTTTGTCGCAACAAATTATCAAAGATCTCTAGCTTAAGCGACTAGAGGTATGACGCTTTAGACAAAATTTTAAAGGTCATGGCTCGAGCCTTTAAGACATCATGATGAGTGCTTTTCTTGAATAAAGTATAACTCTTGTTATAAAAAAATTCATTAAAGCAAATCAAATCTAAAACAACAAATAAAAAGATCTTAAAAGATTAGCGAGTGGCGATTTCCTTCGCCTCTCTGCATCGCCCCCTCTTCTACCGCCTGTGGCAAAGAACCGTAACCTCTATTGTAAACCGTTCTAGTACCAGATCTTGTTACGTGTATGAATCACGCTCTCTTGACGTCATTGCTGCATCTGAATCTCGCGACACTCCTGCTTGCGATAGCGATGAATCTCTTGTTATGCCAAGATAGATGGATGCCCTTACTGCTGAATCACCGTTGATTGGTCCAATTTCAGGTATTTTGCATCCTTTTACATCCTCTGGAATTTCTCCTATCCTACAACAATCGGTCTCAGCGTGGAATGGCGATGACTTGGTGAATGATAGTTCTGTTGTTCATTGAGAAGTTGTCAGCCAATATAACTCAGCTGAATTGAACCCTAAATCTGTTGATTTTGAGTCCTTTGTGACCATTGATGATTGTTTGGGTGTGAACAAAATAATGGATGCTCCTTCTATGGTTACTGTTAATCATGCAAATTCTCCATTAACTGATGGTATTTTTGAAGGTACTGCACGAATCCTCACCGGTGTCGGCGAGGTAGATGTTCCTCTGGCCGCATGTGCTTATAATAACGAGCTTGATGATGAAATTGTGAAAGCAAATACATATGTGGTAGAGCCTTCCACTGTTCTTACTGGTTTGAATATTTTCCATGGCAATTGTTCTTCTAGGTAACATGTCTAATCTGAAGCAAATAATAGTATGTCGAAGGAGTGTGATCCTCTTAAGAAGCTGGGTGAGTCCAGTATCGCTGTGCCCGCCCAGTCTCAATGGTCATCTCTGTTCAAATCCCTATCCAAGAATGCTGACATCTATACTCCTAGGTCTTTCAAATTGGTTGGGCAAGATGACATTCATGACGTTGTTAAAATATGGTCTGATTATTTAGTGGGTTTTTTTGGACACCGCGACTCCTTACATGGTTGTTCGTGGCACTAGTAAATGTATTTGGAAAACAAGAGGTAGTCTTCAGGTGCAGCATTTCAACTCTATGTTTCATTTTAAATTTGGAAATATGCAAGTTAAATTGAGGGCTCTAGAGTCTAGCCCATTAGCAATTGATGGAAAACCTTTTATTGTCACTCTGTGGAGTCTCAAGGTTGATAAAGCAAGAAAGCAAATCTTATCTATTCCTGTTTGGACATTCTTCACGCACATCCCTTTTGTGCTACAACCTTTGATAGGTATTAATTGCATGGCTAGTCTCATTGGTGAACTAAAATGTTTTGATTCGAATACTAAATCTCGCAGGAACCTTACGTATGCCAGAGCGTTGATTTTCACAAGCTTTTCCTTCAAAGCTTAAATTATGACTAGATATAGGAAATGAAGTGGAAGTAGACGTTCAGTACAAATGGAACCTTGAAATTTGCATAGCATGTCATTCCTTTGATCATTCGTTGGATACGTGCACAGTTGTTCACTTGTCATCCCCTCCTACCAAGGTTCCTCTTCCAAAACCGGTTTTGAAATGGGTACCTAAAGCTTTATGATCCTTCTCCTTTGGTTTCTCCTTCAGTCTTAAACTCCTCCTACAAATCTTGAAGTGATAGCCACTCCTGTTGACACTGAGTTGGAACCTGATTCTTCCTTTGATGATGGGGATATTTACTGGGATGAAGTTTGAGCATGCATGGGTTCACGTTGAAATAGAAATGAAGGATAATCCAGAATTAAAACAATATTATTTGTATGTTGGAGAAGATCGTGAGAATAGGGCACTGTACTAACAGGTTATGGGGGAAGGGCTTCCTTTGTCTATTTTTGGATTTGAACGTTACCATAATCTATTATTTTTATTTTTGGATGCAACTTGGGACAAGGATTATCTGTATTCTTCGCTATTGAGGTCTTTTGATCCTTCGCTTCTGGTATTTTCTGATGTTATTGGCCCTGCCAGCGATGGCGATGACAGTTTAGGACAAGAGAATATTATGTCCAGTCATTAGCAATATAGCCTTGTCTTATTTATAGTTGTAGAGGCATTATAGCTTCTCACTTGTATTGTAGCTTAAGTGGTATGGCCACTATATAACCATATATAGTTGTTCAATGCATGTGCAAAACACATATTTCTTATTTATATACAGTGGCACGACCCACTATAAAGTCGGCTGGCTTTGCCAAAAAATAAGAAATCTATAACAACAAATAATATCAGATTCATAAAACAAGAAAATTAATTTTAGAACACAAATGAATTGATCATAAATAGGTTTTAGTTACACAATCAATCAATTTTTTATGGTAATAAAAAAATTATAACAAATTAATAATTAGTTATTTAATATTTTTTTTTTTAAAAAGAAAATATGTATAACTAAACATCACCAAAAGCTGTCAACAAGCCTGACAGGTAACCGTAAAAGAACAAAGACGAGAGAATACATGATCGCATCACAGAAATAACCAAAAGAGGAATACAAAAAACCACTAACAAAAAGATCCAGAAGGAGGTCTCCCTGCAGGCGCAAAGCAATCCCGAATAAGTCCAAAAACCCCCACTCCGACCAATATCAAAATCGAGCTCCGGCAAAGCCACCGCCCGATTCCGATGTATGGATACCATCGAAAAATAGATAGCGATCTTCCAAAAAGACCGATAGAAGAACTAGAATAAAACAACAGACAGCAACCCATCGCCAGAAAGACCGAAACCCGAAAAGCAGAAACAGAAAACTCTAAGCAAGCTCCAAACAAAGAACGGACTGAGAATCACACACCCCATAATGCCTCTACCTGCAAGCAATAACCTAAACATGAGAAAAAAAAGGGGGGGGGGGAGAGGAGGCTAAGAAGGAGACTGGACAGTCGTAACCACCAGTCTCCGGATAGGCAATCAACCGATACCTTGTCTAATAGAAGAGCTAGAACAGGTGATTGATAACAAATTCACTAGGCGACCAGAACGAGAGCTGACAGAACCTCGGAATGGACGGCCCCGGAATGCCAAGTAAACATCATCTCGAACCTTCCGAATAACAGATAGAGGGTCCATAGGAGTTTCGTCAAAAATTGCCTTATTCCGGGCACACCAAATGTGCCAGCAAATCAGACAAGGAATCAAACGAAAAACAATAGAACGAAGGGAACGACCAGCACGACGACACCACCAAGTGGACATCAAATCAAAAGAAGAGTTGATGGAACCACGTACCCCCACTAAATTCCCGAAGTAGTTCCAGCAAGACCTGGCACACCATCCGATGAAAAGCAGATGATTCACCGATTCCGTCTCCCCGTTACCGCAGCATCTGCAACGAGAGACAAAAGGAATGCCGATCCGTAAGTTATTTAAGATTCAATCAAAATAACATCAACTTTCAAAATTAAAATATACATAAAGTGGATTTGCAGTTAGTCACAATATACAAAATACATCTAAAATAAATTACATAAGTGGAAATGAATACACATATATGTGAATTAAATTAGATCTCAACATCATGAATGAATTTAAGATTAAAATCAAACCTGAAAGGTCCTGCTCTTTGTTACACCACGATTTGAGAGTTCTCATTAGATCTCTAAGTAGATCAACACCTAATTTTGTTAAAGAAGGATGAACCACTTATTTTTAATTTTATTTGTTGTTTCTCATTTGTATTAGAGTTGTGTTTTTCATAAAAATAGAGGAGTTAATTTTGACCATGGCAAGGAAGAAGAGTGGAAGGGAAAACGATTCAGGTAAGAAATTAAGTAAAGGTGGACGATATTGGAATTTTGAGCAAACCTTTTTCAAAAAAATAGAGGAGTTAATTTTAACCATGGAAAGGAAGAAGAGTGGAAGGGAAAACGATTCAGGTAAGAAATTAAGTAAATGTGGACGATATTGGAATTTTGAGCAAACCAAATTTCGTAATTCCTAATGTGATATAATGTTGACAAAAAGAATAAGTGTAAATAATCATTACTAAACTGTACTACTTAAGAAATTATAAAATATGATTTTTACTTAAAAGATCTGTAAGCGATAATTTTGGCTAAACTATCATAATACTAGCCAAGGTGATGTGTAAACATTAATATTTGAATTGTTCAATATTAATTGCTAACTAAATTCACACATTTAAGTCACAGAACCATATTTGTGAATTTTCTAAAAAACCAAACAAATTAATTGATTTATAAAATATTGTAAATTAATTTATATTTGAGAAATATTAGTTATTTTATTTATTTAAAATTGGGAGTTGCTCATAATTATTTGGATGCGTATATAAAAGTTACACTTACGCATATTGATATAGGCTATCGGTATAAACTTAAACGAGTTTAAATAAAAGATAACCGCGTTAGTGATTTTTGGAAATTTACCTATAAGACGGCAACAATATGGCCGACCTCATATTGAAGAGAGAGGGTTAGAGAGAGGAAACTAAGGGAATTGATTAGGGAAGTTTTAATTAAAAGACTGAAAATGGTTTGTTCTTCCAATTAAAATAAATTCACCAGTTCATTTCATATATTATTTCCTTCATTCGTCTTCTCTTCTCTCCTTCTTCCTTGCCATTCCCGAAAACTCGTTGCCCCATTTCATAATTTTTCCAACACCAAATTAAATAAAATACAAACGTTTCATCCGTCTCTGCAAAGCTGGGCATGGATCTACTTAGAGGTCTGAGGAGAATTCTCAAATCAAGGTGTCATGAAGGGCTGGATCGACAAGGTAAATTTATATTTGTTTTAACACTTAAACAAGTTTACCCTTGACCATAATTTATGTATGTGATATGGAATTCCATTGTTTTTAATAGAATTTTGATTTATTACATGTATTATTTATAAATTAAATAAAAATAACAACCATGGAATTTGATCTCTGTACTATGAACTTATGTATTTCTAAATCATCTGTTTAAATGTATTTTACGCAACATCTAATGATATATACATATATATTTACAATGATCAATCATTTAGATATAATCAAATTCACATGCATACAATTATATATATATATATATATTTGTATATATGTATCTATGTGTGTGTATACTGATGTGAATTTAAAATTACTGTCTTGAATTTTGTTTTTGAATCATGATAATTTTGTTGTACGCTCAGTCAAGGAATAACTATGAGATTTATTTTTTGCTAATTTTTTTATTACGACACACACACACATGAGTTATAATTATGGAAGTTTGTTTATTTTCAACACACACACTTAAATATATATATATATGTATATATGTATGTATGTATATATATAAAAATAATGATGTTTTTAGTTTCTACATAAAATTAAGTGTTTGCACCAAAAGTTGGCACATACACCAAGAGATTTGTAGTAGAGGAATAAATGAAGAATATTAAATGTAAACAGGGACAATAAAGCAGTAAAAATTAAACAAACAACAAAAAACATCAATTTATAGTGGTTCGGCGTTGTTTGCCTATGTCCACTTTGAAGAAATAGCTTTATTAATCACTCTGTAAATGAGTACAATAGGGATCAGATGAAAATCCTTAGTTATAAAAGAGTACGAAGCAATAAGCAACATAAAGATCATGAATATGAGCAATCAAGTTTGTATTTGTAGAGGAAGATGGTGAAATATCTTCCTGAAAATTCAATAGAAGGATTTCCTACACCATAGGGGCCCATTGGAGCGATCGCGTGGCCTAAAACCCAAGAAATAGATATCAGGGCCAATCCCTATTTTGGAGGAGTTTAGGGGTGTGATCCATATGGAGCTTCTCCTTGTTGTATTATGCATGGCCTCCAAGTTTCATGCCAACTGGACTAGTAGAAGTTGAGTTATTGATCTATCTTTGTTGCAACATGTTGTGTAGCATGATTCTGGCCGATCCCTCTTGCTTGCTCCTTTTGGGGTGCAATCCCTAGGCTGGACTCCCTAAAATCCCCATATCTTGTTCACAAAGTTTCATATGCATTGGACTTCAAGATCTCGAGATATCGATTGCTTTCTATTGAGTTGCACTTGTTTGGATGAAATAGACCGATCCCTTTAGTTGAGAGGGATTATAACCGATCCCTTTTCTAGATTAAATTATATTCCATACTTTGAACATTCTGCATTACATATCTCTCAATTTCATTCGATCACGGCTTCGTATTATCATCTGCATTTGTTTTTTGGACGCCATAATCATCGCTCTGGGCTTATTAGCTTTGACATCACTGGAGTCTATTTTGTCCAATCAGTTCAGATATAGCTGGGTCTAAATGCCGGATAACACTTGCCCCCAAAAGTACGTCTTGTGATGAACATGATGTTCTTTGAATCGCAGCAAGTTAGATTGTCATAAAGAAATTCATTCAGTTTTCTGAATAGTCGTTATCCTTCTTTTTAATTATTTTCCCAAAGTGTCATATCTCTCTTTGATCGTCTTGACACTTGGTCGATTTCCAATAGTATAAATTCAGGATTATATTCCGTCAGTTGCTATCTATGTCCGGTTCAACAAGGCTGGTAAGCCATGGCTATCTGATTCACTCTCGACCTTAAAAGCTTCATGTGAGAATTCAATTTCCGTCGATTTCAAAAATTGAATTTTTTGAATATACATGTGCATGATCAAGTACACATTCTTGTTGTTGGCTCCCAGATGCATTTGCACGCTCACGAGTCATCATCATTTTTTGTTGAATAAACGAAATTTCATTGCATTTATGTATCTTTTTACTTTATATTTTTTTTCTGTACGTGTTTGCATGCATATAGGAGTTGTACCCAGTCCCTTTCCTCCTCTCTTTTAATGTTTATAGAGATCAGAATCATTTTAGCCAATCCATTTCTTTCCCATCTTCTCTCTCTCTCTCTCTCTCTCTCTTGTTATAATAGGGATCAAAATTTTCTAACTAACCCGTTTTCCCTCTTTTCTTCCTCCGTTTTATTTATATATATAGGGATCAAATGGATCCTTCTTGGGTAGGGATCAGATGGATCCCTCTCGATCCTTTCCAGTCAGTGGGGACTTAACATTTCGGCTTTAAGGAGAAGCTTAAGCGAGCCAATCCCTCTAGCCTATTATATAAAATAACATTTCCCTCTCTATCCTTCACTTTACTTCATTATTTTCTCCTTTTCATTTCCTTCGAGCTCACCTCCGAACCCTTTCCCACTATTTTGAACTCTGAACCCCTCCCTTCAAACCAATTGCCACCTCCCGCCTTAGACCCGCTATCCTCTCTTGCTTTGAACCACCATTTCTCCTTTGATTTGAATCTTCAACATCTCCCTTCGAGTAACTCATATTTTATACATTAGGTAGATTTTCATGCATTTAATTTAGATCGGTTCGGTCTAGCTGCTTGTTTCAAGCATAGGTTGAATTGGGAGGATACGAGATGCATGGTGGCGAACTATTGCGACATAGGGTTTAGTGAGGTGGTGGAGGAGGGGATAGGAGAAGAGTGAAATATGAAGGAAGTAGAGGGATCATCCAGGATGGAGTATGGAGGAGAGGGGTTAGTCTTGCATGTTTCCTAAGGGATAAGAGTAAAAATTTGAGGGAAGTGTAAAAAAGGCCAAGTATATGGATCGGTACAGTAGTTATGAGAGAAATCGGTTATTTTCATAAATGGGATGGAGATTTGAGGAGTAAGGAGGGATCAGTGTGAATACGAGAAAGAAGGGATCAATGTTGGTGTAGCTTAAAGGGAATGGTCGAGTTGGTTTTGGCATAGGGATCATTTATAGGAGTTTGTGGAGGAATCGGTGATGGGGTGCTCGACTAAGGGATTGGTTGTATTGGTTTAGGCATAGGGACTATAGGGACATAGCCGATTTCAGGCCCTTGAACCAAGCTTGAACCCTTAAACAAACCACTCCATGCTGACTTGCATGAACAATTAGAACTAACCCCGTTTCAATGAACTAGAACATGCGATTATAATGGACAACATGATTTGCATATCTAATATCGAAATTGAAATTGTACGACTAAACTTCTAGGACCTAGAATATGAATTAAAACTTAACATATAGACTTTAATGAACTTCACACTTTGATAAGCTGATGGTTGATCCCAAAGCTTACACAATTGATCAATGCAAATGCCAGTTGAGACGGTCAGCGATGACAGTCACTCTGCTCGGAATCCAAAGTCTCATCACTACTTTTACTTTTAATTTTGAATTGTTTATCTCTGCACTATACACACTGCACCACACTAATTTACACTTAGCATGTGGGGACAGGTTAATTTTTTCTAATCTTGATTATTTATTGAGTTTAGTTGATATGGGCTCCAGATGTTTAGGGTGTTTAGCCACAATGTCTTCTGGAATATCTTTACTGCATGGTGTTCCAGGTGCCAAGTCAAGTTTTGCGACTGTATCCAGCAGACTTTTTCCTAAACACCAAACTGTGAAACTAGAGAGTTTCGGTCTGCTGGTTGACCTTTTCTCTAACATTCCCATTCCTCTATTGGAAGAGATAATCCCTGCACCTGACACTATGGAGGGTGCTGCATTTCTGGATAACCCAGAGGATTCCCAGGCCTCTAAATTTGTAAGGTTTCTCTCCGTAGTTTGTACTCTAAACATAGGATCCCGCTTGGAGATGTTCTAGTTCCTTAAGTAAATGATAGAGCTAGTTTGCCCTCGAAGGGCTGTATAACATGTAATAAATTTACATGCTGCGCTGTATGTATGCCGCGTTTTAATCCTTTTGTTTGAGATATGGTAAATTATCTAGGAATAGCTCCTGCTTAGCTGCATCTGAATAGCTATGCTTTTCTTCATGGAACTTTCTTACTATTTACGGATGTTCTGTTCCATGTGCCATCTCTTAAAGATATCGGGTTCAGCTATAATTTCAAGCGACAGATAGGATGTATTTCTTACACTTTCCTCGAGTCTACACCGAATTGTCAAGTTCTGACTAGTGCTTGGAAGAAAATCAATGTCTTTAAACATGATTGGTTCTACGTTCGTTATCCACCTAGCTTCGCGAGGCGATGGTTCGAAGGACGTAAGTATTGCCTTCACTTTATTCTTAAATTCTTTAACCTAAGTCATATCCTGAACAAAAAAATACTTTGAAAATTTATAGGTATCCATCGACGACCTGAAGGTGGTAGTTTTTCAAGGGTGCTTTCTGCAATCTGCGCCACGCCAGTTGAAGATAGGGACATCAAATCCCTTGTAACCGATGAGTGGTTATCTCCTTTTGGGATGTTAGAAGAAGGTCGGTGCATTGGGCTTTCGGGAAGCGTTGTGTTATAAGGGAATGTTGTGGAATAAGATGGCGACACTGATAGCCATGTTTTGTCCCAGTTGAGGAGGCTCGAGATGATGCCAAAGAAGGTGAAATTAGATGTGATGAAGCCAATAAGCCTGGCGACGATGATGCACGTCCTGGCAACGTCCCTGTAGTCAAATCATCACAATACACGCAATGTCATGCGCTAACAAGAAAAGGTAAAAAGCTTGCTTATAAACTCCGTAGGAGAAAAACTGCTAAAAAGCCCAAGTTCATCATCAATTCTGTTAAAGAAGAGTCTTCCTCTCGGCCTTTAGAAAGTTCGATGGAAGGATTTCAAGTCTTTCAATTCTCGATGATATCGTGGTCTTTGACTTTCCCAATATTAGTGTTAGGGGGCCTAATTCTCCTAGCAGGATTGGTGATGACATTCCTCCCACTAGTAAAGGGGAAATCACTCCTATGGAAAAAGCCACAGTAACTAGTCCGACGAGGGGACACTAGGACTCTCACAATCATGTGCACTTCACAACACAATTTTCATCTATCTTTTATTTGATGGTTACTATACGCTCTTATTTGGCTTGTAGGTGCTATGTCTCATTCTCACCTTTGATCGCTTGAGAGGCTCCTTAACATAATGTGGATCCAATCGTGGTTTAGACTTGAGCAGGCATCGAGAAAGGGATGACAACCGAGAAAAAAGTCATCATTCAAGGGAGTCTTCATCCTCTAAGCATAAGTCCAAATCTTAATCATCTCATCAGAAATTTCAGCCCAATCCTCCTAGACATAGCGGCGATCAGACCTCTTCTCGTGTTCCCCAAAATGTTTACTACCCAAACATTATTCGGGTTCATCTGGTTCTTGACAGCCTCGCGATCACTGGTCGAGAAAACCTCCAGTTGTTACTTTTAATCCAGTTTTGACTACCACAGCTCCTTCTATCTATACAATTCTAGGGAGTGCTAAAGCGAGTTCACTTACATGTGTCAATGATGTTTTTGTGCAACATGAAGCATTCTAGCATTTAGCCAAGAAAATATTTAAAGTGTCCACTGAAAGGCAACATGAAATCGATCGCTTTAAGATGGAGGCAATCCATGATAAAGACATAATCAAACACTAAGATGATGAGATCACAAGTTGACAACGAAGCTAGCTGCAATAGGGAAGAGTGCTTAAGAAACATCCAAAGTAGTTAGTCATTTGGAAACGGCTCGACGCTGCCATTAATTGTAGCGGCTTGTTTGCTCTGGAGGACACACTACAGAAGGAGAAAAACACTGCTCACTATGTTGAGGAACTCAAAGAACTTCTCAAAAAAGAGAAGGAGAAAAACTTAAGGCTCAAGAGGAGTCTTAAAAGTATTGTGAAGAGGCCTCCGAGGCTCAGGAGCTGAAAATCAAACTTGACGAATAGCTTGCTCAAATCGAAGCCATTTAGGAAGAGGCAAGGGAAGCTAGTCAGAATGAAGTTATAGAGCAAATTGAGGTCCAATTGGAAGATGCTAAAGAGGATGGCCGGAATGAGATTAAGAACATGTTTGATCCTTTGATTGTTGAATATTGTAATATCCTGGAATTTCCAGGAATTTAAAAAGTGATAATCTCTTAATTTAAATTATTTGAAACTGATAAAATTGTTATTTTCAAAATAAATAACTAAGTAATAATAATATAATGTCTTAATTATGGTTATAAATTGGTTTTATAATAAGAATAATTATTTTGTTTGTGTAAATAAATTCTAAATTGACTTATTGTTTTCAAAGCTAATAAGTGTTATATATATATATATATATATATATATATATATTTCTATGTACTTAAATTGATTTTAAAATAGGATAAATTATTTATAAATAATAATGAGCTTATTTAAAAATAGATATTATATTTATTTAAACTGATTTTAGATTTGGATTTTTAAATTTGACTTTGAATTTGAGTATAAATTTGGATTTAAGAAGATATACATACATCTTAAAATAAAATAATAATATAGTTTGGATTTAAAATATATAGATAATGTTTTTAATTAAAAATAAGATTTGTTTTATATTATTCTTTTTATAGAAATTTATCTATAGAAATTTGGATATGTATTTATTTGATAAAAATAAATACAAAGGTTTTTGAAATAGCATTTTAAATTAGTTTGTAATATTATACATAATTTTATTTAAATTTAAATTTAATTTATTTTCTTTTCTTTTAAAAGATTGTATTTATATAGATTTAGAAAACATTTATAAATTATTAAATGTATTTGTTAATTAGGAATTTAATTAGAAAAGTATTTATAAATTAAGAAAACATATTAGTTAATTAGGAAATTAATTTAAAAAGCTTTTAAATTTCTTTTAGAATAAATATACATAAATATTGACAAGTGTTAAGTTAGAAATCATTTAGAAAACAAGTGTTTACACATTTATGTAAGCTTAAGACAAGTGTCCATTTTTTTTTAAAATTTTCTTTTATTTTAATAAAACTGAAAATTTTCCTATATAAACACTATATTCTCTTCACTTTCCTTTTCTTTAAAATTTATGTACATTCATAAAAGAAAACAAGAATTATCAATGCAATTTTCACTCTTCAAAGGAATCAGAAAATCCTCAAAATCAGACCTGATATCTCCCCAAATTCCAATCTGCAAAATTTTGTTTCCCTGTAAATTTTTTTTCCAAACCCGCCATCTACTCCTCAAATTCAAGCACCATCCAGAAATAAAATTTGAAACCCTGTAACCCATTTTCCTAACCAAATACCATAATCTGAAATCATGTGCATACCAAATCTGCAATATATTTGCAAAAGTTCAAAACAACTTTCAATCTAGTTCTAAATTTCCCATGTCTACATCATCTTTCACATGCATGCAAGTTTTTAAAGGGGCAAACCTGAAGCATATCTGTTGAAAGCAAATTCAGTTTGAGGTTTCAGCTTCAAGTTCAAAATGTTTTGGCAAGTTTCCAGCTTTATCATCAAAGATTCAAACCTCTGCACTTCATTTAAAAAAAAGGTGAGTAAACAATTTACTAAAATTTAAGTAGTAAATTTCTGTCGCATGAAAGTTTGAGATGATGTTTAATTATATACATAGAAGTTCGCCTCTGTGTAGATATAAAGATGCGATAGGTTTTGTTTGTTGAAACTATGCATGTTGGTTTCATTTTCCTCTCTGTTACCTTACTGCAGAATCTGAGTAAAAATCAAATCTTCAAGCTATTTCTTTTTATACAACTGTTAGGAATCAGATGCAAACAAAATAGGTTAGTTTAATTATAAACTAAGAACCAGGAACAAAACTAAGTATCTTGTGTTTGAAATTTTCTGGAAAATAAACAATGCAGTGACACTTAATCACTAATGTTTGAAATCAAATGTTGAAATTAGATGAAATAATTATATAATCTGGATTGCCACTGGGAATTATGAATTTTAGAAAGAAAATCACAATTTTTAAAATTTAATTGAATGAGTAATTGGGATTTTGCTGGAATTTGGGTTTTTGCCATAATCTGATGATCTTTGCATCTGGGGTGTTCGGGGTTCTTGATGGAGCTAGAGGTAGGATTGGGGAGTGTGGCAAAAATTGCTGAAGGGTTGTTAATCCATTGTGGAGTTTGGATTTGCTTAAATTTGGTCACCTAATTTTGGGTCTTGCTGCAAATTGAATCACTGTCTTTCTTATGGTGTTTCGAGTTGCATATAATTTTGGGAGAAGGAAGCGCGGTGGGTCGGCAATCCATAGCCGGAAGTGTAGCGGTTTTCGTTGATCGGAGGCGAGGGTTCAGGGAATTTTCTGATGATGGTTTAGGTCTCAAGTTCATCCTGGGTACTCGATTTTGAATCGAGACATGGGATGGTGTTCTGTTGATCGTAGGTGCTTGTAGGGTGGTTGGGTGATTTGGCGATGGAGTCGTGTTGACCGGAGGTGGTTCCGGCACTGGTGCAGGTGCACGTGACATTTTGGGTGTCAGTGGGTTATTGTTTTGGGTTTGTTTGTTTTCTCGAATAGGTCTCGGGACATAGGGTGGATGACTCAGGGGAAACTCGCGTATTCTTGGTTGTGGCTCGAGTGATTCTGGGTCTTTTGCATGTTGGGCTAAACTGTTAAGTTTAACAGTTTTTAAATTTTTAACTAAAACAGTTTTTAAATTTTAAAGTCAAATTGTTTTAAAAAAAAGAAAAGATGGTGTACTTGTTTCTTGGTTCAAGTATACATAGGTTGGACCTAAAATGAAATGTTCAACCAGATTTTTAATTTAAAATAAAGTAAGTTTTAAACTTTAAATAATTTAAGCTAAATTAAATTCTTGAAAATTTATTTCTTTGAATTGATTTGTTATATGAATGGATTAGTATGAATGGTTTTAAATGTTTTAAGTTAAAAACCTTAATGTTATTTTCAAACTTACTTTGGAAATATAAAAAGGAAATTTATAAGGAAATGTTTTTTTATTAGTTAATGAACAATGATTTATAATTAACAATTAAAGATTTAAGTAGTTTATTAACTTGAAACTAATGATTGTTAATTAATAATTAAAGGTAGGTAATTAATGATTTCTTTATATTTTAAACTAATTAATGACTTAAGTTAAGTAAAGTTCTCAAGGTTAATTAAAAATAATGTTTTATCTTAAAAGATAATTAAGTTTTAAATGAATAATAATTAATTAAGTTGATTAATAAATTTTAAGTTTAATTAATTAATTTAATTAATTATTTAAGAGGGTTAATTAAGTAATTAATTAAGGATAATTATTAATTTAATTTACTAATAATTATAATGATTTAATTAATGACTAATGAATAATTAAATTATAATTATTTATTAATTAAATAATTAAACTAGTAATTAAGTGT
The DNA here is from genome assembly GCA_030765085.1 of Allium cepa. Classification (NCBI taxonomy): domain Eukaryota; kingdom Viridiplantae; phylum Streptophyta; class Magnoliopsida; order Asparagales; family Amaryllidaceae; genus Allium; species Allium cepa. The sequence goes on from CM060932.1 coordinate 958,593,011, forward strand.
TAATTGGGTTTTCTTAATTAATAATTAAAAGGTTATTAATCCATAATGCAAGTTAATTCAAAATTAATTAACTTTATTAAAGGTTAATTAATTGTAATTAAGGATTGATTAATTATAATTATGAATTAATTAATTTGTAATTAAGGTTGTTAATTAATAATTAAGTTTTATTAATTAATGATTAAGAGATAATTAATTAGTTAATTAAGGTTAGTTAATTAATTATAAAAGTAATTAGTGATTGATTACTTTGTATTATAGGATTGATTAATAATTAAGGTTTATTAATTAATAGTTGAAGGATAATTAATCTGTAATTAATGATTAATTTGGTTAAAGAGTAATTAAGAGATGAATTACTCGATTACGATTTATGGAGGTGTTTGTGATCAAGCTGAGTTAATTAATTTGTTAATTAATTAAAGATAGTCACATGATAAATGATTATGTATGTTTACTTAATAAGTTTTGACAAGAGTAATTACTAAAGATAAGTAATTGATGAATAAATTACAGGAGGTAATTGAGATAAGGAAATTACTTTGTGGGAAGTAATTTTAAATGGATAATTACTTGGTAAATGTAACGACCCAGAATTTTGAACAATTTAATATGAAAATATTTAGTTTATTTTATTATTTGAAGGATAGTTTGAATTGAATTTCAAATTTTCAGAATGAATTTGACGATTAAATTTTTGAATTTAATCTATTGAAAGTTAAATAAAAATTTGAATCTTAAATTTTAAGCTGATTTAAAATATTTCAAAGGTTTATATTGATAATACTGAAGGTAATAGAAGCTTCAGAATTGAATTTGAAACTACTTTGTTCAGTTTTGAAATTATATCGTTTAAATCGTTATTTAAAAAAATAGCCTTTCGAGGCACAGTCTCGGAATTCGACGAAACGAGTTCCATTGGGTCCGTAATAGTTTGTTATTACCGGGTTTCAAATTTCGTGGCGTTTGGAGTTGATATGTGAGAGTACGACATATAAACGCATCGAAATTCCAAAACGAGTTCGATTTAAATTTAAAATTAAAATAATTTGTCAACTCTATTACCTCCTTCAGCCACCCTACTTTATTTTAAAACAGACCTATTCCCTGCAAAGGAAGAAACCACGTTCTCTTGTCTCCCCGTACCCCATCTCCTCTTCCATTTTCAAATACGCAGCCGAGATTCTCGTTTGAAGAGGAAAAAAATGCGTCGTTGTTTATTTTATAATGGCTGGTACATCTCACTGTCTCGTTCGATTTTAAAGAAAATAAAAATGGCCGCAGCCTTCATGTTTAAAAGCACTCTTCCTCTCTCTCCAATTCACTCACGAATAAAAACCAAATCCTCTGAAAATTTAAACGGCCGAAGCCTCTTAGCAAAAGAAAAAAAAAATTGAGCTCGCGCGCGTGGAGGGTCGGCTGCTCGTGTGGGCGCGCGCGTAGGGGGGTGCGCAGGCGGCGGCGGCGCTATCAAGACCAGGCGCTCGCGAGGCTAGGGCTAGGGGGAGCAATCGCGATCTATGGCGTGCTCGTTTTGGGTTGCGGCGAGTTCGACTGGAGGCTACAATCAATGGCGCCGTGAGATGTCCGATAGTATGGGGGATTCATCGGCAGACGTGGTCGAGCGTTGGGTGACGATTGGGTGGGCGAGTGTGACGACTTCGTCGCACTGTCAGACTTGGGGCAGAAGCAGCGATCTGGAATGGTGGTGGAACTCGCGATGGTTTCTGGAATTGCGTGCTCGAGCAGGTGGACAGCGGCGATGTCCCCAAGTTGATGGTGATTGTAATCTGGGGGGTCGCGATTTCTTAGCAACAAGGTATAATTTTGTAATCTATGAAATTACTAAATTTGGGTTGTTCAAAGATTTTTTTTTTTTTACAGTAAAGGTTTAATCTGACATACTATTTATTAGATTATTAGAATTTTTTTTTAGTTAGGGATATGAATAGAAAAAAGGAAAAAAAATATAGGTGATGGTAAGGAATATAAAGAAATTTTATTTTAATAAGTATACACACACATATCTGCATATGAAATAGTAAAAATGTATTTTGGTGACTAATTTTTATTTAAATTATTTAGTTACTAAAAGATATTTTATTAAAGGGAATTTATTTTTTTGTTTAAAATAAATTATGAGTTAATTAAATTAAATTTATAAAATAGAAATTCAATTTATTAAGTGAAATGATTTATTAAAGAAAATTTAGTTTTAAATTTAATTATTAATTGATTTATTTATTTAATGGTAATAAAGTGTTTGATAAGTTAAAATATTAATAACGCATGTGTATACCTATTTCCATTTACTAGTGAAATTTTTAAATAATAAACTATGGAAAAATTAAATTATTCTTAGTCACTTAAAGAAATTTATTAAAGGAGAAATATTGGTTTAAATAAAACTATCAGTTAATTTAAACTATTAAAATGAAATCACCGGTGAATCAAAATTATCAAATGAAAATTTATTATTCGATCTGTTCGAATATTAATAAATTGTGTAAATATTTATACAAGGTATAAATCAAGAAAATCGCGTCAAGATGGAAATGGATTGCAAAATAATAGCTAAGGTGAGAACTTCTCACTCAAAAAGGGTTATTTTAAATTTTGAATAGTTATATTTAAAATTTGCTGATTGATTGATTGTTTGCCTGATTGTGATAGTATATATAGTAGGATATATCTATATATAGCAATATATATATATATATATATATTGGCATATGTATATATTGCAGTTGATTGATTTCCCGCCTTGTATAGCGGATGAGACCCTATTGCGCCGCCTATTAAGCGGATATTTTTTTTTTAAATCCCATATACCGCGATATTCCACCTCGAAATGGAATTGGTATTGTGCTAACGTCTGTGGATGCAGGGAAACAGGTTGGAGGGATCCAACTGGATTCCTCACAAATATTTATTTGATTATAGATATTGTGTGAATTGTGATTATCATATTGATATATGATATTTGTTGCTGTGATTGGCTATTGGATGCTGTGGCATCATCAGATCCATTTTTAAAGTTAAAAATAACGATTTTGAATTGAAAAGGATTTTAAAGTGATTTTTCAAAGTATATGTTTTTATTTAAAATTTTGAATGGATTCATTTTAAAATAAATTCAAATTTCAATTTTTAAAGTTATAGAATTCAGGATTTTTGTAAAATATAACCAAAATGTTATTTTTGAGATAAGTAGTTAATAAATTTATGAAATGGCTTTAATTGGAATTTTGAATAACTATTATAAAGGATGTGTATAAAAGATTTTAAAAATTTACATTTATAAATTAAAAATGTTGGAATTTTAAAAAGAGTCTATTAAGTGTTAAATGGAGTAAAAAAATGGATTTCATTGAAAATCATAGTTTTACAAATTGTGAAGATTTTAAAATGAGTAGATTTTATTAAATAAAGAATTTATAAGAAATTATCTTATAAATCAGATCTTGGCAGTTAAATTGAAATCTTTGATAAAGCATGAACGGTTTGTAGATGAGATTTATAAAACATATATTTTATAAAATCGAAATAATGGGATTTTACAAAAGGGGTTGTTAATGTTGAAAATAAGGCTGTTGATAAAATCTTATAAGTAATAAGATTTATGCTTTGTGAAGTGTTAAGAAAGAACGATTTTGTGAATAAAAGGATTATAAGTAATTAACTTATAATATGAACCTTTGGTACAAAATTGGGTTATGTAAATTAAATTGGATTAATAAAGGAGATTTATAAATCGAAGTTTATAAATAAGAATAGAATTTATAGACATTGTTTATAAATTCGTAATCAATTAAATTTGATCAATTGAATATAAAAGTTTATTAAAGGAGTTATATCCACGTTTTTGAACAGTGAATATATCATTAAATAAAATGGATATCTTTTGGGAAAAGGATGTTTTAAATAGAATTTAAAACGATTTAAAGACGTTTTAAAATGCATCAAGTATCGAAAACATAGATTTCAACATTCATTGTTGAAATAGACGTTTCCGAGAAATAGAAGGAAAGGAAGTCGTAGATTTCAACATTCACTGTTGAAATAGACGTTTTCGAGAAAATAAGGAAATGATGGACTATAACACTGTTGTTATAGTAAATGGTTTCCGAAAGGAAGTATTTTTGTATAGTATTGGGATTTATATATCTATTTAATTTCGAATCCATATACTAGTGATTTTGGGTTGTCGTAACGATGTTTTACGCAACATTCGTTTTGACCCAAATAAAAGTGAATAAAAGAACGTTTCCTTAAAGAATGAAATATATACTTAACTATGGGTTAAGTATATTGAATATTTTCAAATTGTTGAAAATAAATAAGATTTTGTGAATTACTTATTAAATAAGTATGGAATTGCTTTTCCAATATGAAATGGAATGTTTTTGAGAATTTATCTTTTTGAAGATAAATTGGAATTGAATATTTGAAATGTATTGAAAACTGTAGATCAGTAGATATTTTGAAATATAAATTCACTATGGAATTTAGAAATGGAAAGGGAAATTTGTCTCAAAATAAACGTTGTTTATTTTCAAAGTGTGGAAAATTATATATCTTGTAAAGATATTTTTGTAGAAATAAATAATTTGGAAAATTATTTGTAATCTGATGATGTTGCTCATCTCTATTGATAGTTAAATAACCGACTATCAATATTTACCCTTGAATGAGTATTTGTTGTGATTGCTTGAATTGAATGCCACACTTGTTTTTAAATAAGCGCTCACTATTCGGGTTAACCGGGAAAGGACCATGGGGTCGTATAACCCACTCCGAATATGTGATACGTCGTTATGAATTGCATTTGAAGACCGGTGTTGAAGACCGGATATTTGTGAAAACGGATGGATTACCGTCGAGTTACTCTACATCGACTGATCTCCGGTACAGAGGTTTTATCACCCTTAGTGACGGGATGTCCGGACGTGATTAATGAATATCCGGATTGCAAGGACTTCTTTGGAAGTGCCTTCGGTTCTGTTCGATCCCGGAACAGACTTGTATGGATTGTATGTCTGACATTACAAGTTGAGATATAAAGCTGATTTCTTTCAAATATATTTCTGTTGGTGGCGGAGAATTTATTCTCTTAGCTTAACACCCTTCTCTGAGACGTACGAGCTCAGAGGTTATATAGTTGAAGGTCATTAGTGATATACTCCCAATTTGGTAGTGTGATATACTAAGTGATGCTGTGAAATGATCATTGGTTGATCGTTTGTGATAGGATCATTTGTTTGATCATCTATCTTGATGATCATTGCTTTGATCATTTGTTGACCCAAAGCACTGCTTTTGTAAAGCGTGGCTTTGTGGACGAGACTTCGTCGGACCTCACACCCCGAGATGGTCAAAACAGGAAAGATGCAGCAAGGTTATTAGGGGGTAGCGCCCCTTTAGTGTATGTCATTCCTTCTGGATAGAGGTGGTATCATGGTATGGAGCCCAGATACTTAACCTATGTGGTTACTGCAAATTTATTACTTTGTGGTTGTTGGAAATCGGGGATCCTCGGATATAGATCGGTTACGATCGGGGAATGACATATTCGTGTCAGTTGTTGCCCAGTTAGGGGTAACCCGGCCTTGTGTTGGCAGAGATCCGGTTAGGTTCTCGGGACGTCATTCCAGAGGCGTTTCCATGTGGCAATGGGAAGTTCCTTGGCCTGACCATTTGTTGGAAATCCAAAGAAACAATACGAGCCTTGTACGATTTTAATTGTATTACCTGCTATGGAATGTGGCGGTAACCTGCTATTGAACATAGTAGCTATAGTAGGCATAAGTGCGGAATGCCTATGCTGGCTAAGATTTATATTCTACTTTCGAAATTATTTTCTACACTATGCACTAATAATAATATCAAAAATGATTTGATTTTATGCGTATCAAGCATTTTGGACTATCATAAGGAGAAATCTCCTCCGATTCTGCGTTTGCATTGTGTGTGTGTGCGGGAGGCCTTATGGTAGTCTCATTTTCTAAAAAGCATTGCGAATTTATCTAAAAATTATCCTATTCTTTGTTTAAAGATAAATAACTGTTTTTTTAATTCTCACACCAGTCACATGACTGACCTGGAGTTTATTGTTCCCTTCCTAAACTCTGGGTGCCTACCAATTTCTACACGGGCAGTCTAGAGTTTGGTTATCAGGTCATCCTGGATTTAGGAGTGCTATGGAGCTCAGGAGGCGAGCTGGATGGCGTAGCATATTATCTATTGTATATAGTATTTCTTTTCCGCTGTTTGTTGTTGTACACTCTGATAATGAATGTAATGTATAAAATGTATAGTTCTTTTGTTTTAATGATTATTCATTTATCTATTATATGTTGTTCCGCTGCGATTGTGAGATTCTGATATTGTCTGTGGTTCTTTCCTGTTCTGGTGTTTGTTTTTCTGTTTTCTTTCTTTCTCTCTCTTCTTCTACCTCTTTCTTCTTTCTTAAACCCTAACATTTCGGTTTTTCGGCAACGAAAAATAAAAAACGTTACATTTGGTATCAGAGCATATGGTTAAGCGACAACCTTAGCTCTGTTGGGTGTTACTCATTAGAGATAGAGTCAGCAGTACTCTAGAATGAGTTTGAGAGTAATAATAGATATGAGCGCGTATTTGTTAGTGAATATAAAATTTGTTTTATATTGTGATGATTGGTTTATTGAGTGGCATATGAACCTTCGTCGGCACAGTTTGGACAACTGGATCGAAGGGGTTTCTAAACACTTAAATAGAACAATTCGACACAGTATTGTTTTAAAATTGGGTAAATGGAATAATTTTACTTTGACTATATTTTATATATAAAAGAATAATTTTTCAGAAATTAGTAAAGTGTATATAAATTGATTTTTAGGTTGTTTGCATAAATTAAATCAAAACAACAATGGTAAAGGAAATGAGTTGTATAAACAAATGAATATAAGTATGAAATTATAATTAAAATGGTTTACAATTGTGAAATAATCTTGTATATGGAAGTGAAACTAAATGAAAAGATTTATAAAGGTGATTTATAAATAAAAAGAAAGATTTTTTACTTTGGAAAAGTTGAAACAAATGTGAATAAGCACAATAAAATTTTAACTATAGGAAGTTAAATAAATAGAATTGGATTTCTAAGTGGAAACTTAAGTTAAGTTAAACAAATGATGTTTGAAAGAGAATATAACTTAAGTAAAGTTAAATGAAATTGATTTTGGTATCGAAGTAAAATAATCAAGTGAATTAAATGATGTGAACTTGAGTTTGAAGTAAAATAGCTTAAGTAAATTCGAGATGAATATGAATATGGAATGTAAACAAAATTGAATGGAATCAATTGGAAATGAAATGGAAATTAAAATCAATTAGAATGGATATGAATTCGTTTCACTTAAAAATGAATTAAATTCATATGGAATATTGAAATCCAGTTTAGTATAAGTGGTTATAAACCAAAATAGAAAATTGAAAATAAATTTTGGGAATGAACAAAAGAATAAAACTGGAGTTGAAACTGAATGTTGAAAACGAATTTGAATAAAGTAAATAGGAATTTGTTATGAATTAGTAATTGGAACTAATTTAAAATAGTGCAGTTGTGAATAAAAGTTAATTGATAAAACTCAATATTCAGAATAGAAGTTAAACTGAATTCAAATATAATTAAAATTGTGAACTGAATTCAAATGAAATTGAAATGCAAAGTTGATTGAAATTGAATATATATAACTTCAATAGTGAAGTAAAGATGATATAAGAAGTATATATTTAAAAATTTTCAATAGAATTGGCAAAATGGTTTGAATATTGTAGTTGGATATTATGTATACCACTAGCAGGTTATACAGGTGTTATAAAGGAATTGGGATTTTGATTTCAAAGATAAAAAAATTGAATTGAATTGCTCGACAAAAAGGTACGTATTTGAATTTCAGTATGAGATTTAATGATTTCCTTCTCCAGCCACTTGGCTTTCTCTTTTCTTTTTGATTCTGAGGGGCCGTGGTGTCATTTTGTAGTCGTACCGATCGAGCCGCGCAAAGGAGACGCTGACGAAATTTTTCGAAAGTTTAGGGTGTTAGAAAAATTTTGAGAAAAATTTGAAAGTTTAAAATTTGAATTTGAATTTAAATTTAAATTTTGAAGTAAACAATATTGTTGAAACTTATAACTTAAGTTGGAGAGCTAGTTGAAATGATGATGAATCTCTAATAAAAAGATTTAGGTTAGTAAGTTGATAAAACTATTTTGATTGAGAAAAATAGTAGACGAGTTAAGGACCATTTCTTCCTAACTTGCAATTTCGGGACGAAATTCTTTTAAGGGGGGAAGGTTGTAACGACCCAGAATTTTGAACAATTTAATATGAAAATATTTAGTTTATTTTAAATATTTGAAGTATAGTTTGAATTGAATTTCAAATTTTCAGAATGAATTTGGCGATTAAATTTTTGAATTTAATCTATTGAAAGTTAAATAAAAATTTGAATCTTAAATTTTAAGCTGATTTAAAATATTTCAAAGGCCTGTAAAATTTATATTGATAATACTGAAGGTAATAGAAGCTTCAGAATTGAATTTGAAACTACTTTGTTCAGTTTTGAAATTATATCGTTTAAATCGTTATTTAAAAAAATAGCATTCCGAGGCACAGTCTCGGAATTTGACGAAACGAGTTCCATTGGGTCCGTAATAGTTTGTTATTACCGGATTTCAAATTTCGTGGCGTTTGGAGTTGTTATGTGAGCGTACGACATATAAACGCATTGAAATTCCAAAAAAGTTCGATTTAAATTTACAATTAAAATAATTTGTCAACTCTATTACCTCCTTCAGCCACCCTACTTTATTTTAAAACAGACCTATTCCCTGCAAAGGAAGAAACCACGTTCTCTTGTCTCCCCCGTACCCCATCTCCTCTTCCATTTTCAAATACGCAGCCGAGATTCTCGTTTGAAGAGAAAAAAAATGCGTCGTTGTTTATTTTATAATGGCTGGTACATCTCACTGTCTCGTTCGATTTTAAAGAAAATAAAAATGGCCGCAGCCTTCATGTTTAAAAGCACTCTTCCTCTCTCTCCAATTCATTCACGGATAAAAACCAAATCCTCTGAAAATTTAAATGGCCGAAGCCTCTTAGCAAAAGAAAAAAATAATTTTGAGCTCGCGCGCGTGGAGGGTCGGCTGCTCGTGTGGGCGCGCGCGTAGGGGGGTGCGCAGGCGGCGGCGGCGCTATCAAGACGAGGTGCTCGCGAGGCTAGGGCTAGGGGGAGCAATCACGATCTATGGCGTGCTCGTTTTGGGTTGCGGCGAGTTCGACTGGAGGCTACAATCAATGGCGCCGCGAGATGTCCGATAGTATCGGGATTCATCGGCAGACGTGGTCGAGCGTTGGGTGACGATTGGGTGGGCGAGTGTGGCGACTTCGTCGCACTGTCAGACTTGGGGCAGAAGCAGCGATCTGGAATGGTGGTGGAACTCGCGATGGTTTTTGGAATTGCGTGCTCGAGCAGGTGGACAGCGGCGATGTCCCCAAGTTGATGGTGATTGTAATCTGGGGGGTCGCGATTTCTTAGCAACAAGGTATAATTTTGTAATCTATGAAATTACTAAATTTGGGTTGTTCAAAGATTTTTTTTTTTTACAGCAAAGGTTTAATCTGACATACTGTTTATTAGATTATTAGAAATTTTTTTTTAGTTAGGGATATGAATAGAAAAAAGGAAAAAAAATATAGGTGATGGTAAGGAATATAAAGAAATTTTATTTTAATAAGTATACACACACATATCTGCATATGAAATAGTAAAAATGTATTTTGGTAACTAATTTTTATTTAAATTATTTAGTTACTAAAAGATATTTTATTAAAGGGAATTTATTTTTTTGTTTAAAATAAATTATGAGTTAATTAAATTAAATTTATAAAATAGAAATTCAATTTATTAAGTGAAATGATTTATTAAAGAAAATTTAGTTTTAAATTTAATTATTAATTGATTTATTTATTTAATGGTAATATTTTTATTCTAGCAGACGGAATTTCGTTGGTCTAATTTTGGACTTCCTGGTATTAGAAGTGTTTGATAAGTTAAAATATTAATAACGCATGTGTATACCTATTTCCATTTACTAGTGAAATTTTTAAATGATAAACTATGGAAAAATTAAATTATTCTTAGTCACTTAAAGAAATTTATTAAAGGAGAAATATTGGTTTAAATAAAACTATCAGTTAATTTAAACTATTAAAATGAAATCACCGGTGAATCAAAATTATCAAATGAAAATTTATTATTCGATCTGTTCGAATATTAATAAATTATGTAAATATTTATACAAGGTATAAATCAAGGAAATCGAGTCAAGATGGAAATGGATTGCAAAATAATAGCTAAGGTGAGAACTTCTCAATCAAAAAGGGTTATTTTAAATTTTAAATAGTTATATTTAAAATTTGCTGATTGATTGAATGTTTGCCTGATTGTGATAGTATATATAGTAGGATATATCTATATATAGCAATATATATATATATATATATATATTGGCATATGTATATATTGCAGTTGATTGATTTCCCGCCTTGTATAGCGGATGAGACCCTATTGGGCCGCCTATTAAGCGGATTTTTTTTTAAATCCCATATACCGCGATATTCCACCTCGAAGTGGAATTGGTATTGTGCTAACGTCTGTGGATGCAGGGAAACAGGTTGGAGGGATCAAACTGGATTCCTCACAAATATTTATTTGATTATAGATATTGTGTGAATTGTGATTATCATATTGATATATGATATTTGTTGCTGTGATTGGCTATTGGATGCTGTGGCATCATCGGATCCATTTTTAAAGTTAAAAATAACGATTTTGAATTGAAAAGGATTTTAAAGTGATTTTTCAAAGTATATGTTTTTATTTAAAATTTTGAATGGATTCATTTTAAAATAAATTCAAATTTCAATTTTTAAAGTTATAGAATTCAGGATTTTTGTAAAATATAACCAAAATGTTATTTTTGAGATAAGTAGTTAATAAATTTATGAAATGGCTTTAATTGGAATTTTGAATAACTATTATAAAGGATGTGTATAAAAGATTTTAAAAATTTACATTTATAAATTAAAAATGTTGGAATTTTAAAAAGAGTCTATTAAGTGTTAAATGGAGTAAAAAAAATGGATTTCATTGAAAATCATAGTTTTACAAATTGTGAAGATTTTAAAATGAGTAGATTTTATTAAATAAAGAATTTATAAGAAATTATCTTATAAATCAGATCTTGGCAGTTAAATTGAAATCTTTGATAAAGCATGAACGGTTTGTAGATGAGATTTATAAAACATATATTTTATAAAATCGAAATAGTGGGATTTTAAAAAAGGGGTTGTTAATGTTGAAAATAAGGCTGTAGATAAAATCTTATAAGTAATAAGATTTATGCTTTATGAAGTGTTAAGAAAGAACGATTTTGTGAATAAAAGGATTATAAGTAATTAACTTATAATATGAACCTTTGGTACAAAATTGGGTTATGTAAATTAAATTGGATTAATAAAGGAGATTTATAAATCGAAGTTTATAAATAAGAATAGAATTTATAGACATTGTTTATAAATTCGTAATCAATTGAATTTGATCAATTGAATATAAAAGTTTATTAAAGGAGTTATATCCACGTTTTTGAACAGTGAATATATCGTTAAATAAAATGGATATCTTTTGGGAAAAGGATGTTTTAAATAGAATTTAAAACGATTTAAAGACGTTTTAAAATGCATCAAGTATCGAAAACATAGATTTCAACATTCATTGTTGAAATAGACGTTTCCGAGAAATAGAAGGAAAGGAAGTCGTAGATTTCAACATTCACTGTTGAAATAGACGTTTTCGAGAAAATAAGGAAATGATGGACTATAACACTGTTGTTATAGTAAATGGTTTCCGAAAGGAAGTATTTTTGTATAGTATTGGTATTTATATATCTATTTAATTTCGAATCCCTATACTAGTGATTTTGGGTTGTCGTAACGATGTTTTATGCAACATTCGTTTTGACCCAAATAAAAGTGAATAAAAGAACGTTTCCTTAAAGAATGAAATATATACTTAACTATGGGTTAAGTATATTGAATATTTTCAAATTGTTGAAAATAAATAAGATTTTGTGAATTACTTATTACATAAGTATGGAATTGATTTTCCAATATGAAATGGAATGTTTTTGAGAATTTATCTTTTTGAAGATAAATTGGAATTGAATATTTGAAATCTATTGAAAACTGTAGATCAGTAGATATTTTGAAATATAAATTCACTATGGAATTTAGAAATGGAAAGGGAAATTTGTCTCAAAATAAACGTTATTTATTTTCAAAGTGTGGAAAATTATATATCTTGTAAAGATATTTTTGTAGAAATAAATAATTTGGAAAATTATTTGGAATCTGATGATGTTGCTCATCTCTATTGATAGTTAAATAACCGACTATCAATATTTACCCTTGAATGAGTATTTGTTGTGATTGCTTGAATTGAATGCCACACTTGTTTTTAAATAAGCGCTCACTATTCGGGTTAACCGGGAAAGGACCATGGGGTCGTATAACCCACTCCGAATATGTGATACGTCGTTATGAATTGCATTTGAAGACCGGTGTTGAAGACCGGATATTTGTGAAAACGGATAGATTACCGTCGAGTTACTCTGCATCGGCTGATCTCCGGTACAGAGGTTTTATCACCCTTAGTGACGGGATGTCCGGACGTGATTAATGAATATCCGGATTGCAAGGACTTCTTTGGAAGTGCCTTCGGTTCTGTTCGATCCCGGAACAGACTTGTATGGATTGTATGTCTGACATTACAAGTTGAGATATAAAGCTGATTTCTTTCAAATATATTTCTGTTGGTGGCGGAGAATTTATTCTCTTAGCTTAACACCCTTCTCTGAGACGTACGAGCTCAGAGGTTATATAGTTGAAGGTCATTAGTGATATACTCCCAATTTGGTAGTGTGATATACTAAGTGATGCTGTGAAATGATCATTGGTTGATCGTTTGTGATAGGATCATTTGTTTGATCATCTATCTTGATGATCATTGCTTTGATCATTTGTTGACCCAAAGCACTGCTTTTGTAAAGCGTGGCTTTGTGGACGAGACTTCGTCGGACCTCACACCCCGAGATGGTCAAAACAGGAAAGATGCAGCAAGGTTATTAGGGGGTAGCGCCCCTTTAGTGTATGTCATTCCTTCTGGATAGAGGTGGTATCATGGTACGGAGCCCAGATACTTAACCTATATGGTTACTGCAAATTTATTACTTTGTGGTTGTTGGAAATCGGGGATCCTCGGATATAGATCGGTTACGATCGGGGAATGACATATTCGTGTCAGTTGTTGCCCAGTTAGGGGTAACCCGGCCTTGTGTTGGCAGAGATCCGGTTAGGTTCTCGGGATGTCATTCCAGAGGCGTTTCCATGTGGCAATGGGAAGTTCCTTGGCCTGACCATTTGTTGGAAATCCAAAGAAACAATACGAGCCTTGTACGATTTTAATTGTATTACCTGCTATGGAATGTGGCGGTAACCTGCTATTGAACATAGTAGCTATAGTAGGCATAAGTGCGGAATGCCTATGCTGGCTAAGATTTATATTCTACTTTCGAAATTGTTTTCTACACTATGCACTAATAATAATATCAAAAATGATTTGATTTTATGCTTATCAAGCATTTTTGACTATCATAAGGAGAAATCTCCTCCGATTCTACGTTTGCATTGTGTGCGTGTGCGGGAGGCCTTATGGTAGTCTCATTTTCTAAAAAGCATTGCGAATTTATTTAAAAATTATCCTATTCTTTGTTTAAAGATAAATAACTGTTTTTTTAATTCTCACACCAGTCACATGACTGACCTGGAGTTTATTGTTCCCTTCCTAAACTCTGGGTGCCCACCAATTTCTACACGGGCAGTCTTGAGTTTGGTTATCAGGTCATCCTGGATTTAGGAGTGCTATGGAGCTCAGGAGGCGAGCTGGATGGCGTAGCATATTATCTATTGTATATAGTATTTCTTTTCCGCTGTTTGTTGTTGTACACTCTGATAATGAATGTAATGTATAAAATGTATAGTTCTTTTGTTTTAATGATTATTCATTTATCTATTATATGTTGTTCCGCTGCGATTGTGAGATTCTGATATTGTCTGTGGTTCTTTCCTGTTCTGGTGTTTGTTTTTCTGTTTTTCTTTCTTTCTCTCTCTTCTTCTACCTCTTTCTTCTTTCTTAAACCCTAACATTTCGGTTTTTCGGCAACGAAAAATCGAAAACGTTACAGTAAAGTAATTAAGGATTTATACTTGGATAATAAATCAAAGGTTCCAAATATAATTAAAAGTAATTAAGAGTAATTTATTACCGTTTAAAGTTGTTTTAATTAATTTAAACATGATTAATTAATGTAATTAATTAAGCTATAATGTAATTAATTTTAGTTAATTAATTAATAAATGAAAGTAATTAATTAAGGTTCATTAATTAATATGATTAATGAGAATAATTAAGGATTAATTACTTGATTAAGAGTTAATTAATCAAGGTTGATTAATTAAGATAATGATTAATTAATTGGTTTAATTAATGGATAAGTAAACAAAATTTATTGTGATGAAGGTAATTAATTTAATTAATTTTAAGTTAATTAAGAGATGAAGTAATTAATTTAATTCACTTTAAATTAATTAGAGATGGAGATTGTTAATTTAATTCATTTTAAATTAATTATGTTGTGATTAAGTAAATCATTGCTTATGTATGAATGGATGACATTGATTGTCTTGAATGGACGTAATCTTAGAAATGAGATAAGTATTGTTGTGTGGTATGAATGCTTGGTTGCATTGTGATGGTAATATAGATTATCTGTTGTGATGATGATATGGATTACCTATTTGGTTATGGATCATCTGCTTATTTTGATAATGTGATTTTCAAGTGTGACTTGTGAGTTATCTATCTGTGTGTATATAGATAATTAAATTGAATTCTTTAACCTTAAACAACTTAGATCTAAAAGATACGTTTTGGATTTCGATGAGACCGGGATCGGGTTTCCATATTTGGATATCCGAAAACCACATCGATCCAAATTAATGATAGGTCGTGAATCTCAAGTGAAGATAAAGATTCAGAGTGCAAGGGTTATTGTCGTTAACTCTGAAGGTGATTCCAAAATGAGTGTAACGAGATAATGCCTTCGGTTTCGTTCGAACCCGGAACGAACTTGTATGGATTGAATGCTTTCAGATCATCGTCAGGTGGACGATGAGCATTCTAAGTGATGTGTTCACTAAAGGTAATCGTAGCCTTAAGCCTCATCAACCGGGAATGGCTAAAACAGGGGAGGTGGAGCAAGGCTAAGTGGGTCATGCCCAAGTAGGATGAGATTAATCCCTGTCTAGAGTCCTTTTATTTCGGCTGTGTGGGCGGTTGAATAGCTACAACCGTCGGGGTTGTCTTATTCGGAACTGTTCAGTAAGGAATGGTTCCAGCCTTGTGTTGCAGGGGAGTGGGCGTACTCCTCGGTACGGTGATCTAGGCCACGTACTGTGACGGGCGGTACCCCAGTTGCCCTGCCATTGTATGGAATCCAAAATCCAATAAGTGCCATCGGATTTGATTGTATTACCCACTTTTGTGGCTAGTAGCTGGAATTTAATAAATGTAACAATTTCGGCTATTTCATATTTATTTGAGAACCCTAGACCTATTATAATATCACTGGATTTCCTACCAAATGTTTGGTTAGCGTAAGGTAAATTTTTTCCATGTTTATGTGTGGGAAGTCTTACGTGATACCTTTTCTTTCAAAAGATTTTTTTAAAGTATGCAACTTTAACTGTTTACTCATACTAGACCCATGTCTGACCCGGAGTTTATTTTGTTTTTCTTAAACTATTGGGTACTCAAATTTTTATGAGTAGCCAGGGGATTCAGGTTGGCTTGACGAATTCTGGAGGAGCAATGGAGCAGGAGGCTTCTGCGTATAGCTTTATAGTATTCCGCTGTGTGTTCTCTGAGTCGTTGTCTTTGAGTTGTATAACTAGACAGGAGTTTATAACTGTCTAGTATGTGTTGTTTAGCTGCGTATCTCTGATGTATATGATACTATTTAATGTATTATGTGATTAATATAATTTATTCGTTCCGCTATTTAGATTCCGATGTTGTTTCTTTCTTCTTCTCTGTCTTTTCTCTTTTCTATCCCTTTCTTTCTTAAAAATGATGCGATTTTCTGTGGTAAGAAAGTTGGGTCGTTTCAAATATAATGCTAAGGAACTAATCCATCGTGACTTGAGTTTTCTTGGAGAGGGCTACCTCGAATCGCTTGTCGAGGCTTGGGAATATATTATTGAAACGAGTAAGAAAGACCTTAGCGAAGCCGATTTGGATGAGCAAAACCTGGTACGAGAGATCTTTCATGGGAATGAATCTTTAGATCTCACAACTTCAAGGCTCCGATACTTTAATATTTTGACACCCTCTGGCAAAGGGAAAGGCATCGCTGAAGCTTTGTAGTCTAATCCCAAAGATCCCCCTTCACTTCAAACAGGCGAAGCATCAGTTTTACTTGAGCCAGGATAAGATCCAAGCTATAATCCTAATAGACCCGACTATAAATCAAAGGTCTTGACCCCCATTTAAAAAGGGAGCACTTCGTTAACAATTGAAAGTCGGCCAGACATAGGTATCCACTACTACAAAACAGGCCATTTGCATCGCCTCATTTGAATCGGTTGAAGTAAAAACTGATGCAAATAGAACTATTTGCATCAGTTCTGTCTTAATAACCGATGCAATTGGTACGTGGAAAGCAATAGGTAATGAAAAATCAAATTTGCATCCGTTGTCACCAACAACCGATGCAAATACTTCGATGCAAATAATTTTAGTCGCATCAGTTTTAAAATCAACTGATGCAACTACGTTAATTTGCATCGGTTCATTAGCAAAGGCGATGCAATTATTTAGGTCGTGCAGGTCAGATGAAACCCCTTTCCTTACGCACTCGTTATCCCTGCCATCCCAATTTCTTATTTTCCCATTCGTTTCTTCAAAACAAAAAAAACCCTAAAATTGATTTTCACCGTTAATTTCAAACGTGATTTCGCGGATTAGATTTGGCCACGGCTTCTCATTATCAAGGTACCAAATCTTCCTTTTATTACGTTACTCGAATTGTATTACTTTTTAATTTGGGTTGCGCGATTTGAAGAGGGTCGAATTGCACTGGTTGAAAGGAGGTGGTATTTGCAGAGGCGATGTTTGTAGAAGGCGATGGCATATTGGCAAGGCCGACCTTTGGGTAAAGCTAGCAAAGCAGTGGCTTTGGGCCGCGAAAATTCTAAGGCACAATCATCACTACCAAATGTGCAACAAAAAGAGGGAAAAAATCACGATCTCAATCTGCAGCAAAAGGAAAAATTATCGCAACTTCACTTGATAATAATCGTCAACGATGGTCGACGATGACTCCAAACGACGGTGATTAGGTGGCGACTCCAATCGACGATGATTAGGTGGCGACTCCAATCGAGGATGACTTGGCTACTTCATGCTTGGCTGCTTGTTTGCTGAAAAGTGAAAAGGTACTTAATTTATTACTTATCAATTACCATACTTGGCTGTTTCTTCCATTCGTAACTCTGTTTTAGAAATTGTCTGCTGTATGGATATGTTGATCTCCGTCTTTATTGAATTATCCTATTAGCAACAGATCAAGTGGCAATTTAAATGTTTGTATAAAAATTTGAAACATTTTGATTTGTATTATCTAATTTTAAGTTTGTTGTACTTGTAATTTGCAAATAGCATTATGTTCCAGCGTCAATTTTGATCTCTATGTTCTAATTTTAAGTTAGTAGTTAATTGTATATTAAAGATTAATTTGTATAATAAGAATTAAATTAGAATTGGTGTATTTAATTTGTTATTTGAAATAATTGTATACTAAGAATTGATTTGGTAATAGTTAATGAATTTTTTTAATGGCTAGTTAACACAAGATTTGTTGATAAAAACTAATTTTGTTTTTATAGGAATTTATAGTTAATGTTTTTTAATCGAACTGGCTAGTTAAAAAGAATTTTTGTTTCAAATTATCGTGCGAAATAATTTTTCAAAATTATAAGTAATCGATTAGATATTTATAATTTAAAGTGTTTTTTGTTATTTTAATAATTATTAACATTCAATAGTTTGTGGCTGCTGTCTGAATTTCTTCTCTGCTATTATGGAGTGATCCTGATTGATAGTCGTTGGTTGTTTTTTTACTTATGTATTGTTTAAACTATGCTGTTGAGAAACCTGTTTGGAAGCCTTATGTTTTTATTTATGTTACATTTCTTACAGTTGATAAATATGTAGCTGGTTTATTTTATGATGTTGGCTTCTTATAGCTGTTTGAACCCATGTTCATATACTATTATGGTTGCTTGGTAAAGTTGATATTTGTTTGTGCATGGTGAAGCTGTTATTCTTGGGCTTCCTTGAGATGTAAATTTAGTCCAATACAGGATATGTATCTTTCTACGTAATGGTAATGCCCCACTGGGACCTGTGTAGTTCGTGGCATTTTGATGTCATGTGTTTTTTATAGTTTCTTTTGGCCTGGACCATAGTTTGCAAGTTGAAATTTCCTACTTTGGCATTTCTTTAGTAATGTTCATGGCAGTGCATGTGTGATTGTTCATGTATGTTACATTGACTGGAAAACTTGGACGTTGCGATAAAAATTTATAACCAGATTGTTTGGTTGATTGTTAGTACATATGCAAGTTCATGTCTGAAGCATAGCGAGTTAGATTAGAACATCCAGAATTTCAAATAATAATGTTTGAAATAAATTTTGAGATTGGTTTTCGATGTCTAATTTTTAGATGGATTCAAAGTGATATAAAGTTGAAATTAAGTCTGAATATCATTTGAAACCTATTGAGTCAATTAACTCCGGTTTAGTGGTAGACTTAAATTAATTCAAATATTGTTGAATTCAAGCATAAAACATATTTTTTAGAATTGAATGAAAATTCTGCAACATATTAATTCAAATTCAAAAGTGTACTTGAATAAATGGCTGAGCAGTAAGCAAGTTAAAATCTTGCTTTATTACTCATGCAGAGCAATACAATGCTGAAACAATATGTAAAAAATATAAATAAACAATATATGATTACTTCAAGATTCACTAGTTTAATTGGTAAGTCGTAAGGCATTCTAAACATGAGTTCTGAAGGTCTTTGGCTATCTATACATCAGAAATGAGTTCTATACTTGAATAAAGTATGACTCCTATTCCAAAAAAATATTAAATAATTTATGATTATTGCATGCTATTTATTGCTGCAAATAGGTCATTCAAATTGTAAAATAAGTACACTTATTAAGTGTTACAAGAATAGTTCCGCTCCTCCATGTACAGGGTAACTATTTTCCATATGTATGCTGTAGGGGAATAAAACAATTTAATCCCAAATGAAACTGCATGTTCAGACATTTGTTAGATTTTTTTTTGCGTTATACTATCAGTATTCAGCTTCCCATAAACAAAAAATAAATAAATTGATATATTTGTAGATGGGTGGAAATGATGGCTCCCGTGTTCTCTAAAGCAGCATGGCGTTGTGTATGGCATATGATTCAGGTTTATTTGGTTGCATATTTACTACCTAAGTAATTTCTCTATTCATTTATATTATTATTTTGTTCTCCAGAATGACTTAATACATGCATGGGGTCTAGATAAGATGCTTGGTTATTGTGCTCAGGTAAGAAAATAGTGATTGTGAAAAGGACATTTCCCTCTATAAAATATTGATAATAAGGATAAGGTATAGTATTCTTTGTAATTAGGGCGATCGAACAAAATCTGTTGGAGTTGTGGATGGTGAATACATTGTTCATTTGGGTATACCTGCACTTGGTAGTGTTGCTAATCAGAAGGTACGTAATAATTTTTATCTTTTTTAAATCTGGAAGTTGATCATATATATTTTTCATTTATATTCTTTGGATATAACAATCAGTGCACTTTTGAAATATACAAAATATTCTATTTATTTCGCTTGATAGATTCTCTTTGGCAGATAGGTTTGAAAACACCAAAGCACAGTTCTGAGCGACAAAATTCTACCTCTGCAACCACAGTAGGTTTCATCAATTATGTATTTTTATTTTTTTGGATGCATATGTTTGTATTCTAATCATGTTCGTCGTATACCTTTCCACTTTGTTTTTTACAATAACTGATGGCATATGATTGACATTGCAGGTACCGCCTACAACACCTAAATCCGATGAGAGGTTGCTATAAGTAAACTATAGCTCATTGATTGGTTAGTTTAGTGGTTGGTGGTAATTTATCATCTTAGATCATTATGAAAAATCAACGACAATGCAAACGTTTATTACTACATTTTAAGCATTTGTGTGAATGTTTTCATCTTATCTTGATGCAGTTTGGGTCTTACCAAACATGGTCTAGATTTAAACTTTTAATATATAGGTCCAGATCTCTATGTATTCGATGAATCTGCACATAATGCTATCGTTAATGCAATTAATTACTGGACAACATCTCCCATTACTAAGTTGTCTGCAGTTTACCTATATTAACAGGTGAGTGAAAATGACATGCTAAATCAATAAAAATAATGATTTGTGTTACCGTGAATAATTCGTTTTCCCGATTTGTGTTCCTTATCTCCTCCACTTTATTCATATTAATTACAGTACATCTACCTTCTGTCAATTGTAGTTTGAGAACATGATGCCTACCTACCGCCGACTGTAGTCAGATTCTATCAACCAACCAGCTCAATATCGATTGAATGGCTTAGCTACATCTTTTCATTTGCTTACTACACTGCTGAAGTTTGATCTCATTGTCCGTAAGTAATCACAAATATTCTAAGATGCTATTCTGCAAGCCGCTGTCAATTTCTACAATTATGTTAATCACACCATCAAATACAATCAATATTTTGATTTTGTATGACACTGATCTATAAATCGATTCGCTTTACCACCAAGATATAGTACCAAAGTTTGATGTCTCAATTTGATAACGTATTTTCCATTCTATGAATAATTTGGGGTAGATTTTGTAATTCCTTATTCTCCTACTGTGTCGTTCTCTTTCCATGATTTTGATACTACCTTATTAATTTATTAAGGTTAAAGTTTAGGTGTTTAAAAATGGCAATGAGGTCGCGAGTTTGCAGTGGATTTTTTGTTGATGGTTCAATCAAATGTGGTGAGTTTTGATGGTTTGTTTGTGAAGTTGAATGTATATTGCAGTTTTGAGGAGGATATGGAGGGTGATTTGAGATGAACTTTGTAGTAGTGTGTAGTAGCAGTCCAGTTGTGATGTTATGAAGAATTGATATGGAGGGTGATGTTAGGAAGTATAGCAGATGTCGAGAGTTAACAAGGTGGGTTGACAGGAGGCAAGTGAGATGATAGTGGACAGGGAACAGATAGAGGCAAAAGTTGTAGAAGTAGACTATTGAGGAATTGATGTATGGGGTGGTACAGCAGTATATTATGTGATGGATTGTTTTGATGGTGGTGGTGTTTAGAAATGATGGTCAGTGGGTAGATGGTTGGGGTGATGTTCGGGTGATTGTTGGATGTGTTGGTGGTTGTGAAATGTTAGGGTGTTATGAAATGGGTGGTTATGACAGTATTGTGTTGGTTGCTGGGTGAATTGTTGTTTGTACTGTCACTGTGAGATGAGACAGGTTGTATGAATTGAATTGATGCATACAGGCAGTTGTATGGAGAAGCACAATTGAGGTTTTTGCACAGAGGCAGTTGTATTGTTAATCACTGGTGGCAATTTGATGGCTGCAGTGCACTGAAAAGGGTGGTTGTGCATAAGGGATATGGAAGGGTGGGGAGGTGGTTGATTTGTATGTATGTAAGATGATGGTTGTATGTGCACTGTTGTGGTGTAGTGCAGTTTGAAGTAGTGCACAATGCACAGTAATGTGTTGTGATAGGGAGGGTATGGTTTGACAGTGGACAAGGACGGCAGCAGTTTGTAATATGATGCAGAGTAGCGATGTGTTTGGATGAATTGGGAATGGCACTGGTATGTGCACAGTTTGACAGTGGGTAGTGGAGTTGAAGTATGGTGTGCGCAGTTGCACTGGAAATGTGGTCAGGTAGAAATGAAGTGGGCTGTTGGTTTGTGGTGATGAAGTTATGGATGCGAGCAGAGGATGTTGATAGGCAGAGGGGATTTTGAAAGAGTTGTGGTGGATGGCAGAAGTTAGCAGAGTGTTGTATGTATGGTGCAGAGTAGGCAACGATTTTGTAGTGGTGATGGGATAGTGGGAAAGGCAGTAATGTTGTGTGGAGAAATAGTGATGTCTGGTTGAATGATAAGTGTGAAAGATGATGTTGGCTGTTGATGACTGTAAATGGGAATGCAGTTGAATGAATGTTTGTATGTATTGAAGTGAGGCAGTGGGAAGTGGTTGTAGTTGCTGAAGAATGCTATGGCAGTGTAGTGGATTTGTGTTGAAGGCAAGTGAAGGAGGATGTTGGCTATGCAGCGAAGTGTTGTGGTGCATAGTTGCACAGAGGAAGGAAGTGGATGGTTTTTGATAGAGGGAAGGAAGTTGGAACTTAGAAGTAGGCAGCGTAGTGATGTTGTAAATACAATTGAAATTACATTTAAAACCCTAAGAGGGGTCTAAGCTGCATCATTTTCCATCATTCCACCATTATTTGTTTGGAGGTGAATACATGAGGAAGCTAACCACATGTTTGTATTCTGCAGGATCATATGCATATGCAGATTGCACAGCTCAACTTCAGGTAGCTCAAGTACAAAATAGGATGAAGGTTTGTGCATTTGAAGACCATCTTCTGCTTAATTTATCCACTGTCAACGATACATTCTCTTCTATTTATATATTTATTTTTGTGTGTCTACATATAACACGCTGTATTTATTTTTTACTACCGACTGTCTGATTATGTACCGTTGAATTTATTTATGTTTTTCATTCTTTTGTGGAATTATTAAATCTGATTATGTGTTTTCCATCAAATTTTATTTTGAATGATTGTAATATTGCATGCAATAATTGTTTGTTATAATCAATAATATATATATAGTCTATTTGAGTACTGTAATAATGGTTTCTGAGAACGGCTTTTTTGCATTAGGTATAAATAGCTGATGCAACAGAGGGATTAGTTTGCATCAGTTGTTATAAAAAACCGATGCAATAGAGGGATTAGTTCCTTTGTTGCATCGGTTTTCATTACAACCGATGCAACATGGGGGCTGTGTCCAAGCTACCAACCACGATATTTTGCATCAGTTGTTAGTAACAACCGATGCAAAAAGGATCATTTTGCATCGGTTTCAGAACTGATGCAAAAGTGTTAAGTCTGTTGCATCGGTTGCATATGCATCGGTTGTTGAACTGATGCAAAAGGGGGGTAAACAACCGATGCAAATGGCCTGTTTTGTAGTAGTGATCCCACTCCACTCTCCATTATTCAAGAGGCTTCGTTCCTCATGCCTAATAGTTATGGGCTTATTTTCTTGTTCCCGCAAGTTTGTCAGTCTTCCGACTTCCAGTCAAACTTTAGGAAGCGGTGCCACTGTGGAGTAACAACCGACAATTACTGAAATTCCAATGGCTACCAACATTCCGGGGACCGATGCTCAAGTTATTGGAGCTTTTGATGATGAAAAAGCCAACGTTCAGCCGCTGCCAGATGAATCTGATGATATTGTGATCATAGGTGCTTCCGAACACACTGATGAGCTCAGTTAAAGGAGCACATTGAGGGAGAGAAGTCATTGAAGAAAAAAGCTAAACCTAAACCCGTTGATGTGGACATCGATAATCAAAATCTCGTCCCATTGCAAGTCATTCCACCTGGTGGGTTGGTTCACAAAGAACTCCCTCCAAGCTCTGAAAGCTCTCCTGCCAAGGGTGGTAAAGGATCAAAGAGAGGGACAGGTGGAGGCTTGGGTGGGTCCACTCCTAAGAAATCCAAAAGGGAGAAGAGGCAAAAGAAGTAGTCATCACTTTGGCTTAGTTTGTATATAGCTTGTGTAGCTTTTTTTCTTTTTGTTGGTCGTGCATGTGCGAGTACGACCCCCACTTTAGGATAAACTTATACTAAGATTTCCAAGTTTAATGCGTAAATAAAAGTTCTTTATTTTCTGTTGAACTCTTACCTGAACTTTCTTAAGTAGTTGAGCTATTACTTTTCCATTCAGTATATTTATAGTTCGTTGCTTATTAATTTGGAAAATCATCCGTTAATTTTTACTCCAGGCCTCCATGTGGTCATGGCCTTAATTTGTACCAAAAATTAGGCTCGATTCCTAATGTTACGTCGTCAGATTCAGTGGTCTAACTGAATATACTTCTGCCTCCTGTCTCGGGTTAGTGGAGTTAGACAGTGGATGGTCGAACTCCATCCATTGTGAGTTTATACTCTTCCTATCAGTTTTAGGTAGGAGTTTATGAAATAGTGAGTGGTCGAACCGTACTATCTATTTGTTTATACCCATATCCGCACTTCGGGGCTAAGAGTTAGTTGGTGGGTGATTATATTGTACCTAATTTTTGTTTATACTCAAGTCTACATTCTGGGGACTTAGAGTTATTTTGGAAAATAGTCGGACCAAACTTTCTTTAATTTATTGATTTGCCTACAAGTATGGGGTTCAACTTAGCGAGCGATCGATCGTATCACGATCGCTTTTGACTCGTGTTTGTCCCATCGCTCGGTGGGATTAATTTGTTTATCTGATGGTCAAGTCATATCGTTTCTCATTAGCTACTCCATCCATCGGGTTGTGAGCGAGAATCATCGAATGAACGGTCGGACCACGTTCATTTTTTAGTTCAATTGTGAACTTATGTAATTGACTAGCTCCAAACTCTGGGAACCTGCTTGGACATATCAATATTAGTTAGTTGGGTATCATAACTAATATGTAATGCTATAACAATCACATATAGGAAGTAAATTTCAAAATTTATTTGTCAAATGGAAAGAAATGACATAATTTTTCTTATTACATATTTGGAAAATCAAATTCTAAAGCAAATTCGAAAATTGAATACAACTGAATAAAAAATAATAAACTAAGTGAAATAGTGTCGTAAATGCTTGCTATTGCATGCCTTTGGGAGTGTGGCACCATCAACCGTCGCTAGCTTGAAGGTTCCCTCTCCAAACCTCTGTTCAATGACATATGGTCCTTCTTAAGTAGGATTCATGTGTGATAGGACATGAATGACCCGTTCCAAGATGAGATCGCCGATTTCAAAGGTTCCAAGTCGGACTGTAGTGTTGTAGTATCGGGTGTTAGTCCGTGAGGAGATGGTTTTGATGACAACAACCTTAGAATAAGATTATAAAATATAAATACTAACATTATAGTTTAGAATATATGTATATGCAGGATTTAACCATGCAGGTATCAAGAATGAAGACTGTACAGTATAGAGATTCAAGATATCAAGATTGAAGACTCATGAGTATCAAGATTATCAAGATTGTAATTTAATTAGGAATTTTGTTAAAACTCCTAGAAAAGCACTGACATCTTAAAATCCAATTTATTTATGGAATGGAATCCACTTCGAGCCTGTTAAAGGGATGGAACCCTAAGTAGGATGGAACCTACGAAAAATCTAGTGGAACATTGTTTTGTATCCACTAACTTTTATTCAAAATGTTTTTTACATAATTATATCTTGTTTTCAAAAATGATTTCAAAATCTTCCTTTTAAAAGAATGAAGAACATCTATCATGGTTTTAAATATTTTTAGCCTCAAAATAATCTTTATTTTCAAAATCAAATTATCCTTGGTTTTAAACTATCTTTAATAATAATATATTTAACTTTTAATATTTATACTTAGATTTAAATATAAATTATAGTAAATTTTTATATATATATCAAAATATTATTCTCTATATTTATTTATGTATTTTAACTATAGTTAAGTATATTTATAAAGTTTAAAAATAGTTTTAATACAAGATAGAAGTTATTTTCAAAGAAAAACAAATTACCAAAATTTCCTTTGGCATGTCGACAACCTCAAGTACCCCTTGTTGACAAGGTGGCAGTTGATTTCAAAATTTTGAATTTCAAAAGAAGTGTCTATTCGTCATAACCTTTCACGAATGAACATGGCTGTTGTTTTACTATAAATAGGGGCAGTTTTAAATGAATTTTTATTCATATTTTCTCTGATTTCACTCCTCTTCTTCTTCCACATTTCTTTATATATTTTTTTACCATTACTCTGTTGAAATCACCATTGAATCTAACTAGGTCATCTCTGGTTTGATTCTCTATCATTATCTCAACAAGATCTTATTTAGAGTTATAGGCTTCTTTGCAATAAACTAAACGAGAAAAGGTGTGATTGTAGCCAGTGAAATCAATCAAGTAAGAAATGGTGTGATTATAGCCTAGAAAATCTATTGGGTGAACTTGTTGCCCATAAAATCAAGTATCTCTACCCAGAGGATTGTGAATCTGGAGTTGTGTACCTTGTGGCCTTGAAATCGAGGGTGTATTTGTACAATTGCTTTTGAAAGGAATTCCGTACCTGTGTACGGGACTGGATGTAGGGTAACTCCGAACCAGTATAAAATCCGATGTGTTCTTTCCTTTATTACTTTTACTTTATTTCTGCATCTGTGTTTGATTCTGTGATCATATCTATGTCTGAATATTGAATACATTCGTGTTTAAATTAACATATACTCAAAAAGATTTAGTAATTCTTTAAAACACTATTCACCCCCTCTAGTGTTTACTCTAGCCTTAAGATCCGTTATCCGCATTTCTCATATTTGGTATCAGAGCAAGGTTTTCAAAGTTTCATAATCTGAATTTTGAAAATTATCAAAATGGCTACCAACACTGGTACTGTTAACACTATCAACACTGGTTCTATTATCCCTGTCACTAGTTCATTTGTAGAAGGTCAGTCTACTATCAGACCACCACTTTTTAATAGCAGTAACTATGCATATTGGCATGTAGGATGAAAATATATTTACAATCTATAGGACTAGACACTTGGAATGTCACACAGACTGAATATTCTGAACCCACAACTAATTTTGCACGGTGGACTGTTGAGCAAAAGACTGTTGCATAAAATAACTCTAAAGCAACGAATATTCTGTTTTGCCACTTGATAGAAATGAATTTAATAGAGTGTCAGTTTGTAAGTCTGCATATGAAATCTGGAAAACTTTGCAAGTTACTCACGAAGGAACAAGCAAAGTTAAACAGACCAAAATTTCCATGCTCACAAATCTGTTTCAATTATTTAAAATGAATTCTAATGAGTCTATTTCAGATATGTATAGTAGATTTTAGAACATTGTGCATTCTCTAATATCCTTGGGAAAGGAATTTTCGAAAGAAGATTAAGTCAGAAAAATCTTAAATTCTCTTACTCCAGAATGGGATCAAAAGACACTTGCGATCAAAGAGGCAAATGACATCAGTACCTTAAAGATAGAAGAATTAATTGGAAATCTAATGTCGTTTGAAGTCCAAATGATTGAGAGAAGAGAAAGCAAAGCATTTGAAAAGATATCAATGGCATTCAATGCATTGACCGATGGATTAGACTCAAACAGCGATAATGATGAAGTGATAGCCCTTATGACCAAGAATTTTAGGAAATTCCTGAAATATAAAAAGATGAATAATCTTAAGAGAAACAAGTATAAGAAATCTGGAAATAAGAATGTAGTGCCAAACAATATCAAATGTTTCAACTGTGACGAATCAGGCCATATTAAAAGAGTCTGTCCGTATCCAGATAGGCAAAATCTTCCTATAAACAATGATTTCACAAAGAAATGAAAATGTGCATTTACTGCTACTCTAGATGACTCAGACTCGTCTTCAAGCGATGATGATCAAAAGACAGATAATTCAAATATGTGTTACACGGTAGTTCACGACTCCGACGAATTCAATGAAACGGACTCAGAAAAAGGTACACGTTTACAATACATTGGTTGAAATTGCATGCTTAGAATCGGATGCTTGATTGATTGATTGATTTTGAATTGGTGTGTTGTTTGAAATTTAAATTTTTTATTTTTTTATTATTTTTACTATTATTTTATTATTATTTTATTATTATTTCATTATTATTTTTATTTTTTCATAATATTTTTTTGAATATACTATAATTCTAGTAATATTCCATATATATATATATATATTAAAAATAATAAATACTAGTATGGGCCCGTGCTTCGCACACGGGCTGTTGTATTATTGTAAATGGAAGTAAGGACATTTCTTGAATTTCAAAAAGACACCGAGTAAATTGGTTTAATGAATTTTTTTTATTAATAGTATATATATATATATATATATATATATATTAGAATAATTAAGAAAAATAATCATGGAAATTCAAAGACACCTATCGACAAGGTCCCCACCATGTTGTCGATAGGGGTTCGGAAATTTGAAATTAAAATTTGAATTCAAAATGTTGAATTTCCTTCCATCTTTTCACTTCATTCAATTCTCTGAAAAGCCACATTTTGACCAGAGAACATGTCCTTTGAGAATCTATTTATTCACTATCTCTTATCACAACTCTTTACTCTCATTTTCAAATTCAAACTCTTATCTCAAAATTTCAAACTCTCTTCTCTCTACTCTAATGACTTCTTCAAGCAACCCTTCCACAATGAGAATTTCCAAAAAGATAAAAGAGCAACTCTATAATGATCCGGAGGCTATAAAAGCATATATCAACTGTGCTAACTATGGAAAAGTCCATCCTGGGAAGTTTGCTTTATTTCAAGATTTCGCTATTTATGAAATCGGTTCTCTTTTTGCAAATAATCAAGTTCTTAGTCTTGTTGATGATTCTCAAAATGATTCTGTTTGTTATCCAAATCTTGTTAAAATTTTCTATGCAAATCTCAACCGTGGATTTTATAATGGAAATGATGATGAAATTTGAAGTAGTGTCAAAGGCACTAGAATTGTTTTAAATTGTGATTTTTTGGGTACCATTCTCAATTGTAAGAGCACGGAAATGGATCTTTCTAGTTTTAATATCAATGAAAATGATCTTGAGACATTTCATCACATTTTCGAAGGAAATGATAACTTTGAATTCAAAAATCAAAACTTTCGACCAAAAGCTAGAATTGTTAATCTTCTTTTACAACATACTTTGACCCCAAGATCGGGGAGTTTTAACGGTCCAACTTTAAAAGTTTGCAAAGCACTTTTTTCTATCTTTGGAAATTATGATATTAATTGGGCGTAAGTTATTTTGGATGAATTTCGTCCCAAAAATCTTGAAATGGGTGAAAACACTTTATATCATGGAATCTATCTCACTCGGATTTTTAGCTATTTTGGAGTAGATTTCAAAGGAGAAGAATTTGTTTCAAGAAAGGTTTTTAATCACCTAAACCTTTCTCTTATGAAAATTCCATTTGTTTTTCAACCTTATGAAACTCTTGTCGAAAAGGTAGAGCATTTGGCTCATGAGGAGATAGAAGATGAGGAAGAGGAAGAAGAAGAAGGGGATGAAATGGAAATAGAAGAAGAAGAAGGTGAAACCTCTTTGGTAAGCATTGAATATCCTCTTAATCCAACCAACAAAACCTTACTCAAGAATCAGAAGACCATTGTCGAGAATCAACGGATTCTTAAACGGTCCGTTAGTAAGAAATTGGATAAAATGTCATCCAAGACGAACAAGTTTTTCTCCAAAGTCAGCAAGAAGCTTGGATTATCTTCATCTTCGTCATCCTCTAACTAGTTCTACCTTTTCATGTCTTGTTGTATTAGTTTTAGTTTGTTTTGATTTGAATGTTCGTGTAGTTCTTAATGTTTAATCATTGTATCGTTCTATTATGAAATGAAATTGAATTACTTTTCTGTTATCTAGCTTATCTTATCTCCAGAGTAAATGTTAAATATTATATATATACACACAATTATTCGCAAAATCAAAATAAGTCATCAAAATTCACTAACCCATGTCTACAAACCCCCCCCCCCCCTTGACCATGTCGACACGTACTGGTCAGAAATGACTTTCATTTTAAATTTGAAATTTGAATAACTACCTTATGTTTATTCATTTCAAACGAATTTCTACACCTATAAATACCTATTTCTTCCTGAATTCATCACTCAGAATTATTTCTTATCTAGTTTATCTCTAATTCTTCTCACAAACTCAAATATGGCCAATCCGATTCATAGTTTGACCTAGAATCTTGAAGAAACCCTTAACTCTTTCAAAAATATTCTCTCTTTCATTCTTCGTAATCAGCGACACTTAGAGTTGAGTCAA
The DNA here is from genome assembly GCA_030765085.1 of Allium cepa. Taxonomy (NCBI): domain Eukaryota; kingdom Viridiplantae; phylum Streptophyta; class Magnoliopsida; order Asparagales; family Amaryllidaceae; genus Allium; species Allium cepa. Next base: position 958,623,448 of record CM060932.1, read on the forward strand.
ATGCAGATGATCAAGGAGCAAGAAAAGCATTTCGATGCGATACGATGGATGATTTCCTCCCTGCACAGAGATGATAATGAAGCACATCCTCCTATCTCTCTCACCAATGATAATGAAAATTGGGATGCCATTAAAGCAGATCATATATTTGGAGAAGAAGGATGGATGGAAATTCCTCGCAATATTTGATTTTATTTGATTGCTTTGTTTGATTTTAATTGATTGCTTGGATTGATTTGATTTAATTTGATTTGGTTTGGTATGGATTGATATTTGGTGTGCAAAACATGTATAAAAACACATTGATATTTATATGATCTTTGATTAGTTATCATGTCTATCAGTATAATTATCTCTTAATCTATCTATTATTTACTCTATTGAATATTATATTAATGCTGGTATTTTAGTACAAGAATAAGGGGGAGTTATATAGTTTGGAGTTAGTTTTTGTTGATGACAAAGGGGGAGATGTAAAAAATAAGATAGTTAGGTATAAATTAAGGGGGAGTTATTAGTTTTAGAGGGTGTTGTTTGGATAGAAGTAATATTTTATAAACAAAGGTTGTCATCATCAAAAAGGGGGAGATTGTTAGTCCCTGAGGAGATGATTTTGATGACAACAACCTTAGAATAAGATTATAAAATATAAATACTAACATTATAGTTTAGATATATATGTATATGTAGGATTTAACCATGTAGGTATCAGGAATGAAGACTGTACAGTATAGAGATTCAAGATATCAAGATTGAAGACTCATGAGTATCAAGATTATCAAGAGTTCAAGATTTCAAGATTGTAATTTAGTTAGGAATTTTGTTAAAACTCCTAGAAAAGCATTGGCATCTTAAAATCCAATTTATTCATGGAATGGAATCCACTTCGAGCCTATTAAAGGGATGGAACCCTAAGTAGGATGGAACCTATGAAAAATCTAGTGGAACATTGTTTTGTATCCACTAACTTTTATTCAAAATGTTTTTTTACAAAATTATATCTTGTTTTCAAAATCTTCCTTTTAAAATAATCAAAAATATCTATCCTGGTTTTAAATATTTTTAGGCCTCAAAATAATTTTATTTTCAAAATCAAATTATCCTTGGTTTTAAACTATCTTTTAATAATAATAATTTAACTTTTAATATTTATACTTAGATTTAAATATAAAATTATAGTAAAATTTTATACATATCAAAATATTATTCTCTATATTTATTTATGTATTTTAACCAAAGTTAAGTATATTTATAAAGTTTAAAAATAGTTTTAATACAAGATAGAAGTTATTTTCAAAGAAAAACAAATTACCAAAATTTCCTTTGGCATGTCGACAACCTCAAGTACCCCTTGTCCACAAGGTGGCAGTTGATTTCAAAATTTTGAATTTCAAAAGAAGTGTCTATTCGTCATATCCTTTCACGAATGGACATGCCTGTTGTTCTACTATAAATAGGGGCAGTTTTAAATGAATTTTCATTCATATTTTCACTGATTTCACTCCTCTTCTTCTTTCACATTTCTGTATATATACTTTTACCATTACTCTGCTGAAATCACCATTGAATCTAACTAGATCATCTCTGGTTTGATTCTCTATCACCGTCTCAACAAGATCTCGGTGCTATTCAGAGTTATAGGCTTCTTTATAATGAACTAAAAGAGAAAAGGTGTGATTGTAGCCTGTGAAATCAATTAAGTGAGAAAAGGTGTGATTGTAGCCTAGGACATCAATTGGGTGAACTTGTTGCCCGTAAAATCAAGTATCTCTACCCAGAGGATTGTGAATCTGGAGTGGTGTACCTCATGTTGAATATGCGCTTACATGATTTTTGTTTGATGATAATAAACATATATACATTCGTTTAAATGTATTTGTTAATGTACTATTTTATTTTTCATAGATTAAATAAATATTTACTGAATAGAATTAAATAACACAGAATTGGAATTCAAACAGAAATTTTATTCAAACAAATATTTATTACGATTTTGAATAGTACAAATTCAAGCTCTCACTATACATATACAATTTTGATTACAAATACATCACAATTTCATATTTACATTTAACCTCACTACACATCACCCATTCACTCAATTCGTATTTTATCTTCAACTTCATTCCAGTTAGGATCCAGCATCTGAGCAATCTGCAAAAATATTCACTAACGCAGTAAAATTGAAAAAGAAACATTTTTGCAATATAAAACAAAATATGGTTTTTGAAAATATTATTTGCCTCAGTTATTTGGGTTGTTCGTCATGATTTATATTTGAATTCATCACACACAAACAATGTGACATGCACAGTGTATCACTGTACATGCCACAAGGCCATGCACACCAATATACACTTGATAATGCTACAGGGACATGTGAGCATAAGGTCAAACCCAAATAAAAAGACGGGTTCAACTCAGGTGCAATATAAATAAAATCTCGACATCAGCACAAGGTCAAACCCAAGTTGTGAAACTGGATTCAACACAGGTGCAATACAAAACTATCAAATACAAGTGACTCGACAAACAACAACACAGTCTCAACTAAAAAGATTCAGTGCGATACACATGAAGACATGTATATCAGTGTACATATATAAGCACTGAAGCAAAGAAATGATACAAAGTGCAACAGAAAATTCCAAAGTGAATAAAACCAAAATCCAAATGTACAGCATGAATCAAAGGCGAACCAGACCCACAGCTAAGATGTCTCAAATGAACAAAACACCAAATAGACCATGGAATAACAAGGTGATCGAACAAACGATACCAGACTCAAACAAGTATGCAACTGAAAACAAATGCCAGGTCAAACAATTATATACATCAACTACAAAATCAAGTGACGACCAGGAAGCAATTCAGATCAACACAACAACAATGGTCAGGAAATATGCATCATGCACAGGTCAGGCCGCAACAAAATGCAACAATCAAAAGATGACAGCACATATATACATACATGAATGCATATATATACATGCAAGAAATCAAGATGACAATATCACTTCAAATGAAAATATATGTGCCAGTGAAACATGTGCAGCCCAATGGACAGAGACAATAACAAAGAACCAGAGACTACAAATAAACTGCATCAAAGCACAAATACATGGAATAATACAACATGACCATGCAGACACAAATGAACTCACATGGACAACATGTCATGAATGAACTAGAAAAGGCTAGCCACCAACATAACAGCAACACCAACCAGAAAAGGTGCAAACCAAATATGCAGTGCATACTCAAGTACACAAGTGACACAAGTGTTACAAGACACGGTGCATATATGAAGTACACAATGCAACTCCAAGCAATGTTCAAATGGTCGACTAATGAACATCATATATACATACGCATTGAAGACCAGTGATTATGCAACATGACAGTAAGCAGTGCTCAGTGATCAAACATGAACACAACATACAGCAATACCAAATAACAAACAGTGAATCATGACATGGCCGAGCAACTGATATATATTGATGCAGTCAACAACTACTCAAGGCAACAATGCAGTAAAACTACACAACTACAAGAGAGGTGAACAACAATGCAACATGGTGATGTAGTCAGTGGCAAGCTACAAACACCAAGTACAAGCCGAAAATAATCAACGTCCAGAAATTCATGTCACAAATCAAAGCCGTGATCAAAATTTCAATGTTGAACAAGTCAAAGTCGAAACCGTGGTAGCAAAGAAAATTGACCAAGTTAAACAATCAAAGCCATGGCCATCAAGAAGCAAAATTATATTCATATTGAACAAGTCAAATAAATCTCAAACATTCAATCAAAATCATATGGCCGAGCAATATCAGTTGACAAATTCAAGTAAAAAATATATGACGAAAATTTAGGTATTCGACTCCTATAAAAACCCACAAATCATCATCGGCAATGGCAAGATTCGAGTTCAAGTAACAACAGAGCAATATCAGTAACTCGAATCAAAGGTCGAGCAAAAATCAACATCGAAAAAAGGAAAAATCGCATACCATTTTTGACAATTAACTCGACCAAATTGAAGTAGCCGAAGACAATTCAAAGGGCCAAGCAATCGACGAAAGCAACAACTTAAAATCATCTTTTTCGATTGAGCAACCAAGCATCGGCGCTTCAGAAAACCCTAATTACAGATCGAAGAAGAACAGAGAAGAAACGAAGCTGTCATTGTCTCAAAAGAATTGGACCGAAGAAGTAAAAGGAGACGGTCGAGACAAATTAAAAAGGGGCCGGCCTTATTCTGCTTTTTATAAAAGGGATCTTTAATTTTAAATTAGGGCTATTTTATTTTTAAATTGTTTTTTAATTTGTAATTTCTGTTTAAACCGTTTAAATTTCTAGTCGTGTGACTAGGGGACAAACTACGTGTCGTAGTTTGAGAATTCGCAACTCAGTGGCTGAGTTGTGGCAGGGTTTTGAGCGTAGAGTTAGGATAGTCAATAGCGGGTATAGCGAGTTTACGTGTGTAAGCGAGGGACTATCTAATTTCTAGTAGAAACCTTGGGGGCAGCACGTAGGCAGGGTTTTGCCGAAGCTGGGTAAATTCTGTGCTGTTCTCTTCTGCTTTTATTATTCTGATATTATCTGTGCTGAGTTTATTCTGTTGTGATCTGTGTTAAAATTAATTTATAAACTTCCGCAATAAAATTTTATAATTAACACTATCACCCTATTCACCCCCTCTAGGGTGAAATCGATCCTATAAGTGGTATCAGAGCTAGGAAAAAAAGCCGTTTTTGTTTTAAAAATTTGATTTTACAAAAACCAATTTTTATTTTAAAAAGTTGAATTTTTTAAAATGGCTTCTCTTAATACTGCTTTTGCTGAGGGTCAATCGATAGTTAGACCACCAATGTTCAGTGGTGAATATGCTTTTTGGAAAAATAGGATGAAAACTTTTCTGGAAACCATTGATGCTTGGGATATTGTTGAGACAGGTTATAGAACTCCAACTATAACTGTAGATAATCAGGAAATTAAAAAACCAAAGTAACAATGGACAGAGCTAGAGAATAAATTACAAAATATTAATGCTAAAGCTATGAATTCTATTATCTGTTCGTTGGATCAATTTGAATTTAATCGTGTCTCACATTATCTAACTGCGCAGGAAATATGGCACACACTCGAAGTGACTCACGAAGGAACATCTCAAGTCAAAGAATCCCGCCTTGCTATGCTATGCAGCGAATATGAGAACTTTACAATGGCGAAGGAAGAAAATGTCAAAGAAATGTACGGACGACTTTCCAATATCGTATACAAATCAAAAGCTCTCGGAAAAACATACACCGAATTGGAAATAGTCCGAAAAATCCTCAGAGTCCTTCCACGAAGCTTTCAAGCAAAAGTAACCGCCATTCAAGAATCGAAAGATTTAAAACAACTCAAAGTTGAAGAACTCATCGGAAATCTCACCACATATGAGCTAGAGATAAAATTCAAAGAAGAGCATGAAGGAGGAGATACTCGAAAGAAATTGATAGCTCTCAAAGCAACAACTAAAAGTGATGACGATGATGATGGTGTAGAAGAACTAGAGCTGTTAATAAGGAAATTCAAAAAATGGAATCAGAAACATGGAAATTCAGCTCTAAACCAAAAGTTAAAAAACAGAATAGCCAAAGCATTAGACCACTCAGAAGAACAAAAGATTATTTGTTATAATTGCAACAAACCCGGTCATATCAAGCCCGATTGTCCACAAATTAAATTCAGCCACGGAAAGAAATAGAAAAAGAAAAGTTTTGCAGCCACTTGGGATGAAATAGACGAGGATGATCAAAGCACTGGCAATGAAAGCGAAAAGGCAGAATTGTGTCTTCTAGGTGATACAACTGACAGTGACGATGACGAGCCAAGTGAGGTATCAAAACTTACCCATTCTGAGTTGCTTATTCATTTCCATGAAGTAAACGGCTGTTTTGAACGACTTAGGGAGAAATATGCTAAACTTGAATCACAAAAAGTTACTTTAATAGAATTAAATGAACAACTTGACCAATTAGTTAAAACCTATCAAAGTAGGATCCCTAAGTGTGATAAGTGTCCAACATTCGAAAACGAAATTAAAAAATCAGAAATCAATATAAAATCACTTGAAAATGAAATTCTGATTTTAAAAGAAAGTGAAAATACTAGAAGAGAGAATTCTATCAAAAAGTGCACTCAATTGTTGAACGAAAATGAATCTCTCAAAACACAAGTCCAACATTTGTCAACGACTTTAGATAAATTTTCCAAAAGTAAAAAATCGTTGAACATGCTATTAGGAAAGCAAACTGTTAATACGGTTAGACAAGGACTTGGATATAATAGTTCAAAAATTGCTGAAAACAAGATTAATCAAGAAAATTCAATGTGCACGATTTGTAGAAAATATGGACACAATCACAATAATTGTTGGTATAGACCCAAACATGTGAAAACTATACCGATTTGGGTTCCAATAGGCACAAATATAAAAACTCTCAAAGTTAAACAAATTTGGATGCCGAAGGGAACAATTATAAATAATTTTGGGTCTTTACAAAATTGTTTTTCAAAATTTTCTGCCACTAACAACCATGGACCTATAAAAAAAAATAGGTCACATAAATCTTTTCCCGTGTAGGTGTGGTGGCAGGCTAAGGAACAACAACAGTGTTCTCTGGATATTGGCTGTTCCAGAAACACAACGGCGACAAAGCAAAGTTCCTTAGCCTAGTATGAAGGTGACAGAATCACAATGGACAACAATGAAAAATATCATAAAGTTAAAACAGGTAAAGGTATATTTATTTGTACGATATATTAAATGTGATAATCTGCACCATATTCTGAATTAAAATCAGCCAATATTGAGATGATGAAAAGATGATGATTTTGATTCTGACTTATTCAACATATTTGGCCAAATTATATTCTTATGCCAAAAACACTATTAAATTCTCTAGATTCTTTGAATTACTTCTTATACATCAGTTTGGATTAAAAATAGTGTTTTGTTGGATAATAGTACATTTGGTTATAATTCGGCTAACCCTATATTCACGGTTTTTGATTATTAACACGGCTTCATTTCAAATTCAAGAGAATGTCATTTAAATTGCTGTTAAAATTGAGTTTGAAATTTTTGGTGCACACTTCATGGTTTGGTCAATCAAATTCAATTAATGATGATTTTGAGTGAAAGAGAAATTCAGATGCAGATTACACTAGTAATCTAGTTGATAGAAAAATTACTAGTTAAACGTGATTTTTGAGCATGTAGTAACTGCATCGTTTTTCAAAGAAAATATCTGCATATTTTTCATTTCAAATAATTTTCAAACAGCAGAAAATTTTCTTATAAAACCCCCTCGAGAAAATCATTTTTGACCATATTTTCAGATTAGTCATTTTGAAAAATTAATTTCATAATTATTTTTGAATTTGATTTTAAATGACTACTTTGACTAATCTGACTCCCTAATGATTATCGAAAAGAAAAATAGTGATTGAAAAAGTGATGAGTGTTGATATTTATCATATATTATGACTCGAGATGGTATAATTAGTAAATTTCTTTAGAAATTTAAACAAGAGTTATAAAATTTTTATGGTAAAAAATTCCATGACCATCTCTATATCTATCATATTTCTAACGACCATCACTCATCAAAATTCTATATAGTTTGTCAATATGTGGTACTTTAAACAGGAATCGTTCGTTTTTCATTTTCACATTTTTTTTAAATTTTTTTTAATAATAATAATAAATAAATACCAAAGTATTCACTCTCATTTAAAAGTCCTCACGGTTATGCATGGGTGAATTACTTGGAATTTGTTATGTGCTTCCATGCTCATTTAAAAGTCCTCACGGTTATGCATGTATGGAACGCATATCAAAAGTTGATTTTTAAAATAGACAAGTTGATTCTAATTCCATTTAAAAGTCCTCACGGTTATGCGTGGTTAGAAGAAACTTGAATTCATTATTTTTAAAATAAAATTGGAATACTACTAATCTCATTTAAAAGTCCTAACGGTTATGCATGGTTAGTAGATATTCAAATTCCTGATATAAATATACCACAAATAGACACAACTGTATGGTTTTATATGATGACATCATTCCCATCATTCTAAAAGTGGAATATGCGCCTAACAAAATATTTATGATTTTTGTTTGATGTTTTATTGAAATTTAATTTTTATATTCAATTGAGTTTTAATGTTGAATTAATATCGATCACCTTATCTCTATTTTCTCTAACACTATTATTCTTTTGCTGATAACAAAAGGGGGAGAGAAAAGTTAAGATTCTGTCAAATAAAATCAAGCAAAGGTCAAATAATTTTCTATTTCATCTAGGCTCATTTGCATATTTTTATTTGTATGCATATGTGTAGGGGGAGCTTTGTGTAGAGAGGAAGCATTTAAATAGGGGGAGCAATTAGAGCATATGAATGATCAAATACATTTAACATATTCAAAATCTTAAATATATGTTTGTTATCATCAAAAGGGGGAGATTGTTGAATATGCGCTTACATGATTTTTGTTTGATGATAATAAACATATATACATTTGTTTAAATGTATTTGTTAATGCACTATTTTATTTTTCATAGATTAAATAAATATTTGCTGAATAGAATTAAATAACACAGAACTGGAATTCAAATAGAAATTTTATTCAAACAAATATTTATTACAATTTTGAATAGTACAAATTCAAGCTCTCACTATACATATACAATTTTGATTACAAATACATCACAATTTCATATTTACATTTAACCTCACTACACATCACTCATTTACTCAATTCGTATTTTATCTTCAACTTCATTCCAGTTAGGATCCGGCATCTGAGCAATCTGAAAAAATATTCACTAACGCAGTAAAATTGAAAAAGAAATATTTGTGCAATATAAAATAAAATATTGTTTTTGAAAATATTATTTGCCTCGGTTATTTGGGTTGTTCGTCACGATTTATATTTGAATTCATCACACACGAACAATGTGACATGCACAGTGTATCACTGTACATGCCACAAGGCCATGCACACCAATATACACTTGATAATGCTACAGGGACAGGTGAGCACAAGGTCAAACCCAAATAAAAGACGGGTTCAACTCAGGTGCAATATAAATAAAATCTCAACATCAGCACAAGGTCAAACCCAAGTTGTGAAACTGGATTCAACACAGGTGCAATACAAAACTATCAAATACAAGTGACTCGACAAACAACAACACAGTCTCAACTAAAAAGATTCAGTGCGATACACTTGAAGACATGTATATCAGTGTACATATATAAGCACTGAAGCAAAGAAATGATACAAAGTGCAACAGAAAATTCCAAAGTGAATAAAAACAAAATCCAAATGTACAACATGAATCAAAGGCGAACCAGACCCACAGCTAAGATGTCTCAAATGAACACACCAAATAGACCATGGAACAGCAAGGTGATCGAACAAACGATACCAGACTCAAACAAGTATGCAACTGAAAACAAATGCCAGGTCAAACAATTATATACATCAACTACAAACATCAAGTGACGACCAGGAAGCAATTCAGATCAACACAGCAACAATGGTCAGAAATATGCATCATGCACAGGTGTTACAAGACACGGTGCAGTGCATACTCAAGTACACAAGTGACACAAGTGTTACAAGACACGGTGCATATATGAAGTACACAATGCAACTCCAAGCAATGTTCAAATGGTCAACTAATGAACATCATATATACATATGCATTGAAGACCAGTGATTATGTAACATGACAGTAAGCAGTGCTCAGTGATCAAACAAGAACACAACATACAGCAATACCAAATAACAAACAGTGAATTAAGATAGGGCCGAGCAACTGATATATGTTGATGCAGTCAACAACTACTCAAGGCAACAGTGCAGTAAAACTACACAACTACAAGAGAGGTAAACAACAATGCAACATGGTGATGTAGTCAGTGGCAAGCTACAAACACCAAGTACAAGCCGAAAATAATCAACGTCCAGAAATTCATGTCACAAATCAAAGCCGTGATCAAAATTTCAATGTTGAACAAGTCAAAGTCGAAGCCGTGGTAGCAAAGAAAATTGACCAAGTTAAAAAATCAAAGCCGTGACCATCAAGCAGCAAATTATATTCGTATTGAACAAGTCAAATAAATCTCAAACATTCAATCAAAATCATATGGCCGAGCAATATCAGTTGACAAATTCAAGTAAAAAATATATGACGAAAATTTAGGTATTCGACTCCTATAAAAACCCACAAATCATCATCGGCAATGGCAAGATTCGAGTTCAAGTAACAGCAGAGCAATATCAATAACTCGAATCAAAGGTCGAGCAAAAATCAACATCGAAAAAAGGAAAAATCGCATATCCTTTTTGACAATTAACTCGACCAAATTGAAGTAGCCGAAGACAATGCAAAGAGCCAAGCAATCGACGAAAGCAACAACTAAAAATCATCTTTTTCGATTGAGCAACCAAAGGTCGGCGCTTCAGAAAACCCTAATTACAGATCGATGAAGAACGGAGAAGAAACGAAGAAGCCGCCATTGTCTCAAAAGAATTGGGCCGAAGAAATAAAAGGAGACGGTCGTGACAAATTAAAAAGGTGCCGGCCTTATTCTGCTTTTTATAAAAGGGATCTTTAATTTTAAATTAGGGTTATTTTATTTTTAAATTGTTTTTTAATTTGTAATTTCTTTTTAAACTGTTTAAATTTCTAGTCGTGTGACTAGGGGACAAACTACGTGTCGTAGTTTGAGAATTCGCAACTCAGTGGCTGAGTTGTGGCAGAGTTTTGAGCGTAGAGTTAGGATAGTCAATAGCGGGTATAGCGAGTTTACGTGTGTAAGCGAGGGACTATCTAATTTCTAGTAGAAACCTTGGGGGCAGCACGTAGGCAGGGTTTTGCCGAAGCTGGGTAAATTTTGTGTTGTTCTCTTCTGCTTTTATTATTCTGATATTATACGTGCTGTGTTTATTCTGTTGTGATCTGTGTTAAAATTAATTTATAAACTTCCACAATAAAATTTTATAATTAACACTATCACCCTATTCACCCCCCTCTAGGGTGAAATCGATCCTACACCTCATGGCCTTGAAATCGGGTCCTTGTGTGTGGGACTAGATGTAGGGTAACCCCGAACCAGTATAAAATCCGATGTGTTCTTTCCTTTATTGCTTTTACTTTGTTTCTACATCTGTGTTTGATTCTGTGATCATATCTGTGTCTGAATATTGCATACATTCATGTTCAAATTTACATAAACTCAAAAAGTTTAGCAATTCCTTAAAACACTATTCACCCCCCTCAAGTGTTTACTTTAGCCTTAAGATCCGTTATCCGCATTTCTCACATCGGGTAGGTGTCGATGTGCAGCTGCCCTCAAATTAGCTTCTTTGTGCTTTTCATCTACAAAGTCTAGAGATTCTAAGAGGATTACTATATTCATTTTGAGATCGTAGTAGGCCACTCGATGAGAAGGGACTTCGAGTTCAATAGTAACGATGGATTTGAAGCCGTAAGCAAGGTCGAATGGAGTATGGCCAGTCACCGACTTGTTGGAGGTTCTGTAAGTCCATAATGCTATTGGGAGTTTATCCACCCACATGCCTCTAGCCTTTTCCAAATGCTTCTTCGGAATGGACTTTATGATTTTGTTTACAGCTTCAACTTGTCCATTTGCTTAAGGGTGAGTAATTGTCGCAAATCTCTTTTTAATATGATGCCGATGACCGAAGTCTTTGAATTCAAGCTGTCGAAATGGGTTCCATTATCAGTTGGTTCGTGGAAGGCCAAAATGAGAGATGATGTTTCAAACAATGAACTTGATTACTTTCTTCATTATGATCATGGTTAAAGGTTCTACCACCACCATTTGAGATCGGTAAGGAACCGATAATATCTATGCCCCACATGGAAAATGGCCGTGGATTAACCATTTGTATTATTTCCATAGGCGGAGCTCTTAGAATTTTTGCTTACATCTGGAACTTGTCTCATTTCTTAGCGTAATCAACAACATCTCAGTTGATAGTTCACCAGTAATACCCATAATGAAATATTTTCTTTGGTAAGGTTTGGCCCCAAGTGTGAATGCCACATTCCCTTCATGAACTTCCTTTAGGACTCATTTTCTTTCATAATGAGCAATACACTAGAGCAGGGGAACAGAAAAACCCTTTATATAGATGACTCCTTCTTGAATGATAAATCGTGAAGCTTTGTGGAGGACTTGTCGCCTTTCATTCCTCCATTCGTAAAGGGCTCCCTGGAGAAAATAATTTTTAATCGAAGTCATCCACAACTCCTTCTCAGGCTCAGTCTCTAGTACCCAGTTGGTTTCCATCTGGTTTATGCTTAGATTGTCTAGTACTTCAACGAGGACCAAGCCCATTTATTATGCATCCCCTGTGTTAGCAAACTTTGCCCATGAGTCGACCTTTTTGTTCTGATCCCGACGAATGTGCATGATGTCATAATACTTAAAGTCAGTCAATAGCTCTTGCACTCAGATAAGGTACGGAGCGAGTCATTATCCTTTAACCTGGTAATCTCCCCTGACTTTGTATGCCACCAATTGAGAATCACAAAAGATTTCAAGATATTTTATCCATAGTTCTCCAGCAAGTTTGAGTCCAGCAATCAGAGCTTCATACTCAGCTTCGTTGTTCTTTGCAAGGAAGTCTAGCTTTAAAGCATATCAAATTGATCGATCTTTTGAAGTTACTAACATGATTCTGACTCTAGAACTACGATCATTAGATGCTCCATCCATGTTGATTTTCCACCTAATGGTAGGGGCTCCACCGCTCTCTAGGAGATCATCTTGTGTAGTGAATTCTGCAATGATATCAAATTTGCATAGTTCAATGTTCCACTTGAGTAACCTTTCGAACGTCTTAGGTTGCTGTAGCACCCGTCGTAATGGCTGATTGGTGTGAACGTTGATGGGACGAGCCTGAAAATAGAGGCGGAGCTTTTATGAAGCAATCAACAAGCAGTACACCAATTTCCCTATCTTTGGATAGTTCCATTTAGCTCTTGTTAATTTCTTGCTAAATTAATAGGCCGGTCTCTGGATTCTATTCTTCTCGCAAAGCAGTGCGGCACTTATAGCATGTATCAACACGTCCAAGTAAATATACAAGTCTTCATGATCCACTGGCTTTAACGAGATGAGAGGCCTCTCTAGGTGGTTCACCAAAGCTTGGAATGTGTCTTCACAATCCTATGTCCATTCAAAGTTCCTTTTCCCTATTATAATTAAGTTGAAGAAAGGAATGCATTTATTAGTGACTTTGTAAATAAATCAACTTAGGGCGGCAATCTTCCTATTTAAGGTCTATACTTGTTAGATGGTCTTTGGTGCTTAGAAATTGTAAATTGCTCGAATCTTCTCGGGATTAGCTTCGATTCCATAAGCATTGATGAAGAAACCTAAGAACTTTCCTAATGCAATGCCAAAAGAGCATGTCAGAGGATTGGTCTTCATTTTGTAACATCGGAGGATATCAAACATTTATGCTAAGTTTCTAATATGGTCGCTTGATCGTCGTGACTTTAGGAGCATATGAGCCATGTATACCTCCATCGTCTTTCCAATCTGATCTTTAAATATACGGTTGACCAAGAATTGATAGGTTGCTCCCGCATTCTTCATTCCAAATGACATTACCACATAGCAATAAAATCCAATGTTGGTAATAAAGCTAGTGTACTTCTAGTCGGGAATGTGCATCGGGATTTGATTGTATCCAGAGTATGCATCCATGGAAGATAACAACTCGTGTCATGTGGTAAAGTCCACTAACTGGTCAATTCTTGAAAGGGGAAAACTCCCTTTCAAGCATGCTTTATTTAAATCCGAATAGTCAACATATGTCCGCCACTTTAAATTTTCCTTTCCCGCAAGTATAGGATTTGATACCCATTTAGGGTTGAGGGCGTCGTGAATAAACCAATTGCATTTGAGCTTATCCACCTCCTCTTTAAGGCGGCAGATCTCTCCGAATCCATGCCATACCTTTTCTGTTTTACCGGGACATGCCTCGGGTCGATGTTTAATGTGTGGCTCACAATGGTAGGCGAGATCCCATACATGTAAAAAATCAAACACATCAAAATTTGCTCGAAGAAAACTAGTAATTTCTTTCATCATCGGGGGCTGAGCTATGATCCGATCTTCAGGATCGTGACCAGTCATCGTGGCTGATCGTGATGTTAATCGTCAGCTTAGCCCATATAGCCTTAGTCTTTTTGGGCTCCTCCTCATAATCCTTCAGATCTTTGTCTTTTTAAAACCGACTGAGGCGCCCTAGCCAAGGCCCAGGCGCTGGTTTCAATCTTCGATGGTTTAGATGCAGAGAGGCTTCTCCACACCCTTACATTTCTCCTTTCATTAAGCGTCTCAATTCAACCACATCGCAAACACGTCTTGTCGCTTGATCACCATGCACAACCCCCACACCGTTATTGGTTAGGAACTTCAAAGTCAAACACCATGTGCAAGAGCTGCATGAAATTCAGCCAGGGTTGGTCGGCCAGAAAAGCATTATATGGAGAGTCCACATCCAAGACAACAAATGGCAACATCCCTACTCTCCTGCCGTCACCTTCTCTCCCAACTCCATGGGCTATTCGACATAACCGACTGCTTTGGTCGTAGCACCATTAAAGCCATGAATGCAGGCTTTAGAAGATTTTAGGTTCTTGGCTTCTATCCTAATTTGATCGTAAGACTTTTTAAAAATTATATTCATGAAACTTCATCGATCAACCAAGGTCCTCCTCACTAAGGCGGGGTTGACCATGGCTAAAATGACCATTGGGTCGATTGTCAGTGCCTCCACCTTAACTGCATCTCTATTTTAAAGTACAATATCATCTGCCATTGTACGTTGCTATTTTTTCGTAGCCCCATCTTCTATATTGGAACAACACTCAAAATTTATATGCTTGACTGCACTAGCATAGCGCTGTAACATCCTTAATTTTTAATAACATTATTTAGAAAATTTAATTAGATAAATTAAATAGAATAATGACGTTAAAGGGATTGAGATTTGAATAAATTATATAAAGGGATATGCTTAGTAATAATTTTTTTTAATAGGCTTTGAATTGGTTTATAAGTTAATTAATTTACACGTGGTCATAGTGGTAGTTAGCCATTCTATTATACATGGCTATACACATCTTATTCTTTCCCATTCACGTTCCATTTTTCATTATTCACAAACGCACATAAAAATTAAATAGAGCATGCCATCAACGAGGAGGAAAAAGAAGAAATTTCTAAAGTTAAGGATCAAAGCTAAGAAGGATTGATCAAAAAAAATCTCAAATTCCTTATCACATCTAAGGTGAATAATAATTCACTCCATCTCCTTTTGGTTTCTATAATCCTATGATTTTGGATTTAAGCATTTATTTTGTCTCTATGATATTTTGGATGACGATATGCTAAAGTTATGGATTGTCTGATTTAAACAATTTATTTATATGCAAAATTCGTACAGTTTAAAGGGAAGAATCATGGGTTATTTATTTTAAAATGCCAGGAATTTTTCTTATGTTAAGTAAAACATGAATTTGAAGATGAGTTTTATTTTTCAGAATTTTTTGAGCTATAGAAATTTTATTATGAATTTTTGATAATGAATATGATGTAATTAGATTTAAAATTTATTTTTAATATTTCAGGAAGAAATTGGGTCTGAATTTTTTTATATGTTTGATTACATGACGAAATCGAACTTCTGTGATTTTTGGGGATTTTTTGTAATTGATTTACTAAGGAGAGTAAATTATTTTAAAAGGACTTTTCTGAAATAATTAGTTTTGGTATATGAAAGGGCTTACGTGACATTTTTTTGGTTTAAATCCGATGTAGTTATGGTAGTTTTAAATGCAAAGTATTTGAAAAGTTTTATGGCAGCCAATCAAAGGTTTACAAATATGCAAGTTGATATAAAGTAATTACTAAAATAAGTAACATTTCAGCCTTTAATTCAAAAAAAAGTGTTCCGCCTCAATTAGTAGCCCCTTTCGACTCATATGATTCCGCCCCATCCTATTCGAAGCCCACTTAGTCAAAACTCACATAGTCGAAACAAATACACAAGGTATCACCTTGATGGTATGAAGTGGATTGGAAGGAAGGCGGAAGCCTTACTGTCGAACGGTTAGCTTTCGATGGGGTTAAAACCCTTCTTTGTTTTAAAAAATTAAAGTCTTTCCTTGTCTTATTTGAAGCTTTTGACATAATCAAAACACATGCTTTGGAAAAGGTTTTATAGATGGCTTTCAAAGAAGGTTGCTGTGCTATGTAAAGAAGTTTGCTTTCTAAGGGGTATTTTTCTTAAATAAGAGCTTTCAAAAGGACCGGTTTTGACCAAGTCAAGACGTAACCACTAATTTTCCTTTCGACTACATTGAAGTCATCTATGTTATCGAGGGGGTTACTTTTGTTTTAACCTAAACTAAGCCTTTTTCCTGAATGCTTTTGAAGGGGTTGAGGGTTTCGAAGGTGATGGAGTCGAAAGGGGATTTCGACTTTGTCCTTCGAAGTTTTAATTTTTATAGGTACTTTCTTTTGACTAGATGGTTCCAACACCATCAACTTTTCTCCAAAAAATTCTAGTTGGTTTTGAAAGAGATACTTTTGTATATAACCATTTTGATCCAAATGATTTTTAAAGAGTACATCCATTGCTTTCAAAAGGGTACTTTACTTGTTTCGAAGCTATTTTTTAAAGAATGTTTTCTTGATACCATCGAAAGGTATCTTGGGTTCGTAAGGTATATACTTAAAGTTTTGAAAAGAGGTTCTCTAGGCTTTCAAAGGAGGTCATCCAATGGTTTTGAAAGTGATGTTTTAAAGTTTCAAAACAAATAACCCATTCTCATTTTTAAAGGAAAAACCATGGCATAAATAAAGATTTTGGAAATATTATTCACATTGTTATTAACCCATAAATGTATGTTGGGGGAAGGGCAGAAATACCAGATAGGTTGACCTAGTAGTGAACATAAATTAACGAATGTTAAAACCTTTAAACAAAAGATATTGGCAGGGGCCATTAGGTTTACCGTAAGCCTATGAAAACTATATATAAATAATGATATTGGCGGGGGCCAATATGTTCATAGTCAGCCTATGAAAACTATGATTTGATACTAGCAAGGGCCAGTAGGATTGTACTTAGCCCATGAAAACTATATCTGGATTAAGGTATTGACAGTCATTCAATAGGTTCCCAGTTAGCCCATGAAAACTAGGATAAGAGATAAGATATTGGAGTTACCAATAGGTTCTTAGTGACCCCATGAAAACTATGATATTGGACAAATGGTCTATAAATATTACAAGTTAATAGAAATCCTAGAAATTATAATTGAGACAGATAGTTAGAATGAATGGTGATGGGTAATATATATTTGATTTACTTATTTTGCATATCATCATAAAGTTTTTGAAATACTATGTTTTAACCATTATGGATGCAGGAGCACAGTATATGGTTTTATAAATGTTTTCGGATACTAGTGAGGGGAAGATCTGTTCCGCTAAGCTGCGTGATCTCACAAGACATCTAAATGGTTTGAGATGGTAAATTCTTATTCGTGCCAGGCTTTACGTCTGACTAGAAGATTTTTTTTCCTTAAACTCTCGCGTACTTGATTCATTTTTAGTAGGTTGAGAGTTAAGGTTTTCAAGTGTTCTTTTAGATGAATAAATCTTTCGAGGATGTGCAGTAGGCAAACATATTATTAGAATTCTTTTATTTCTGCTGTGTGTTTTGTTATAAAGGCAAATTTGTTTTGTTGCTTATCTATATACTCTGATCAACCAAGGGGACATCTTCATGTTGCTCTTGGCATATTTTGTAATAATTATATGTTATCTGAACGTGGTTTGCGAACTGGGATTATGTAATTTATTTGAAATATTTTGAAATGGAATATGGAAATTTGTTTGCTGTTTAATTTTTTCTCATATTCTTGTGTTTTTGTGTATCAATGTATCAAATATCGCCGTAGTTGGTCGCCGATGATTAATAACTATGGATGACTACGACATCCATAGCCATTAGTTTTGGTCCTCTAAGTAGGAGGATGTTACAATTTGGTATCAGAGCATAGGTTTATGAAACTTTAAAAGAAACTTAAACCTAATTTACTTTTCCAATCATAATCCAATGAATCAGATAATAAGATTAGGGTTTGGGTTAACATTATAGTAACGTACTTGTATTTGCTATATATAGTTATGTATATATATATAGGTATGTATTCCATGCTCTCTTAAACCATTCTTATGTATCTTTCTAAGGCTCGTATGTAGATTTAGGAGAAAGGAGATATGGAAGCAGGAAATGGAAGAGGAAATATCGGAGGACGAAGTACCATAACTAATGGAAATGCTCGATCCACTAATAGAAAGAATCCGGATCGACAGGCTAATGCTAGTAATCAAAATGCTGATGGCAATGTGAGTGCTGGAAATCCACCAGTAGATATGGGGGCAATGTATCAATTCTTTGTTTATTTGATGCAAGGTGGAGGTGCTGCAGGTGTTGCTGGAAATGTAGGAGGAGCTAATCCTATGGCTCCAGCAGGGAATATTGCTTTGCTGAGTAGAGATTACACCAATTTGGGTGGGATGCCATTCTTGGGAACTGAAAGTGCCGTAGGAGTTCAGAATTGGCTGTTACACTGCGAGCGTATATTTACTAATTGGGTCTAAACAATGAGCAAAAGGGAAGGTTGCCCTCTAGACAGTTGCAGGGGTCAGCACTACATTGGTGGAATAGTGTCACTGCCAGAGTGCTGGAAGAGCAGTTACTTGGGCTGATTTTAAAACGAGAATTGAGCAAAAGTTTGTATCTGATTTTGCTAAGTCTGAGCTGATGAGGAAGTTTATGGATTTAGTTCAAGGAGAGATGTCAGTAGTCGAGTATGCTACTAAGTTCAAAGAGTTGTCTTGGTATGGAGATGCTGTAATAGATATTGACATCAAAAGGAATGAGAAGTTCATTCGGGGATTAAGGCCCGAGCTTGCTAGAATGACCATGACATATTTTTGTGATCCTCGTAATATAGTAGTGGAGATGGCCATTTTCCATGAGGAGTTACTTACCGATTTAGCCAAAGAGAAGTCAGTGGAAACTCAGGGTTCTCAGGGGAAGAAGAGGAATTTCTTTAAAAAGAATGGACCCAAAAGGGAGATACTGCTAAGAAAACAAAGGCTGAGGTAGTTAGCTATAAGTGTGACAAGAAGGGTCACTTTGCCAGTGAATGTCGGTCAGGAAATAGGAAAGAAGCTGCAAATAAGAAGAATGTGAAGTGATTCAATTGTGATCAAGTTGGGTATTACAAGAATCAGTGTCCAGAGTCAGTTAGGGAGGACAAAGGAAAAGCTTTTGCTATAGAACCAGCTAGGTCTACCGCAACTGATAATGGAAATACTGTGACGGAAGTTACGCTTTTGATTCTGAGTATTACAGTTAGAGTACTTTTTGGTACCGGTGCATCACATTCATTTATTCTCGGTGTTTGGTTGATAGACTATTCTTAAAACCCACCTACCTAGTTACTTTCTTAAGGTTTGCGAATCCAATAGGAGGATATGCAACTCTAGGGTTAAGATTTGACCAGTTAAAACTTGATTTGTTGGGTCATAAATTTGCATGCAACTTGTATGTTATTGATTTCGTAGATCTTAAGATCATTTTGGATATGGATTGGTTGAGTAGATATGAGGCTAGAATATTTTACCAGGATAAGGAAATATCACTGAGACACCCTGATAGTCATAACCAATTGATGTTCTCGGTGGAGAATACTGACCAAAGTGTTAGTACTATGCTTAATTCCATGGAGGTAGGAAATGAGTAAAGTCAGGTTCAGGTAGCAAGAGAGTTTGCAGATGTCTTTGAGCCAGCCACTAGACTACCTCCAAAAAGAGCTGCTGAGTTTAGAATAGATCTTATGCCTGGAGCTAAGCCTGTAAGTAGACCACCTAGCAGGATGACACCAACTGAGATGAAGGAATTATGGGTGCAGCTAGTGGATCTCAAATGAAGGTGTTTCATTAGACCAAGCAGTTTGCCTTGGAGAGCGGTCGTGGTGTTCGTAAAGAAACCTGATGGGTTGTTAAGGATGTGGATTGACTATCGTAAGTTAAATGAAAGGAAAATTAAGAATAGGTATCCTTTGCCAAGAATATATGATCTATTTGATCAGTTGAGTGGAGCCAGAGTGTTTTCCCAGTTGGACTTGACGATAAGTTTCCATCAGTTAAGAGTAGCGAAGGACAGTATTCCTTTGACAGCATTTCGAACTAGGTATGCTTCATATGAGTGGCTAGTGATGCCATTTGGATTAATGAAGGCACCTGCTTTCTTTGTGGATTTGATGAATTGAGTTTTCCGAGAGTATTTGGATAGGTTTGTGTTGGTGTTTATGGATGGCATTCTAGTCTACTCTACGGATGAGAGAGAGAGAGCATGAAGTTCATCTTACAGTGGTACTTGAGATGCTGAGGTTGATCAGCTAAAGACGAAGTTTACCAAGTGTCATTTCTGGAAGAAAGATGTAGAATTTCTTGGCCACATGATTTTAGAGAAAGGATTGTCAGTCGATCCAGATAAGATCGAAACCGTGAATAGTTAGAAGAGATCGAAAACGGTGACCGAGATCAGGAGTTTTCTTCGACTTGCCAGCTACTACCGGAGATTCGTTAAAGATTTCTTGCGGATAGCAGCACCCTTAACTAAGCCAACCAGGAAGGGAGTGAGATTTGTTTGGTCCGACAAATGTGAGGGGGCATTCCTTAAGTTAAAGCTTTTGTTGACTAATGCACCCGTATTAGTAGTTCCAGATGGAAACCAATGATTGGTGGTGTACACCAATGCATGTGGAACATGATAGGAGCAATGTAGACGCAAAAGGTAAAATCATTGCCCATGCATCTAAGCAGCTTAGATCGCATGAAGTTAGATACCCTACTCATGATTTGGAGTTGGCAGCTGTGATTTTCGCATCGAAAATTTGGAGACATTGTTTCCCAGGGGAGAGGTTTGAGCTATATACAGATCATAAGTCTTTACGGTGTTTATTTTCTTAGAAGGAGTTGAATATGAGGCAGCAGATTTTGTTGGAGTTTTTGACTACATATGATTTTGGTATAGAATATACACCAGGAAAAGTTAATAATGTGGCTGATGCTCTTAGCAGGAAACATCAGAATTTGGTGTTAGCTATGTTGGTGGAGTGGAAGGATTTAGAGCTTTAGTCGGTTGCAAGGTGCAGTTAAGATCGACTGCTGGTTCTATTCATAATTCTGCCAAATTATATTGTTTAGAAGTTCGGCCAGTATTGATTGAGAAAATTGCTTCTAAGCAGAAGGAGGATCCAACATTAGCTGAAAGGATCATAAGACTGGAGGTTGGAATAGAGATCAATTATTTAAAGGATTTTAACCTTGACCAGAAAGGATAACTAAGAAAGAAGGGACGGTTGTGTGTTTCGAATGTGGAGGACTTGAAGAAGGAAGTTATTAAAGAATGTCATCGATCCAAGTTTACGATTCGTCCTAGAGGAATCAAGATGTATCAGGATATGAAGATGAGCTTCTATTGGGAAGGCATAAAGAGGGATGCTGGCTTGTCGATTAGGCCTTGTGCAAACTGTCAATAAGTGAAAGCTGAACATTAGAAACCAGGTGGGTTACTTCAGCCTTTAGAGATTCCCGTTTGGAAATGGGATTCAATATCCATGGATTTTATAGACGGGTTGCCAAGGTCAAATAGATGTAATGAAAGTATATGGGTTATAGTGGATAGATTGACCGAAAATACCCATTTCACGCCAATTAAGTCAACCAGAATGGCATCTGTTTAAGCTAAGTTGTTCCTAAAGAACATAGTTAGACTGCATGGAGTTCCTAGTAGTATAGTCAGTGACAGAGATGCTTTATTCACCAGTGAATTCTGGAAGAGTCTATAGGAAGTGATGGGTGCCAAAACTAATATGAGTAATGCATATCACCTGCAGACAAATGGGCAGACAGAGAGAGTTAATAAGGTACTCGAAGATTTATCGAGAGCTTGTATATTGGATTTTAGCGGATCTTGGGAGGATCCCCTACATTTGTTTAGTTTTCTTATAATAATAGTTATCGGACTAGTATAGGAATGACACCATTTGAAGCTTTGTCCGAGACCATGCAAATCACCAGCATGTTGGTTGGAGACTGGAGACAGATTAGTCTTAGGCCTAGATTTGGTTAGGGAGGCGTCAAAGAAGATTGAGTTAATCGAGGAAGGATGAAGGAAGCTCAGTCAAGACAGAAGAGTTACGCAAATAAGAGGTGTAAGGGCTTAGAATTATCAGTTGGAGATAAGATTTTCTTTAAGGTATCACCAATGAAGGGTGTGATACGATTTGGAAAGTCCGGAAAGTTAGCGCCAAGATATATAGGTCCATTCCATATTATAGAAAGGACTGGAAAGCTCGCATACTAAATGGAGTTGCCGAGAAGTTTTTTCGGTATCCATAATATATTTCATGTGTCTCATCTTCGCAAGTATGTTCATGATCCTGAGACTACTTTTTCTTCGACAAGATTGGATGACTTAGCTGTAGAGCCTAATTTGACTATTGCTAGAGATGATAAAAGTTTAAGGAACAAGAAAGTCAGGTTGGTGAAAGTTAAGTGGAGCAATAATGAGAAGGACTGTACTTGGGAAACAAATGACAGGATTTGAGATACTTATCCTGATCCGCTTTGAGGGTATGTCTATATTTGATTTATATAGATAGTTACTAGTCCGTTAGACAAGCATGGTTGTTAGGAGTTGTTATAGATGATTTCCACGTTTAGTATTTAGTCCTTATCGAATTTCGAGGACGATATTCTTTAAGGGGGAGCCTGTAGCGTCTCTAATTTTTGATAACATTATTTAAAAAAATTATTTAGATAAATTAAATGGAATAATGATGATAAGGGGATTGAGATTTGAATAAATTATATAAAGGGTCGTGCTTAAAATTAAATTTTAATGGGCTTTTAATTGGTTTATAAGATAATTAATATATACGTAGGCATATTGATAATTAGCCATTCTATTATACACGGCTATACACATCTTTTTCTTGCCCATTCACGTTCCATTTTTCATTATTTACAAACGCACATCAAAATATTAGAGCCGGCCATTAACAAGGAGGAAAAAGGAGAAATTTCAATCTAAAGCTAAGGATCAAAGCTAGGAAGGATTAATCAAAAACAAATCTCAAATTCATTGTCAAATCCAAGGTGAATAATAATTCACACCATCTCTTTCTGGTTTCTATAATCCTATGATTATGGATTTAAGCATTTATTTTGTCTCTATGATATTTTGGATGATGATATGCTAAAGTTATGGATTTTTTATTTAAACAATTTATTTATATGCAAAATTAGTAGGGTTTCAGGGGAAAAACCATGGGTTATTGATTTTAAAATGCATTGGAAAATTTTCATGTTATGTAAAACATGAATTTGAAAATGAGTTTTAATTTTTAGAATTTTCCGAGCTGTGGATATTTTATTATGAATTGTTGATGATAAATATGATGTAATTAGGTTTAAAATTTATTTTTAAAATTTCACAAAGAAATTGAGTCTATTTTTTTATATGTTTGATTACATGATGAAATCGAATTTAAATGATTTTTGGGGATTTTTCCTAATTGATTTACCAAGGAGAGTAAATTATTTTACAAAAAGGATTTTTCTGAAATAATTGGTTTTGGTATATGAAGGGCTTAAAAGTTACATTTTTTGGGTTTAAATATGATATAAGTGCGATAGTTTTAAATGTAAAGTATTTGAAAAGTTTAATGGAAGCCAATCAACGGTTTACAAATAGGCTAGTTGATACAAAGCAATTACTAAAAGAAGTAACATTTCAGCCTTTAATTCAGAAAAAAAAGTGTTCCGCCTCAATTAATAACCCCTTTCGACTCTAATGATTCCACCCCATCCTATTCGAAATCCACTTAGTCAAAACCCACATAGATGAAACCAATACACAAGATATCGCCTAGATGGTATGTAGTGGATTGGAAGGAAGGCGGAAGGCTTACTGTCGAAAGGTAACCTTTCGATGGGGTGGAAACCCTTCTTTGTTTCAAAAATTAAAGACTTGCCTTGTTTTATTTAAAGCTTTCGACATAGTCAAAACACATGCTTTCAAAAAAGTTTTATAGATGGATTTCGAAGAAGGTTGTTGTATTATGTGAAGGAGTTAGATTTCCAAAGGTATTTTTCTTAAATAAGAGCTTTCGAAAGAACTGGTTTCGACCAAGTCGAAACCTAGCCACTAATTATCCTTTCGACTGCATTGAAGTCATCTATGTTATCGAAGGGGTTACTTTGTTTTAAGCTAAACCAAGCCTTTTCTGAATGCTTTCGAAGGGGTTGAGGGTTTCGAAGATGATGGAGTCGAAAGGGGGTTTTGACTCTATCCTTTGAAGTTATAATTTTTATAGTTCCTTGCTTTCAACTAGATGGTTCTGACACTATCAACTTTTCACCAAATTAATTCTAGTTGGTTTCGAAAGAGATATTTTCGTATATAACCATTTTGACCCAAGACTTTCGAAAGGATGCATTAATTGTTTCGTAGCTATTTTTTAAAGAAAGTTTTCTTGATACCATCAAAAGGTATCATTGGTTTCGTAAGGTATATATTAGATTTTTGAAAAGAGATTCACTATGCTTTCGAAGGAGGTCATCCGGTGGTTTCGAAATTGATTTTTTAAAGTTTCAAAACAAATAGCCCATTCTCATTTTTGAAGGAAAAACCATGGCATAAACAAATATTTTGGAAATATTATTCACATTGTTATTAACCCATAAATGTATGTTGGGAGAAGGGCAGAAATACCAAATAGGTTGACCCAGAAGTGAACATAAATTAAGGAATGTTAAAGCCTTAAAACTAAAGATATTGACAGGGGTCAATAGGTTTATAGTAAGCCCATAAAAATTGTATATGACTAATGATACTGGCAGGGGTCAATAGGTTCATAGTGAGCCCATGAAAACTATGATTTGATACCAGCAAGGGTCAGTAAGTTTGTAGTTAGCCCATGAAAACTATATCTGAATTAAGATATTGACAGTCGGTCAATAGATTCCTAGTTAGCCCATGAAAACTTGTATAAGAGATAAGATATTGGAGTTACCAATAGGTTCTTAGTGACCCCATTAAAACTATGATATTGGACAGATAGTCCATAAACATTTAACAGGTTAATAGAAATCCTAGAAACTATAATTGAGACAGATAGTTAGAATGAATGGGGATGGGTAATGCAGATTTGATTTACTTGTTTTACATATCATCATAAAGTTTATGAAATACTATGTTTTAACCTTTGTGGATGCAGAAGCACAACATATGGTTTTACAAATGTTTTTAAATATCAGTGAGGGGAAAACCTGCTCCGCTAAGCGGCATGGTCTCAGTAGATATCTAAATGGTTTGAGATGATAAATTATTATTCTTACCAGGCTTTATGTCTGACTCGAAGTTTTTTTTCCTCTTAAACTCTCGGGTACTCAATTGATTTTTAGTAGGTTGAGAGTTAAGGTTTCCATTGTTTTTTTAGACGAATAAAGCTTTCGACGACGTGCAAGAGACAAACTTGTTAATAGAGTTCTTTTATTTCCGCTATGTGTTTTGCTGTAAAAGAAAATTTGTTTTCTTTCTTATCTATGTACTCTATTCAACCAAGGGGGCATCTTTATATGTCGCTCTTGGCATACTTTGTAATAATTATATGTTATCTGAACATGGTCTACGAACTAAGATTATGTAATCAATTTGGAATATTTTGAAATGGAATGTGGAAATTTGTTTGCTCTTAAATTTTTTCCAAATTCTTGTGTTTTGTGTATCAATGTATCCAATATCGCCGTATATGGTCACCAAGGACTAATAATTATGGATGACTGCAGCATCCATAGCCGTTAGTTTTTGGCCTCCAAGTATGGGGATGTTACAAGTGCTCCATCTCATGCCAGCTTTTATCAGCTGGATGCGGTCCTTTGACTATTTTATTGATCACTAATCTTTCACTACTCCATTCAGCCTCCACGACCCTATGCGACGCTGGTCCTCGGTTGGGGTCGGATGCCCCCTACTCGCCATCCTGTGGGGCTTTAACAAACTGCTGTAGTTTCTTTCACGAATCAATTTCTTGATAACATCCTGGAGGTCCCTACATTCATTCATGTTATGACTATAGCATTTGTGGAACGGTAGTATTTTCCAGTCTGATTTTTCTTCTCAATCGATTCTTTATGAGGTGGCTTCCTATACTATATGGAGTTGCATGTAGACAAGTAGACTTTCTCTAGGGATGGATTCAGTGGTGTGTAGGTATTATGCATTGGAATCCTTAATTTTCCTTTTCCAAAATCCCTCTTTCACTTACGGTTCCTATCAATGCCTTTCTTTTGCTGATTCGGTTTATTCTGGACATTTACTTTAACTTTTCCAGAACTTTTCCCTGAAGTGTTTCACTGCAATGTTATTGTGCACTTCCTCTCCACTTGGTCCTACAACATTCTTCTTTCGAGAGTATCTACTTCATCTTTTCTCAAATATTGAGCTACTTTTGCATAGAAACGCTCCAACGTTGTGGGTGGTTTTCTACTAACCAATCGCCAAAGTCAGATTCTAGGTCAATCCCTCTTGTTATTGCCATCAATATTGAATGGTCATTTGGATTACTAACTTCTGTGATGATTGTATGAAATCTCTCCAAATAGTCTTTCAGCGATTCTCTCGGAGCATGGATCACGCTTGATAAGGACATTACATCTTTGGGGAGAGTTGCATGCACACAGAACTGCTCTACAAATTTTTTTGCCAAATCA
The DNA here is from genome assembly GCA_030765085.1 of Allium cepa. Lineage (NCBI taxonomy): Eukaryota > Viridiplantae > Streptophyta > Magnoliopsida > Asparagales > Amaryllidaceae > Allium > Allium cepa. The sequence goes on from CM060932.1 coordinate 958,650,427, forward strand.
TCAAATCTAGAGATTGGCCGTAGGGATAATCTTGTAAACCCCATTATTACTACGCTAGAGAGAGTAATAGGAAAACATCTGCATTTTAGAGCATCATTAGCTACTGCGGAATCTATCAGCCATTCATATATCATGATGTGCTATCTGGGATCAGTTTTACCCTCACAGGTAGGCAACGACGGCATGCTGAACCTCCTTGGATGCTCTATATATATGACATTGTCGGTGAATGGGGTATGGCTTTTCGAGATCCTCCAATCATCATTGGTCAAGCCTTGGCTCTCCCTTACTAGTTGCTTGATCATAGCCGTTAAGTCCGACGTTTGGATAGTTGGAGCCAAGCGGTAGTCATGCTCCTCCTAATGTAAATGGTCCGATCGATGTCTATAGGCCGTCCCATACCTTCTTGGCTCAACATCCTCTAGATATGTATCATATGCATTCACTTTATCATGTTTTCAGAGAGGTAACTGGTCTGCATCCACTTGAACTCCAGCATCCATATCAATCGTAGCGGTTCTAACTCTTGCTCCAATGGGAAAAGGCAAACTTACTCTTCTAAAGGAGGAATTGTCCCCAATTCCTCTAGAGGGATCGAGTCTGATCGGTCCTAATAACCCAGGTAGGGTTGCTTGTTGATGTCTCGAAGCTTTTGCACGATACTTGTCAGTTCTACGATGTCTGTGTCTGTGATAATCATCCGATGGAGTAAAGCTCTCTGATGTAGAATAAGGAGTTGGCACCCTCCTAGTTTTTCTGCATTGTTGATCTATGAGTTGATTCATTAAATCGATATTGGCTTGAATCTGCTGGTTCAACTGTCAGTGGCTATCCATGAGCTCTCTCATCGGATTTTGGAAATAAGCTCTGGTGATGGAATTAGCTGGATTCTGGACATCAACTAGGTTGGTAGCATTAACATCTACTGGTAGATTGCTCCGGTCTCCTTGTTGGATGTTAATGTTCTTCTTTCCTTCTTCGTTTTGAGAGGCAGATCTCGTGTTCCTAACCATTCTCGATAGTTTTCCTTAGACTTTTGCAAATCTGAATAGAATGGACAAACTACTTGAAGATAACTCTGGATCTTTTCCTAGGATTTATGCAATCCAATAGAAGCAAAGAGATCCAAACACAGCCGAGAATCTCCTTCTCAGTAAAAGCACCAAAATGTTTACACTAAAAATCGGCACAAACACTCAAGATATTTGTAGTAGATGAATAAATGAAGAATATTAAAGGTAAACATTTATAATATAAAATAAATAATAATTAAACAAATAAAAGAGACACGACAATTTATAATGGTTCGGTGTTGTTTGCCCACGTCCACTTTCAAGAGATAGCTTTATTAATCACTTTGTAAATTGAGAACAATAAGGATCAGATGAAAATCCTTAGTTACAAATGAGTACAAAGCAATAAGCAACATAAAGATCCCGAAAATGAACGATCAAGTCTGTATTTATAGAGGAAGATGGAGAAATATCTCCTGACAGAAGTATTTCCAGAACCATAGGGGCCTATAAGAGGGATCAAATTGCCCAAATCCTAAGAAATAGGGATCAGGGCCAATCCCTATTTTGGAGGAGTTTTGAGGTATGATCCCTATGGGAGCTTCTCCTTATTGTTTATGCCTAACCTCCAAATTTCGTGCCAATTGGATTAATAAACTTGAGTTATTGATTAATATTTGTTACAACATGTTGTGTAACCTGATTCTGCTCGATCCCACTTGCTTGCTCCTTTTGGGGTGCGATCCCTAGGGTGGACTTCCTTGGGTCCCCACATCTTGTTCCCAAAGTTCATATGCATTGAACTTCTATATCTCAAGATATTGATTGTTTTCCATTGAGTTGCACTTGTTTGGCTGAAGTAGATCGATCCCTTTAGTTGAGAGGGATTATAGCCGATCCCTTTTCAAGATTAAATTATATTCCATACTTTCAACTTTCTACATTGCATATCTTTCAATTCCATTCAATCTTGGCTTCATATTATTATCTGTACTTGATTTTTGGACCCCACAATCATCGCTCTGGGCTTACTGGCCTTGACGACAGTCGAGTCTAACTTGTCCAATCAGTTCAGATATAGTCGAGTCTAAATGTCTGATAACACATAAAATGTTTATTTATTTATTTTATACAAGCATTGGTTGATCTTTTCATGCAAGTAGCAATTATGTAAGTTCATATACACTATCTCTCTTTTGGCTATGAATAAATTATGGAATTTACAAATTAGTTTACCTAAATTTGATTTAAACTTAATTAAGATTTGAATGAGAAGAAGGTGGAAAAACTTTCTAATATTTTAGATGTTAATTCGATCTTTCCTTAATCAGAAATATAAATTTAGAATTTATTACATTAGTTGCTATTGATCATTATTCATTATTCACATAAACATAATTTAATGGCAATTTACATGCGCACTCTCACACACACATAGATATATATATATATATATATATATATATATATATATATATATATAACGATAGACATCTTCATATGTCATTTTGTTGCCATATCATGTCATACGTTGTATTTTACACGTATATGTTCATGTGACCTTTCTCCTAACCAAAAGTGATAAATGTAACTCCTAACTAATTACACAGTTATCACATTTATGATCTATTAAGTTATTTCCATAATCAACAAATTGAACCTTTACATACCTAAATGGCAGAACACAAACACCTAACCAAATTACACTAGCTTTAAGTTTTACATGCTTGTGATGCATTTTGAAATATGAACATATTTGATATAATTTTATGTTTTCAAATTTCAGACCTAATAAACATTAAATTAAATTAATTTATATGACTAAATAATTTAGAAAAGGACAATATTAGTAAATCATGAATTTATTAAAATCAACTAGATTGGATCTAGTGAAACCCATTAGACTTCATAGATCCCCTATGATCCAAATAGGGATTTTTTTTTCGAAATTCACCTAATTTACTTACTGTAGACAGATCCAGATCATTTAATGGCATCAGAGCGATGTTGGTTGAGGTGTTTACATAGTGCATTGGATGTCCCAGTTTCGACCCCTACAACTAGCATGATTGGAGGTTCTCTCATTGTGATCTGCGACGAAGAATTGCCTCTTACCCCTACATGTCCTATGATGGTTGTGCTAGTTGAAAGTCTATATGTAAAACTCACTTAAGGGGTACGTAGGTCACCCCAAAGGAGTTTGGGCTGGACCAGCGATGGTTTTAGAGCCTAAATGATCTATGCAGTCCAATTAGCAACTTTATAGCCAACTAATTAAGTCTATCTATCCGATGCATGGCTAGAAAAGTAGTGTAAAAGCTTGGGATAAAAATCAAGTATTCTCCAATCCAAGCTATCAGCATAGGCCAATGGGTCGAGTAGTCCAAAAGGTTGGTCTAGTTGTAAATGCCCAAATTAATTTGGGCCATGTGCTAATTTTAAAAATTTAAAAATTAAGAGTAAAATATAAAATAAATTTTATAAATATTTTGCAAAATTGTTTTGACAGTAAATTTTAATAATTTTCAATAATTATTTAGTTTTAATTAATTGGATTTATCAAATAAATAGTATGTAATATTCGATAGATGATATAAGGCCTATCGGTGGCAGTCGAGAAACGAAAGAAATGTGTAAGGCCTTAGTGGCTATCAAAATGCAAAAGTGTAGGAGTAAGGCCTTAGTGGCTATCCAAATACAAAAACGTAGGAGTAAGGCCTTAATGGCATTTATAAATGAAAGCGTTTGTGTAAGGCCTAAAGCAACAACCGTATTCGAAAGTGCGGAGTAAGGCCCTAAGGTGGCATTCGAGATATGAAAGTGCTTGGTGTAATGACTACTGTGGCGACCAAAGGTTTGGTAGAAGTTATAAGGTTCGATGTGGTAGCTTAGTACCAAAAGCAAGTACATTTATGTCCTTAATAGCAACCAAAATATGAAAGTGCACGTGTCAGGCTTGAAGTAGAAACTGAAAAAGAAAGCAAAGTAGGTGTGAGGCCGTGTATGGTAGCCAAAACGTGATGGTGAAGGTGTAAGGCCTAAGTGGCAACCAAAACCAATAATGCGTCTGGAATTAAGGAAGCAGTGAAAGCATATGAATTTAGTGGCAGTTGAATGCTTAGACTAAAACCTTTCATCTCCTATAGAAGGCATAAGGCTTCGGTTGCAGCGTAGGTTAGAGTATTTCAGGTTTTGAAATGAATATAGAATGATTTCTAAATGGCTAACCTAGTGAAATAGCTACTGATCTCCATTATGATATCCCAATTTAAATAAAACATCTGTGATTGAACTATTGACTTACGACTTGTTTAAAGTTATTGAATTAAATATTTGTATAATAAGGGGAAAACTCATGGCATGCTTTAACGGCGTGGTCTTACTGCCTTTCAAGTCTATGGTAACATATTACTCATACCAGCCTTTATCTCTGATTGATGTTTTTATTATTGTTTTCCCTATACATTCACGAGTACTCGTTCAAGTAGATAGAGTTTAAGGGTTTAGACATGTCACTTTTTGGTGAGCAAATAAAGGAGTCAAAGATGAAACATGAGGATTGGGGGTATTATGTGTTATTTTAATTCCATAGCGTAAGTGTTTATATTAACATCATCATATGTTGGGCATAACACTATTATTTATCTAGTATTATATTTTGACCTCTGCATAGGCACAAATTTGGGAACTAAATTGTTAAACTTGAATTGTAATTATGTACTTCTTAATTTTTGTTAATATCGGCTTTGTTTACTTAAGACTATTTAATATAACCGATCTAATCTCTATCACAACAAATAACCTAATATGACTGCAGTGCTTTGGAGTTCCATCATTAGGTTTTAGAATAACGGTTGTTACCGTTAGTATCAGGGCTTAGGTGAGGGGATACTTTAGTAAAATAGAGTTAAGTGTAAGGTTTAGGTAAAATTGGATAGTAGAAAACAAACACCTTAGGGTGGGTATGCACTACCATACTAATATTTGTATTTTGCTATATAGAGATATATATGAGTTTAGTAGATATTTTCTATTGCTAAATCACTTTCTTCCTTCAGTTTTCGATTAATACTTTCTTAGTATAAATGGGAATGAGAATTGGAAGAGTAACTTTCTGAGGATCTAATGCCAAGAGGGAGGCTGGTCGCGTGCAAACCATCAAAGGTAAGGAAAGAGAGGTGCCTCCGGCAGCCGAAAATGAGGCAATCTCACCAGTTGTAGGGATGGATGTGAACATTTTGTTTTGACGCTTCATGGTGCTAATGATGAGAGAGAATATGTCAAAAGTAGCAGAGCTGAGGCTGGTTGTAAGTGGGGACTTTTTGAAACTGAATCAGTACTATCGGAACCTAGGAGACAAGTGTTTACCGGGAGAGAGCCGATAGTAAAATTGTTGAATCAACTGAAGGTGAGTGAGCGTATCTTTATGGGTTTTGGACTAATTGATGCGTAGAAGGGAAGGGTGGCTCCAAGATAGTTGCATAAAGACACCTTGGATTAATGGAAGATGGTGCAATACCCCAAAAATTTGTAAATATTATAATTAAATATTAATAAGATAAATATGAAAATAATTGAATTTAATATGTTAATAAAATAAATAAAAAAATAAGGAGGAGAAAAATGGTGATTTTTGCAACTTCGAAGTTCAACAATGAAACCACCGCTATTGTGGCTGACTCGTTTTTCTAATTCGTGCAGTATGTTGGTTTGCCTCGTTTAAATTTTGTATGAAGGAGTTACGGTTGAAACCATGTCGAGTTGATCAGGCGTCAAAAATTGAAATTTTAAAAATTGCATTTATTTCCTTCCTCCCACTTAAAAGAGAAATCATATACTTACCAATTTTCAAAAGGCTGATGTCTTTTTCTCTTCTCCCTTCTTCTTTGCAAACGAAACTAAAACCATCATATCTTCTTCAATTCTGGACGAAATCACATGAAACTAGTAGCATCAAAAAGCTAGAAAGGGGGCACGCATCTAAATCAGCTTAGAGGCAAAACTCTAAAGCATGAAGGTGGAGCAGGATGAACCATTAAGATTTAGGCAATGAATGGCGAATTTGGCGAGTGAGTCATGGTTTTCTCTTCGTTTAATGCAATTTTTATTCTATATATATATATATATATATATATATATATATGATATGTAGGCTACATTAGTGAAGATAAAAATAAAATTAAATTTGGATTTAACAGGGGTTGTGAGGGAATTATACTTAGAATATACACTCAATTCTAGTAATTTATCGAATATACACTCAAATTAATGAAATAAACTATGAAATCATACTTAGAAACCTAGGAGTAGGTAATTGGGATATTCTTAGGCAATTGGAGGTAGAATGGAGGCGGTTGGAGGTGAAATGACATGTTTGAGAAGCCAAATCCATGGCTGATGATTTCCAAATATTTTTAGTACAACAGTCCATCGGTCATGCCAACTGGTGCACCGGTAGCCTATTTTCAAGCTAACCTAGACCCATATAGGCCTATGTATAAAATAACATTTATAGATTCAAGTCCTTCTACTCTTGTTATATGAAGGGTTTGGAGGCACTTGATGATGCAAGTGATGGCGTTACAAATCTGAGTGAATATATGTGATGTTTGATCGTTGTTTGAATGGATATGCACATTGTTGTGATATGTAAAGTGATGCGATAATGGACGTGAACATGAACATGCCTATGGCATAAGTATGTGTAACATCCCCTATCTTGAGGCCCAAAACTAAGCGCTACAGGTGCTGCATTCGTCTATAATATTAACTTCCGACAACTAAATACAACTATGTTAATGGTATCCATAATATCAGAAGCGCTTGAATATGAAACAAATCACAGATTTCAAAGCAACATTTTTTCCATTACATTTCAAAACTCATGTTCCATATTCATATTACATAATACTAAATGTCTCTCAGGCAATGATGAAATATACTTATTACAAAATATGATAAGAGCGACATATGAAGATGTCCCCTTAGATGATCAGAGTCATATAGTCATAATACTTAATATATACCCAGCGGAAATAAACATAAAACAAAGAACAAGAACTCTTAAATAGTTATCCTTTAGCCTCCTGCTCGCCTCCGGTGGCTATATTTGTCATCCTACTAAAAACCTGAAAGAACATCAATCTTCAGCCTACTCAAATCAATTTTGAGCACCCGAGAGTTTACCGTGAAAAGCATAAACTTCGAGTCAGACATAAAGCCTGGTGTGAATAATACTATACATCCCGTTATCAATGTTGAGTGAGACCATGCCACATAGCGGAAATGGTTTCCCCTCACTAACATTCTTGTGAAACATATCATTTGAAAATCTTTTGCTGCAACCAAACTAGTTAAATACTGTAAAGCATCATTACATAAACATATATTTTATGTAATAAAAGAACTATATGTTTAAACAACGTAGTTTTGTTTGGCTGACTACTAACCTTCGGCTGACTTGGGCCTACTAGACAATACTACAAAATAACCTAACATCTGCTAGACTCTGTTCTTCGAGACGGTTTGTCCTTAATTATCTATTAAATACTTCTCTTCTAGATGGTCTGTGCTTATCTTAACATCTCCCAGGATCACCTGATCCTAATGGTTTTGCGGGCTCACTAATAACCTATCTGTATAGCAAATATATGTTCCCTTCTGTGTGTAATCATAATTTTAGTCTTACCTGTGCAAAGCCCTACACACTGGAATTTTGGACTAAATTAGTCGGGGTCAATAACTAATGTACAGAGCGCGATCCTATATCAGTCCCATCTGGTATTCTACTATCTCAGTCATATTTACTTAGGGATACCTTCCTATAATTTTCCTTGAAAACTCTATTTAAAATGATTTAAGATCTTGATTTAAAATGATTTAAGATCTTTAAATCAACTCACACAAGGAAAATACATATACTCTTAAGATTTACTCAAAATCACTTTGCTATGTTATATATACACACACATATATTACTCAACCCTTAGTTGATGAAAACAATTAAACACTTGAAAGTACCCCTTTCGATTCAATTTAAAGTACCTCTTTCTAAACCATGGAAAGCATCTCTTTTGAAACCAAGTAAAACCCTTTATTTATCTAGTTCGAAAGGCTAAAACCTCCCTTTAGAAACCTTTCTTAAACCCCTTTTGAAAACATAGAAAATCTTCCTTTCAAAATCTTTAAAACCTTAGACATCATATTTTAAAACACTTCAAAACAGTGCCATTTGAAACCTTGGAAAATCTTCCATTTCAACCCTTTTAAAACCATCATAAAACACTACCTTTCGACTCCTACAAAACCCTTTAGGGAACCACCCCTTCAAAACCATTTTACATACCTTTCGAAAGCATCAAACCTTTAGAAACTAAACCTTTTGAAAGCACCTGGGTTCAATTTAAAACATGTGGAAAAACACATTTCAAAACCATTAAAACATTCTCTTTCAAAACCATTGGGTTATTCTTCAACAAAACAAAAGGGTCATTTAAAAACATCTAAGTCGAAAGCCTTCCTTTCGAAACCTATTCCTAAGTGATGATGTGATGGTGTCGAAACCATTCATTCAAAAGCATTGGAGAAGTGGTTAATTTTTAAAACAAAGTATACCTTCCAAAACCATTGGCTTCGAAAGGTATAAAGGCGGCAGCTAAGGGTTTAACCCCTTCGAAAGCATTACTTAAAATCAAAGAGTGAAATCCGTTCGTAACCTTTCCTTTTAAAATATTTGACCCAGTCGAAAGCCAGCAGATTCGAAACCTAACCTTTCGAAAGCAAAGCAGGCGCTACCTTTTATTTTAAAACAAGGCATACTCCAACCTCTCTGGGACCTAGCATTTCGACTAAGTACCCTTCGCCTTTATCCAATGCGCTATGTACCAAGTAGCTTGATACCATGCACATTTGTTTTGAAACCCATGGTGGCAAAAGGACTGGGTCAGAACCCCCTGTGCCGAAAGTGGTGGAACACACTAAAAACATGTTATTTTTGTTTTTAACTTAAAAGATAAAAAATTTAACTAACCTGCTAATTTTTGTAAAAATTTCATTGGTTGCTAAATACCTTTTTCACAAGTGCCTCTAATATTTTTAGAATTAAACAATGATTTTATTTTGCTAAATTCTCCTTCTCCTTAATTAAATATAAAACATTTAAGTCCCACACCTTAAATAATTTTATATATTCTTCAAAACATTTAGGAACATTCTATAAAAATGTCAGAAAATCCTTTTCAACATGTTTTCTAAAATATACAAATTCCAGACCCAAATAATCATTTATTTTGTCGTAAATAATTTATAACCCAATGAATCATTTTCTTCACTAGAAATTAATATAAAATCTATATTAATTTATAAAATTATAAAAATTGAAACCTACCTCTAAAATATTATTTCCTATCTACATTCAAATTTGCAAGGCATTTGGATGTCATTTAATAGGGTTTTTATGTCAAAATATCATAAAAATCAATATAAATATGCATAAATCATCAACAAGTATATATAAACTTTTAATCATTCAAAACATAGCTTAGACATGCAAAAATAATTCGGATTATCCTTAAAATTCAAAACCGTAAGAAAATGAGATGTAGTAATTATTCAACTTAGCTTTGTGATTAAAGATGTGAGATTTGAATTAAACTTGATGTTGATTAAGCTCCCTCTTTTACTTTCTTCTCCTTACTCTTGAAAATGGTGGCCGGCCTCTCCTTACTTTTAATTTTTGTAAATGAATGCAAGTAAGAACTCACGGCTAAGGATTTAGGGTAATAGAGAGCCCTTCTTCCTATTTTACCCCTTACTTATTTCCTAACATGTTTTATTCATGCTAACTCATTTTGATTTACATATTAACAAGGCACAACTACCCTTAATGATATTCAAATCTCAATCTACTAACCATCTTACATTATTTTATTTATTTACTAATTAAATATCTTAAATAATGTTACTAAAAATATGGTGTGTTATAATCTTCCCTTCTTAAAGAATTTCGTACTCGAAATTACGATAAGGAACACATCAAAACAATCAAAGGTAAAATATACCATTAAAACAAATCAGGATAAGCGTATCTAATCATGCTCTCGGTCTCCCATGTACAGTCTCTCTCATCATCACTCCATTGAGCTTTCACTAGTCTGACTGCTTGTTCCTCAACTTCTTTTCTTCTCTCTTGACTATCCGAATAGGCTTCCTAACTATAGTCATATCTGGCTCCATTACTAAATCTTCTAACATAGTCGGTGCTATAGTAGTGTCTGGATCCCTAGCATATTTCCTCAGATGAGATACATGGAAAACATCGCGGACTCCTATCAAACTCCTTGATAACTCTACTCTATATGCGAGTTTCTTGATCCTCCCTAAAATAGGAAATGGTCCTATGAACCTCAGTGCTAACTTTCACGTCTTACCGAACCTGATAACACCCTTCATCGGCGATACTTTGACGAAAACATGATCCCCAATGGAGAACTCTAAATCATTTTGTTTTCTATCTACATGGCTTTTCTTCCTAGACCGAGCTTCCTTCATTCTCGCTCTTATCAACTCAATCTTTTCTGCTGCTTCTTTTACCAATCAGGACCAAGGACTAATCTATCTCCAATTTCTAACTAACGTGCATGGGATTTGCGTGGTCTTCCATACAAAGGTTCAAACGATGCAATCCCTATACAAATCTGATAACTATTGTTATACAAAAACTTGACTAGATGTAGGTGGTCTTCCCATGAACCCCAAAAGTCTATACACATGCTCGCAACAAGTCCTCCAAGATCTTGTTAACTCTTTCGTTTTTCCATCGGTCTGTGGATGGTAAGCGGTGTTCATCTTGAGCTTGGTTCCAAAAATTCCCTGTAGACTCTTCCGGAACTCGCTAGTGAATAAGGAATCTCTACCGCTAACAATACTACTAGGAATTTCGTAAAGTCTAACAACATTCTTCATGAACAATTTTCCCAAAATAGGTGCCCTCCTGTTAACTTAACTGCAATGAAATAGGCACTCTTGGTCAGTCGGTCTACTATGACCCATATACTTTCATTTACTCTACTAGATCTTGGAAACCCATCAATAAAATCCATAGAAATAGAATCTTACTTCCATACGGGAATATCCAATGGCTAAAGCAATCCACTTGGCTTCTTATGTTCGACTTTCACTTGCTGATAGTTCAAACATTGTTTCATGCATAAGCCAACATCCCTCTTCATGTCTTCACCGAAGAAACCTCTTCATATCCTGATACATCTTCGTTCCTCCTGGATGAGTGGTGAACTTAGAACGATGGCATTCCTTCAAAATTTCCTTCCTTATGTCTCCCACATTTGGAACACATAATCTACCAATTTTTCTCAACCACCCATTCTGGTCAAGACTGATATCCTTCAAGTCATCACTCTCCGTTCCTTCCCTTAACTTCCTGATCTGTTCAGCTAACACTAGATCCTCCTCCTATTTTAAAGCAATCTTCTCAATCATTACGGGTCGGACTTCACAAAATGGAACCTTCTTTACTAGACCCAGCCTCGGATCTATACTTCACTTTACAAGTTGACAATTTTCTAAATCCTTCCAAATAGCAATCATCAATATTGCATTCTGATGTTTCCTGCTAAGTGCATCTGCAACCTTATTACTTTTCCCGAGTGTATACTCCATTCCGAAATCATAAGCAGCAATAAACTCCATCCATCTTTGCTGCCTCATGTTAAGCTCCTCCTAAAAGAATAAATACTTCAATGACTTATGATCTATATATAGCTCGAACCTCTCTCCCAAAAGGTAACGTCTCCACACCTTCAAGGCAAATATTACTGCAACTAACTCCAAATCATGCGTCGGATACCTAACCAGATGCAGTCCGAGCTGTCGAGATGCATAGGCAATCACTTTACCCCTCTACATTAGTATAGCTCCAAATCCTATTCCACATGCATCAGTATAAACAAATAAATTCCGATTTCCTTCCAGAACAACCAATACAGGTGCGTGGGTCAATAAGCGCTTCAAGCTCTGCAATGCTTCCTCACACTTATCGGTCCACACAAACTTTACATCCTTTCATATTAGCTTAGTCGTCGGTGCAACTACCCGCGATAAATCCTTTATAAACCTCGGATAATACCCAGCTAACCTAAGAAAACTTCTTATCTCAGTTACAGTTTCTGGTCTCTTCCAATTATTAAAGACTTCAATCTTTTCTGGATCGACCAACAATCCTTTCTCCAAAACCACATGACTAAGAAACTTTACTTACTTCTTCCAAAAATGGCATTTCGAAAACTTTATCTTTAGTTGGTGCTGCCTTAGCATCTCAAGAACATCTCTAAGATGAACTTCATGCTCCTTTTCATCCTTAGAGTATATCAGAATATCATCTATAAAAACCAACACGAACCTATCCAAATGCTCTCGGAAAATACGGTTCACCAAATCCACAAAGAAAGTCGGCACATTAGTCAGCCTGAATGGGATAACTGGCCATTCATATGACCCATACCTTGTTCTAAATGCCGTCAATGTTATACTATCTTTTGCCACTCTAAGCTGATTGATGAAATCCTATCGCTAGATCCAATTGAGAGAATATCTTGGTTCCACTCAACTGATCGAACAAATTATCAATCCTAGGCAACGGATATCAGTTCTTTATCATTTTCGAATTTAGCTTACGATAATCGATACATAGACTTAACGATCATCTCGGCTTCTTAGCAAATACCACGGCTGCTTCCCAAGGTGAACTACTCGATCTAATAAAACTCTTACCTTCCAAATCTGCCAACTGAGTCTTTAACTCCTTCATCTCTGTTGGTGTCATCCTGCTTGGTGACCTACTCACCGGTTCTGCCCCTAGCACCAAATCTATCTGAAACTCAATGGCCCATTTCGGCGGAAATCCAACTACAGGTTCAAATACATCCGCAGATTCTCTAACTATGAAAACGTGATTCAACTCATCATCTAACTCCATAACACCCAACAAAGCAGTCACCTCATAGCTAGGGTTTTCTACTGTATAAACTATCCGATCACTATAATTCGGGTGTCTAGATGACATTTTCCTATCCTGGCACACTAGGATCCTAGCATCGTATTTACTTAACCAATACATCCCAAGAATAATCTCGAACCCTACTAAGTCAAATACATGCAAACTGCAAACGAAGGTGTTACCTAGCAAATCAAACTCTAAGTGGTCACACTTCATCCCAAGCATCGCATACCCTTCTATCGGATTTGCAATTCTTAAGGAAGTAACTAAATATGTGGATTCTAGGTTAAGTTTATCCACCAAACATCGAGATATAAAAGAATGTGATGCACCAGTATCAAATATGACGCTAACAGACATACCGTAAATCTGAAGTGTACCTCCTAACACCACCTTTCCTTTCTCTTGCACCGCTGGCCTTGAAGCAGCGGGTTCCAATGCATACACTTGGCCCTTACCATCCTTTGCAGGCTCCTTACATTGATTCGTGTAGTGGACGATCTAATCATAATTAAAACATCTGATGTTTTTTTTCCAATCACCTCTTTTCCTTTTCCCTTTCTAGTATGACACTCACGGTCATAGTGTCCTTTCTTGTTGCACTTGTAACAGACCACTTCATACTTTCCCTTCTTCGCTACTTCTTCCATTTGAGAATTCTTCTTGTAGAAAAACTTTCTCTTTTTGCCCTGTCCAACCTGGACCTCCTTCTACTTCTTCTTCTCCAAACAAGCTAACATCTCCTTATGTCTCAAAGCCATTTCCACTACCACATCACATGGATCTCTAATGTGCGGTAAAGTAGCCCTATCCAACTCCGGCTTCAATCCTCTAATAAACTTTTCATTCATTTTAAACACTATGTCAACAGTGGCATACCTATACCGGGATAACTCCTCGAATCTACCAGCATATTCCAGAACAGACATCTTCGTTTGTTCTAACTTAGCAAACTTCCTAACCAACACAGACTGTGCCATTACTGGCATGAGCCTTTCTTGAAACCTCCTCTTAAACTCTGCCCACGTCACAGTCTCTTCATCCACACCAGCAGTTACAGTATTCCACCAAAACAAAGAAGCTCCCAGAAGCTGTCTTGAAGCAAGTCTTATTTTCTGCTTGTCATTGAGCCTTAAGTCAGCAAAAATCCTTTCGCACTGCAGCAGCCAGTTTTCCACCTCGATAGCATCATTGGTTCCAATAAATGGCTTTTCTCCAAGCCTAGCATAATCTCTGCTCATGTTAACATACTGATTGACCATCGAATCTTCCTAAACTCCTCCTCCAGCAGCATTTCCTCCAACAACCCTAGCGGAAATCCCATCTTGCATCATATTCATGAAAAACTGATACATAGCTCTCATATCCAATGTGGGACCCCAACACCAACATTCTCAGCCTGATCCTGATCTCTTCTAGCATTTGATCGAGCATTTCCATTTATGGTGGTGTTGTCTCCTCCTAGATTAACTCTGCCTCTTCTTCCATTCATATCTGTATTCAAGCTCGTGAGATATTAAAGAATAGCCTAATAAAGATATGATTCTAGAGATAAAGCGTATACTTATATATAGCAAATACAAGTATGTTACTATAGCATTATCCCATACCCCGAACCTAACTCTAATTCCTAAGGATTATGTTTTCAAAAATCATTTTTAGTTAAAGTATTTCATAAACCTATGCTATGATACCAATTTGCAACATCCTATATCTAGAGGCCCAAAGCTAAGCTCTACAGATGCTGCAGTCATCCATAGTATTAACTTCCAGCGACTAAATATAGCTATGTTAATGATATCTACAATATCAGAAGCACTTGAATACGAAACAAATCATAGATTTCAAAACATTAATTTTCCATTACATTTCAAAACTCATGTTCCATATTCATATTATATAAACCCAAATGTCTCCCATGCAATGATGAAATATACTTATTACAAAATACAATAAGAGCAACATATGAAGATGCCCTCATGGATGATCAGAGTCATATAGTCATAATTGACTTAATGTATACATGGCGGAAATAAACACAAAACAAAGAACTGCAACTCCTAAATAGTTATCCGTTAGCCTCCTGATCTCCTCCGGTAACTTCATTCATCATCCTACTAAAGCCTAAAAGAACCTCAACCCTTAGCGTACTCAGATTAATTTTGAGCACCCGAGAGTTTAAGGGGAAAAACATAAACTTCAATTTAGACATAAAGCCTGGTGTGAATAATGCTATACATCCCGATTATTAATGCTAAGTGAGACCATGCCACTTAGCAGAATGGTTTCCCCTCACTAACATTCTTGTAAAACATATCTTTTGCAAAAAAAAACCTACAAACAAACTGGTTAAGTACTATAAATCATCATTATACAAACATACATGTCATGTAATAAAAGAACTATCTATTCAAACACTTCAGTTTTTTTTGATTGAGTATTAACCTTTGGCTAATTCGAACCTACCAGGCAATACAACAAAATAACTTAACATCTGTTAGAATCTCTTCTTTTGAACGGTCTATCCTTAACTATTTATTAAGTACTTCTCTTCTTGATGATCTGTCCCTAACTTAACATCTCCAAGGGTCATATGACCCTAATGGTTTTGCGGGCTCACCAATAACCTATCTGTATACAAATATATATTTTCTTTTATGTGTAATCATAATTTCAGTCTTACCTGTGACAAAGCTATACGCACTGGAATTTTAGACTAAATTAGCTGGGTCCACTAGCTAATGTATAAGTCGTAACCCTATACCAGTTCCCATTGGGTATTCTAATATCTGAGTTTAGGGAACGCTTCCTATAGTTTTCCTTGAAACGCTTTTTTAAAATGATTTAAGACCTTTAAATTAACTCACGCAAGAAAAATAGATATACATTATGCTTTACTCAAAATCTCCTTGCTATATTATATATATATATTTTACTCAACCTTCAGTTGATGAAAATATTTAAACACTTGAAAGTACCCCTTTCGGTTCTATTGAAAGTACCCTTTTCTACACCATTGAAAGCATCTCTTTCGAAAGCGAGTAAAACCCTTTATTTGTCTAGGCCGAAAGGCCAAAACCTCCCCTTCGTAACCATTCTTAAACCCCTTTCGAAAACTTTGAAAACCTTCCTTTCGAAATCTTTAAAACCTTAGACATCATATCTTAAAATAGTTAAAAACATTGCCTTTAGAAATGTTGGAAAACCTTCCATTTCAACCCTTTCAAAACCATCAGAAAACACAACCTTTCGACTCCTTCGAAACCCTTTAGGGAACCACCCTTTTGAAACCATTTTAAATACCTTTCGAAAGCATCAACCCTTAGAAACTCAACCTTTCGAAAGCACCTGGGTTTAATTTAAAACATGTGGAAAAACACCTTGCAAAACTAGTAAAACCTTCTTTTTTGAAACATGGGTTATACTTCAACAGAACAAAAGAGTCATTTAAAAACATCTAAGTCAAAAGCCTTCCTTTCGAAACCTATTCCTAAGTGATGATGTGATGGTGTCGAAACTATCCATTTGAAAGCATTGGAGAAGTGGTTAATTTTTTAAACAAAATATACCATTCGAAACCATTGACTTCGAAAGGTAGAAAGGTGGCAGCTAGGGGTTTCAACCCCTTCAAAAGCATTATTTAAAATAAAAGAGTGCAACCCATTTAGAACCTTTCCTTTAAAAATATTTTTCCCATTCAAAAGCCAACTGAGTCGAAACTAAACCTTTCGAAAGCAAAGTAGGCTCTACTTTTTATTTTAAAACAAGGTATACTCCAACACCTTCGGAACCTAGCATTTCAACTAAGTGCCCTTCGCCTTTATCCAACGCTCTATGTACCAAGTAGCTTGATAACATGTGCATTGGTTCCGAAACCCATGGTGGCAAAAGGTCTGGGTCGGAACCCCCCGTGCCGAAAGTGGCGGACACACTAAAAATGTGTTATTTTGTTTTTAACTTAAAAGATAAAATTTTAACTAACCTGCTATTGTTTGTCAAAATTTCATTGGTTGCTAAATACCTTTTTTAAAAGTGTTGCCAATACTTTCGAAATTAAAAAATCATTTTATTTTGCAAAATGTCCCTTCTCCTTAATTAAATATATAAAACATTTAAGTCTCATGCCTTAAATAATTTTTATATATTCATCAAAACATATAGGAAAATTCTATAAAAATTTTAGAAAATCCTTCTCAATATTTTTTCTACCATATATAAATTCTGGACCCAAATAATCATTTATTTTGCCGTAAATAATTTATAACCCCATAAATCATTTTCTTCACTAGAAAATTAATGTAAAATCCTCATTCAATAAGAAAATTATAAAAATTGAAACTACCTCTATAATATTATTTCCAATCTACATTTAAATTCTCAAGGTATTTGGATGTCATTTATTAGGCTTTTCATGTCAAGCATATCATAAAAATCAATATAAATATGCATAAATTATCAACAAGTATATATAAACTTTTAATCATTCAAAACTTGGCATAAACATGCAAAAATACTTTGGATTATCCTTAAAACCAAAAGCATAAGAAAATGAGATGTAGTTATTATCCACCCTAGCTTTGTGATTAAAGATGTGAGATTCGAGTTAAACTTGATGTTGATTAAGCTTCCTCTTTTACTTTCTTCTCCTTACTCTTGAAAATGGTGGTTGCCTTTCCTTACTTCTAATTTTTGTGAATGAATGCAAGTACGAACTCACGGCTAAGGGTTTAGGGTATTAGAGAGCCCTTCTTCCTGTTTTACTTTTTACTTATTTCCTAACATGTTTTACTCATGCTATCTCGTTTTGATTTACATATTAATAAGGCATGACTACTCTTAATGATATCCAAATCTCAATCTACTAATAGTCTTACATTATTTTATTTTATTTACCAATTAAATATCCTAAATAATGTTACTAAAAAATGGGATATTACAGTTGGTGGCATAGGATACAAATACATACATGGAACTATGACACGAGTATGTGATCTAAGTATTACATTGCTTCCCTGAAGGCTTCAACTGACCAATATGTAGTTCGATGTTAAGCGACCTTGTAGGCTTTGGGCTATCCAAGGCATGAGTCCTTTTAGTACGAGGACAACAGGCAACCCTTAAGAATTGGTCGATCCAGGGAAGTGAGTCCTATATGTGATTTACATGATGATGGACAATAGGCGACTCTGTAGGGCATGTGGTCCGTCCAGGAAAGTGAGTCCATATAGAGATTATATGGTACAACTAGATGTATATGAGGACTAGGTATGAAATGACCAGTATGATGTAAGTTGACTAAGCATTTGACTCATGTCTTGCTATAGTATTATTTTTGTAGTATATGGAGAGTAAAGTATGGCTCACTTTCAAGATTTATGTCTAACCCACTCCTATTTTTCCCTTTATTTATATATCAAAGTTGATGGTGTTTAGAGAAGAGATGGTATTGGAGATAGGGATTCATTAATAAATATTATATATGATGTAAATAAGTGTTGTGCGACCTGGATTTGACTATGTGTATAGTTTGGATTTTACTTGTATTGTACAAACATATGTATGTGTCAGTTTGACTTATTATGGTGACTTGGTATGACTATGGCTATTTTGCATTATACATTATTTCCTTCTATTGCGAGACTCTCATATTTACTTGATAGAACAATATATGTTTATTTTGTCTTATCCTAACTATTCGTCCATTTTGGCTCTCGAGGTATTGATGTCGATTCGAGCATTGAATGTAGGGGTCGAAAAGTTGGGTTGTTGCATTTGGTATCGGAACCAAACATACCTTTTAGATAGGAATTAGGAACGTATTAAGAGAGTGTATTTGTATTTTTCAATTAGATATATATTTTTTTATTATATAGGAATCAAGTACATATGCACACACCATTTACTATTCCAATTTTTTAATTATTTATTGAGGAGTTTCAAATGAATCCAATTTTATAGATAGCTGAAATAAGTAATGAGTCAAAACCAAAACATAGACTAAGTAAATATTTTGAGTAGATGTACTAGATATTCCCCAAGTAAATATTCCAATGTGGTTAATACATTATATCCAAGCAACTAACAAGTTAGTACTGTTTGCACCAAAATTGGTCACAACACTCTTCGGGAGTCGTTGAAGAGATAATAGTGAAGAATGTAAGTTCAAAACATATATTATCTAACAAAAACTCCAATCAACAGTAAAGTAAATGCGTAGACAAGCGATTTATAGTGCTTCGGCGTGTTGCCTACGTCCACTGTGAAGTATTTTGACGTTTTATTGATTCTCTATCAATGATTACAAGTTGTTGCAGCGATCAACAGCAAGTTACAACTGGAAATTCGAAATCAACAGTAAAATTATGATGTAGGATGATGGAGATCTCGATCCGGCAGAGTCTGGGCGCTTGAGAGTCGAAAAGATTCTTTTTCTGTTGGCCCTGTGGCTCTATATATAGGCGTAGGCTGCTGATATTTTGCTAAAAACTCGGGAGACCACTTCTGGCACGTGAGGGGGCCCACACGCCCGGTCTTAAGAAGTTTGGGCCCACTTCGGCATCGGTTCGAACTCCATTCGAATCGATCAAGAATTCATCCAATTGAGGTGAAAATTGGCGTGGACACTCTTCGACATGAATGCAAGCTTCTGTGAAAATTTCGCGGCATTTGGATCAGTGGATTGAGAGATATGATGGATTCGAGATGGGGTTTACTGCGTGGCTGTTTGGTTCGAAACCATCCATTCGAACCAATGGTTTCGAACCGATGGTGGCACGCGCCTTCGTGGTGACGCGGAGCGCAAACTTCGAACCGACCCAGTCTTCACTCCGAGTTGACCGCTTCGACTCCATGTATCTCGGCGCGTTCGAACCGATGGATGACATGTCATCGTGGCTGATTGACCCAGTGGATTCGAACGAAGCTTCACAGGTGGGTTCGAAGAAGGCTCCAATGATGGGTTCGGACAAGGCTTCACAGATGGGTTCGAACAAGGCTTCTGTGATGGGTTCGAACAAGGCTATTTGGATGGATACGAGCTTTGCAACCCCTCCATGGACATATGGCCTACCGACATGAACTAGATGGGTTCGAAGTTGATGGAGTCGAGCCGAGGCATTCCGATGGGCTCGAAGTTCATCGGTTCGAAGGTGATCGGTTCGAATGGTGTTGGATGATGGGTTCGAGGACACCCACTATGATGGGTTCGAAACCAATGTGTTCCCTTCAAGTTGAACCGATCATAACTTGAGCGTATGAGCTCGGATTGACTCGAAATTTGAGGTGACGGCTTCTATGATCTCTCTTGTCATGTCCTATCAATTGTAGCACAATTTGGACTCGGACAAAATTCAGTGATATCCGTAGCGAAACGAAGTGTGACCGATCTCTGAGACGAACTGTTCTCCGTTTCTGATTGATCTTTTGGTATCGCGGCTTTGCCAAAAAGCAGGATAACATTTTGCCCCCCAAAGTACGTCTTGTGGGAACATGACGTGCTTTGAATAGCTGCAATTTCTCTTGAACAATCATTGCTCCTTTTTTGTTGAGACTCGTACTCTGTGTTGCTGTAACCTTGCGTTGATATGATTGATTGCTGTATAATAGCGCCTAGCCATTGGCTGTTGCATTTGCAACAAGATGAGTGCTCGATCCCTGTAAATGTTTAAGATCGAATGTTAGTTTGATATATATGCACATATGTGCGTTTGACCCTTGTTGACGTCGTGCGTTCACGAGTTGTTTTCAGTTTGGTTTGCTATTGAATTTCGTATTGATTCTCTCCTGAACCAATTTGGAAATTCGATTTGAGACAATGCTTGATGGTTGTTTTGGAAGGTTCCTTCGTATCGATCCTCTCCTGAACCGATGTAGAAGGTTGAAGGAAACGACTCTGCATTGCGTGAATGTAATGTTTCAAACCGATGTGTTGGAGCATTGATGGGTTCGAAATCTACATTCATATGGATGGAGTATACTTGTGTCGTGATGGGTTCAAAACTGACATTCGAACCAATGTGAAAGGATGGATTCGAACTAGTAGTTCGTTTTGGTAGGTTGTGGATGGAGTTGCGAACAGGGGCTTCGAATTGATGTGCCCACTGCGCGTTTCACATCGATGCAACTCGTTGTCCTGCAGTGTACTTCGTATCGATGAAGTGTGAGGGTAACACTGAACCCACAAGGCATTAGGCAAATGGCTTCGAATGGAGGTTTCGAATCGATCTATGCTATGGCTGGTTGCGACTGGTCGCGTTTACCGGAAGGGGAATCATCTCGGTCGCCCTCAAAACTCCATATAAATAGCAGTGGGCTTGCCACTTTTTCACTTTTCACTTTTTACTCTCGCCTTGCTTTTACTGTGTTTCGCACCGTTTCGAAGTTTCTGAGAAGACAACTTCGTGTTACGTACTCGAACCATTCAAGATCCAAGACTTTAACTCCTTGAATCCATCACTTAAACTAGGTAATTAGCTTCGAATCCAAACGGCAAAGTTACTTCGAACCTATCTCTTCTTCATCGATTGCTCAGTCTCGAGATTGGCAAAACCAGATCTGGTTTGGGAAGGCTTCGAACCGATGCGTGGATTCGAGTTCGAATCGATGATGGCGGCGTCATTCTTCGTTGGATTTCGCATCGATCCCTGGAATGACTTTATGAGGGTGACATAGTTCGTACCGATTGACCATCTTTGGTGGTTCCACTCAAATCGATGGATTCGAATCCATCAGCTATCGGTTCAAAGTTCTCAACTTTGCATCGATATGGAGGGTATCGATTCGAACGTGGTTGATGTTAAGTTGAGGATTTCCTTATCGGTTCGAACTAGTTAATCAGGGTTGGATTCGAAGTCATCCTTCATTGATCGATTCGAACTTGACACCTGACCATCGGTTCGAAGCGCGCCTTTCTGTATCGATTCGAAGTGACGTTAGTATGGGTTCGAATGAGTTCCTTATGATCGGTTCGAACCCTCTATGATGGATACCAAAGTTTGACATTTTCTGAGCATAATTCCGACAAGCTTCATCCTTGCATATTTGGACTTGATAATCACACTGCATACTTGATCACCTTTCGAAGCTCGTCGATGGAACCATAACAACTTCTATCCAAATCAAATTCCATCATACAAACGGTTTAGTGATGACGGTCAGCGATGACGGTCATTATAACTGGGGAAATTAGCTTTGTCATTTGTATAATTCCTTTAACTCTGCAATATTTATTCAAGTAATGCATGGCACTACACAACATACATTCATACACTTTACATTGGGGAACGCACGGGTCCTTTGTCGTCTAACGATGGTTTCTCATGAGTTAGCTAGTTATGGAACCTTCAAGTTTGCAACAGCAGGAGGTTCAAAGTACAGCTGCTCCGAGACTAGAGGTTCCAGATATTGAACCTGAGATCATTGGTCCGGCCCCGGACGAACTTCCCAATGCGTCTTTCATTGCCAATCCGTCGGATTCCGTTCAATCCAATATTTCTGAAGATATGTTGGGGAGAATATGCTTGAGGCACGACCTGTCACTGGATGACGTCTTATTGCCGGGGCCGAATGATAGACCACACAACCCGCCGGAGGGATATACAGTATTTAATCGCCACGCGTGCGCGGCTGGGATGCTTCCTCCGTTCAACGAGTACATAAGGGAGGTGTTGTCTTTTTTGAGGATCGCTCCATCTCAACTACACCCGAACGGGTATGCCTCCGTGAATAGTTTATTCATCGTCTTCATGGAGTACCTTCATAGACCACCGATCCCGACCGAGGTCAGATATCTATTTAATTTCAAAACTCGAGGTGATTACCCTTCCTTCACATTTCTGGAAGCGGTGAGGAACTGCCAAGTGGTCACTGGGTCTTGGACCAGGTTGAGTTACTATAGGACGGAATGGTTCTATATCAGGTGTCCTCCGGGGTTTGCCTGGCGATGGTTATTCAGACGTGAGTGTAGCTGAGTTATCAAGTAATTACTAAGGCAATTGCGGTCAAAGCGAAACTTATGTTTTTTTTCTTTTTTACAGCGACGATTCAGCGACCTGAGGGCGGGCACTTTAAGGAGATGGTGCGAGTACTTCGAGAAGTCCCGAGTGAAGATAGGGATATCGAGTCGCTCTTGACGGATAGGAATCTTCGGACTTACGGGTTGATTGAACGAGGGCAGAGCATACTGTTTGACGGGGCACTAAGGATTGTCTCTAAAAAACGAGTCAAGCACAAGAAGCCCAAAGTTATCATAGCCGAGGAGGCTGATTCTGAAAGAACTCATACTGACGATGAGCCGTTGTTGGAGCCTACAGACGTGGTTCAGGATGTTGAAGAGCAAAGAAAAGGCAAGGCAGCCGTCGTCACGCTAACTAAGAAGGGGAGATGGAAATCGGTTTTCACGGCCCGATCCTCTCCCGGAGTTAGAATTTCTGAGATTTCTCCTCCGCGAACTGAAAGTCTTTACGAAGGGCTTACCGATCTTCCAATCCCGGATGATGTGTCTTTTCAACATGATGCCGAGTTGGAGGAGTTCCATCGTACTCTTGAATTGAGTGAGCCTTTTATTACTAGCTCAGCCGACACTTCTGGTTGGTCGGGGGGAATATATATTCACACACATTTCACGACACTACATAGCCCTGAGTCCTAGGTCATTGGTTTTGAGAAACCACTAACTTTATTCTCATTTCGCTTTGCAGACATTATGACTGGACGCGGTTCGATGTTGGGAAGCCTACGACATGCTCGCAGATCTTCCTCATATTACGAGTCACAACGGAGAGAAAAAGATAGGGATCACGATCGCAGGTACTCCGGGTATTCTAGCCAAGAACGGAGAGATAGGGATTACAGACATCGGTCTCGATCGCACACTCCTCCTCCAAGAGTTCCTATACAACCTCCTGTCCATGTTACTCGTCCTTCTGATTCCTCGTACTACCAGTCGGCTTCTCAATCTTCTAAGCATGAATCTCGCCATCCCAGATCTGAGGCAATGCCTCCAATAGTCGTGGAACAAACTCCTACTGAAATTTCGGGGGAAGGAGCAATCAGGCTTGCTCAACTGAAGAAGGACTTTCCAAATATTTTCTTTGATAACTACATTTTTTCTCTTCACTTGAAAAGAATCCCGCCGGAGGCCGAGCAAACGGCGCACGATTATGTGCACGACTTTTATGCCCAATACAGGGCGTGGTACAAGGCGGCCGAGAAAGCGTCGTCATTGGCCTTTGAGCGTAGGGCCACCATCGAGAAATTGCAGGCTGAGTTAGCTCAAAAGAGCCGTATTATTGATGTGCTAAACACTGAAGCTGAATCTTCTCGAAAGTCTGAAATGGAGGCTATCAAAAAAGCCGACGAAGCCCAGGAAACAATGGATAGGATGAAACGTGAGCACTATGCATAGATGACATGGACCATCGAAACACCATGGTTACTGCCGAGAGGGACGCAGCCCTAAAGGAGTTGAACAAGCTTAAGTCTAAATTTACCGAAATCGCCAAGGATAGGGATGATGCGAATAACGCGGCCCAAGAGGCGTGTGAACAAGCCGTGATCCTCCGGACTGAATGGGATGCAGCAGTAGCCAAGGTCCAGGAGGTTGAGACAGAGGTTGAGGATAAAGTTCATCAAGCGGAGGCCAGGCTGGAGGTCGATATTGAAGATTTGCTCATCACTTACAATGCCAACGTGTTGAGACACCGAAATTTGGCCTGGCTCCAAGATTACCCGATACACCTCCGTAGCGCTTGGGGTCGATTGGTTGAGGAAGAAGAGGAAGCACGTCCGGGTGAATCGTTCGACCGATTCGAACTTGAAAACCGACTGCTGACAGACGATGAGAAGAAGGTCCTTCATGACGCTATTATCGCTCATGAGAAGGAGATGATTGGTGGCCGATCTCTGGAGGTTGGAGAGGGATCAGGTGTTGAGCATCACTCTACTGTTATTGAAATCACCTCTCCACCTTCGGTAGTGACTGTATCTGTGGTCGGTACACAACCTGTTCCTGCTTATGACCCAGAACAGCCGCGGTAATCTCCCATTCGGGAGCACGTCTCTGAGGCCGTCCAACTGTCAACGAGTCAAACTGAGGAAGGTACTTGAACATATCTCAAGTGTGCTTTTATTAAAGCGTTTGTTTTGAAGAGATTGCTTATATCTTCTTTTCCTCTTTGTTCAGTAACCGAAGTTACTCCGGCATCTTCAGCTCAGGAGTCTATTCAAGGGCATAAAGCCATCACTATTGAAACAACTTTCGTGACGATGGTAGTGTCTACTGAGGTGGTGCAGGGGAGATCCTTATCTCTCGACGAACAAATGGTGAGTGAGCTGCTTGGCCAATAGGGTGACCCTCTTACAGACTTGCCATTTATTATTAGTGACCTCCCGCCAACCTCTAGCTCTTCAATGCAGATCGCGGATGCCCCCAGCCAAGCCCAAACGATTCGTGATGAAGAGATCTTGGCCGAGATTCATGCAGAATTAGAAGCTGCAGGGCAAAGTAGTAGTGTTGGCGGCAGTACGGCGGCGCATATCCCAACGCCTTTAAGGACAAAAACATCAGGTGGCACTATCCCATCTTCCATCACGGGTCCGGTCGCTCCTACTCCTCCAGCAGGGAGCCTTCATTTAGACTCGAGCTCTGAGGAGTACATTGACATTATGCCCCCTGCCGAAGAGCAACCACCGGAGAGGAGGCCGTCCAAACGAAGGATTTCCGTTCCTAGTGATTCTGATGACGAACCGCTGATTAGGAAGCCAAGAAAGAAGGAATAGATCGGCCTCCCAAACAGATTTTTTGGTAGATAGGAACTTGTTTTCGTTTTTTGTTAGTAGGCCGTGTATAGATGCAGGTTCGGCCCCTGCAAGTAGGATTTTGTTTTTTTGGAAGAACTCATCTTCATGTAATTCCTTGTCTCTAGTCGATTGAAATAAAATTCAGTTTCTTTGTTTCAATTCTCATTTCTTTTTGTGCTTAAGTGTTTGTAGTGTTTTGTTTTCAGTCCGGTGCACTTGTGGTGTTTTTACCGTCAAGTAGAATTCGTTTTTATTCGCCAAGTCTGAGAATCTTGGTCGCAAGTTGTGATCGATGAATAATCGAACTTCGGACATTGTATCACTTTGATTAGCGATTAACACTTAGCTTTTTTTTCCCCTAGTCTCGGGGAATAACATTTGTGTTTCGGTGGTTGACTGCGTTTATTGAAAACCTTAAGCACATGTCCACATTCTGGGGACTTAAGATAATTTAAGATCGATAATCCGGTTCGCACTCCGGGAATTCGAGAGTTATCGATGTTTGTAACACGGTTCACGCTCCAGGAACTTTGACTTGGTATTTGTGCTCCAATTCACACTCCGAGAACTTGGAGAAAACATGTATGTTTGGGTTCGCACTTCCGAAACCTGGAATTAATGTTCACACTCCAATTCACACTCTGCGAACTTGGAGTTAGTGTTGATATTTCGGTTCGTGCTACGGGAACTTTGACTTGGTATTTGTGCTCCAATTCACACTCTGGGAACTTGGAGAAAACATGTATGTTTGGGTTCGCACTCCGGGAACCTGGAATTGATGTTTGTACTCCGACTCGCGTTTCGGGAATCTGGAGTTAGCCGCTGGATGGTCGGTCACATCTATTTGGGCTTTTTGGGAGTCCGTTCGCACTTTGGGAATGATAGATTTGACATTTATACTCCAATTCATGCTCTGGGAAGTTGGAGTCCATTCACGCTCGGGGAACGAGTTATTGAATGTTTATACTCCAATTCACACTCTGGGTAGTTGGAGTCCGTTCGCACTCTGGGAACGAATTATTGAATGTTTATACTCCAATTCACACTCCGGGAAGTTGGAGTCCGTTCGCACTCTGGGAACGAATTATTGAATGTTTATACTCCAGTTCACACTCTGGGAAGTTGGAGTCCGTTCGCACTCTGGGAACGAATTATTGAATGTTTATACTCCAATTCACACTCTGGGAAGTTGGAGACCGTTCGCACTCTGGGAACGAATTATTGAATGTTTATACTCCAATTCACACTCCGGGAAGTTGGAGTCCGTTCGCACTCTGGGAACGAATTATTGAATGTTTATACTCCAATTCACACTCCGGGAAGTTGGAGTCCGTTCGCACTCAATTCACACTCCGGGAAGTTGGAGTTCGTTCGCGCTCTGGGAACGAATTATTGAATGTTTATACTCCAATTCACACTCTGGGAAGTTGGAGTCCGTTCGCGCTCTGGGAACGAGTTATTGGTAGGACTGTCGTGTGTTGGTCCAGTTCATCCTTTGGTGCGTTGGCTTGCCCCCGAGCTGGGGTTTCACTTAGTAAGTGGCCGGTCGTATCACAGTCACTCGCTATTTGAATAAATTCCATCGTTTGATGGAACTTAGCTCTTCGTGTGTCGTGATTGTTGAACGTTGTATTCGGTGAATCACAGCTCTAGCTTGAAGAGATAGTACTTTATTGCTGAAATAAGAAAATATGGCAAAGTCAGTGCCTTATTACAAATTCAAATTCTAGAATGCAAAGGAAACTGCAAAGTATTCATAGATTGAAGGAGCCTGTCATGTGTGACAGTGACGAGGATCTTCGTCGTTCCAGGCTCCTGAGTAAGTAGGTCCGCCACTGATGGCGTTTATCACCAATCTTCCGCGAGGACAAGTCGAGTCCTCTTGTCTCGGCAGATTGGGTCCATTGTTTGGATTTGATGGGCCCGCTTCTCTGGGCTGCGGTGTCTGCACAAACTGTTCCAGCTTCCTTTCTCTGATTAGTTTTTCAACAAGATCCTGTAAGTGACGACACTCGTTCGTATTGTGCCCGTAGCTTTCATGGAACCTGCAAAACTTTCCCGGCTGGATTTGTCTCTCTGACGACGGTCTTGGTGCAGGTTTTTGATATTGAATTGTATCGCAGGTTTGTAAGTACAAGTCCTCTAGTGATGTATTTAGAGGAGTGTAACTGTCGAACATTGGATTCTTGCGCTGCGGGCCACGATTTTGATCTTGTTTTTTAGTTTGATTCATGCTTTCTCTTCGCGGAGCTTGTTTATTTTTAATGTTCAACTGGACTTTTCTGGAGCTCTCACCGGACTGTTTTATTGCAACATTGCTTTTGATCCCTTTCGCATTTGATCCTGCGTCAGTTTATTTCCTAGATTGTTTCGCATCTTCACGTCTCAGGAATTGAGCTGCTTTGGCATGGAAACGGTCCAATGATGCAGGTGGTTTCCCAGCTAGCCAATTGCCAAATTCAGAATCGGGGTCGATCCCTTTAGTCAATGCCATAAGGATGGAGTTATCGTTTGGATTACTAATCTCCGCACATGCAGTATGGAATCTCTCTAAGTAGTGTCTGTGTGTCTCTCCAGGAGCTTGCGTGACACTAGATAGAACGTTGACATCTTTTGTCCTTGCGACGTGCATGCGGAATTGCTCGACAAATTTTGTGGCTAACTGATCGAAGGAAGAGATGGATCGAGGTGGCAACCGAGTGAACCACATGGTAGCGATGCCCCCCAAGGATATGGGGAAACTACGACATTTCACTGCATCGTCAGCCCTGGCAGCAGTCATCGACCATTCATATTTTAGAATATGTTGGTTAGGTTCGGAGTTTCCCTCGTACATGGGTAGAGTGGGAATTCGGAATCGCCGCGGGGGTTCAGCAATAAGAATATCGTCCGTAAAGGGAGTGTGACTTCGGGAAACTCCCCAATCGTCGTTTGTGAATCCCTGACTCTCACGGATCATCTGACGTATCATAGTTGAAAGATCCGGCATTTGCAGTGGAGTATGATCATGTTCCATACTTTGAGTTTGAACCGGATATCGTCGACGGTCCATGTCTCGCCTTCTCGGCTCATAGTCCTCTGGAACGTACGGTTCAGGAGTACGCCCGCTATGACGACGGTCCAGGTCCGACTGATCTTGGGCGTCGACCCCTGGTTCAGTCGCAACGTTAGTGGTGTGGTATTCTGCGGTGTGGTGAGGAACGGCACCTCCTCGGGAGGAGGGTCCGGTTTGGAAACTGGCTGACGGACCAACTCTAAGTTGTCCAACGGTCAATGTCGGTTGATTTCCAACGAGTGGCATACGACTCCCATCTAACCGGGGTCGTGGAGGCCAGTTATGATAATCAGAGGATGAAGAACTTTCGCTGGATGAGCGAGAAGCATGGTCTCTCATGGATCTCTTTCGTTTCTGGCGATCTAGCTTGTTGATTAACTCAGCGTTAGCGCGTAGCTGTTCTTCTAGCTGTTGCCGACTCTGGGTCAGCTCTTGGAGTAACAACTGCAACTCTTGTCGAGTAACCGGACCGGACGGTTCAGAGTGCTCAGTAGCATCCTGATTAGATGGAGGTGGGGGCACAGGATTTTGTCTATCCTATTCTTCTTGATTGGCAGCGTTTGAGGTGGTTCTTGTGCTAACCATCTTGATAGTTGAATTCCTTTCCTAGACTTTATGCAAATCTGAATAGAAGGGAAGGAAGTTGGATTCAATGATCTGGATCTCTCTCTTAGATTTATTCAATCCGGTATCGATGACAGATCCAATGAGCAGGAGAAAATTTGGATTTTCCCAGTGAAAGCACCAAAGTGTTTGCACCAAAATTGGTCACAACACTCTTCGGGAGTCGTTGAAGAGATAATAGTGAAGAATGTAAGTTCAAAACAGATATTATCTAACAAAAACTCTAATCAACAGTAAAGTAAATGCGTAGACAAGCGATTTATAGTGGTTCGGCGTGTTGCCTACGTCCACTGTGAAGTATTTTGACGTTTTATTGGTTCTCTTTCAATGATTACAAATTGTTACAACGATCAACAGCAAGTTACAACTGGAAATTCGAAATCAACGGTAAAATTATGATGTAGGATGATGGAGATCTCGATCCGGCAGAGTCTGCGCGCTTGAGAGTCGAAAAGATCCTTTTTCTGTTGGCCCTGGGGCTCTATTTATAGGCGTAGGCTGCTGATATTTTGCTGAAAACTCGAGAGACCACTTCTAGCACGTGAGGGGGCCCACACGCCCGGTCTTAAGAAGTTTGGGCCCACTTTGGCATCGGCTCGAACTCCATTCGAATCGATCAAGAATTCATCCAATTGAGGTGAAATTTGGCGTGGACACTCTTCGACATGAATGCAAGCTTCTGTGAAAATTTCGCGGCATTTGGATCAGTGGATTGAGAGATATGATGGATTCGAGATGGGGTTTACTGCGTGGCTGTTTGGTTCGAAACCATCCATTCGAACCGATGGTTTCGAACCGATGGTGGCACGTGCCTTCGTGGTGACGTGGAGCGCAAACTTCGAACCGACCCGGTCTTCACTCCGAGTTGACCGCTTCGACTCCATGTATCTCGGCGCGTTCGAACCGATGGATGACACGTCATCATGGCTGGTTGACCCAGTGGATTCGAACGAAGCTTCACAGATGGGTTCGAAGAAGGCTCCAATGATGGGTTCGGACAAGGCATCACTGATGGGTTCGAACAAGGCTTCTGTGATGGGTTCGAACAAGGCGCTTTGGATGGATACGAGCTTTGCAACCCCTCCATGGACATATGGCCTACCGACACGAACTAGATGGGTTCGAAGTTGATGGAGTCGAACCGAGGCATTCCGATGGGTTCGAAGTTCATCGATTCGAAGGTGATCGGTTCGAATGGTGTTGGATGATGGGTTCGAGGACACCCACCATGATGGGTTCGAAATCAGTGTGTTCCCTTCAAGTTGAACCGATCATAACTTGAGCATATGAGCTCGGATTGACTCGAAATTTGAGGTGACGGCTTCTATGATCTCTCTTGTCATGTCCTATCAATTGTAGAACAATTCGGACTCGGAAAAAAATCAGTGATATCCATAGCGAAACGAAGTATGACCGATCTCTGAGACGAACTGTTCTCCGTTTCTGATCGATCTTTTGGTATCGCGGCTTTGCCAAAAAGCGGGATAACAAGTACCAACCCTACTGAACCTGTAGACATCACAACCACTACCTACCAAGGTGTGATTCCACGCCAGCAACACCAATTGTTGATTTTCCTAAGCTGAGTAAGGATTTCTCCAGTTTTAGTGGGAAGCCTTTTGTCGGGACGAAATATATTCGATGACTTGGGCATGGCTTAATAATTATGAGAAATTTTTTAACCTATTAGGACTTAGTGATGTTATTAAGAGACAGATAGCGTCTTGGCATTTGGAAGGTGAGGCAGCATGTTAGTAGGAGGTAGTAACAGAAGATATATATGAGAATACAATTACTTAGGAAATGTTTAAGGCGAAGTTGGAGATGAATATTTTATCTAATGATGAGAGGGAATTGATATTAGAGAAGTTCGGTCATCATAAGAGGGGAGAGTTGATAGTTGGAGAGTATATGAGTAAGTTCAATGAATTAGCCAGATTTAGTTTTCAGTTAGTGAATACCCTAGAGAAGAAGGAATTGAAGTTTCAAAGGATTTGAATTCACCTCTAAGGGAGCTTGCATTGAATTAGATACCATATGGACCTACATTTGAGTGACCGGTTAATGTAACATCATTGATTTCTCTGAATGGAAATTTGATAAGGGTTAGGCTAAGGAAGGAAATGCCAATAAGAGGGTAAGCGTAAAGGGAATGGAACGTAAGGAGGACAAGGAAAAAAGTAGGTCAAAACGTGGGATACCTTGCAAAGAACTGTATGACGAACCTTTCGAAGGGTAGGTATTACAACCACAACCAATTGGGACATATAGTAAAGGATTGTAAGGTGGCCCTAGCTCAGAAGGAAATAAAATGCCATGATTTTGACCAATTAGGACATATGAAGACAAATTACCGAGCTTTGAATAGTTAAGGCTGGATAGTTTTTGGCATATGCTTTAGATGTCATTCCAACCACTAGTAAACACTATTGTCGGCTCAGGAGAAAAGGAAACAGATTATGATGGAAGGTGAGTTGACTTTATTCGATTCTCCTATTCGTACTTCATTTGACACCAGTGCATCTCATTCATTCATAGCAAGTACATTAGTCGATAGTTTATACCTTCAACCTAACATTGTACATGTATCAATTTTGGTGCAGAATATTGTCAAGGGATCGACCTATTTAACGATGTTATGTCGTAACTTAAAGTTGGTCATTTGTGGTATGGAGTTCTCTTGCGATGCGTATGTTCCAAATTTTTCAGAGTATGTGTTTATTTTGGGAATGGATTGGATGTCTCGCGTTGGGATAGTGTAGATTATGACAAGAGGATGGTTAAATTAAGGAAGGATGAAGGACTTTATTTGATTCTATTATGTGAGCCTGATATTTCTGTTATGGAGACATATTTGTATTTAATTGTCCTGTCACGGGAAGAGCTATTTTTTACCTATAGTGAAAGATTATCGAGATGTATTCGAAGAAGTTTCTGGTCTTCCTCCCCAAAGAGAAATTCAATTTCGTATTAATCTCAAGAAAGACGCAAGGCCATAGTGATGCTCTTAGGTTTATGGCTCAGAAGGAAAGAAGGGAGTTGGATAAATATATTTTATAATTATTGTAGAAAGGATTTATTTGGAGGAATTTCTCAGAATGGGGAGCACTTGTCATTTCTCTACAATGGAAGATGGTTCTCAAAGTTTATGTATCGACTACCGCTAGTTAAATAACATGAAAAAGTAAAACCGCTATCCATTTCCTTACATTGATGACCTCATCGATTAGTTAGTCGGGGAAAAGGTTTTCTTTCATCTTGATTTGGAAACTATGTTTCATTAGTTGAAGACAGTATCCTGAAGGCCGCTTTTCATACCCCCGATGTATTATTCGAGTGGTTGGTCATTTCATTCGGGTTGACTAATGCTCTGACTTATTTAGTGGGTTTGATGAGTAGGACATTCCATGAGTGGTTGAATAGGTTTGTTGTGGTATTCGTGGATGACATTCTTGCTTATTCCAAAAGTGAGGAGGAGCATGAGATTCATTTAAGAGAAGTGATGGATGTCTTGGAAAGGAGACTGAAGGCTAAGTTCTCCAAATATCACTTTTGGAGGAAAGAAGTTCACTTCCTTGGGCATTTTGTATCAGTAGATGGTGGCTCTAGACTTAAGGAATGTAGCTATAGTTTGGAAAATGCCAAAGAACTCTTCGAGGTCTGTAGCTTTTGTGGTTTAGTTGGATTCTATCAGAAGTTTATTAAGGATTTTGCAATAACGGCACCTCTGGCCCATTTGATGAAAAGGAACCTAACCTATATTTTGGAGTTCGGACTATGAAGAGGATTTTGTTCGATTGAAGGAGTTATTAACGAATGCTCCAATTTTTGTTATCCGTAATGGTACCAACCCTTTCACCGTATATACCGATACATGCAGTACTGACCTTGGTGCAAGAAGGGAAAATAATGTTGTATGCGATTCAACAGTTGAAGAATCATGATAGAAATTTTATGATGCTTGACTTGGAGTTAGCTGCTATTGTATTCGCATTGAAGTCTTAGAGGAATTATTTGTTGGGTGAGAGACTTGAGTTACTTATGAACCGTAAATCTCTTAAGTACCTGTTCTTATAGAAGGATTTAAATTGAAGGCAGTAATGATGGACGGAGTGCTTATCATCATACGATTTTGAGATTTCTTATACTCTAAAGAAAGGAAACTTGTACCCTATGCTTTAATTAGAAGGCACACAGAGGTGAATGTTATATTGCCAGAGTGGAGGAATTTAAAGTTTATATCAGAGTTTGTTTTCGACTCTGATCGGAGTATGCACCTAGATTATTAGCGGCGATAGAGGTTAAACCTATAATGATGGACTTATCATTGTTTAACATGATGGAGTAGTTAGGATGGGGTGAATGATCAAGCCATTTGGATCATTACCCCAAAGACCAAAAGGGTTATTTGAGAAGAGATGGGAGGCTATATGTACCACACATCAAAGAGTTGATAAAGGAAGTCTTAGGTGAGTCTCACCATTAAGGATGACTATTCATGTAAGGGGAGATAAGATGTGTTGGGATGTGAAGAGGTATTCTATTGGACAGGGATGAAGATGCAGGTGGTAGAATATGTAGCGAAGTGTACGACTTTCCAAAGGGTGAAGATGGAATAGAAGAATCCAAATGTGCCATTACTTCCGTTATACGTGCCACATTGGAAGTAGGAGTGCTATCTATGAATTTTATGGATGGTGCACCTCAAAATAAAAAAGGAAATGTAAGCATATGGGTTGTTTTAGACCGTCTCATAAAAGGCGCGCACTTTATTCCGGTGAAAAATACGAGAAAGGTGACGACGCTAGTTGCATAATATATTAAAGATGTAGTCCGACTACGTGGAGTTCCAACTAGTATAATGAGTGATCGAGATTTACTTTTCACAAGTGAATCCTAAAGGAGTCAACAAGAGGTATTAGAGACTGAATTGAATCTGAGTACAACGTGTCATCTGTAAATCGAGGAGCAGACTGAAAGAACAAACAGTGAGTTGGAGAACTTATTGAGAGCTTACATATTAGAATTTGCAGGATCTAGGGAGGATCATCTACCTTTTATGGAGTTAGCATATAATAACATCTAATAGGCGAGTATAAGCATGGCATCATTCGAAGCTTTGTATGAAAGGCTAAATAAGTCACCTTCGTGTTGGTTGAAGCCTACGGATAAGATTATTCTAGGTCTAGAGATGGATAGCGATACTATAAAGAAGATAAAGGTCATACGAAAAAGGGTGAAAGTTTTACAAGATCGAAAAAAGTAGTATGTTGATAGGAGGAGGAAAGATTTGGAAATTGAAGGGGAAGATTTGGTCTTCGTGAAGGTTTCTCTGTTTAAGAGGGTAGTAAGTCTTGGAAGATTGGGAAAGTTAGCACTCAGATTTGTCAGCCTATTTCCAATACTAGAGAGGATATGAAGTTTAGCGTATAGGGTGGGACTTCTAGAGAAGATGGCAGGAGTACATAACGTATTCCCCATGTCACATTTGTGAAAATGTATACACGATCCAACGAATGTGATTGCACGTAGTAATTAGAGGAGGTAGAGTTAGAATCTAAGTCGAGTTCATCTCATGGTCCAACCTGTATTATGGAGCATGGGGTGAAGCTGTTTAGGAATAAAGTGGTAAAATTAGTTAAAGTGAAGTAGGGAATGATCCGATTGAGAGTACGTGGGAGCCTGAAGAGAAGATGAATGCTACTCATCCTCAAATCATTTCCAATATGTTTACAAATTTGATTTGATTTCCCTAGATTAGATTATTCTATGATAGGATTTGGATGCTTTGGTTGATTTGATTATTAAATTGTGTATTGATATATTAGCATATACATATATATATGTTTGTATGTTTGTATGTTTGTATGTATGTATGTATATGTATATGTATATGTATATGTGTATATATGTGTATGTGTATGTGTATGTGTACGGGTGTGTGCGCACGCACGTTGTTTGCGTGTGTGCATGCTTGTGTATTAGGGTGTTATGCATTCATGCCTGATATGTCATTTTATCGCATCATATTGGTTGCATTAGCTACATTTATACATCGTATGTATAGAAACTGCAAGTTCATGTCATCATGCATATCTATATGTTGTTTATATCATTTATATATATATGTTGTTTACATAAATTGGATGCCATGATTGATATATCTTTGGCGAACTAGTGAAGGTTACATTACATTTTCTGTTCCTTAGGAATTTCGAGGACGAAATTCTTTTAAGGGAGAAAAGGTAGTACCTCAAAAATTTTATAAATACGATAATTAAAATATTAATACTGTGAAAACAATTGTATTTAATGTGCTAATAAAATAAATTAAGAATAAGGAGAGATAAAACGATCATTTTCCTAACTTTTAAATTCGACGATGTAACCGGCATCATTACGACTGTCTTGTTTTTTTGATTCACGTAGTATTTTGTTTTGCTTCATTTGGAGTCCGTATGAAGGAGTTACGGTCGAACTGTGTAGAGCTGATCGAGCATTAAAACTTGAAACTTGAAATTTAAAACAGCATTTATTTTCCTCCTCCCACTTAAAAGAAAAATCATGTACTGTTTTAGTTTTTAGAAAACCGTTGCTCCTTTTCTTTTCTCCTTCTTCCTCTTTGCAAACAAAACCAAAATCATAATATCTTCCTCAGTTCTCAATAAAAATGTGTGAAACCAGCGACATTGTGAAGCTAGCTAGGAAGGGCACACACCTACATTAAATTAGAGGTGAAATTTAAAGCATAGAGGTGCAATAGGCCAGACAATGGAGATTCAGATAGTGAACGGTGAATTTGGTAAGTGGTTCATGGTTTTCTCTTCATATAATGCATATTATATTCTACAAATATGATATGTAGGCTATATTAGTGTGGATAAATGTTTATAAGCATTCGGATTTAATTGGGTTTTGGGCGATAATTTGGTTATATAACTAAATAGAAACTAGGTAATTTGATTAATATACACTCAAATTGATGAAAGAAACTATGAATTCAGACTTAAAATGTAGAAATAGGTACTGGGACGTTCCAAAGTGTCCGAAGGAGGAACGGAGGCAAAATGACATGTTTAGCTAGCCAAATCTGTAGCTTGACAATTTCTAGAAAATTTAGTACATCGGTGGCCTATTTTTGGGTTAGGTTAAATCTAGACCCGTATGGGCCTATATAAAATAACATTTACCGTACTAGTCTTATTCCTCTTATTTTATGAAGGCATTTGGAGGTTACTGACGAGATAAGTGATAGCGTTACGAATTCTTGTGAATGTATGTGATGTTTGATCGTTGTTTGAATGGATAATGTATGTCATTATGATATGTAAAGTGATGCAATAATGGACGTAAACGTGAACAAGCCTGCAACATAAGTTTGTGGCATAAGGAGGTGGCATAGGATATGGATACGGACCTATGACACAAGTAAGTATGGTAGAGAGTTGATTAATACCCCGTTCAAGAAGAACGAAAAGTTTACTCAGGGGTTGAGGTCAGGTTTAAACCATAAGGTGATGGCATGCCTAGCATCTCCTTATGAGTTCATGGTGGACATAGCATGAAGGTACGATAGCATCTACCAAGAGGAGAGAAGGGTGGAGGTGAAACCAAAAGTGAAACCAAAGAAGAGGTTTATCCTTATACCAAAGGGATAGAAAGGGCATCAACCAAGAGGAAAAACTCAAGAGGGAGTGACTGAAAACATATCTCGGAAGTTACTTGTTATAATCATGGACAGACGGAGCACTACGCATCGAAGTGCCCACAACCAGCTGGATAGCTAAAGGCAAGTGCTTTAATTATGATAAGCTGGGCCATAAGAAGATAGATCGTCCAGAGCTGAAGCATACAAGGCTATTAGCTTTAAAGGGGCCATCCTCGGGGACAAAAAATTGGAGAAAGGAAAGGGAGTAGTGCTTGGAGTTAGGATTTCCATTTTTATTTTTTTGGTTAAAGTTCTGTTTAATATTGGAGCTACACATTCTTTCTTTTTGAAAGAAATGGTAGATAGATTGGGTTTAGATGTCACCTAATTAGTTACTTCTTTGCATATGACTAATTTTATTGGTGTCTACCCTCAGGTTGAAGTGCACTACTTTAAAGTTTGTTCTGTGTGACCCATTTGTATCCGATTTTGAGGGGTATGAGATAATTTTTGGTATGGATTGGCTAGTGCAGAATAATGCAAGGATTTATTGTATTATGTGAATCGTTACCTTATGAATCCCAAAAAGAAAAGAATGGGGTTCCTTTATCTTTGGATGAGATGTGAGAAGGGTCTGATGCTTCGTTTTGTGAAATGAAAAGTTTGGAAGAGGGGATAGATATAGCTTTTGTGGTTCGGGAATTCATGGATGTCTTCAAACTAGTAATGATATTACCTTTATAGAGAGCGATTGAGTTTCACATTGATTTAGTACTAGGAGCACAACCTGTTAGCATACCATCTAGTAAAATGTCACCTAGGGAGATGGAAGAGATGAATAAACAACTAGTGGAGCTTGAGCATAGGAGTTTCATTAAACCAAGTAGTTCACCATAGGGAGTTTATGTGGTATTTGTGAAAAAGTCAGATGGATCACTTTGAATGTCCATTGATTATAGGAAATTAAATGAGCTGCTGGTGAAGAATCGTTATCCATCGCTGAAGATAGACGATCTATTTGATCAGTTGAGTGTAGCTAGGGTATTCGCATTGTTAGATTTGGCTATAGATTCTATCCCTAAGAGTCACTGAAGAGAGTATTCTTTTGAATTCGTTTAGAACAAGGTATGGTTCATATGAGTGGTTAGTCATGCTCTTTGGACCAACAAATGCCGCAACATTCTTCGTTGACCTTATGAATCAGGCCTTTCATGCTTTGTTGGACAATTTTGTATTGGTCTTTATAAGTGATATTTTGATATACTCTAAGAATGAGCAAGATCATGAATTTCATCTTAGATTTATATTAGAGACCTTAAGATAGCATAAGCTAAAGGCAAAGTTTCCTTGTCTCATTTTTTGGAGAATGAAGTTAAGTTCCTAAACCATGTGGTTCCGAAGAAGGGATTGGTTGTAAATCCAACGAAGGTTGAAGCCACGAATAGTTGGAAGAGACTAGAGTATATCGTCGAGATAAGAAGTTTCTTTGGATTAGCAGAGCACTATCGGAGATTCATTAAGGACTTTTGAAGGATAATGGTGCCATTGACAAAATTTACTTGAAAGAACGAGAGGTATGTTTGTGAAGGAACCGGACTGGGTCGTAACAGGATAAATGGGTGAATTTCAATTTTTTCACTATTTTGAATTTTTGTTAGGCCTATAAAGTCTAATTAATTATAAGTCCAATCTAAAATATTATTTACATAAAATAATATTTTATTTTATTAATTGATTTAATTAAATAATGAATTGAATTTGAATTTAAATTCAAGTATATCCAAATATACTCATACGTATAGTGCATGTGCAACTTGTAAGTAATATACATGGTTAATGTGTGTGTTTATAAGTGTTGAGATTTACATTGCAACATATATATTTGTCTCTTTATATATGCCTTTGTGGTCCGCAATTTCATATTGAAATATATATATATATATATATAATAATTGTATATTTTTGACTAAAATGACTTCGACAATTTCAAAATATTTTGAATAATATTTTAAATTTGTATTAATTTAAAATTCAAAATAGGTCTAGATCTTAAATAAAATACCAATTTAGAAATATTAGTTAAAATAATATATTAATATATATATATATATAATTATTATTTTATATTTGAATATATTTATTTATTTATATTCAATTTTTATAAATTATATTTATTTACCAATCTGATAATATATTATTAAAAATAAATAAAGATATTATTTGTTTATTTTCAGTCGTAGGGCTTTTGAAAAAATTATTTTTTCTTATAATTTCCGTATAGAAATTTAAAATCAAGTTTTTTCTTAACATGTAGATGTATATATATAATTTTAAATAAATTATATTTATTTGTTTATGAAAACTATTTATAAAAGTTATTAAAAAACGAAAGCATTTGTGTTTAATAAAATAATTTTAATAGATTAATATATGTAGTTTACATATATTTACATATTTATTTATTAAAAAAATTTAACTAAATAAAATAGTTTTTAAATCTGATTCTTTTTAATTATGGCTGAAAACAATTTCATTATAACGTCGTTATGAATAATTTTTTATTAAACATTAATTTCTAAAACAATAACAAGCAATAGGTTGAACAACATAGTTATATATAAATTCATTGTATAAAATATGGGATCTAAACTATACTAACATGGCATAATTTATAATCAAAATTGAGATTATATAATTACCTTATGAAATAACCTAAGATTCACACCTTGAATGATTGAATAACTGTGATATAGAATGAGCCTTCGGACTTTGCTATCTAGAGACGAACACCACTTTTTTAATTTGATTTTGTATTTGATTTTGTTTTGGGAATTAATGGCTAAGGAATCATCAAGAGAAGGAAACAAATAAAAATAATGACTAGTGGTGTTTAAGTAGACATTTAAGACGAGGTAAAAGTGCAGATATATTCTACTTCCTTTATTCATTCTTTTATTTGCCATTCCAAATCTCATTTGAACACTTAAACTGTAATGTCCCAAAATCTTTTAAATATTTCAATTAAATATTAATAACACAATAACATGGAAAAAAAATTGAATCTACTGTTTTACTGTTTTAATAAAATGAATTAAAAATGAGGAAATGCAAAATCTCTGAACTTGACGATGAAACCCGGTGCCATTGCGATCGTCTCAGTTTTCTGGTTTGCATAGTATTTTGGCTTGCCTCATTTCGAGTCTACATGAAGGAATTTTAATCAATAAGATATTAAGTTGATCGAGCACTCAAAACCTAGAATTTGAATTTTAAAACTACGATTTTTTCCCTCCCTCCATAAATAGAAATTCACATAGTTTTTAGAAAACTGACGCTCTTTCTCCTTCTTTCTTATTATAGTCAAACATTCAAATCACTCCACCTTTCTCAATCTCAACAAAATTACATGAAACTAGTAGCATCATGAAGCTAAGAAGGAAATCTATGCATCTACATCAACTTGAAGGTGAAACTTTAAAGCATGGAGCCACAATTGGCCATAAAGCGAAGAACTAGGCAGCGAGGAGCATTTTTGGTGAGAGATTCATGATTTTCTCTTCTTATAATGCAATTTTGATTCTATAAATATGATATATAGGCTATATTAATGTAAATAAACATTTATAGGGATTAAATTTGAATTTAACAGGGGTTTGGGAGGGAATTTAGTTAAATTCATAAATAGAAAACAGCCTTGCACTTAATTTTAGTAACTTGATGAATAACACTCAAATTAATGAATTATCTATGAAATCGGACTTAAAACATAGAAATAGGTACTGGAGATGTTTTCAGGTGACAGAGGTTGAACGAAGGCAGTTGGTGGCGAAATGACGTGGTGAAACATCAAAATCCATGGCCCAAGAATTAACAAAATACACGTGCACCAATCCACTGATTAGTGCAACAGGTTCACCAATGGCCTAATCTAGGCTCAAGTTGAACCTGGACCCATATCAACTTATATAACTTAA
Source organism: Allium cepa (assembly GCA_030765085.1). Lineage (NCBI taxonomy): Eukaryota > Viridiplantae > Streptophyta > Magnoliopsida > Asparagales > Amaryllidaceae > Allium > Allium cepa. The sequence continues at coordinate 958,691,552 of CM060932.1, forward strand.
TACTTACTAATTCAAACCTTGTTTCTTGTGTTTTTTGAAAACATTTAGAGGCTATTGACGAGGAAAGTGACAACGTTACGAATTTGACCGATTGTGTATGATAATTGATCGTTGTTTGAAATTGATATGTACGTTGTTGTGATATAGTAAAGTGATGCGATGGTGGATGTGCATGTGAACAGGCCCGTGATGCAAGTAGATGACTCAAGAAATGGATACAGATATGGACCTGTGACACGACCAGGTGATCCACTTATTGCGTTGCTCCCTTGAAAGCTTCAGCGGACCAGTGTGGAGGTGGACGTTAAGCGACCCTATAGGCTTTGGGTAGTATAGGGCATGAGTCCTGTTAGTATGAGGATAATAGGAGACCCTATGGGCTTTGGGAGCCTAAGGAAATGAGTCTTATTTATGATTTTCATGATTATGCATAACAGACAACCCTGTAGGGCATGAGGCCAGTCCAAGGAAGTGAGTCTGCATAGAGATTATGCGGTAAGACTAGTTGTATATGAGGACTAGGTATGTTGTGACTAATGAGATGTAAGGCGACTGAGTGTTAGACTCATATCATGCTATAATATTATTTTCTTATAATATGCAGAGCAAAGTATGGCTCACTCACCAGACTTATGTCTAACCCACTCTTATTGTTCCTCTCTTATTTACATATCCAGGTTGATAGATTTTGGAGATGAGATGGTATTTGAGACATGGATTCATTTGTATATATCGTATATGATGTAAATAAGTGTTGTAACCTAGATTTGACTATATGTGTGATTTGGGTTTGACTAGTATTGTACACACACACACACACACACATATATATATATATGTATGTATTTGATAGATAGACATGTTATGGTAATGTAACAACCCCCACTTGGAGGTCCAAAACTAACGGCTGTGGATGCTGTAGTCATCCATAATTATTAATCCTCAGCAACCAAATACTATAATATTAGAAACATTGATATAATAGAAATACATGGATATGAATTTTTTTAAGATCAACAAACAATTTTCTCATTCTATTTCAAAGCATTTCAAATTCATTACATAATCCCAAAATGAAAACCACATTCAGAGAAAATATAATTATTACAACATACGCCAAGAACTACATACGAAGATGCCTCCTTGGATGATCAGAGTATATAACTAGGCAATTAACAACTTTGCCTTTACAACAACACACAACAGAATCAAAATAGGAAAGAACTCTAAATAGCTATCATGCCTCCTGCATGTCTCCAGAAGCTTATTCATCCAAAGAGGTACCTAATAACCTCAACTCTCAAACTACTCAAAATGAATTGAGCACTCGAGAGTTAAAGGGGAAAAATGAACTTCGAGTTGGACATAAAGCCTGGTATGAATAATAATCTACCATCTCAAACCATTTAGATATCTAGTGAGACCACGCCGCTTAGCGAAATGGGTTTTCCCCTCACTACTATCTTATTCAAGAATTTATAAAACCATATACTGTAACGACCCGCTATTTTGGACCATTGAAATCGACAATAAAACCATATACTGTAACGACCCGCTATTTTGGACCATTGAAATCGACAATAAAACCATACATGTCCGACTTGAAAAATTCAAAATACTGAATTGTTAATTAAAATTTGGCAAAACTCAGCATATACAGCAAATAAATCAGATACAAAATCATATACACAGAGTAATATAAATTAATGCAGTGGAATAGATAAATAGTAGCTCATGAAGCTACTATATAAATACCAGAGTTAGAAATAAAAATGCAACAGAATATCTCAAATACAGTGAAGTCTCCAATACGTACAGATGACCTCTCCGAACGAATCAACTGAAAGAGCTGAAAGCTGAATCAATAGTTGGATCCTCAAAAGAAGCTCCAAACTCCAAAGGTGAGTCTCAAATGCTGTATCGCTTAGTCTGACCCGAGCGTAAAGCAAAAACACAAAACACTCGAGTCAGGATTAACATTCTTATATCAATAAATCCAACTCAAGTGAAATATCAACTAAAATACAAATAACTTAAGGATGTTTGGGATAACCATCCTCTAAGGGTCCATGAAACTATCTACAAGGTAGAAATATACACTATAACACCTTGGTCATTCAATTTTATTTAGACTTCAAAATCAAAACATCAATTTCCCTTTCAAATATATCTATTTTTATATATATTAAATAACTTATAAAGTAAAGTATTTGAAATTTCCTCAACTACACAAATTGATTCTAATCAACTCAAGTTCCAAATTCCCATTTATTCAAAGCTCAATTCATTAATTCAATTCAGCTCCCAATAACCATTTAAACTTTCGTTATATTCAAAGCTTTAATATTCAATATTTTAAAGTTAAATCTAACAGTTCCATATAGATCTTGATTTAGCTTCATCATTATTATTTAGTCAGGAAATATCCACTTAACAAGTTGAATATCATTTAAATAGCCTTAGATTTCATTTTACAGAATATTTCCTTAAATTTATTTAAACTTAAAATATCCATTTAATCCCTTTTACCAAAACCAAGTTATAAAATCATATCTTAAATCCCTAATTCAATAGTTTCAAATCGATTTAATTGAATATAATTCTTAATTACATACCATTCCCAATTAATTCAACTTTATCTTCTCAACTCTAGCTTATTCAAAATTTTACCAAATCTAATCTAAAATATAAATTTAAACGAATCCTTAAACATATTATATGTATTAAATCAATCTTAATTAGATTAAATATTATTATTAGGTCTATACATAAAATTTTCATTTTTATACATATAATATTCTAAGAATCAGTCTTTATTAAAACTATATTTTTCTTTTCCAAACCATAGAAATTATTTTTAAAACATTTATATATATATATGAACCAACGATGTCTGTATATAATTTCCTACGCTATGGTCAAGGGATACAGATATTTATCATTTCAATCCGAAATTTAAATATACGGGTAGATATCACTTCGACTCGCAATCCCAAATTCAATTTAATTGAAAATCGCTTGGGTCTATCATTTCAACCCATAACGAAATTCTTCTATTCTAAAGTCCGTTCGGGTATGTATCATTTCAACCCATAGTGAATTCTAAACTACAGGGAACTTGCAGAGTAATAACAGATAATAATAATATAACAGGATATGATAATAATATAACAACAGGCATATATCATCAATGAAAATATAATATAAACAACATGATATGGTGTCATATCCGACAGGTGAATAGTTACAGAAAATAGCATATATATAACAATTGAAATGACTACAACATCATATTTCAATTGTCGTTTCAATTGAAATCAAATTTAATAAAATACAAGAACGTTAATCGTGAGTGATTGCTCACCTTTCAAGGCTAGAGGCTAGAGAAGATAGACAATACAACAAGCTACGAATTTCAAAGCAACGCTAGATTGGCACGAATTCAACAAAGCTGAGAGATAAGAATTTGGTGAAAACAAATTAGAACCATCTTGATATGATAGAAAATGATGTATATAATTTTATTATTTATTATTAAAATCAATTTAATCATATATCTCAATTAAAATTTAATTCAACACTTCGAACAAAGTCTCCATATATTTATATCTTTTAGAACCAATTAATGTATACTCATATAGACATTTGCGAACAAAATTTTATATTATATATACACACATATATATAAAGTTATATAAACTCAAATAGAAAATATACAAACGCGATTGTATTACAAGTTTCCAACAATATATATTTTCCGTTTTAAAATATTAGGAATACTACAAACTATAATATATTATAACTAACATATAACTTAAAATATAATTAACAAACATATATATATATACAAACGTACATAAGGTATAAATATATACATATGTATACTCAGTGACCCTATCTAACCCAACAGGTAAAATCCAAACTAATACAACTTATTTTTTAAAAAAAAACTTATAAACACTATCTATATCATACTTAAACAAAATCAATATATATTACTGTAAATATCTAAACAGTATAAAATATATTCATTGTCGAACCAGATTTTCCAATTCTATAATATATAAAAATTGATCATATAACTGTTTATATAAAATCAGTATTTACATAATTATAATATCAATAAACCCATGCTTTATTTGTACAAATCCACTTATATTCTTTTACAACATATAACTTTATATATGTGTACCTTATACCCTATAACACTTATATATTTTAAAACAAAACAGAGAATATAGTGTGTAATATATACATAGTTTCATTCACAAACATACAGCAACGTATATATATATATATATATATATAAGCATATAAACTAACGTACACAGTATGTATTATAATATACCATAGGTTTATAAAAAAAATATATACTTATGCAAAAGAAGGAGTACACCGTCTAATTGGCTACGGAGGAGCACAAAGGGTGGAAGATCAGGGAGGAGCTGCGGAGTGATGGTTTTGAGAAGCTAACAGAGGGGGAGAAAAAAAAACAGAGAAGAGAAGTAAAGGCCATAGAGAAATATAAGGGAGGAGCTCAATATTTAAAAGCTGGAATAAGAAACGTAAAATTGAATGAGCGAAATGAATGCAAAAAGTATATAAGTTTGATATTCGAATGACGGTCGTAAAAATGGAAATTTGGTTATAGGTTACGGCTGGCTATAATCAAATATTCACGTTTTGATGGATTGCTTTCCTTTAAGCAATAAAGACAGGGAGAGAAAGAATAGATAAAGGTAACAAATCTATCAATCAAAGAAAATGAAAAAGTTTGAACTGTACGCAAATAAATAGATATAGAACGATGTAGGTGAGTTGGCTGCTCTGGGTAAAAATGCTTAATAATTTTTATGAACCAAATAGGCATGGACAGACTACAACATGCAATCAACTAATTGATTTTCTGTCACCGTTCAAGCAAGAAATGAGATAATAATTAATTTTTTTTAGATTGCCGAAGGAAAGAAGGAAAGGCAGACCAATAGGCTATGAATCATACCATAATTACCCTAGTGAACAGAGGAAAGAAATTTAAAACAAAAATATAGATAAAGGTTGAGTGAATGGACATGGTCACCTGCTTGAATCACGTGAAATAATTAAAGCAAATGAAGTGGCTACTGGAAATGAATGATTTCTTCCTATTTTTGAAATAATGCTTACGTAGCCAATTTTTAAGCAAAAAGGAAACGTACAATCAATAATAAATTGAAATGACCGTTGATTCAGCAACGTTATTAAATCAATTTATTATATTTCTTGGGTTGCACGGTGAAGATTTGGAAGTGACGTTTTTCACAATGCAATCATTTTTAAGAAATAAATATATTACTTTAAAACAGAATAACTAACCAAAAATGAACGTAAACGTATACAATTTATATGTTTTGATATTCAAAATAATTATAGGATGGCAACTGTCACCCTAGATTTAGTTGAGAAATTAAAGCAATTAATTGCTGATTGGACAGCACGTTCCATATTTGAAACGTACAGGAAAAGATAAGTATGGAATGGAAGGATATGTTATAAAGGCAAAATGAACTGTTTGGAAAAAATATAAAAGAAATGATGGCAAATAAAACAGCCGTGCCTTGAATTCCCAAAATAAATTATTAGAGCAATTGATGGGTTGATTGGACAGTGTGTTTCAAAACTTCAAGGAAATGAGTAATATATTTGAAAATACTAACATAACCTATATATACATACCTACTAGAATTCACACAATAATTAATGGACCCTATACCCAAACTATACTTTCCATGTATATATGTATATTAAGACCAAATTTTTCTTTGAATCAAAATTCCATACTTACTTTCAAAACTAAATTTCAAAACCACCATTTGATGTATAACGGAACATAATATTTTTCCTTTTTTTTCTTCTTTTTATTAACAATAAATCAAACATTATTTAATAATTTCACATAACTCAACATATCCATTAGTTACCAATTTTAGTTCATTTGTTAGAGGTTAACTTATTTGAATTACAACAATACAATTGAACTATTGTTTCCTCTTAAATTTTATTCAATAGATCAATATTTACAATTAACAATTATTATTAAATTCTTAACATTTGTTGTTTTAATTCAAATTGTAAATCTCATATAAACTATTATTATTCCCATCATTTTTGTTTCAACCAAATTTTATTCAATATTTTAATAAAATTAGAATTTTAAATTGGTCTGAAATTTCGGATCTATACCCATTACACTTTTTTTTCCAGATCTGAACCGCGTTGCAAAAATGAAGATGGGAAGAGATTTTGAAATAGTTAGGAAATCAAAGATTTTTATTCCTATTAAATATGGAGACGCAAATGAAAGTGGAAAGTTTTACACGTGAATTGGAGGCAGAGTTTTAATTCTTTTTTTTGCACGTGCTGATTTGATTTTTAACAGCTAAGATATGAAATAAAAGAGTGCGTACAATAGATGCAATAATTAAAACGAACGTACTCCCAAATTAATTAACAAGTAATGTAATCTAAATTTATAGGTTTTCTTATTTATTCACTACTTATATGTAATCCAAACATTAAATTTTTATTTCAAAATATTATTATGTAAAATTTCTCAAAAATTCAATTAAATATGTTATTAAAAATCGTTTGAAAATTTATGGATTGTTACATATACTGTGCTCCTTCATCCACAATGATTAAAACATAAATATTCAAAATATTATGATGACATGAAAAGCAAGTAAATCAATTCTGGATTACCCATCCCCATACATTTCGACTATCCGTCTTAGTTATTGTTTCTATGGTCACTATTAACCTATTAGTTTTAATGGGATGACTAATAACCAGTTTAATACTTATGGACTCCCTTTCCAGTTTCATAGTTTTCATGGGATCACTAAGAACTTGTTGGCCTCTGCAAATAACTTCATTGTTTCATAGGTTCTCCTTGAACCTATTGGTATCTCCAATAACTTACCTCTTATCCTAGTTTTTATGGGTAGACTAGGAACCTACTGACTCCTGTCAATAACTTAATCCAGATATAGTTTTTATGGGTTTGCTATGAACCTATTGACACCTCCTAATAACTTTTCCTAAACATAGTTTCCATGGGTTTACTATGAACCTATCTATCTAACAACTTCCCTGTTTAGACATCCTACATTATGGTATATCTGATCTCCTAGATGAAATTCTACTCATTTAGGAGTTAATTCAAATTATATTCACTACCGGGTCAACCTAGCTAGTTATTCTGTCCTTTTTTCCTAAAATACAGTTATGGGCCATTACATTGTAAATATGTATATGAAGAAACATAATAACATAATAATACCAACACCCGTCGTTTAATATCCTCGAAATCATTTCATAAAAAACTTGGTAAATCTCTTTAACCTATTAATCAAGAAAACTTCTTCTGAAACTCCATACTGAAAAATCATTTCAAAACCCTTTTATTATGCCATGGTTGTCCTTTAAAATGAGATAGGGTTATTTTCTTTGAAAACTAAGGCTTTCGAACCCTTTAAAACTATAATTTCAAAACCATTGGATAACCTCCTGCGAAAGCTTAAAATCTTCTTGTCAACACACTAACATATCTCTTTCGAAATCTTCAAAACAAACCTTTCAAAAGTATTAAAGCTTTAGTTAATATCTCTTAGAAGCATAGCTTCAAAACTAATGTAAGTACCCCTTTCAAAAAATTGGGTTTTTCATACAAACATCTTTTGGGTTTAAGTGAATACATACGAAAGTAACCTTTCGAAACCATTTATCCTATACAAAATTATTTAGATAAAAGTTGATGGCTTTGGAACCATCTATTTGAAAACTTAGAAGTTTTAAGTAAAACATTGAAGGATGGAATCGAAACCCCCTTTCGACACCGCTGCCTTCGAAACCCTTGAACCCAATTGAAAGCCTTTGGGAAGTGACTTAATATAAGTTTAAAACAAAAGCTATCATTCAAAAGCATTGATGACTTCAATACATTCGAAAATCCAAAAAAATGGCAGCAGGGTCTCGAATGAGTCGACATCACCCTTTTCGAAAACATTGTTCTATAACTAGAGGAACTCATTCAAAAGATTATATTTTAAAATAGAAGATGGCTACCCTCTTCGAAAGCTATTTAAAAAACCCTTTCGAAAGTATATGTTTTGACTCCTTCAAAATCTTTTAGTAAAACAAGGAAAGCACTTATCATTTGGAAGTAAAAGAAGGTTTCGACCCCATTGGAAGCAAAGGTTTCGATGCCATGCCTTCCTTCATTCTCCAATCCACTGCGTACCACACTTGTGATACCTTGTGTATTGGTTTCAACTTAGTTTCGACTGAGTCGAAGCAAAAGCATAGAGTCGAAAGGAGCTTCTGAAAGAGGTGGAACCCACTTTTCTGGGTAAAGACTGATTTAATGCCAATTAAAGCAAATACTTTATATCTAACATGCCTAGTTGTAAATAGGTCAATTTAGGTCTAATTCAGCCATCTAAATGTATCCATTCAACCGGCTGAAACTTCATAAAAATTTATGATTTGTTTTAGCATTCAGCCGTCTGAATGGGGACACTCAGCCGGCTAATTTATGAGCCTTTGCATATTTTTGTGCATATGTTGGTGTATATATCTTATCAAAGAGATTTTGACATAATTCTAATACAACATACTGACTTTAAACAGATGTATAACAAATTAGTGAATCCAAATCTTTTGTAAATCTACTAGATGATCTCGTAAGATGATCTTAATTCATTTTCATTATGAATAATGTTTTCATCTTGAATAATGTTTTCATCGTCTTCAAAATTATTTCGGTTAACCGTATTTGTGATTGTCTTAGTTATTATCACATCATCTTCAAGATTTTTATCAAAGATAAATTTTTTTTCGAAAGAAACATGAGTTTCTTCGATTGTTTAAGTTCTTTTATAAAAAATTCGATAAGCCTTACTTCGTTCGGAATATCCTATGAATATTGCTTCATCGAATTTTGTGTTGAATTTTCCAAGCTGAATTTTGTGTTTAAAATAAAACATTTTGAACCAAAAACTTTAAAATATGAAATATTTGGTTTTCTTTCATGAAACAATTCATATGGTGCATGTTTCATTAGTGGTCAGATGGAGACATGATTCAGAACATAACAGGCAGTTGCTACAGCTTTCGTCCAAAAATGTTTTCGTATAGTGCTTTCATTTAATAATTTTTTTGCACATTCTTGTAAAGTTTTATTTTTTTCTACAACTCCATTTTGTTGTGGTGTTCTAGGAAAGGAAAAATTATGGCGAATCCTCTTTTTATTACAAAAATGTTCAAAAGCTTTATTTTCGAATTCACCTCTATGGTCACTTATAATATTTTGATTTTTAAAATTTTAAGTTTTTTAATTCTTTTAACAAAGATTTTGAAATTTTCAAATGTTTCATCTTTATTTTTTATAAAAATAATCCAAGTATATTTTGAAAAATCATCTACTATAACAACCACATATTTGCTATGGTTTATGGATTGAACTTGTGTTGGGCCAGAAAAATCCAGATGCAAAAGTTCAAGTGGTTGTAAAGTAGAAATATTTTTCTTTGACTTAAAAAATGATTTTGATAATTTTTCTAATTGACAAGCATCACAAATATTGTTTACTTTAAAATTCATCTTTGGTAAACCTTTTACTAATTCATTTTTAGATAATTTGTTTATAGCTTTGAAATTGATATAACAAAATCTTTTGTGCATAACCAAGGATCATTTTCTTTGCCCATCAAACACATGATAGTATTGTGATTTATATTCATATTCAGTACATATATATATATATATATATATATATATATATATTTATCTCTAAAACCTTCAAAAATAAGATTTCTATCTTGATTAAAAATGCAACACTTATGTTCAAAAAAAGTTATATTGATCCTTTGTCACACAGTTGGCTAATGCTAAGTAAACTGTGTTTTAGATTTTTAACAAGTAAAACGTTTGTAATTAGAGGTAAATTAGATATACCGTTATTGCTCACATCGCCTTTGTCGATGACATAACCTTTTGAATTGTCTCCATAAGCGACAGAACCTCCATCTGAGTAGGTAATGTTTTTAGCATCTCTATATTTCCTGTCATGTGTTTCGAGCAACCACCATCCAATATCCATTTTCCTCTCCTTTTTAGTGGTACCTGCAATATTATAGAATTAATATTAGTATCCACTTTTTTTTATGTGGGTCCTAAAAAGTTAGATCTTAGGTAACAAAACCCAAGAGGGTTTGAATTCCTTTAGAAATAATTTTTTTTATTTTTGTGAATAGTTTCTATAAAATATCTTATATATTTGTTTCTAATCAAAGAATTAATTATTTTAGGAACCCAAATGTTAATTTATTTAGAATAATTTGCAAATTTTGAAATAGATTTGTCAATTGTATTATTATTACTTTTAAAATTGTTATATAAAGAATCATTTTTTTTGGAATAATTTTAGAAGCTTGGTTATACCTAGTCCTCTTTTATTTGAAACCGTCTAAGAATTTTCTATAATTTTAGAAAGGTTTTCTCTACCTTTATTAAAATAAGAGACATTTTTAGTAATATCATCTAATTTTTTTTTAAGACTAGAAATATCTAATTCCAATATTTCAATGTTAGCTTTAAGGTCATGATTTTCAACTAAAAGAGCATCACTCATTTCCATCTTAGTTTTTATTTCTTAACTTAATATAGAGAGTTGAGATGTCGTATTAGAATAAGAACCTCGAGTAGTTTCAAATTCTTCTTCTAATTTTTTTTCTAATCTCTTAACATATTAACCTCAATTTCTGTTCTATTTAATTTTTTTAGAATATCTTTATACTTTCTTTTGATGTTTCTTAGCTTGTAGAGTAATTCAGAGTTATTTCCTTTATATCATCAAAAGTTAGATCACTCACCTCGTCACTTGTGACCATAAAACATACATTGGCTCGTTCAGAATCGCTGTTTGATGATGAAGATGATTCTGAATTGTCCCAAGTGACAAAGAAAGCTTTCTTTTTGAATTTGTCTTTCTTATGCTTAAATTTATCTCTTTTTCGATCGGGACAGTCTTTCTTGATGTGACGTTTCTTGTGTATTGTTTCATAATTTGTTGCTCATTTTGAATTTCAAAAGCTTTTTGAAATTTTTGGCGATGAACGCCATATCTTCTTCATTTGAATCCAATTCATCCTTTTCTATTTGGAATGTTATATTCTTCTTATCTTATGCCTGTACTCGTTTAGCCTGGAGATTAACTTCATAAGACAATATATTTCCTATCAACTCCTATGGTTAGATGGTTGAAATGTTGTTAGTTTTTTCGATTGCTAAGATCTTTCGTTCCCACTCATTCGTTAAGGAGTTGAGGATTTTCGAAATAATATCAAAGTCAGTATATTTTTCTCCTAATCCTAAGAGAGAATGATATATGTTTTGAAATCTAGAATACATTTATTTATTGTTTCATCTTGCTTCATTTTGAAATTTTGGAACTGATTTTTGAGTATAGAAATTTTACGTTGCTTTACCTTGTTATTACCTTCATGTGTGATTTTAAGTGTATGCCAAAATTTCATAAGTTGTTTTACACATGCTCACTCTATTAATTCATTTTTTTCTAATGCACAATATAACATATTCATGGCTTTAACATTTGCTGTACCGTCTAGTTTTTCTATGTTAGACATTGTGAATATTTAGTAGTAGGTATGTGATATTCAACTTGAGTAATATTCCAGGTTTCATAACTATTAGCTTGTATATAAATATCATCCTAGTAGCCCAATAGTTATAGTTTAATCCATTAAATAGTGGTGGTCGTGCAGTAGATTGACCTTCATAGAAACTTATGCTAGTGTTGTTTTCCATATTACCAAAATATCATATAACTATGTTACGGTTAAAAGATGACCTTGCTCTGATACCAAATGAAAGTTACTGTGCTATAGGATCGTGTAATATGGATGTATTTATAAACTACTTGTGCAGAATATAAAATGAGTAAGTAAATAAATAAAGCAGTAAAATAAATGACACCAAGATTTTTATACTGGTTCGAACTTCCCATTCTACGTCCAGTCCCAGCGACCCTCACTTAACCCGAAGGAATGGGTTTACACCGCCTGAGCAAACCGAACAAGACTTCTACCGTCCAAGCAACCAAATAGGATTTCCACTGCTTGAGCAAACAAATATGACTTCTTTACAAATAAACAAAAGTATCCGACTGTAATATGCTCTTTAAATAGCACTGATAAGTCAATAAAGTACAATCTTCGTATAATCTTCTCCTTTATGTTATATAGTGTAAGTGCTTGAAGAATGTGGAAGATAGAACGATCATGGATTAGAGATTGTGTAACTACTTGGGTATTTTCAACCATTTTCATCCACATATGTTGGACTTGAATTGCTCAAAATATCAGATTATTAATTTATATTTGGCAAAACTCGGCATATACAGTGAATAAATCAGTCGTAGAATCACAGACATAGAGTAATATACAATAAGCAACGGAATAGATAAATAGTAGTTCATGAAGCTACTATAAAAAACAAAAGATTTGAAATAAAATACAACATAATATCTCAAATACAATGCAGTCTCGAATAAAAACAGATGACAAGTCTGAACCAACAACTGGATAGCTGAAAGCTGAATAGATATGGATGGATCTCCAAGTGAAGCTCGAACTCCAAATGTGAGTCTCAAATTCTATGTCACTAGTCTGACCCAAGTGTAAAGCCAAACACAAAATACTCGAGTTAGGATTAACATTCTTATATCAATAAATCCAACTTATGTGAAGTAACAACTGAAATACAAGGAACTCAAAGGATATTTGGGATAACCATCCTCTAAGGATCTGTGGAACTATCTACTATGTAGTAATATATGCTATTATAATATGTCTATAGTAAAGTAAACTATTAAAATAGCGTTAAGGCGTTACCCATATCCCCCTTAGCACATTTGATATATTCCCATATTCTATACAGTATCGTACGCTCCTCCGTGAGGTTTACATAGAGGGCACCCCATAGGTATGGTACAAAACAAACTCGCAAGGGCATGCGACAAGGCACTCTAGGTAATGCCAGGGTAGATATACCATTTGCGGATCTGGACTACTGGTAACGCACGACACACTTCCAAATCAAAAGGTGCACCCAATCAAATCACAAAAGAAATAGAATGGTATCGAAGAAATGTGTCCGATAGGAGGAATGACCTCACTAGGCCCGGCGTGTCTCCTATTTTAGCCGCATCAAGCTAACTCACGGGAGTCAGGCCTACGTAAATACCATACAGAATCGTCACCAAACCATCCTACTTCATTTTGGATTCTCCACCACGTACACAGTTGTTAAAGTGGTTTTCGATATTGGCAGAGAGTATGACAATATCTGATCCCAGTCTCTTTAATAACCAAACGTTATTATAACACCGTGGTCATTTCAAATTAGTTTATACTTCAAAACTAAAATATCATATCTATTACAAAACCATGTCAGTATGGTATCATTTTCATATTAAATATATCCATTTCCAAAAATCGTATCACTTTTAAATTTACACCACTTTCGAAACCAAAACACTTGAAATTATAACACTTTGGAAATCATTACACTTTGAAATCATAATACTTTGAAAAATCATAACTTTGGAATCATAACTTTGGAATCATAACTTCCACCACTTAAATAGTTTAGATATTAATAATAATATATAATAAAATATTTTATAAAATAGTTTATATAAAAATAGTATATAGTAAAAATGCTTTATATTAAAATAGTTTATATCAAAATAATTCTTAAAGTAAATACAATTTAAAAATACATTATACAATAAAACAGTTTCCTAAAATTTCACAAATAGATTCAAATCAACTTGAATTCCAAAATTCCAATTTAATTCAATCTCAATTCTTCAACTTTGATCCAATTTAGTTTCTCAATAAATCATTTCAAATTATATCGATTCCAAATACAGATTTGAACCACAAAATAAACCATTTAATTCTCAATATATTTCAAAGCTTTAATATTCAAACATTTTCAAAACTAGATTTGATAATTTCATATATATCAAAATTTAACTTCATTATTATTCAGCTTTGAAATATTTACTAATAAAATCCAATATCATTTAAAGAAAACCCCAAATTACAAATAAACTAGATATTTCCTTCAATTTATCTAAACTTGAAATATTCATGTAATTACCTTAAACCAAAAATCAAGTTACAAAATCATATATTTAAAATTGCAATTTCAATAAGTTTCAAATCGATTTAATTGAATTGAATTCTTAATTAAATATAGTTTCATATAAATCCAAATTTATCTTCCTAACCTTATTTATAAAAATCATTATAAATCTATCTTAAAATATAATTTCAAAACTAACTATAACATTAAAAGTTTCAAACATATAAATTTAAACCCTTATAAAATAACAAATATATATAATATCTAAAAATCAACATTTACTAAAACCAAAATATTCATTCAAAACCATGGAAATCATTTTAAATATATATATATATATATATATATATATAGACCAACGATGTCTGTATAAAATTTTCTATCCTATACTCAAGTGGTACGGATATTTATCATTTCAATCCGCAATTTAAATATATACGGGTATATACCATTTCAACCCACAATCCCAAATTCAATTCAATGGAAATCGCTTTGGTTTATCATTTCAATCCATAACGATTTCCACCTATTCTACAGATCGTTTGGGTATGTATCATTTCAACCCATAGGAAATTCTATACTAACAGGGAACTTGCAGAGTGAGAACATATATGATAAAATATAACATATAACAACAGGCATATATCATCAGTGATTAAATAAATCTAAACAGCAGGATATTGTGTCATATCGCATAGGTGAACAGTTACAGATAATAGCATATATATAACAATTTAAATAACTAACAGCAGCATATTTCAATTGTCGTTTGAATTGAAATCGAATTTAATAAATATAAGAACGTTAATCATGAGTGATTGCTCACCTTTCGAGGTTAGGAGAAGCGCGAGAATGAGATGAGTTACGAATCCAAGCAGGAATTCTAAAGCAAAACTAGATAGATACGGATTTGACGCACAAGTTGATAGATAAGGAATCGATGAAACAATTAGAATCAGTTTGCTAGAGACAGAAATTATATATATATATATATATATATATTATTAATATTATTACCTTAAAATCAATACTTTAAAACTTATATAAACTTATCATAAAAC
Source organism: Allium cepa (assembly GCA_030765085.1). Classification (NCBI taxonomy): domain Eukaryota; kingdom Viridiplantae; phylum Streptophyta; class Magnoliopsida; order Asparagales; family Amaryllidaceae; genus Allium; species Allium cepa. Next base: position 958,706,827 of record CM060932.1, read on the forward strand.
CGCCCAAAACTTCTTATATAAACTATATATAGATATATCTATTTATTTAAATGAACTTTATATAAATATTAATTTTTTTTAAACACCTTAAATCAAACATCATTGTATATATGTTCATATTTAAACTAATGCAAAGATTAGTGTATATATATACTACACAAATTAAAAATTATGTGAATACTGATGAAATCCGTTTTTGATGCTAATGTATTATATGTGTACTAACATAAACTCATGTAAAAGATAATATAAAAATATTAATATACATTTTATATGTGCAGACTCATTAGTTAAATAAATGTATATTACTGCAAACGTTAAATATATACACACACACAATTATATGTAGGTTTGCTCACAAAATATATAATTTATAACAATATATATACCTATACTTTACCAAATCAATATTTACACCCGACAAGTATAAAGTATAAACGCACAAAAAATTTCAAAGCTCTGTATGTACATCATATTACAGCTACTGCAACTATTTCCAAGCAAATTTTAAATATATATACTTTAACATATTATATAAACAACAACTGACATAAAATTAACATATTATATAAATATATTTCGAACTATCTACGGTTATTGAACAAGCGTATTATATATTTACATTTTAACTATCATAAAAAAACAAATATAAACTTTTATAACTTAAAAAAACATAACTCGTATGCCTATAAACTAATATATATATAAATGGTATATATATATATATACATATATACAAACTCATATACATTCGCATATTTTAAAGCTGTAAGATATGAACAAGGGAAACAAAGTAGCCTGTATAGAATTATATATATATATAAACTTGTATGCTATTGCAATTATATATGGCACGACCGAAACAATATATATATATATATATATATATATATATATATATATATATATATATATAACCGATAGATTATAAACTTACACAAACTAATGCATATTTAATAGCATAAAATTTAACACTAAACCACTTATATAAATTTATATAAATAGCCAACATATTTAAAAACTAAGAATCAATATATATATATATATATATATATATATATATTAATATATATCCATACAGTCCTATATTAAAAGTGATATATACATACTCCAGCAAAATGCAGACACACTAAAACAAGATATACATGCAAACGAAGCTAAACAATATAATATAACTAACTTACAACATGCGTAACACACAGTAGGCTAGAGGAAAGTAGAGAGGCATGGCCGAGGTTGACAAGTTGCTGCGTGTGGCAAATGAAAGAGAGAAGGAGGAAAGAGGAGCACATCGGCTGCTGCCGAATTGTGTGGTGGAGGCGGATAGAGCTTCATCTAGAGGAATGGGAAAAGGCAGATGAAAAATGATGTGGTCATTCGATCGATGCTTGCCTGCAAGGATGATGCCGGGAGGAGGCCGAGGAAGGAGGTGGAAGGCCAATGGTTTCAGCATGAAAGGTGGAAGATGTGATTTTTTTTATATGGCAGGCGAAAAGAAAATGGGAGGAGGACAACATGTTGAGACGTGTGATGTAGTGGGAAAGAATGAGTTATTGGTTTCAATGGAATATATATTGTTATAGTTTGCTCAAGAGGAAAGGAACATGAAGTAACGCATGCATCAGGTAGGCTAAAATTTTCACAGCAAACTAAGAATGCACTAGATCACCTTTATATATAATTTCTATCTAAATGAATAGTGAGCTAAACTTGAAAGGACAACCAAGAATGAATGTAATGAATGTTGAAAGGCCATACGTTTCAGAATTCTAAAAAGGAAACGACTGTTGGGTTTAAACACGGTGGAAATTGAATGGACACAGGAACCTAAAAGGCACGAGACGGGTACCGATACGGCTAATGTTTACGCAGATTCCGCCGCGTACCGGTCTCCTAAACACACGAATGAATATACCCAGAGATCAGCATGATGAGACAATCAAAATGGTATACAGATATCAACAGTACGATCATCCTATCAAAATTCGATATTCGAAACCGAAAATGCTGCTACTTAGCTGAAAATAAGATAAATGGAGCAATAGCAGTCAAAATTTAAAGAAATGAAATATGACGTCTAACTCAGAAGATGATTTACAAATTTATTATATAATAACATTCAGGTTTGGAAAACATTTTATTATCATCTAATATTAACTGATTTAAACTGAAATAAAATTACACAAGAAAATACACTTTCATATTTTCTTATGGAAATTTAAAATAAAACAATTAATTTAAAACCATATAAACTACATTCATTTAAAAAAAATTATATTCAATTAGTTGATTCCAATTCAATTTTATATAATCAACCAAATTTATTGTGTTCACGTCCATATTTTTTCATTCAATTGATTTGTTTCAAATTCGTTAACATTTATTGCCAAAATTTTACAACAATTTTTTTTATTTTACTCATTTATTAAATCTATTTGATCAACCATAGTTAATTTCATCTCAACATTCAACTTTAATTATTCAAAACCATATAAATTTCAATTTTTAAATAAATTACTATTCAACAATTTGGTTTAATCCATTTTATTCAACTAATATATAGTCATTCCATTTAAAATTGATTCTCTTTCATTTTATCACATTCCTTTAAAATAAATTCATTTTTAAATTAACTCAATGATTTTATCCATTTATCTTTAGCTAAGTTGATTCCATAAAATTTCGTTTTCAATTTTTCTTAAGTCTATATTTGCTCTATTAACTAGCATCCTCCTTTGTTTATTAAATTTATTTCACTTAACTTATTTTTCCACATATATTAAGTGAAATAATATATTGTAACCATATATTATTCAACAAATTTATTCTCTTTTTATTATTAAATTTATTATCTAATTTATTATCAGTAAATTCCTTTAACAAAATATCATCCTATTACTTATATCATAGTGTATATTATCCAATTACATTTTAATTACATCTAAACTTTCTGGGGAAGTTATATAAATGTTTCTGAGTGTAACTAAATGCTATACAAATTTTCTTTTATTTACTACATTTATATTAAGTCAGATTTTAGTTCGAACAATTTATTGCTTAAGTTTTCTTCTTGTACAACCCTTTATTATATCCTAAAATCTTAACCCTTTTTTGAATATTTTCGGCAAGTTATAAATATTAGAATGTAGGCTAGTGTTATACAAATAAGTTTGTTCAAATTCATTATTTCTGGTTGGTTTAATTCCATTTATCATTTCAGATATTCTAATTATTCAAACATTTCACTTTATTTCAATAATTGAAACCATTTCTTAAAGTTAAGATTCAAATTTTCGGTTTCACTTCAAACTATTTTGAAATAATTATATACATATATATTATATAAATCAAATCATATTTAAGAAATTTCAAATCAAATCCATTTTCCAAAACAAAAGTGTAGCAAAGGTACTAACTCATTTCTCCACTTTGAACTCGAAAATGAATGTCGATGATGCCGCAGTCATCACCAAAATTATTTTTCAATGACAATGGTGGAGAGTACATGTTTTAAACTTTAAAATTATTCTTTTGAAAAAATTCTATTCGAAAATACCTATAAATAATAATACCTTTCAAAACTTTGAAATGTATCGGGAATTTAATCCTCAAATCTTTATTTTAAATTGATTTCATTTCCAAATCTAATTCATGAACCACGCTTTTAAAATTCTATTTCCCTATAATATATAATAGAAATATTAATAAAACAATAAGTGAATTTTTTTAGCATTATCATTTCTAACAACCATCTTATTTAGCTATTCAATTTCAGAAAATTTACATACATACATACATACATACATACATATATAAATATATATACATATAATCATACAAAATTTATTAATTTTGAAAGCAATATTGTGTCAGTTTGCTATGTTCAAGTGTTTTGGAATTCCTATCGATAGCGTTAATCAGAAGAATTGATCGAAACCCAAAATTCAAACTTAACAACTCAAACAACACAATATAAAACATCTTTGTATAAATTGTAAATACACTCACTCACTTAATGATACAAGAATAGATTTCAAAACTAGGATAGAGATTCAGATTAGAGGAACCCTACCTAGGAGAACTCTAACTATCAGATAGGCTCGAAACGAAGAGAAGATGATTAAATAACAAAATAGAAAGATGGCTAGAGTTATATAAATTACAGACGACCTTAACTGGGTCAACCGTGACTTCATGAATAAGATCAATACAGAATTCTGAAGCAAATTGTCATCCGATCACAAGAGAACAGAATTCAGGCATAACAAGAGATAGCAGCATCTAAACCGAGGATATATAAATCTCCGGTGAATCAATGCTCGTTGTAAAGGAGTTTCACCCCTTTACAAATCATTCTAAGATTGGCGGAACCGTCGATTCATTATAGATATCATCTGAAGTAGAGTTGTGGGGTACTCTCGAATTAAGAAAACATGAACAGGGAGAGACAAGAATAGATTTCAGAACAAAGGGGAGAGTTCCAAAGTTCGAAAGAAATCCAAATCAAAGAGGAAGGAATTCAAGTTCGAAAGAAGGTCATTCTGTAATTAATTTTTACTCTATATGCTAAGTTGCCTAAACTAGAGATCTGATACCAACTGTAATGGGCCACGCCAATGGGGGTAACGCCAACCATAGCATACAGTCGTACCTGTGTTCTGCCTTTATGGCCAGCCTCTCGACTACACCAACCCCGTAGGGACATGTAGGAGTAAGAGTCATCCGTTTGCTACCAAACCCAAATGCGATAACCCCGTATCATGCTGCACCCTCCAAGTGCATAGGCAGACACACATGTCGGACTTGAATTGCTCGAAATATCAGATTGCTAATTTATATTTGGCAAAACTCAGCATATACAGTAAATAAATCAATCACAGAATCACAGACATAGAGTACTATACAATAAGCAGCGGAATAAATAAATAGTAGTTCATGAAGCTGCTATAAAAAAACAACAGAGTTGAAATAAAATAAAACATAATATTTCAAACACAATGCAGTCTCGAATACAAACAGATGAAAATCTGAACCAACAACTGGATAGCTGAAAGCTGAATAGATATAGATGGATCTCCAAGTGTAGCTCCAACTCCAAAGCCGAGTCTCAAATGTCGTGTCACTCAGCCTTACCCGAGCGTAACACCAAACAAAAAACACTCGAGTCAGGATTAACATTCTTATATCAGTAAATCCAACTCGAGTGAAGCAACAACTGAAATACAAGTAACTCAAAGGATGTTTGGGATATCATCCTCTAAGGATCCGTGGAACTATCTACTATATAGTAATATACGCTATTATAATATATCTATAGTAAAGTAAACTATTAAAATAGCGTTAAGGTGTTACCCATATCCCCCTTAACACATTTTATATATTCCCATAGTCTATACAGTACCATACTCTCCTCCGAGAGGTTTACATAGAGGGCACCCCATAGGTATGGTACAAAACAAACTCGTAGAAAGCGCGCTAGGGCATGCGTCAAAACACTCGAGGCAATGCTAGGTAGATATACCGTTTGTGGATCCGGACTGGTGGTGGCACATAACAGCTACTACCGCCCACCTCATGACACACTCCCAAATCAAAGGGTGCACCCAATCAAATCAAAAAAGTAATAGAATGGTATCAAAGAAATGTGTCCGATAGAAGGAATGACCTCACTTGGCCCGATGTGGCTCCTGTTTTAGCCGCATCAAGCTGACTCACGAGAGTCAGGGCTATGTAAATACCATACAAAATCGTCACCAAACCATCCTACCTCATTCTGGAATTTCCACCATGTATACTATTGTTAAAGTGGTTTTCGGTATTGGCAGAGAGTATGACAATATCCGATCCCGATCTTTTTAACAACCAAACGTTATTATAACACCGTTGTCATTGTAAATTAGTTTATTTTTCAAAACGAAAATATCATATCTATTACAAAACCATATCAATACGGTATTATTTCCATTTCAAATATATCAATTTCCAAAAATCATATCGCTTTTAAAGTTATAACACTTTTGAAACCAAAATGCTAGAAATTGTAACACTTTGGAAATCATAACACTTTGAAATTATAATACTTTGGCAACCCATAACTTTGGAATCATAACTTCCACCACGTAAATAGTTTAGATATTAATAATAATATATAATAATAGTTTATATAAAAATAGTTTATAATGAAAATGGTTTATATTAAAATCGTTTATATTAAAATAATTCATAAAGTAAATATAATTTAAAAATACTTCATATAAAAAAATAGTTTCCTCAAATTTCACAAATTGATTCAAATCAACTCGAATTCCAAAATTCAAATTTAATTCAATCTCAATTCTTCAACTTTGATTCAATTTAGTTTCTCAATAAATCTTTTTAAATTATATCGATTTCAAATACAGATTTGAACCACAAAATAAACCATTTAAATTTCAATATATTTCAAAGCTTTAATATTCAAACATTTTCCAAACTATATTTGATAATTTCATATATATCAAAATTTAACTTCGTTATTATTCAGCTTTGAAATATTTACTAATAAAATCCAATATCATTTAAAGAAAACCCCAAATTACAAATAAACTAGATATTTCCTTCAATTTATCTAAACTTGAAATATTCATTTAATTACCTTAAACAAAAAATCAAGTTACAAAATCATATCCTTTAAAATCTTAATTTCAATAAGTTTCAAATCGATTTAATTAAATAGAATTCTTGAATACAGTTTCAAATAAATTCAAATTTATCTTCCGAACCTTATTTATAAAAATCATTATAAATCTAAGTTAAAATGAAATTTCCAAACTAACTTATAACCTTAAAATTTTCAAACATATAAATATAAAAATTTAAATTTTAAACCCTTATAAAATAACAAATATATAAAATATCTAAAAATCAATATTTATTAAAACCAAAATATTCATTTCAAACCTTGGAAATCATTTTTAATATATATATATATATATATATATATATATATATATATATATATATATATATAGACCAACGGTGTCTGTATAAAATTTTCTATCCTATGGTCAAGTGATACGGACATTTATAATTTCAATCCGCAATTTAAATATATACGGGTATGTATCATTTCAATTCGCAATCCCAAATTCAATTCAATGGAAATCGCTTTGGTTTATCATTTCAATCCATAACGATTTCCACCTATTCTACAGATCGTTTGGGTATGTATCATTTCAACCCATAGGAAATTCTATACTAACAGGGAACTTGCAGAGTGAGAACATATATGATAAAATATAACATATAACAACAGGCATATATCATCAGTGATTAAATAAATCTAAACAGCAGGATATTGTGTCATATCGCATAGGTGAACAGTTACAGATAATAGCATATATATAACAATTTAAATAACTAACAGCAGCATATTTCAATTGTCGTTTGAATTGAAATCGAATTTAATAAATATAAGAACGTTAATCATGAGTGATTGCTCACCTTTCAAGGCTAGAGAGAAGAGCGAGAATGAAATGAGTTACGAATCCAAGCATGGATTCCAAAGCAAAACTAGATAGATACGGATTTGACATACAAGCTGATAGATAAGGAATCGATGAAATGATTAGAATCAGTTTGATAAGACAGAATATATATATATATATATATATTTATTATTATTATCTTAAAATCAACATTTTAAAACTTATATAAACTTATCATAAAACCACCCAAAACTTCTCATATAAACTATATAGAGATATTCTATTTATCCAAATAAACTCTATATGGGTATAAAAAATTTTTAAGCACCTTAAATCAAACATCATTGTATATATGTTCATATTTAAACTAATACAATGATTAGTATATATATATATACTACACAAATTGCAAACTATGTGAATACTGATGAAATCCATTTTTGATGCTAATGTTTTATATGTATACTAATATAAACTCATGTCACAGATAATATAAAAATATTAATATACATTTTATATGTGCAGACTCACTAGTTAAATAAATGTATATTACTACAGACGATAAATATATATACACACACATACACAATTGTATGTAGGTTTGCTCGCAAAATATATACTTTATAACAATATATATACCTATACTTTACCAAATCAATATTTACGCCGACAAGTATAAAGTGTAAACGAACAAAAAATTTCAAAGCTCTGTGTGTATGTGTGTATCATATTACAGCTACTACAACTATTTCCAAGCAAATTTTAAATATATACACTTTAACATATTATATAAACAACAACTGACATATAGTTAACATATTATATAAATATAATTCGAACTATCTACGGTTATTAAACAAACGTATTATATATTTACATTTCAACTATCATCCGAAAACTAATATAAACTTTTATAACTTAAAACAACAGAACTCATGTGCCTATAAACTAATATATATAAATGGTATCTATATACATATATACAAACTCATATACATTCGCATATTTTAAAACTGTAAGATATGAACAAGGGAAACAAAGCAGCATGTATAGAATTATATATATATATATATATAAACTTATATACTATTGCAATTATATATGGTATGGCCGAAACAATATATATATATATATATATATATATATATATATATAACTAATAGATTACAAACTTATATAAACTAATGTATATATAACAACATAGAATTTAACACTAAATCACTTGTATAAATTTATATAAACAGCCAACATATTTACAAAATAAGAATCAATATATATATATATATATATATATATATATATCCATACATTCCTATGTTAAAAGAGATATATACATACTCCAGCAAAATGCAGACGCAGCAAAACAAGATAAACATGCAAACAACTAAAAAAATATAATATAACTAACCTAAACATGCGTAACACACAGTAGGCTAGAGGCAAGTAGAGAGGCACAGCCGAGGTTGACAAGTTACTGCGTGTGGCGAATGGAAGAGAGAAGGAGGAGGGAGGAGCACATCGGATGCTCCCGATTGGTGTGGTGGAGGCGGATAGAGCTTCGGCTAGAGTAATGGGAAAAGGCAGATGAAAAATGATGTGGTCATTTGGCCGATGCTTGCCTACAAGGATGATGCTGGGAGGAGGCCGAGGAAGGAGGTGGAAGGCCGATGGTTTCAACAAGGAAGGTGGAAGATGTGTTTTTTTATACGACGAGTGAAAAGAAAATAGAAGGAGAGAAAGATATGGAGACATGTGCTGTAGGGGGAAAGAATGGGTTATTGATTTCAATGGAATATATACTGTTATAGTTTGCTCAAGAGGAAATGAACAGGAAGTAACGCATGCATCAGGTAGGCTAAAAGTTTCACAGCAAACTAAGAATGCACTACATCACCTTTATATATGATTTCTATCTAAATGAACAGTGAACTAAACTTGAAAGGACAACCAAGAATGAATGTAATGAATGTTGAAAGGCCATACGTTTCAGAATTCTAAGAAGGAAATGGTGTTGGGTTTAAATATGTTGGAAATTGAATGGACATAGGAACCTAAAAGGTACGAGACGGATACCGATACGGTTACCGTTTACGCATTTTCCGCTGCGTATCAGTCTTCGAAACACACGAATGAATATATTGCAGAGATCAGCATGATGAGACAATCAAAACGGTATACAGATATCAACGGTACGATCATCCTATCAAAAGTCAATATTCGGGGCCGAAAATGCTGCTAATTTGCCGAAAATAAGATAAATGGAGCAATAACAGTCAAAATTTGAAGAAATGAAATATGACGTCTCACTCAGAAGATTTTTTACAACTTTACTATATAAAAACATTTAGTTTTGGAAACATTTTATTATCATCAAATATTAGCTGATTTAAACTGAAATAAAATTACACAAGAAAATACACTTCCATGTTTTCTGATGAAATTTTACCATTTGCTATGTTTAAATATATGTATTCCAAATATCAAATTTTTATTTCAAAATATTATTATTTAAAATTTCACAAAAATTCAGTTAATTACATTATTAAAACCATTAAAATTTACGGATCGTTACAGATTGTATGAATTTTGAGTGCAAATGGTAATACAAAATTAGAGTATAGAAATCAAGAAAACTAATAATCAGTTGTAGTTTAATATTTGTTGGATTCTGGATTCTATTTATAGAGTTTTAAGAGTTGCGATCTTTGATGAATAAGGTGATGAAAAGGAATGGATGCAGCCCTTAAATTAGAAGATGTTTCCTTCATTGAAGAGAAGCATCCCTTTAGAAAATAGCTGTTATCGATAACCAGCCATCTGAATTTTTCAATTCAGCCATCTGAATCGATTAAATTCGATGCAGCATGTAAATAGGCCAATTTCGGTCTAATTCAGTCATCTGAATGTCTCTATTCAGCTGGTTGAATCTTCATAAAAATTTACGATTTGTTTCAGCATTCAATCTTCCGAATGGGGACACTCAATCGGCTGATTTATGCCTAAAATGAGCATTTGCATAGTTTTGTGCATGTGCAGGTGTATATATCATATCGAAGAGATTTTAACATAATTCTAATATAATATGCAGACTCTAAACAGATGTATAACAACTTCATGGCTTTGTGAATCCAAATCTTCAAATAATCCCCTGCATAAATGGTTAGTACATAAGAGTATTGACTTATATTGTTGTCATAATCAATAACACTGAAAATTGAGGTTCTAACATATATCTCAGTGCTAGTTTCTCCGACTTTTGAAACCACATCCTTCATTAGTGATACTTTAATGAAAACCTTATCTCCAATTAAGAATTCTAGGTCTTACGCTTCTATCTGCGTAACTCTTTTATCTAAATTGAGCTTCCTTCATCCTTTCTCGGATTAACTCACTCTTTTCTGTCGCCACTCTAACCAGATCTGGACCTAAGACCAATCTGTCTTAAATCTTTAGCCAACATGTTGGTGATTTGCATGGCCTTCCATACAAAGCTTAAAAGGCGTCATTCCTATACTATATGATAAATATTATTATAGGAGAACTCAACCAAATGTAGGTGATCTTCCCAAGAACCACCAAAGTCCAATACACAAGCTCTTAGTAAATCCTCGAGTACCTTATTGACTCTCTTTGTTAGCCCATCTATCTGAGGGTGATGCACGGTACTCATCTTAAGCTTGGTACCTAATACATCTTATAGACTATTTTAGAATTTGCTAGTAAATAAAGCATCTCTGTCACTGACTATACTACTAGGAAACCCGTGTAGTCTAACTATGTTCTTTATGAACAACTAGCTAAAATAGGTGCCATCCTGGTTAACCTAAATGGAATGAAATGGGCACTCTTGGTCAACCTGTGCACTATGACCCATATACTTTCATTTCCCTTATTTGACCTTGGCAACCATCTATAAAATCCATGGTATCGAATTCTATTTCCAAACTGGAATCTCTAAAGGTTGAAGCAACCAACACGGCTTCTGATGTTCGGCCTTCATTTGTTGACAGTTTGCATACTGGCTAACCATAAGCCAACTTCCCTCTTTATGCCTTCCCAGTAGATGTTCCTCTTGATATACCGATACATCTTGGTCCCTCCAAGATGAATCATAAACTTGGATCGATGACATTCTTTAAGCACTTTTTTCTTAAGTCCTCGACATTTAGAGCACACAATCACCCCTTCTTTCTCAACCATCCTCTCTGGTCAGGACTAAAATCCCTTAGATTATCGATCTCAATTCCAACCTCAAGCCTTCTAATCCTCAACACTAGATCCTCTTTCTATTTATAAGCAATCCTTTCGATCAATACTGGTCAAACTTCCAAACAAGACAACATGGTGGAGCTTTAACTAGAACTAGTTGTCGGTCCGAACTACACACTACAAGTAGTTAAAGCTTCCAAATCTTTCCATTCTTCCAACATAGCTAACAAAACTTTTTGATGTCATCTGCTAAGAGAATCCACTACTTTATTTCAGTTCCCAAGAGTGTACTCTACCAAAATCATAAGCAACCAAAAACTCCAACCATCTCTGTTGTCTCATATTCAGCTCCTTTTGAGAGAATATGTACCTTAAAGACTTATGATCAGTGTATAGCTCAAATCTCTTCCCTAAGAGACAATGCCTCCAAATCTTCAATGCGAAAATCACCATAGCCAACTCCAAATCGTGAGTAGGATATCTCAATTCATGCGGTCTAAGCTGTTGAGAAGCCTAGGCAATCACTTTACCCTTCTACATCAACATAGCTCTTAATCCAGTCCCACATGCATTGGTATACACCAACAACCCTTGGTTTTCGTCTGGAACCACTAACACTTGTGCATTGGTCAATAAATGTTTTAACTTAAGAAATGCTTCCTCACATTTGTTGGACCAGACATACTTCACATCCTTCCTGGTTAACTTAGTCAAAGGCGCTGCTATCCGTGAGAAATCCTTGATGAATCTCCGGTAATAGCCAGCCAGTCCAAGGAAACTTTTAATCTTAGTCACCGTCTCTAGTTTCTTCCGATTATTAATAGCTTTGATCTTATTTGGATCGAATGACAACCTTTCTCTAAAACCACGTAGCCAAGAAACTTAGCCTCTTTCTTCCAAATATGACACTTGGAAAACTTCGTATTCAGTTGATGCTGCCCCAACATCTCAAGCACTACTCTAAGATGATCCTCATGCTCTCTTTCATCCTTGGAGTATACTAAAATTTCATCTATAAAAACCAACACAAACCTATCCAAATACTCTCGAAAAACTCAGCTCATCATATCCATGAAGAAAACATGTGAATTAGTTAACTCGAATGGCATTACTAACCACTCGTATGAAGCATACCTAGTCTGAAATGTTGTCAAAGTAATACCATCGTCTGCCACTCTTAACTAATGGAAACCTATCGCTAAATACAACTGGAAAAACACTCTGGCTCCACAAAACTGATCAAACAGATCATCAATTCTTAACAAAGGATACTTAATCTAAATCGTCCTCTCGTTCAACTTACGATAGTCGATACACATCCTCAACGACTCATCTGGTTTCTTCACAAACACCGTGGTGGCTTCCCAAGGCGAACTTCTTGGTCTAATAAAATTTCTTCCCTCTAGATCCACTAGCTGCACTTTCAATTCCTTCATCATGGTCGGTGTCATCCTGCTAGGTGGTCACTCACAAGTTCGGCTCCTAGTACAAGATCTATCCGAAACTCAACTGCTTGTTTCGGTGGTAGTCCTGTAACCGGCTCAAAGATATCTACAGACTCTTTTGCTACTCGAACCTGAATTAGCTCTTCTCCTACTTCCATAGCACTTAACAAAGCACAACTACTTCAATCGGAATTCTCCACTGAGAATATTATTCGGTTATGACTATTAGGGCGTCTTAGTGATATCTCCCCATCCTGGAAAAATATCGTCGCTTCATACTTACTCAACCAATCCATACCCAAAATGATTCTGAAATCTATGAAATTGAAAACGTACAGACTGCATGCAAAACCTAACAGCTCTAGTTCTAACTGGTCATATATCATCCCTCGAGTTGCATACTCTCCTATCAGATTCGCAACCCTTAAGGAAGTAACAAGGTATGTGGGTTCTAAGCATAACCTATCAACCAAACACTGAGATATAAATGAATGTGATGCACCGGTTTCAAATAGTACCCAAATTGGTATACTCTGAATCAAAAGCATACCTTCCATCACGGTCTTCCCTTTTTCAACCACGGTTAGCCTAGAAGATGATGGTCCAACAGCAAAAGCCTTTCCCTTGTCTGCCCTAACTGGTTCTGGACACTGATTCTTATAATGCCTAACTTTTTCATAGTTAAAGGACTTCGCATTCTTCTTTTTAGCAATCTTCTTCCCCTTGCCTGACCGGCACTCATGAGCATAATTACCTTTCTTGTCACATATGAAGCAAACTAAATCAGCCTTTGCCTTCTTGGCAGCCTCTTACTTCTGGGCTTCCTTCTTCTTAATGAACTTCCTCTTCTTTCCCTGAGGGCCCTGGTTTCACCCGGCTTTTTTGTCTAGCACAAATAGCAAGAATCTCCTCATGTCAGATTGCCATCTCAATAACTATATCACAAGGATCACCGAGATGCGGCAGGGTTGCCCTAGTATCTCAGGTCTTAATCCCCGAATGAACCTCTCATTCCTCATGATGTCGATGTCTATAGTAGCATGTCCATATCGGGACAACTCTTCAAACTTAATAGCATACTAGATTACCGACATTTCTCCCAACACCAAATTCACAAACTTTCTCAACAATGTCGACTTAGCAACTTCAGATGAAAACCTCTGTTCAAATCTCCCTCTAAAATCTGCCAAAGTCAACTCCTCCTCCGGAACTCTAGTAGTCACACTATTCCACCAATAAAGCGCTACCCCTTACAACTGTCTAGAGGCCATCCTCCTTTTCTGCTCATCATCCAAACTCAAATCAAGAAAAATTATTTCGCAATGCAATAGCCAATCCTTAACTTCTGTAGCATCCTCCATTCCCATAAATGGTTTTCCACCAAGACTGGTGTAGTCTCTCCTCGGTTTAGCATAATTATTCCCAACTGAAGCCATAGGATTAGCTCCTTTAACATTTCCAGCAACACCAGCAGCAGCTCCAGCTTACATCATATTGACGAAAAACTGATACATCACCCCCATATACGCTGGTGGATTTCCAGCACCCACATTGGCATCTACATTTTGGTTAGCATTAGCCTATCGACCTAGGTTCCACCTAGTGGGTCGAACTTTTCCATTGGTTGTGGTGATTCCTTCACCGAGATTTCCTCTTCTGTTTCCTGCCTCTGTATCTTCTTTCTCTTTAATCTGCATACGAGCCTTAGTAATATACGGAAGAATGGTCTAAGAGAGGGAATACGTACTTATATATATGTCAAATACAAGTATGTTAGCTTTATCCCAAACCCCGATCTTATTTTTTGATTCATTGGATTATTTTTGAAAATCTTTTAGGTTTAAATTTCTTTTAAGTTTCATAAACCTATGTTATGATACCAACTTGTAATATCCCCTACTTGGAGGCCTAAAACTAATGAATACGGATGCGACAGTCATCCATAGTTATTAATCCTTGACGACCAAATACGGTAATGTTAGATACACTGATATAACAGAAACACATGGACATGGAAAATTTTAAAATCAACAAACAACTTTCTCATTCTATTTCAAAGCATTCCAAATTCATTACATAATCCCAATACGAGAACCATATTCAAAGAAAATATAATTATTACAACATACGCCAAGAGCGACATATGAAGATGCCCCTTGGATGATCAGAGTATATAACTAGGAAATTAACAACTTTGCCTTTACAATAACACATAGTGGAATCAAAATAAAAAAGAACTCTAAATAGCTATCATGCCTCCTGCACGTTTCTAGAAGCTTATTCATCTAAAGAGGTACCTAAAAACCTCAACTCTCAAATTACTCAAAATCAATTGAGCACCCGAGAGTTTAAGGGGAAAATATAAACTTCGATTCAGACATAAAGCTTGGTATGAATAATAATCTACCATCTTAAACCATTTAGATATCTAGTAAGACTACGCCGCTTAGCAGAACGAGTTTTCTCATCACAAGTATCTTATTCAAGACTTTATAAAACCATATATTGTTCCCCTACATCCACAATGGTCAAAACATAACAATTCAAAATATTATGATGATATGAAAAACAAGATAATCAATTCTGGATTATGCATCCCCATTCATTTTTACTATCCGTCTCCGTTATAGTTTCTAGGATCACTATTAACCTACTAGTTTTCATGGGCCGACTAATAACCTATTTAATACTTATGGACTCCCTGTCCAATTTCATAATTTTCATAGGATCACTAAGAACCTATTGACCCCTGCTAATTATTTCACTGTTTCATGTGTTCTCCCTGAACCTATTGGTATCTCGAATAACTTTCCACTTATCCTAGTTTTCATGGGTTGACTAGGAACCTTTTGTCTTCTGTCAATAACTTAATTCAGATATAGTTTTCATGGATTCACCACAAATCTATTAGCCCCTTGCAATAACTCTTTCTTATCATAGTTTTCATGGGTTTATTATGAACCTATTGGCACGTGCCAATAACTTTTCTTAAACATAGTTTTATAGGTTTACTATGAACCTATCTATCTGACAACTTCCCTATTTAGGCATCCTACATTCTGGTATATCTGACCTCCTGGATGCTATTCTACTCATTCAGGAGTTAATTTGCCCTTTCTTCCCAAAATATAGTTATGGTTCCATTACAACGTGAATACATACATATATATATATATATACATGTATGAAGAAGTAAACATAATAACATAATAATACCAAAACCTTTGGTTTAGTATCCTTGAAATCGTTTTATATAAAAATTGCTTAATAACTTTACCCTATTAATCAAGGAAAACTTCAAAAACTCCGTATTTAAAATCATTTGAAAACTCTTTTATTATGCCATCGTTATCCTTTAAAATGAGATGGGGTATATGCTTTGAAAACTAACGCTTTCGAACCCTTTAAAACTTTACTTTCGAAACCATTGGATAACCTCCTTCGAAAGCTTAGAATCTTCTTTTCAAACACTAACATATCTCTTTTGAAATCTTCAAAACAAACCTCTCAAAAGTATTAAGGCTTTACTTAATATATCTTAGAAGCATAGCTTCGAAACCAATGAAAGTACCCCTTTCAAAACCATTGGATTTCCAATACAAACATATTTTGGGTCTAAGTGAATACATACGAAAGTTACACGTTTGAAACCATTTATCTTATATAAAATTGTTTGATGAAAAGTTGATGGCTTCGAAACCATCCATTCAAAAACTTAGAACCTTTAAGTAAAACATTGAAGGATAGCATCGAAACCCCCTTTCGACACCATTGCCTTTGAAACCCTTAAACCCATTCAAAAGCCTTTAGGAAGTGACTTAGTATAAGTTAAAACAAAAGCTACCCTTCAAAATCATTTATGACTTTAATACATTTGAAAGGCCAAAAGAAAGGTAGCAGGTCTCGACTGAGTCGAAACTAATCTTTTTGAAAACATTGTTTTATAACTAGAGAAACTCATTCGAAAGCTTATACTTTGAAATAGAGGAAGGCAACGCTCTTCGAAAGCTATTTAGAAAATCCTTTCAAATGCATATGTTTCAGATCCTTCGAAAGCTTTTAGTAAAACGAGGCAGGTGCATATCATTTGAAAGTAAACAATGGTTTCGACCCCATCGGAAGCAAAGGTTTCGATGCCACGCCTCCGCCTTTCTCCAATCCACTACGTACCACACTTATGATACCTTATATATTGGTTTCCACTAGGTTTTGACTGAGTAGAAGTGGAAGCACAGAGTCGCAAGGAGCTTTTGAAAGAGGCGGAACCCACTTTTTTGAGTAAAGACCGATTTATTACCAATTAAAGCAAATACTTTATATCTAACCTGCCTAGTTGTAAGCATTTGATCGGTTATCATAACTTTTCGAATTCTTTACAAAAGTAGCCGCCGCATAATTTCTGATCTAATCATGGATTAATTTAACAAATACGTCGTTCCATTAAACATAACAATAAAACAATTAAGTCCTTCATCTAAAATAATATTATTTCCATAGCAAATTACTTAGGAAAAATCCTCATAAATTACAGAAGTTCACTTTCAATATGTTATCTAAAATATAAAAATTTCAGACCTAAATTCTTCATAAAATAACCAAAACAAATTTCTAAACCCATATTTATAGTTTCCTTTGAAAATTAATAATAAATTTTCCATAGCTTAGGAAGTTACAAAAATTGAAACCCATCTTTGAAATCATGTTTTACATAACATAAAATTTTCTCACGGCATATGAAAATCATTATAATTGATTTTACCCTTAAAACCGTGTAAAATGATTATCAAATTATTTTGTTTGAATCCACTACGTCCAAATCCAAGCAAGTCATCAATCAAAAATCATCATAATAATGGATTTAATCTTAAACCCGAAATAATGATTGTAACATCCCAATATTTCTTTCCATTCACACCCACACATGTTGGACTTGGATTGCTCAAAATATCATATTGTTAATTTATATTTGGTAAAAATCAGCATATACAGTAAATAAACCAATCACAGAATCCCAGACACAGAGTAATATAACAATAAGCAGCGGAAATAAATAAATAGTAATTCATGAAGCTACTGTATATATAACAAAGTTAAAACAAAATACAACAGTCTCGAATACATAGAAGTCTCAATACAATAGTCAAATAACAAAATCTGAATATATCACTGGAGAACTAAATAAATGAAAGCTGAACAGATATAGATGGATCTCCAAACGAAGCTTCAACTTTAAAGGTGAGTCTCAAATGATGTGATACTCAATCTGACCCGAGCATAAAGCAAAATACAAAACACTCGAGTCAGGATTAACATTCTTATATCAATAAATCCAACTCAAGTGAAATATCAACTGAAATACGAGTAACTCAAAGGATGTTTGTGATAACAATCCTTTGAGGATCCGTGGAACTATCTACTATGTAGTACAATACGCTATTATAATATGTATATAGTAAGATAAACTATTAAAATAGCGTTAAGGCGTTACCCACATCCCCCTTAACACATTTTATAGTGCCATAGTCTATACAGTACCGTAATACCTCCATAACTTGGAAGCTACCAAAGGGCACTCCATAGGTACGACACAAAATAAACTCGTAGTAGGCTCGATATGGTAGGTGACACAGCACAATTAGGTAATGTCAGGGTAGATATACCAATTACACTTCCGAGCTGTTGGTAACGCATAGATGCAGCTACCGCCCAACTCGATCCACACTTCCAAAATCAAAGGTACGCATCAAATCGATCACAAAGTAATAGAATGGAAATCGAAGAAGTGTGTCCGATCAGAGGAGCTACCTCACTTAGCCCTTCAATTGCTCAGGTTTTAGCCACCTTAAGCTACAGGTCCACATATATAACTCAAATAGAACGTCGCCAACCACCTACTTCATTCTGGAATCTCCACCATGTACGCAGTTGTTAAAGTGGTTTTCAGTATTGGTAGAGAGTATGGCAATAACTGATCCCGGTCCCTTTAACAACCAAACGTCATTATAACACCGTGGTCATTTCATTTCAAACCATAGCTTTCAAAACCATATCAATTCAAGATCATTACTCACTTTAAAATAATATTCATTTCCAAAATTATAACTCTTTCGAAATTGTAAAAACCTTCAAAACCTTAACACTTTGGAAATCACAACACTTCGAAAATCATTACACTTTAAAAATCATAACATTTTGGAAATGATAACATTTTGGAAATCATATCATTTTGGAAACCATAACACTTTGGAAATCATAACATTTTAAAAATCATAACATTTTGGAATCATAATACTTCCCACTTAAACAGTTTAGATATAGAAAATAGTATATGTAATAAAATAGTTCATATAATAAAATAGTTTATAAAATAAAATAGTTTATATAATAAAATAATTAGTATATTTAAAATAGTTATAAGTTAAATTAGTTTATATTAAAATAATTTATATGTTAAAATAGTTTTATATTAAAATAGTATATGTATTAAAATAATTTATAAGGCAAATATATATATATATATATATATTTATCAAAATACTTTACATGATAGAATAATTTCGTCAAAGTTCAAAATCAATTTGAATTAACTCAAATTCTAAAATCCCATTTAAATCAAATCTCAATTTTTCCATTTCAATTCAATTGAAATCTCAATAAAACATTTTATATCGATTTCAAATATAGATTTGAATTACAAAAATAAATTGTTTCGATTTTAATAGATTTCAAAGTTTAAAATATTTAAACCTTTATAATAACTCAATTTGATAAATTCATTTATATTTCAAATTCAACTTTACCATTATTTAATATTGAAATATTCACTTAATCAATCCAATATTATTTAAATAAACTTTCAAAATACAAATGTAAATAAAACTAATTATCCCATTTAAATTTATCTAAATTTGAAAATATTCATTTAACCATCTTAAATCAAAATGAACTTATAAAATCATATCCTTAAAATCTCAAATCCATTAAGTTTCAATTCAATCTTATTTAAGTACAATTCTTAAATATAATTTCAAATCAATTTCAAATTTATCTTTCTAACCTCAGCTTATTAAAATCATTATAAAATCTATCTTTAAAATATAATTTTAAATAAATTCTTTAAAATGATATATACTAATTAAATTAAATTATATTAACTTAAAGCTTATTATCAAATTTATTTTATATTTAAATTTATATATATTAGTAAAATTATAAGAAAAATCTTAAAATTTATATTTTCAAAACTAACTTATAAATTTAAAATTTCTAAACATATAATTTTAAAAATATAAAATTTAAACCTTTATAAAAATAACGTGTATATATATATAATTTCTTAAATTCAATATTTAATAAAACCATATATTTTCTTTCAAAATCTTGGAAATCATTTTCAGTTAATTTACCTATTAAAATATCGCCGGTTTCTATCCAAGATCCCAGCATTACAATTCCATTTCTGTCTAAATTTCGGAGTAAATGAGCCAGGTATTCCTTAGTAATTCTTTCGGGACCTTGACTTGTCACATGAGTCTGAATTTCATATTTCCATATGTGAAAAGAAGTATAAATATCTTCACACACTAGCCGTTCGCTAATTAGTACTATGTCTTCAAAATTGTAACCTTCCCATGGCATATAAGCGGCTAATACGTTTTTTCCTAAAGCGAATATGTATACATAGACCAACGGTGCCTGTATGTAGTTTTCTTTCCTACGGTCAAGTGATACAGATATTTATCATTTCAATCCATAATTTAAATATATACGGGTATATATCATTTCAACCCGCAACCCCAAAATTCAATTCAATGAAAATCGCTTGGTTTTATCATTTAAACCCATAACGATTTTCTCCTATTCTATAAGATCCTTCGGGTATGTATCATTTCAACCCATAGGGAATTCTATACTAACAAAGAATTTGCAGGGTGTGAACATATATGAAATAATGTAACATATTAACAACAAGCATATATCATCAGTGATAAATTAAATGTAAACAACAGGATATGGTATCATATATCACAGATGAACAATTACAGATAATGGTATATCATATATAGCAATTAAATAACTAGCAACGACATATTTCAATCGTCGTTTCAAGTGAAATCAAATTTAATAAACATAAGAACGTTAATCGTGAGTGATTGCTCACCTTTCAAGGCTAGAAATGAACGAGAATGGGATAAGTTATGAATCCAAGCATGAATTCCGAAGCAAAGCAAGATTGGCACGAGTTTGACGAATAAAGCTGATAATAAGGAATCGATGAAATAATTAGAATCCAATTGATATAAATGGAATATATATATACTACTACTACTACTACTATTATTTTTCTTAAAATCAATAATTTTAAAAACTTATATAAACTATCATATTATACTTTAAGATCCATATATCATTCTCTAATAATTAATATAAAATTTTAAACTCATATTTAAAACAGTATACATGTTTTTTTGTAAATACTTAATTTAAACACATATACAATAAAATCACTATATATGTTTATACCAAAACCCAGACTTATATATACTTACATAAGTAGACAAATATAAATCATGTACAAAGTTACATACTAACTACAACAACAATTAAAGTACTGATATATATAAACCATATGTAATTTAAGATCAAAATGATAATATATATATAACATATATAAATTCATATGTAAAATCAAACAGATTACAAATCTATTATAAATATGTATATAAAACAGATATATAACTAAATAACCTATATTTAGTAACAACAATATATACAACCTTCCTTTATAATACACAGATTGAAGATATATATTATTAACCTATGTATATTTAATTAATATATAAACTAACTCATATATAACTTAGACTATATACAACTTATATAACTTATCAGATGAACAACTATATACACACACACATGATGTACGGATCACTTATAAAATACATGCATATCTTTGTAAACGTATATATACAGTTGCAAAAATATATATACATTCAATTAAATGTGTTACCTGACATACATTCATATCTTAAAATATAATGTATAGAAAACTGCGATATAGACATTGTATATTATAACTATATACTATGTAATATTTACATTTACATGCAAACCTGTAAATACATATATATAAATTAACCATATAAACCAAACTTATATATTTTATAAACCTGAAATTTGTAACCACAGCTATTATAATCTATATAATTGTAAACTGTAAAACATATATGATATAAGAAATCACTTAAAAAAAATACATGCAACCCATACCTGAGCACACATGGTTGAAAGAGAGAGGGGGGAATGGCAATGGGTTAGCAAGGTGGAGCAAAAACTGGGTGGGGTGCAGGTGAAGGCTCGAAAAGGTTGATGGTTAGGCTGAGGGGTGGCCAGTGGTACTCGGCTGGGAAGGCGGATTGCATGGAGTAGAAAAAGAGCAAGTAGGTGGCTTCACGTCCTACACTTTCTGAAAGGGGAAGGCGGTGATAGGTAAAAGTGAAAGAGGAAAGAGCGTGGGGAGGCTGTTGTCATTACTAGAGGTTGGCTAGTTTCAGAAACACGAAAACAAACTATAATATGTATATATTTTCAAAAAAGAGATAGAACTAAAGATATAGGGAGGAAGAAACTATCTGGAGATGAAAAGGAAATAGCAATTAAATTTGAAAAGTTGGAATAACAAAAGCTGCAGTTTGAATTAGTGGATATGTTAAAAGCTGAAGGCTGTTGGTATTACATGGTAGGTAATTTAAAGGACAAAGGAAGCAAAAAGGTCCAATACGGAACCGATATGTCAAATCATTTTGCAGATTTCATTGTGTACAAGACGCCGAACTGCACATGCGAATATACTTCAGAGATCAAAATGACGAGACAATCAAAACAGTATGCAGATATCAGTGGTACGATTATCCTACCAAAAGTTGATATTCGGTACCGAAAATGCTACATAAACGCCAAAAATAAGCTAAACGGAGCAATAGCAGTTCAAATTGATGAAACGGAAGATGACGTCTCACTCAGAAGATGATTTACAAATTTATTAAGTAAAAATATTCAGGTTTGGAAAACATTTTATTATCATCAAATATTAACTGATTTAGATTTAAATAAAATTACACAATAAAATAACTTTCATATTATCGGATGAAATTTTTCCATTTGCTATGTTTATATACACGTATTTCAAATATTAAATTTTAAATTTCAAAATTTAATTATTTAAAATTTCATAAAATTTCAGTTAATTACGTTATAAAATCCTTTTAAAAATTTTATGGGTCGTCACACTCTCCCCCACTCAAAACTTTTCGCCCCCGAAAAGGAAGAAGGTAGGAGAATAGAAACAACCAGAAAGAAAGATAGATTGAAATAAACCAATCAATTTAAAACCATATAAATTTCATTTATTTTTAGATTGGTTTGTATTCAACTAATTGATTTCTATTCGAGGTATTTCGTTCAGTTGATTTGTTTTAATTTATAAATTATTTTATTTTTCTTATTTATTTAATCCATTTTATTTCACTTAAGTTAATTTCATTTATAATTCAAGCTTAACTATTTCTAAATTCATATTTATTTTCTCATTATCTTATTATTCAATTTATCTCAATTAACATTTTCATAATGAATTTAAGTGTATAAACATTTATATAATCACTCAAATTTATTTTAAAAACAAAGGTGTAGCAATTCTACTAAATGGTCTCTCCACTTTAAAACTCGAAAATGAATATCGATGATGTTGCAGTCTTCACCAAAATTATTTTCCAATGACAAATGGAAAGTACTGGTTTAAAACTTTTAAAATTCTTTGGAAACGATTTATATTCGAAAATACTTTTCTAAAATACCGAAAATTGAATTCTCAATTTCTTAACTTAAATTCATTTCAATCAATTTATAAACCTTGTTTTATAGTTTCGTTTATTTATATCGTGTCAGTTTGCTCTGTTCAAGTGTTTTGGAATTTCTATCGATTGCGTTGATCAGACAAATCGATCGAAACCCAAATCAGCATTAACAACTCAAACAACACAATATATAAAACATTTTTATATTAACTACAAATACACTTCCTCACTCAATGATACAAGAAAATGGATTTCAAAACAAGGATATAGATCCAAACCTAGAGAACCCACATCAAAGAGAATTCTAGCTAGGAAGATAGGCTTGAATGGGAGATAAAATAATTAAATTTCAAATAGGAAGATGGATATACTGATATTAATCGTAGGAGACCTTAACCGGGCCAGCCGTGAATTTAAGAATAAGATCGATGCAGAATAAGATTGATCACAAGAGAATTACCCTGGTTGTCTACTAGAGAACATTTGGGCATAGCAAGAGATAACACCTTTGCAAACCGAGGATATAGAAATCTTCGGTGAATCGATGCCTATTGTAAAGGAGTTTCACCCCTTTACAAATCATTCTAGAATTGAAGGGACTACCGATTCATTATAGAGATGATCCGAATGGAGTTATGGGATACTCCAGAATCAAGTAGAATACGAATAGGGAGAGACAAGAATGGATTTCAGAACGAAGGAAAAAGTTCCAAAATTCAAAGGAAATCCGACTCAAAAAAGAAGAAACTCAAGCTCGAACGAAGGTGGTTCTGTAATTAAATTTACTCTATATGCTAAGTTTTACCTAAAACCAAAGCTCTGATACCACATGTAACATCTCGATATTTCTTGCCATTCGCATCCACATATGTCGGACTTAGATTGCTCAAAATATCGGATTGTTAATTTACATTTAGCAAAACTCAGCATATAAAGTAAATAAACCAATCACAGAATCATAGACACGGAGTAATATAACAATAAGCAGCGGAAACAAATGAACAATAGTTCATGAAGCTACTATATATATAACAGAGTTAAAACAAGATACAACAGTAGTCTCGAATACATAGAAGTCGCAATACAATAGTCAAATAACAAAATCTAAATATATCATTGGAGTCAACTGAATAACCAAAAGCTGAACAGATATACATAGATCTCCAAGCGGAGCTCCAACTCCAAAGACGAGTCTCAAATGCTGTGATACTCAGTCTGACCTGAGCATAAAGCAAAACAGAAAACACTCGAGTCAGGATTAACATTCTTATATCAATATGTCCAACTCAGGTGAAATATCAACTGAAATACAATAACTCAAAGGATGTTTGGGATAGCCATCCTCTAAGGATCCATGGAACTATCTACTATGTAGTACAATATGCTACTATAATATGGATATATTAAGATAAAATATTAAAATAGCGTTATGACGTTACCCATATCCCCCTTAACACATTTTATAGTGCCATAGTCTATACAGTATCGTAATACCACCATAAACTGGGAGCTACCAGAGGGCACTCCATAGGTACGACATGAAACAAACTCGTTGTAACGACCTGGGAGTTTTGACATCCCGAGTTGTGAATATTAATTTATAATATCCAATAATATTTTATTTTAATATACAATATTTCCGTTAATCAATAATTAACAATTATATACAATTTTCCAAAACCAATATAATTTGAATTTTCAAATCTATATTAAAATACAGATCGATCAAATGGAATTTCTTATATATGTATATTTTATTTTAAAGGTAAAATATGTATATCTTGCTCTAAAGATAAAATATAATAGAGAATAAAGTTAATTGAAAAAAAAAATCATATGCATATTTTTTTACATATAAGGATAATAAAATTTATATGGAAATTCATAATGAAGTAAAAAGGATATTTTTAATTTGGCATATGAATAATATGATTTATATTAAATAAAAGGAGTTTTAAGTTTCTTAAATAATATATATGCACCATGAATAAGAAAGTTGTATATTTGTAAAGATAGTTCAAAAGGAAATTTTTTATAACATTTATAAATAGATAAAAATGTTATAAAATAAAATGATGTGCATAAAAATCACTTAAGCATAACTAAGGGAAACTATGTATACACATAGATAACAAATGACTTGGTTTATTTGGAAATAATATATTTCTTTATTATCAATTAAACTGAAAAAATGTATATATGGTTACATATATACATGAAGGACTAAAAATAATTTTTATACCACTTTGAAGTTCTTATAACACATATGAATATAGGATGTTTATTATAGAATATTATTTTATTTCATTTTGTTTAAAGTAATATATATATATATATATATATATATGTATGTATGTATGTATGTATGTATATAAAGGTATATACCAAGAAGTGTTATTTTAATTATCTAGTTTCTAATTTTTATTTTAAAATGTATGAGAGACAAATGCAAATACTACTTTATCAAATATAACTATGGGATGTTTAACTTCATAAGTGTACATACACATACCTTAAATATTGTTTGATTTATATTTTAAATATAATAATAAGAGGATATTTCAAGTTATTTATTGTTAAGAGAAAACAGTTAACAAAACAGTTTTCAATCTAGTAAAACAATGAGTAATAAGTAATAAAATTCAAGTCAGTAAACATATTAGTATTTGGCAGAGAAACACCTGATAAAATATTTGTAATGATCTTTTCTTTTCTTTTCAAATTTCACTCATCAGACAAATATCATTTCCAGCCCCCAAAGTCTCTTTCCAAATCTATAAGCAGGATATTGCAAAGCATGTATATATATGTGAGCATTTTGATTTGTGTTGTTGTTTTAAAATCTAAGCCTGTAACCTAAAAAAAATAGCCTTTGTTCAAATTGATGCAAACATGAAACAAAATCAAAAATTAAAAAAAGAAAAAGAAAAAAAAAAACAAGTACTCTGTAACTAGTCTGGAAGTTTAAGAAGGCAGGATCATCCTCTGTTAAACGCAAACCACCAGGAGATTTTCAAAAGCAAGTATTCAGATTCAAAGATTTCAACTTCAACTTTCAAAACTTCTGGAATCAAAATGTTTAAGGTGAGAAATATTAATTTTAATTTTAAATAAATTGATTTATGCTCTGTTGACAGTGAACATTATGTTCATCCCAAATTCAAAAATATACATATATCTCTTTATCTAGTTTATATTTGTTGATGCTGTAAACTAAGAAAGTGTTAAATTTTGTGTAGTTTAAGTTAAAAATAGTTTGTGAATGAATTATGCTATGTAGTTCATTAATGACAGGTTTTACAGTAAGTAGCATGCTTTAGTGAAAATTCATTGTGTTCAAAACAAAGATTTAAGCATGCTATTAGGTTTCTTGTGTAAAAATATGAATTTTAGTGGTAAAATTATAATTTTTAGTGTTCTATGTCATGAGATATTGAAGGATAACTGGAATTCGTTCGGAAATCCTTTTCCGTCGACTTCGTCGACGAGAGGTGATGCGGTCGAGTCTGGTGGGAGCAGGTGGACCTAGGGGAGGTGTCGACCATGGTCGTTTGTTGAATTTGAGCTCGGATTAGGTTGGGCGATGGATTGTAGGATTTTGGGGAAGGTATTGGGAGGCCAGTGAACGCGACGGAACTAGGAGCTAGAGGCATAAACGGAACATTCGATTTTTGGCAGGAAGGAAGAGCAATGGGAGGGCTTTCGATTGGTGAAGGAGGCAATGGGATTAGAGGTGTATGGTGGGAGCAGTTCGTCGAAGTTTGGGGCCTAGGTTTTTCAATGGTTCGATCGAGTGTTGTTTTTCGTTTAGGGTGAATTCGGGTCTTCGTCGAGGTGGCGATGGTGACCAGTGGAGGAAGGGGCGTCGACTCAAGGGTTCGCGAGGTCGAAGTGGACATCGAAGTGTTGTGCATGTGCACCGTGCACTCGAGATGATCGGCCATGGCAGGTCTTGTGATGGGCAAGATGAAGTGGGTTCGTTACTGGCCGTGTTTGTTTGTGTTTCATTCGATGTTCGAGTGGGTTGTTGATGAGTTGATCGGAGATGATTCTCTCTGTTTCGTAGCATCGAATTCAAATGGATTTGGGGTTGTTTGTCTGGTAGGTGAGAAGAAGAGAGAAGAGTTAGAGTAGAGGTGGGTTGGTTTTTTGGTTCGGGCGGCCCGTTTGGGTTGTGTTAGTAAATAGGTGCGAGTTTGTTTCTTTGTCTTTAGATCTTGGGCTTCGGCCCGTTGGGTCTTGTTTATTTTAAGAACAGAATTTTCTAATAAAAGAAATTGGTTATCAAGTAAAAATAAAATCATAACCTTTTGTCTTTCAAAAGCATATAACAAGCATGTGGGTTAAAGCAAATATTTTTTTAAAAACCAATTTTCTTTAATGTTAATTGTTATTTAAAGTTATATAGACAAAGGAATTTTTAAATAATAAAATTTGATTTACTTTAAGATTATTTAATTAAGATCATTTGAAATAAATTATTTTATCATAAATTAATTAAGTTTTTAAAATAATTTTGTTTTTAATACCTGAGTTTATTTGTATAATTTGAGAATAATTAGCAAATAATCAAGTGAAATAAATGTTTTAAACTGTTGAATTTATCTAAGATCTTAAGTGATTTTATATTTATAATAATTATTTAATTTCACATATAATAGGTGTTATTAAAAGATGGTTCGTATCGACGGATATTACGCCGTCACATGATCCGTTGTGAAGTTAAATAATTGAAATTTTACAAGCTTGTATAGACAGAATTTAAATTACCGTTTGGAAATAAATGCCGTTGTATAATTTATTCAACCTATCGGTTAAGATGTTCTCTAACTAAAAAATGTGTTAATTGTAGATTATTCCAAACTGTTTGATATATGATCAGCGGAATCAAATATCATTCCGCAAATTATTTAATTTATTGTTGTGGATAGTATAAACCATTATTCTGATATTTTCTGTATAATCGTTGTGAATATTTACTAGCAATGATAAATCTCTAATCTGCTTATTCATGCATATATCTGTTAATTTGCCTGTTAGTTATATTTGAGTATATATTATGAATCGATCTACGGAAGCTGGTTGATTTTGCATATCTGTATTGTCATGCTAGACTGTGACTGTAGCTTGATAACTACCGCTGAGACTGATAAGCCTTACTTTGTTGGGTTGATCTTGAACCTAGTTTTGTTTTAAAAATGAATATGATTTGTAATGTTGTTTTTAAAGGAAATGATGAATATTTTGGAAATGACAAAAGGAAGTTAATTTATTATTGTTGGAAATCTTTATAAAGTATAATTGGTATTATAAGGTATGAGTTATCTAAACTATTTTCTAGTATAAAATCTATTTATATAGTGATCATTTAAAAGTAAATTTTTATCTTAGAATAATTTGTTTTTAAGTATATTTTATTCAAGACAAATTTATTAATTTTTTATTTAAACTGATATATTATATAGCAAACTTTTATAAGAATATTTTATTAAAAACTTGAGAAATGTATTTTGGAAATTTTATAAGTATGATTTAGAAACAAATTGTTTTATGTATATATTTACCCAGTTAAATAAGCTTACTTAGCAAATTTTTATCTACTGGGATTTTAAATGTGAACAAGGCTTAATAGTTGCAATAGGAAATAACTTGGTTGAATTGATTGATTATTTTGATAGTTAAATAACCGACTATTAAATCTGGACAAAAACTTAACTTTGGAAATATCTAGTGGAAACTCGGGAATTATATGGTACGGTTACCGTTCGAGGTGCTGTACCGTACGTATAAACTCGTTTGTTCTCTAGGACTAATTATAAGGAAAACCGTCCTCTAACGGTTAGGAGGTGAACTCTGATCTTATATTTCGTCTATGTATTTCCTAAAGAATTGTGCTTGAGTTTACCGGGAAATAGCGAATGGCTTTTCGAAGTGACCGGGATCGGATTTGTAATCCGAAAACCACATCGATCCGACGAGTACGTTTTCATGATGATGACAAGAGCTTGGAGTCGAAGATGGAGCAGTGAAGTGTAAGGGCTAATCTATAATAATCCCGAGGGTGATTCCAAAATGGTTGTAGTATGAATAGTGCCTTCAGTTCCGTTCGATCCCGGAACGGACTTGTATGGATGAATGCTTTCAGAACATCCTCAGGAGGACGGTGAGCATTCTAAGTGATATGTTCTAAAAAGGTAATGCTGAGCCTTGAACCTCATCAACCAAGAATGACTGAAAATCAGGGGATATGCAGCAAGGCTAAGTGTGTGGCACCCAATTAGGGTAAGGTCATCCCTGTCTAGAGGTCCCTTTTTATTCGGCCGTGTGGGCGGTGGTTGATACCAACTGTGGGGTGATCTTATTCGAACTATCCAGTAAGGGGTAGCTTCGGTCTTGTGTTGTAGAGAAATGGAGGGGTCCTCGGTATGTTGATCTAGACCAGGTACCATGATAGGTGGTACTCCAGTACCTAGTTATTAGTTGAAAACTCATTCTCCTTACGTGCCTTTATGGTTTTG
Organism: Allium cepa; assembly: GCA_030765085.1. Taxonomy (NCBI): domain Eukaryota; kingdom Viridiplantae; phylum Streptophyta; class Magnoliopsida; order Asparagales; family Amaryllidaceae; genus Allium; species Allium cepa. Next base: position 958,737,321 of record CM060932.1, read on the forward strand.
ATTGTAGAACCCACTTTGTGGCTAGTATTGCTGGAATTTAATAATGTAACAATTTCGGCTATTTGAATAAATATTTGTATATAGACACTATTATAATATCATAGGATTTTATAAGAAATGTTTTGGTTATCGTAAGGTAAAACCCGACATGTTTATTTGTGGCGTGGTCTTATGAGATACCCTTGATTTCAAAGGATTTTTTAAACTTTAATTAACCAAGTTGAGTGTGTTTCTCACGCTGGTTTAACAGACTGACTCAGTGTTGGTGTTTTTCTTATATGCTCGGGTCAGACTGAGCATATATCTAGGTTTAGCTGGAAGACTGGAAGCCTCGGGAGAGGAGCTGGAATCAGGAAATATATTCACGTAGATGCTTATATTTAGGTTTATTTGGTTGCGTTGTCAACAAGTTGTAAGGACATGTGTTCTTAAACTGTCCGAGTTAAATGGATGTAACTCTGATTTAAGTCTATATAAGTTATTAAAGCAACAGTTTAGGTTTCATGTAAAGGATTGTTTATATTATAGTTTATTCGTTCCGCTGTGAGATTCTGAATTGTTCACTTTTTCTTCTATCTTCTTTCTATCTTCTACCTTCTTTCTTTCTTACACTATCCGTCTTCCCGTGCAATTTGTCTGACAAGTATGGATAAAATCAGTTTAAATTGGTACGGAAAAATGGTTTGTGACACTCATAGTGGGTTCGATATGGTAGGTGATACAGCAAAACTAGGCAATGCTACGGTAGATACACCAATTACACTTCCCGGCTGTTGGTAACGCATAGCCGCAGCTACCGCCTAACTCGATCCACACTCCCAAAATCAAAGGTGCGCACAAAATCAATCACAAAGTAATAGAATGGAAATAGAAAAAGTGTGTTTGTTCGGAGGAGCTACCTCACTTGGTCCGTTAATTACTCCTATTTTAGCCACCTTAAGCTAACTCACGGAAGTCGGGTCCACATATATACCTCAAATGGAACATCGCCAACCACTTACTTCATTCTGGAATCTCCACCACGTACACGGTTGTTAAAGTGGTTTTCGGTATTGGTAGAAGGTATGACAATAGCCGATCCCGGTCTTTTTAACAACCAAATGTTATTGTAACACCATGATCATTTCATTTCAAACCATATCCTTTCAGAACCATATCAATTCAAGATCATTACTCACTTTAAATAATATTCATTTCCAAAATCATAACACTTTCCAAAATTATAACTTTTTCGAACTTATAAAAACCATCGAAACCATAACACATTGGAAATCATAACACTTTGAAAATCATAATACTTTAAAAATCATAACATTTTGGAAATCATAACATTTTGGAAATCATAATACTTTGGAAATCATAACATTTTAAAAATCATAACATTTTGAAATCATAATACTTCCTACTTAAACAGTTTAGATATTGAAAATAGTACATATATATATATATAATAAAATAGTTTATAAAATAAAATAGTTTATATAATAAAATAATTAGTATATTTAAAATAGTTATAAGTTAAAATATTTTATATTAAAATAACTTATATGTTAAAATAGTTTTATATTAAAATAGTACATATATTAAAATAATTTATAAGGTAAAAATATTTATATATATATATATTTTAAAATACTTTACATGATAAAATAGTTTCCTCAAAGTTCACAAATCAATTTGAATTAACTCAAATTTTGAAATCCCATTTAAGTCAAATCTCAGTTCTACCATTTCAATTCAATTCAAATCTTAATAAACCATTTTATATCGGTATCAAATATAGATTTGAACTAAAAAATAAATCATTTTGATTTCAGTAGATTTCAAAGTTTAAAATATTTAAACCTTTGCAGTAACTCAACTTAATAAATTCATTTATATTTCAAATTCAACTTTAGCATTATTTAATACTGAAATATTCACTTAGTCAATCCAATTTCATTCAAATAAATTTCAAAATACAAATTTAAATAAAACTAATTATCCCATTTTAATTTATGTTAATTTGAAAATATTCATTTAATCATCGTAAATCAAAATCAAGTTATAAAATCATATCCTTAAAATCTCAAATTCAATAAGTTTCAAAACAATCTTATTTAAGTATAATTCTTAAATATAATTTCAAATCAATTTCAAATTTATCCTTTCAACCTCAATTTATTAAAATTATTATAAAATCTATCTTTTAAATCTAATTTTAAATAAATAATTAAACTAATATATACTAATTAAATTGAATTTTATTAACTTAAAGCTTATTATCAAATTTGTTTCATATTTAAAGTTGTTTATATTTATATATATATATATTAAAATAGTAAAATTATAAGAAATATTTTAAAATTTATATTTTCATAACTAACTTATAAATTTAAAATTTCCAAACATATAATTTTAAAAATCTAAAATTTAAAACCTTTATAAAAATGATATATATATATAATATCTTAAAATCAATATTTAATAAAACCATATATTTTCTTTCAAAATCTTGGAAATCATTTTCAAAATACGTATACATAGACCAAGGTGTCCGTATATAGTTTTCTATCCTACGGTCAAGTGATACGGATATTTATCATTTCAATCCGTAATTTAAATATGTATGGGTATATATCATTTCAACCCGCAATCCCAAAATTCAATTCAATGAAAATCGCTTGGTTTTATCATTTCAACCCATAACGATTTTTTCCTATTCTATAAGAACGTTTGGGTATGTATCATTTCAACCTATATGGAGTTCTATACTAATAGGGAACTTGCATGGTGAGAACATATATGATAGTAGTGTAACATATTAACAACAGGCATATATCATCAGTGATAAATTAAATATAAACAACAGGATATGGTGTCATATATCATAGGTGAATAGTTACAGATAATGGTATATCATATATAGCAATTAAATAACCAACAACAACATATTTCAATCGTTGTTTTAAGTGAAATCAAATTGAATAAATATAAGAACGTTAATCTTGAGTGATTGCTCACCTTTCAAGGCTAGAGATGAATAAGAATGAGATAAGAATCCAAGCACGAATTCCGAAGCAAAGCAAGATTGGCAATTATTCTGTAACAGTTCCTTACAACCATTCTAGCCTACCTGACTAGCAATTATCTATATAAAACTAATATAGACATACCCTTAAAGCAGATCATGATAAGTATCTTTAATCCTATCTTCTGTCTCCCAAGTACAGTCCTTCTCGTTGTCACTCCACTGAACTTTCACCAATTTGACTTTCTTGTTCCTCAACCTTTCTCATCTCTCACCATAACCTAATTTGGTTGTCTAACAAAAGTCAAATTAGGCTCTACTATCAAATCTTCCAACCATATCAGAGGAATAGTAGCCTCTGGATCATGCACTTACTTGTGAAGATGAGATACATGAAATATATTATGGAAACCTGCCATACTGCTTGGTAACTCTACTATGTATGCGAGCTTTTCAATCCTCTCTATAATCTGGAACGGACCATCAAATTGAAAGTTACTGTGCTATAAGATCGTGTAATATGGATGTATTTATAAACTACTAGTGCGGAATATAAAATAAGTAAATAAATAAAGCGGTAAAGTAAATGACACCGGACATTTTTATACTAGTTTGAACTTCCCGTTCTACGTCCAGTCCCAGACTCCTTTTGGAATTAAACTAGAGACCCTCACTTAACCTGAGGAATAGGTTTACACTGCCTGAGCAACTGAACAGGACTTCTATCGCCTAAGCAATCGATTAGGACTTCTACCGCCTGAGCAACCAAACAGAACTTCTTTACAAATAAACAAAAGTATCTGACTGTAACATGCTCTTTAAATAGCACTGATAAGTCAATAAAGTACATTCTTCCTATAATCTCTCCTTTATTTTAATGACCCACCATTTAAACAAGGATATTTTCTTAAATAATATATAGTTATTTAGAGTAATAATAGAATCAATCAACAAACACAAATACAAAAATAAATACAACTCAGAATCTCGCAGCAGAAAATAAAATAAGTCATGAATAAATCCTGAATCTCCAAATAAGTTTACATTTGTTCTCACACTAAACAACTGGGAATGAAATAATTGGAAATGAAATAAGTCTAGCTGACATAGCTAAACAAACTAAACTGATGAAATAACAGAAATAGAATGGAGTCTCCAGCAATACCTTCATCTCCACAATAAGCTCTCCAAACTAGGAATACTCAGGCTGACCCAAGCATAACGGAAAACATAATACTCGAGTCATAACTAATATCCAGATGTAAATTAATAAATCAATGCAAAGTAACTTAGGGGATGTTACAGGTTTTTCCATCTCCTAAGGATTTGTCAAACTATCTATAATAGTGTACGCTATAGTAGGTAATGTCTATTAGTAAAATAATATCAAAATAGCGTAAAGGCTTTACATTATCCGCCTTAACACATTTTTATAGCATATAGTCTATGCAGGTCCTGTAACAGAACCAGTAACGTTGGTGGCTAGTGGGTCACCTGTAGATACAGTACTAAATCAAAGTCGTAATGGACTCGTATATGGATAAATATGACAAGGCATGTGAGGCAATGCCCAAGGTAGGATTCTACAGTTTATCCTTTCTGGCTGGTCATAACCTGTCCATGGCCGACCGCGACAATCAATCCAAATGAAAAAGTGCACCCATCGAATACGAAATCATAATAGTAATACGAGGGATCAACGTCCATGATGCCCCACCCCGAGACCCATATTATCAAAGAGTATTACTGGGCAATACTATCTGCTAATGCGTAGAATAGGGCTGGTTAGGAGCGACCATCTATAGTCTTGTCATAAATATCTATTGAATTTGTCGATTAGTGCTCTATATTTTTTTCTCTGATATATCAAGTGATCGGCATATCCAATAAATGCTTAATACAACACTACATGTGGCTATAGGATCTATCAGAACAAAATAAAACAACTCAAATACATAACACATCATAGAACATCAAACATATGTATATACATACATACATACATACATATATACTGATACATCCTAATACAAATAATACATTAAATGTGGTGTGACGACCACAATATACACATGAGTCAAAACAATATATGTATCAGAGTAGCTATAAAAGGACCACTCCAAAACTTTATCAAAAATGTGATAGCGGAAAAGAGTCCTTGCGGAAGTAGAATAGGCTAAGTCCAGAGGTACCTAACTTGAAACACCTCGGTTTGACCCGAGTATAAAATACATGGATCAGTCAAGCCAACATATTAGTTTAAGAGGATAAGCAGTAATAAATGCATAAGAATAAGGGTAATGTTCTTAAACAAGAAGGAACAATACTGAGTATAAGTGTAACAACTCGCATATTTTACGATTTTGTGTTTAAATATTTTATTTAAATATGGCATCGTTAGTCGGATTTTAGCCCGAAAGGCTACTTTTTGTAAACGGCCATCGAGACCACTTCCATTGAGTTCAAAATGACGCTTGCGATCTTTTTGAGTACAAACTTCGATATGTTTGGAAATAGTAGAATTTTGCTACTTTTCACTTAGGGCATTGGGTTGGGTTTCAGCCCATTAACCCCATTTATTACCCCAGCTCAGTCCACCTCTCCTCTTCACTTCATTCTTATTTTTCATAATACTCAAGCTTTAGCAACAATGGACAGAGGAATGGGAAATTAAAACTCCAAGCCCTAATCATCTTTGCAAATCAAAGTTCTAGCTCCAAATTTAAAGAAGAAGCTTTGGTAAGCAACTCATCCTTCTTCTCCAACTCTTTCTCCTTTCAATTTCATAAATTTTCTAAACCTAACCTAGGGAATGTTCTTCTTTTGAGCTTAGATTCAAGCTCATTTGGGTTGTGTTGAAGAGTGGTTGATCCTCCTTTGTTTCCAAGCTTCTCCTTCCTTGTTTTGTGTAAAAAGGTGAGATTTTTATCTCACATCTATGTCTATATCTATCTTTGTTATTAGGTATGAATTCCTAACATCTATTCATGATCATTTGCTTTTGATTTGAATTGATATGGTGAATTTCCAATTTTTTGATTTGAAGTCCAATTTTATGAAAATCATACGATGGATGTTTGGATATGTTGTTTGGGTGTATCGAAGAGCTTATAAGACCGGGTTGTCGTTAGGCGTAAATCCTTTGTCGTCGTTGCTCGCTCGATCAGCCCCGAATCATTTTGGCCATCATGGCCTAGGCAAATTTCTTCCCAGATTAGGTGTTCCGACGTCTGGAGACCAATGCCAGACGTCTGGTTTTGCCTCCTGGAGTAAAATAATTCACGACAGAAAAATAAATAAGGGAGTGACTAATTTCAGACGTCTGAGTTATCGTTCCAGACGTCTCAAAAGAAGTCAGACGTTTGATTTGTGTTTTCAGACATCTGTTTGGTTTTATGGAATATTTCCAGAAACCAAAACCAGACGTCTGGACTTTCCCCTAGACGTCTGAAAGGTTTCAGACGTCTGATCTTCGGCTTCAGACGTCTGGATGGTTTTCTGGACTGTTTTCAGAAACCAAATCCAGATGTCTGGAACAACCCCTCAGACGTCTGGAAATTCCCAATTTTGCCTATTTGTCCAATTTTGAGTAAATTTCCAAGGTTTATCGATTTTTGTTGATCCGATTAGTTGTTATCACTTGTTATCGACTTTGATGACTTCTTTTTATGGATTTTTGGGAATATCCATTTTGATGGATTTGGTATCGATTTCTTTGGATTTGATTCATGTCTTCGTATGTGAATTTTTAGTGATTGATTGCTTTTGCAATCATTTTTGTGATTTGTCACTTTACAAATATAAAGGTTTAAATACTAGTGGTAAATAACAAAATCCAAACGATTTCAACACTATTTTATTACAAAGCTCGTTTTTCTCAAATCGTTTCCAATCTACTAGTATATACCAACCTTTACCTCACTCGTATGAGAAATCTAATTAAACGACTTAGTAAAATAAGTGGTATGAAACGCTTGCGTTTACTTCATCGGTTAATTTTTGGACTTGTTCGATTGAATCTCTTGTGACAATTTTCTAGTGGAGATCTATAGTTTGTTCGTAAATGTTTAAGTTAAGCCCGTGGTTATGGGACATGAAGCTAAACTCGTCTATTTACTAGCTTAGTGTAATTGACACTTCTTGATGATCGATGATGATCATTTTTGTGATTTAGACTAGCATTGTGCAATGTCTCTTTGTCTGCGAGGGAGACTAAACCCCTTTTTGCGGAGTTTCGACTCAAATTGGTGGGGTAGCGACCCATGGTCTTCGGGCCCTTTTGTGGAGCCTCTGCTCGAAATTAATGGTTAGCAGCCATGGAATAACATTCTGTTTTGTGATACACGTGTTGGTGAGCTTTCATGCTCCCGTTTTTTGATAGGCCTCCCCCTTTTTGTGATTTCTGGATTTCTATTGATGATTTCTAGAATTTGTGTTTCGCCAATTTTTGGTGATTTCATTGATAAGTTCTATTAATATTTGTACATTAGTGAATTTTTGTTTCAACAACTTTTATGATTGGCATTGTGATGTTTGCCAATATTTGTGACTTGGTGAATAAAAATTAAGAGTATGACATTCTTTTTTATCTTTGAGAAGATTCTTGTGATATTGATTAATCTCTAATTGATTTTCAATTACATACTTATCACAGTATGGCATTATGGTTATCATACGTTTTTGTCATATCTCTTATTCTATATCATTTCATCTGATATTTATAGCTAGACTGATCCGTTTATTATTTTCTTATTAAATAATACACGGGTCAGACCGAGATGTTACAGGTGCTTCTGCTTGACTCCTCATCTGGGATTTTTATTCTGACTTTTGGCTAACAACTTAGATTAGTTGTTGATTTTGTTGTATGAATTTGAGATATAGACTCCATGATGTATACTTATTCTTTTGGGTAGCACTTGTAACTATTCTTTTGTGATATTATGGATCTTGTTAGACCACTACTCTGATGTACACTTTTAAGTGTTATATATTCATATCTATTTCCTCCTTTGTGATATGAATTTCTGTGACTGATTTGTTTTATGATATTTCTATATTTGTTTCCGAAGATCTCATATAGCCACTGTGTAGTGGCTTTGAGTTTGTGCGGTATGTCGGATTTCCTTTTGTGATGAAAAGTTATATTTTTATTTGGCATATCGGTACTCGCATAAAGCAATTATACAGATGGTCGCTCCTCAACAGCCTTATTCTCCGCGCTAGTTGACGGCATTACCCCATAATGACCTTGTCTAATGAGGGTATAGATGCGGGGCGTCATAGCTTGGTATCGGAGCCAAACTTTGGAACAATGTAGAATAATCTAACAAGGATCATCGTCCTAATTCCATCTTAGGAGTCATGCCTTAGGATTTAATTCGAGTCTTCATACCGTCTTATCCTATTTTCTTTTGTGATGCCTTGTTTTATCAATCATTATTGTTTGATATTCATTTTGTGAATAACCTTTTTCCTCGTCTTTCTCCTTCCTTTCTTAAAGAAGAGAAATGGTTAGACCTGGCCGTCCCATCGCCAGTCAATCTAGTGCTACTCTCCAAGATGGAGTATTTATGTCTGCACAAGAGCTTCTTGATCTTGTAAGGAACGCTCAAGCCGTCGGACTCATTCCCGAGCCTACTCACCCAAAATCCGAATTTGCACGCCTGTGCAGTGATTACACAAATTTGGGTGGAAAGCCGTTCAGGGGTTCCGATGGCGTTATCGAAGTTCAAGCTTGGCTTAGAACATGCGATCGCATCTTTTATCGCATGAATCTTACTGATCTTCATCGAGTCCAAGTGGCTTCTAGCATGCTCCAAGAAAGAGCATTAGACTGGTACAAGCTTATGATTTCTGAAATGAATGAAGCGAATCTTACCTGGGAGCAATTCTGGGGACGATTTGAATTAAAGTTCGTGCTAGAAGCTGAGAAGATGACATTGGCTCTTCGTTTCATAGACCTTGTTTAAGGTGAATGCTCCATGGCAGATTATGTTGCATCCTTCGAGTCACTTTCTAAATACGGGGTCGAATACATAAACACCCCATTGAAGAAGAACCAAAGATTTGTCTATAGCTTGAAAAAAAATCTCAAGAAGCCATTACTTCTGAAATTGAAAGTTTCTTTTGATCAACTTGTTGATATCGCTCTTCGACTTGAAGAGGCGGATAGGGGAAGTGATGTTGAAGTTGTGGGTGCCAAACCAAACTTCAACAACAACAAGAAAATGCCTAATAAATTCATAGGTCCTTATCCCAACAAGAAAGGGAAGCAAGCCCCATATAGCAAAGACTTCAGCCTCTAGTGGTTGGCAATGCTACAATTGTGGTTCTAAGGACCATTATGCTAATAAGTGTTCAAAGCCCTTTGCTTGTTGCTATTGCAAAAGCTCGGGTCATTATACATCTGCATGTCCCAAACTTCAAAAGAAGGAGGCAAAGCTAAATGTTGTGCAAACTCCTAGTAACACTTCTCATGGTCAAGGTATTTCTCATTCTATCGTTGATGGCATTATTATGTTTCGTGATCAACCTATTCGAGTTCTTTTTGATACGGGTGTGTCCCATTCTTTTATATCAAAAGAACTTGTTGATACTTTTTCTTTGAGTGTTGGTGCTTTAATGACTTCTTTAAGAATTACGAATCCGGTCGGTGGATCCGCAACACTCAGTTTTCTTTGTAGTGATGTCGAGATTATTTTATGCGATTTTTCTTTCCGAGCCGATTTGCATGTCCTGTGTTACCTAGGCTTCGAAATGATTTTGGGAATGGATTGGCTTAACCGTTATGAAGCTCATATCCTATGTCCCGTGCGGACTATTTATCTTCGACATCCATAATCTGTTAATCAGATTTCTATTGTTCTTAAAGATTCGGATTCCACTTTGGCATCATCCTTATATTCTCTAAATCCTCGTGATGATGATAATGATGATGAGGAAGATGTCATATCTCTTATTCACGTTGTTCGTGAATTTACCGACATATTTGAGCCCATTTTAGGACTACCACCTAAGCGAGCAATTGAGTTCAAAATTAATCTCATCCCTAGAGCTCAACCTATCACTCGTCCTCCTTATCGTATGTCCAATAAGAAAATGAGGAGATGCGCAAACAATTATCCGAATTGGAGACGAAGCAGTTTATTCGCTCTAGTTCCTCTCCTTGGGGAGCTTCAGCTATTTTTGTGAAGAAATCCGATGGTACACTTAAGCTTTGCGTTGACTACCGCAAGCTTAATGATCTTACTATCAAGAATAAAGATCCTTTACCTCGGATTGATGATTTATTTGACCAACTTAGTGGTGCTAGAGTCTTTTCACAATTAGACTTAGCAACCGATTTTCATCAGCTTCGTATTGCAGAGGATAGTATTCCTTTGACATCGTACCGTACGCGTTATGGATCTTATGAATGGCTTGTTATGCCATTTGGGTTAACGAATGCTCCGGCTTATTTCGTTGACTTATGAATCGAGTTTTCAAAGACTTCCTCGATTGATTTGTTCTCATCTTTATAAATGATATTCTTGTGTATTCTAAAACCAAGGAAGAACATGAAAAGCTTCTTCGGAATGTGTTGGAAACTCTTAGGAGCAATCAATTGAAAGCAAAAAAATTTAAATGCCACTTTTGTCAATCTCGTGTGAAGTTCCTCAGTCATATTATTTCTGAATCCGGAATTTCCGTGGATCCATCAAAGATCGAAGCGATTCAAGATTGGAAGAGACCGGAGAGTGTGACAGAAATTCGTAGCTTTCTTGGATTGCCAGGTTATTACCGCCGGTTCGTAATGGGATTTTCTAAAATTGCCGTGCGTCTTACTAGTTTGACAAAGAAGGGAGTTAAATACATTTGGTCGGACAAATGTGAAGCTTCTTTTCAAAAATTAAAAGAACTCCTTTCCGATGCTCCTATTCTTGTGATTCCTAAAGGGAACCAAGGTTTTATTGTTTATACCGATGCTAGTCGCGTTGGTTTGGGTGTAGTTCTTATGCAAAGAGAACGTGTTATTACTTATGCTTCTAGGCAATCAAAGCCAGCCGAGACCAGATATGCCACTCATGATTTAGAGCTCGCGGCAATTGTTTTCGCCCTTCGAATTTGGCGTCATTACCTTTTGGGAGAGAAATTTATTCTCTATACCGATCATAAATCTTTGAGGTATTTATTTTCTCAAAAGGAACTTAATTTGCGTCAACAGCGTTGGCTCGAGTTCCTTGCATCTTATGATCTTGATATTCTTTATACTCCCGGAAAGGGAAATTGTTTTGCCGACGCTCTTAGCCGAAAGCAACAAGCGGTTGTTTCCATGATGATATCCGAATGGAATGATCTCGAGACTTTATCCACTTGTGAGATTCGAGATCGTGAGTTCGATTTATATTCATCTCTTATTTTATGTAGCCTTGGGGCTCATCCATCTCTTTTAGACCGCATTCTTGAAGCTCAAAAGCTAGATCCCGAATTGGCTCTTCTTAGCCAAAGTTGTAGGGACAAAATTGATATCGAAGGTTTGAAAGACTTTAATATTGATTCTCATGGCGGTATTCGAAAATTTGGTAGACTTATCGTGACAAATATTAGTGATCTTCATAAAGATATTTTAGAAGATTCTCATCGTTCTAAATTTACCATTCATCCCGGTAGTAGTAAAATGTACGCGGATAAGAAGCGACTTTATTATTGGGATGGAATGAAAACCGATATTGCTAACTTTGTTAAGCGTTGCATGACTTGCCAACTTGTCAAGGCCGAGCATCAAAGGCCCGGTGGATTATTGCAACCTTTAGACATTCCAATATGGAAGTGGGATCATATTTCCATGGATTTTATCGACGGCTTCCCCATTCTCGTTCGAGTCATGATAGCTTATGGGTGATAGTTGATAGACTTACTAAATCCACCCATTTTATTCCCGTTCGGTCTAATCGGACCATCCCTCTTTTGGCCAAACTCTTTATCAAAGAAATTGTTAAATTGCATGGAGTTCCTACTTCTATTGTTAGTGATCGTGATCCATTGTTTACTAGTGGATTTTGGAAGAGTCTTCAAAAAGCTTTGGGAACGAAGCTTAATTTTAGCACCGCTTATCATCCACAGTCCGATGGACAAACCGAGCGTGCGAATCAAACTCTTGAAGATCTTCTTCGTGCATGTGTTCTTGATTTTGATGGAAGTTGGCAAGATCATATTTCTGTTGTTGAGTTTTCCTATAATGATAGCTTCCAATCTAGTATTGGTATGGCACCTTTTGAGGCACTGTATGGAAGGCCATGCCGATCTCCTTCTTGTTGGCTTGAGGCCGGTGAGAAGCTGGTTTTAGGTCCAGATTTTATTCGTGATTCCACAGAAAAGATTGACCTTATTCGTCATAGGATGAAAGAAGCCCAAAGTAGACAAAAATCCTATGCCGATAACCGAAGAAGGAAATTAGATTTTTCTGTGGGAGATTTTGTGTTTGTTCGTGTTTCACCGATGAAGGGTGTTGTGCATTTCAGTCGATCGGGAAAGTTAGCACCTCGATATATTGGTCCATTTCCCATCACCAAACATATTGATACCGTGGCTTATCGCCTTTCATTACCGGCTCAATTCTCTGCTATTCATGACGTGTTTCACGTTTCTCAATTACGGAAATGCCTTCGAGATTCTGATTCTATTCTTGAGCCCGGTGTTGTTGAAGAAATTGAAGTTTTGCCTAATTTGACTTATGAGCAACATCCTATTCGCATCATTGCTACAGAGGTTAAACGCCTTCGAAATAAAGATGCCCCGCTTGTGAAAGTTCAATGGTCTTCAAATCCTAAGGATTGCACTTGGGAATCTAGAGAATTCATCGAGTGAACACATCCAAACTTACTTTCTATTGCTCTTTCAGGTGAACTTATTATTCCAAATTTCTTCTTTTGTGTTGATATGCTTTTATGGTTGTTACTTTTGTTCATTTATTTCGTAAGATTGCAAGGACGCAATTTCTTTAAGGAGTGGAGTCTGTAACAACCCGCATATTTTACGATTGTGTATTTAAATATTTTATTTAAATATGGTATCGTTAGTCGGATTTTAGCCCGAAGGGCTACTTTTTGCAAACGGTCGAATTAGGACTCGAGACCACTTCCATTGAGTTCAGAATGACGTGCGACCTTTTTGAGTATAAACTTCGATATGTTTGGAGATAATAGAATTTTGCTACTTTTCACTTAGGGCTTTGGGTTGGGTTTCAGCCCGTTAACCCCACTCATTAATCTAGCTTAGTCCACCTCTCCTCTTCACTTCATTCTTATTTTTTTCTAATACTCAAGCTTTAGCAACAATGGAGAGAGGAATGAGAACTTAAAACTCCAAGCCCTAATCATCTTTGCAAATCCAAGTTCTAGCTCCAAATTTAAAGAAGAAGCTTTGGTAAGCAACTCCTTCTTCTTGTCCAACTCTTTCACCTTTCAATTTCAAAATTTTCCTAAACCTAACTTAGGGAATGTTCTTCTTTTGAGCTTAGATTCAAGCTCATTTGGGTTGTGCTGAAGAGTGGTTGATCCTCCTTCGTTTTCAAGCTTCTCCTCCCTTGTTTTGTGTAAAAAGGTGAGATTTTTATCTCACATATATTTCTATATCTATTTTTGTTATTAGGCATGAATTCCTAACATCTATTCATGATCATTTTCTTTTGATTTGAATTGATATGGTGAATTTCCAATTTTTGGATTTGAAGTCCAATTTTATGAAAATCCTATGATGGATGTTTGGATATGTTGTTTGGGTGTATCGAAGAGCTTATAAGACCGAGTTGTCGTTAGATGTAAATCCTTTGTCGTCGTTGCTCGCTCGATTGGTCCCGAATCGTTTTGGCCATCTGGCTTAGGCAAATTTCTGCCCAGATTAGATGTTCAAAAGTCTGGAGACCAATGCCAGACGTTTGGTTTTGTCTCCTGGAGTAAAATAATTCACCGTAGAAAAATAAATAAGGCAGTGACTAATTTCAGACGTCTGAGTTATCGTTCCAGACGTCTGAAAAGAAGTCATACGTTTGTTGTGTTTTCAGACGTCTGGTTGGTTTTATGGAATATTCTAGAAACCAAAGCCAGACGTCTGGACTTTCCCCCAGACGTTTGAAAGGGTTTCAGACGTCTGATCTTCGGCTTCAGAAGTCTGGATGGTTTTCTGGACTATTTTCAGAAACTAAATCCAGACGTCTGGAACAACCTCTCAGACGTCTGGAATGTGATATCCCGGAATTTTAGACAATATCAATTTAATAATCTTTATATAAAATTAATTTGATATTGACAATATTGGTTAATAAAATATGTTTTGATTTAATAATCAAATTTAATAAATATTTAATTTGTGATTTGTCTTTTAAAAAAAAGCTTAAACAAATGTTTTAAATTATAATGTATATATACATATATTTGTATATATATTATAGTTTATCTTTGTTTGGAATTTAACTTACATGAAAATAAATAAATAAAGTTTTGTTTTTAGGTTCTAATAATATATCTAGTAATTAGGAAATTATGTTTTAATTAATATTAAGCTTTTAAAAATCTATTTAAATTAATAACTTTATGGTTTGATAATATTTATAATAAATGTTATATTGTTTAAAATTTGTCTTAGTTTAATTTTTAAATTTAAGTTAAAATTGATTTTTATTTCTTTTTAAAATATTATTTGATTAAATACGAATTGAGTATATTTTATATAAGTTTAAAATATAAGATAACATATGATTTAAATTCATTTAAATAATAATAGTGATTTATAATTTCTTTATAAATCATATAAAATTTGTTAATTATTATTTTAAACCTTATTAATAAATATTCTATTTTTCATAAATATAAAAGGGAAAATAGAATCTTCATTTTTAAATTGATTTTGGTTTTTATTTCAAAGAATTAATTTGATTTGGCAATTTTATTTTGAAATTCAAATTTATTGATTCTTTAGAATATTTTGTAAGTTTTAAATTATAAATAGTTTTATTTACATTTTCTTAAAAGAAGTAAATCATATATATATATATATATATATTCATTCTAACATGAAATAAATTAAGAAAACCCTTTTGTAAACATTTAAATTTATAACTTAATTTAATAAAGACAAGTGTTAACAAGTTAGTAACTTAAATAACATGTGTAAATGTAAGAACTAAATTTCATGACATGTGTCATTGTTTTTCTTTTATCTTTTTCTTTATTTTAATAAATTAATTTCAGCCTTATAAACATTCTCATTTTTCCCTCATCCTCTTTTCAAAATCAAAAGAAATCAAAAGTATACTTCACTTAAAAATCTGAAATCCCTCAATAACAAAATCTGCATATTCATTTCAAAAACAAAAGATCTGTAACTCCTCTCAAAAACTAAAATCTGTAATTCACTTCCCAAACAAAATTTACAAATCATGTTTAAACCTGTAACAAGAACATCAACCTGCATTTTTCAACCTGGAAATTACTGCATAATCAAGAACTTGCATTTTTCACTCTGGAAATTTCTGCATAGTGAAGTTTGCATGCATATAATCATTGGATAGGAAGCTAATGCATTGCAGTTTCAAATTGGGAGTTATGCTCTGTCTTTCTGAAAATAAGGTGAGTAACATATTTTTTTTTAACTCAGGATTTAATATGATTGCTTATTCCTGTGGTAATTAATGTAGTATATAAACATGCAAATGAAATCTGCTGTATGCATGTCTGTTCCATAATGATGTTCTCTGTTTTTTTTAAGTTTTCCAGTTGCCTGTTTAGGATTTAAATTCATATTCTCCTAAAATCAAATTGTTGTTAGGATTTGGACTACAAACAAAAGTTGTTTGATTTGTTATGATCTAGTGTTTAAAAACTTGAATAAGCTAAACTTCATGCTTGGGTGCCTCTGAAATTATAAAACATCTGTAGTTGTTAAAATAAAAAAAACCAAACTTTTAATTTGAAAATTCAGTATTATAAACTGAATACAGAAGCTAAAACATGATTTTAGAAACAAGTAGCATGATTTTTAGTTTGGGATTTTGGGAACAGTTCTGTGAGGAATTGGAAAGTTGAATTTGGGCAATGCTATTAATTTTGGGATTGTGGGAGTTTGAAATTTCTTTTGTTTGTTGTTGAGAGTTTAAGTATTTCAGAAAAATTATCAACTTAATGGATAATGTTTGGATTTAGCTGTGATAAAGGTTTTGGGGTTCCGTAACCCTAGTTCTTGACCATCTTCAATATTTGGATCGTTTTCTCACTCTGGTTGACCGAGTGTGGAACTGTTTTGAGAAGGTGTAGCTGTGACTAAGACAAGAGCATGGATGAAGTTTTGACTTGGATAATGGTCGAAGGGAAGAGAACACACTGTTGACAGGTGCGGTGTTTGGGGGCACTGTGGTTTCAGGTTTTTTTAAAAAAAGAAGCTGCTCTGTTGAATTTTGTTAAATGGATGATCACTGATGCTTAGGTGATCATGTTGGGTTTAAGGGTGGATGATGGAGGTGGGTGATCATCACTGATGATCGGAAAGTTGGCCATAGTTATGTGCATGCGCACAGAGTCATTTTTGAAAGGGGTTTTGGTTTTCTGTAAGTTGTAGGGGAAGACTCGAGTCATTTGAGATGTGACTCGAAGCAACAAGCCATAGAACTCGAAGTGAAATGGCCTTTGTCTCAGGTAGCTTGAGATTGCAGTTTTGCCTCCTATAGCCTGAAACAGTTTCAGGTTTTGAATTTTATAACTAAATTTAAAAATAGGCTAGGCAAGTTTAGATCTGAGCTTAAAGCAGGATTAAATGATGAATTCAAATAGATTTTGAATTTCAGATTTTGAAAAAAATCAAAATTTGCAGAAATGAAATATTTAAAAATTTAAAAACCTGCACAGTTTTTATTGAGTGTGTTCTGTAACCTGAACTGTTTCAGGTTTAAAAAATTTTAAACTAAATTTAAAAAGAGAAAAGCAAAGCCTGATTTAAAATAGGGATTGAAGCAAGTTTTAAGTTATGGATTCAAATTGAATCTGAATTTTAGTTTTTGAAATAAATAAATTTATAAAAGGTGAAATAGTTAGCATCTTAAAACCTGCACAGCTTTTTTTAAAGTATTTATATATCTGAAATTAAGATTTAAACCAGATTAAAAATTTAGTTTAAATCTGAATTTGAAATCCTGGATTCAAATTTGAATTTGAACCTGAAAGTTTCAAAAAGGAAAATAGGTTGACAAGTTCAAATGTAATAATTTAGTTTGAATATTTTAAGTATGTTTAACATGTGTTTTATAAAATCTGTAATAAAATTTAAAACAGGGTTTAAATTTTAATCTTTGAATTTAAACCTGAAACATGATTTGAATCTTTGTTGTAATATAAATAAAATTTGAAATTATATGTTCAATATCCTTTGAATTATTTAAAGTATTTTAAGCTTGTTAAAATTTGAATATGGGATAAGTTAAACTATTCCTTTAAAAATACTTTAAAAGATAAGTGATCCTTTAAAATGAAATTTTAAGAGTTTTAAATATTTAAATCTTGTTTAAGTTTGATTTCATTTTAATTTTTTATTTAAAATGGATTTTAGAAAATTTAAAAGTAATTTGTTTAAAATGACTTTAATAATGATAATTTAATCATTAATGAGAGTAATGATTTTATTGTTGAAACTTAATTATCTGATCAAGGTAATTAAGATTTTAATTAATTAATTTAATTAATTAATAATTAGATTAATTAAATAAATAATTAAGGATTTATTTAATTAATTAAAAGATTTAAGTAAGTTAATTAAATTTGATTAAAGTGTGATTTAGAAATTAATTTAAATAAGATTTGATTTAATTTAATTAATAATTTGAATTTATTAATCAAGTAATTAATAATTAATTAAGTTTTTAATTATCACTTGATTAATTAAATAATTAGAAATAAATTAATGAGTTCTTTAAATAAATTAAGAATTAATATTAATTAATTCAATTAATTACTTTAGGAAAGTAATTAGAGATTTGTTATTGGTTAATGAAGGTCATTAGCATAGGATTATTTTATAATTAATTAATGTAATTAATTTTAATGATTAATTGGATTAATTAATTTAAAGACAATCAATTAGGAATTATTTAAGTATAATTACTTAATGAAAGTAATTAAGGAAATTAATTACTAATTGTAATTAATTAAGTTTATTTTGATTAATTAAGTTAACTAATTAAGTTTAATTAATTTAAATTAATCATTGATTTGATTTGAGAAGTAATTACAAATGAAAATTACTTAGTGAAGAAAATAAATTACTGGATGTAATTTAATTGAAGGAGTTTTGGGAATTAATTACTTTGTAATTAATATGTAATTTGTATGTTGAATAATTACTTAAGTAAGTAATTAATAATTAATTACTTAGTGTAATTAATTTAGGTTTTGATAATTAATTTAATGGAGTTATTTAAAATAATTGGACATCATTAATTTATATAATTAATGATATGATTAAGGATTTATTAATTAAGAAAATTAAACAATGAAGGTATTAGTTAATTAATTAAGGATTAAGTAATGAAGTAATTACAGGTTAATTACAGGGATTTGTTTGGAATAATTAATTTGTGAAATTAATTAGAGGTTAATTACTTGAGTGTAATTAAAGGATAGTTAATCAAGAAGATTTATTAGGGTAATTTGTTAAGAGTAATTAATTGATGTGTAAGCAAGATTTATATGGATGAGAAATTAATTTAATTCATTTTAAATTAATTAAGGAAGAAGTAATTAATTTAATTCATTTTAAATTAATTATAGAATGGTGATTTAATAAGTCTTTGCTTATGAATGATGATTGATATTACCCTGAATGGTTGAGATCTTAGTTATGAGATAAATGTTGTTGTGTGATTTAGATGTTATGGTTGCATTGAGTTGATAATATGATTTATCTGTTTGAGTTGATAATATAGATTATCTGATGTGATGATAATATTGATTATCTATTATGATGTTGTGAATTATCTATCTGTGTGTATATAGATAATATTGAATTGAATTGTTTTAAACTTTAAAACAACTTGGACCTAAAAGACACGCTTTGGATTTCGATGAGACCGGGATCGGGCTTCCATATTCGGATATCCGAAAACCACATCGATTCCAAATAACGTTAGGTCGTGAATCCAAATGGAGCTTTGTGAAGACTCGAGGTGTAAGGGCTATACGTCAGTATAACTCTGTGGGTGATTCCGTAATGAGTTGACGGAATAGTGCTTATAGATTCGAGATGGTGGATTAGAGTGCAAGGGTTATTGTCGTTAACTCTGAGGGTGATTCCAAAATGAGTGTAACGAGATAATGCCTTCGGTTTCGTTCGAACCCGGAACGAACTTGTATGGATTGAATGCTTTCAGAACATTGTCAGGTGGACGATGAGCATTCTAAGTGTTATGTCCTATAAAGGTAATCGTAGCCTCAAGCCTCATCAACCGGGAATGGCTAAAACAGGGGAGGTGCAGCAAGGCTTCGTGGGTAGCTCCCACTGGAGAGCAAGATTTACCCCTTTCTAGAAGTCCCTTTATATTCGGCTGTGTGGGGCAGTTGATTGCAACAACTGTTGGGGTTGTCTTGTTCGGGACTATTCAGTAAGAAATGGTCCCGGTCTTGTGTTGCAGGGGAGTGGGAGTACTCCTCGGTATGGTGATCTAGGCCACGTACTGTGACGGGCGGTACCCCAGTAGCCCTGCCATTGTATGGAATCCAAAATCCAATAAGTGCCAACGGTTTTGATTGTATTACCCACTTTTGTGGCTAGTAGCTGGAATTTAATAATGTAACAATTTCGGCTATTTTATATTTACTTGAAAACCCTAGACTCTATTATAATATCATTGGA
The DNA here is from genome assembly GCA_030765085.1 of Allium cepa. Taxonomy (NCBI): domain Eukaryota; kingdom Viridiplantae; phylum Streptophyta; class Magnoliopsida; order Asparagales; family Amaryllidaceae; genus Allium; species Allium cepa. Next base: position 958,757,206 of record CM060932.1, read on the forward strand.
TTTCCTATCAAATGTTTTGGTTAGCGTAAGGTAAAAACTTTTCCATGTTTATGTGTGGGAAGTCTTACGTAATACCTTTTCTTTTCAAAGGTTTTTCAAAGATTAGCAACTTTAACCTGTTACTCACACCAGACCCATGTCTGACCCGGAGTTTATTCTTTGTTTTCTTAAACTCTTGGGTACTCAAATTTTTACGAGTAGCCAAGAGATTCATGTTGGCTTTGACGAATAATGGAGGAGCAATGGAGCAGGAGGCTTCCGCGTTAGATATAGTGTTCCGCTGTGTTTTCTCTGTGATGTGATTGTATTGAGTTGTAAATACTAGACAGGTGTTTATAACTGTCTAGTATATGTGATGTGTATGATGTGTATCTCTGATTGGTATTGTATATTATGTAAATACTTATGTTATTACTATAATCTATTCGTCCCGCTGTTCAGATTCTAGTGTTGTTTCTTCTTTCTCTTCTTTCTTTTCTTCTTCTATCCCTTTCTTTCTTAATTGATGATGCAATTTTCTGGGAGTGGAAAGTCGGGTCGTCTTAGTTGGTATCGGAGCATTAGGTTGAGTGAATACCTAGGCTCTGGAGTGGTGTCTATCTTGAGAGAGCGTATTTGTAATTTTTATTATATATATTACTATATATATATATTTATTTATTTCTACCTATTTGTTTGGGTTACCTATTCGGGTTTTCCAATATAGGTTATAAAGGTAGATTAGGTAGTTGTGTGTATAACACGACTACCATTTGTTGGAGTTTGAATGTTAGGTAGGTAGTGTATCTGTCGAGACTGTAGACCTAATACCGTCTCGAGTAAGCTTTGAAGTGGTGTAAGACTTCATTGATCTCTGAAGGTAACCTATTAAGGTTCGGAGTTTATCTTTGAAGTGGGATGAGTAGAGTTTGGATCTGTTGGCTGAGCAGAAGTGAGTGATGATATCTTGGTATCTCAGGAAGTAGTAGCTGCGTGATGAGATGCAGTGACTATGGATGTTTCCGAAGATGATTTCTTTGGAACATGTTTAAGGAAATAAGTCTGCTTCGGTTTTGTGGCTGAGTTCAGCATGATGTTTCTGTGTGGTTTGAAGTCCGAGTTTCTCGAAGAGCTTTGGATTGAGAATTCCTTGGCATTGGTGTCAGCAATGCAGCTCGGAGTATTCTGTATGTCGACATAATTTTATGGCTTAGCAGTTTTCTGGAGATGGAGTTCGGAAGCAGTAGAGTAGAATCTATTTCTTCGATGGGTTGGTAAGACCAGCATAAGCTGTTCTGATTGGTAAAGAAAGAACAGTTTTCTTTGGATTTTAGTTTGGGTTGACCGCAAAAGTGACTTGCGATAGTTGGGTATTCTCTTGGGAATGTTGGAGATTTTTCTGAATATTTTCAGAGAAGTCAGAGTTTGTCTTCATCTAGAGATTCAGTGGTACCCGTGGTTCAACTAGTTGAAGGTTGGTTCCTTGAGATGGAATTTGGCGAAGCAACTTAGGATTTGAGGAAATTATGAATTTTCTTTGGGTTATCTGAGGTCTTCTTGGTTTTGCTGTCCAGTTGTGCTTGTGTTCTTCATCAGCATTCTTTTCTACTCCAGATCAGAGTTGTGCAGCGGAAGTAGTTTGGGAGTGTATCTGCCTTTCTTTTCCGGATAGGAGAAGTTGTTTTCTTCTGATGGTTGTGAGTGGAGTTTGTTCTTGACCTTGATTGATCGTGGAGGATCATTCTGATGGGTTTGGTCTAGATTATTTCTTGAGACATCAGCAAGGATTTAGCTGATCAGGTAGGATGTAGACATCTCGAGATCGTCCGAAGAGTTTTGTGGATCTGAGATCTGGTTTTGGATAAGTTTTCCCAGTTTTAGGAGCTATAAATTTTGGGTAAGAATGGTAAGCTAGCTCCGAGATGTTTTGGATTTCTTCTGTGTTATGTTTTGGATTAGTGTTTGATTTTCTGGATTGAATTGCCAATGTGGACAACTGGAATTCGATGTGTTTCACGTATCTCTGAGGGAGTACGTGTATATCTATTTTTGGTTTTGGAATCAGCTGTTCTGGGAGATTTTGGTTGTTGAGTCAGACTCGTCTGTAGTCTGATATCTTGTTCAGTTATAGATATAGATGAGTAGGAGTTCTGTGGCTAAGTAGAGTTGATTGTTTGGGTTTTTATAGGGGGAGTAACCCGGTGTTTACTTGGGAAACTCGAGGAAACTCTATCCAGAATTTTGTCTGGATAGTTAATTTTGTTTGATTGGATGTATTGATTGCTATGGATGTTAGCATATGTTTGATATATGCTTGGTTTTAAAATTTAAAATCTAAAGTAGGTTATTAAATTACCTTTGTTTTAAATTTCGGGGACGAAATCCTTTTAAGTGGGAAGGAATGTGATATCCCGGAATTTTAGACAATATCAATTTAATGATCTTTATATAAAATTAAATTGATATTGACAATATTGGTTAATAAAATATGTTTTGCTTTAATAATCAAATTTAATAAATATTTAATTTGTGATTTGTCTTTTAAAAAAAAAGCTTAAACAAATGTTTTAAATTATAATGTATATATATATTTGTATATATATTATAGTTTATCTTTGTTTGGAATTTAACTCACATGAAAATAAATAAATAAAGTTTTTTTTTTAGATTCTAATAATATATCTAGTAATTAGGAAATTATGTTTTAATTAATATTAAGCTTTTAAAAATCTATTTAATTTAATAACTTTATGGTTTGATAATATTTACAATAAATGTTATATTGTTTAAAATTTGTCTTAGTTTAATTTTTAAATTTAAGTAAAAATTGATTTTTATTTCTTTTTAAAATATTATTTGATTAAATATGAATTGAGTATATTTTATATAAGTTTAAAATATAAGATAACATATGATTTAAATTCATTTAAATAATAATAGTGATTCATAATTTCTTTATAAATCATATAAAATTTGTTAATTATTATTTTAAACCTTATTAATAAATATTCTATTTTTCATAAATATAAAAGGGAAAATAGAATCTTCATTTTTAAATTGATTTTGGTTTTTATTTCAAAGAACTAATTTGATTTGGCAATTTTATTTTGAAATTCAAATTTATTGATTCTTTAGAATATTTTGTAAGTTTTAAATTATAAATAGTTTTATTTACATTTTCTTAAAAGAAGTAAATCATATATATATATATATATATATATATATATATATATATTCATTCTAACATGAAATAAATTAAGAAAACCCTTTTATAAACATTTAAATTTATAACTTAATTTAATAAAGACAAGTGTTAACAAGTTAGTAACTTAAATAACATGTGTAAATGTAAGAACTAAATTTCATGACATGTGTCATTGTTTTTCTTTTATCTTTTTCTTTATTTTAATAAATTAATTTCAGCCTTATAAACATTCTCATTTTTCCCTCATCCTCTTTTCAAAATCAAAAGAAATCGAAAGTATACTTCACTTAAAAATCTGAAATCCCTCAATAACAAAATCTGCATATTCATTTCAAAAACAAAAGATCTGTAACTCCTCTCAAAAACTAAAATCTGTAATTCACTTCCCAAACAAAATTTACAAATCATGTTTAAACCTGTAACAAGAACATCAACCTGCATTTTTCAACCTGGAAATTACTGCATAATCAAGAACTTGCATTTTTCATCTCTGGAAATTTCTGCATAGTGAAGTTTGCATGCATATAATCATTGGATAGGAAGCTAATGCATTGCAGTTTCAAATTAGGAGTTATGCTCTGTCTTTCTGAAAATAAGGTGAGTAACATATTTTTTTTTAACTCAGGATTTAATATGATTGCTTATTCCTGTAGTAATTAATGTAGTATATAAACATGCAAATGAAATCTGCTGTATGCATGTCTGTTCCATAATGATGTTCTCTGTTTTTTTTAAGTTTTCCAGTTGCCTGTTTAGGATTAAAATTCATATTCTCCTAAAATCAAATTGTTGTTAGGATTTGGATTACAAACAAAAGCTGTTTGATTTGTTATGATCTAGTGTTTAAAAACTTGAATAAGCTAAACTTCATGCTTGGGTGCCTCTGAAATTATAAAACATCTGTAGTTGTCAAAATAAAATAAAATAAAAACCAAACTTTTAATTTGAAAATTCAGTATTATAAACTGAATACAGAAGCTAAAACATGATTTTAGAAACAAGTATCATGATTTTTAGTTTGGGATTTTGGAAGCAGTTCTGTGAGGAACTGGAAAGTTGAATTTCGGCAATGCTATTAATTTTGGGATTGTGGGAGTTTGAAATTTCTTTTGTTTGTTGTTGAGAGTTTAAGTATTTCAGAAAAATTATCAACTTAATGGATAATGTTTGGATTTAGCTGTGATAAAGGTTTTGGGGTTCCGTAACCCTAGTTCTTTACCATCTTCAATGTTTGGATCGTTCTCGCACTCTGGTTGACCGAGTGTGGAACTATTTTGAGAAGGTGTAGTTGTGACTAAGACAAGAGCATGGATGAAGTTTTGACTTGAATAATGGTCGGAGGGAAGAGAACACACTGTTGACAGGTGTGGTGTTTGGGGGCGCTGTGGTTTCAGGTTTAAAAAAAAAAGAAGCTGCTCTGTTGAATTTTGGGAAATGGATGATCACTGATGCTTAGGTGATCATGTTGGGTTTAAGGGTGGATGATGGAGGTGGGTGATCATCACTGATGATCGGAAAGTTGGCCATAGTTATGTGTATGTGCACAGAGTCATTTTTGAAAGGGGTTTTGGTTTTCTGTAAGTTGTAGGGGAGGACTCGAGTCATTTGAGATGTGATTCGAAGCAACAAGCCATAGAACTCGAAGTGAAATGGCCTTTGTCTCGGGTAGCTTGAGATTGCAGTTTTGCCTCCTGTAGCCTGAAACAATTTCAGGTTTTGAATTTTAAAACTAAATTTAAAAATAGGCTAGGCAAGTTTAGATCTGAGCTTAAAGCAGGATTAAATGATGAATTCAAATAGATTTTGAATTTCAGATTTTGAAAAAAATCAAGATTTGCAGAAAATGAAATATTTAAAAATTTTGAAATCCTGCACAGTTTTTATTGAGTGTGTTCTTAACCTGAACTGTTTCAGGTTTAAAAATTTTTAAACTAAATTTAAAAAGAGAAAAGCAAAGCCTGATTTAAAATAGGGATTGAAGCAAGTTTTAAGTTATGGATTTAAATTGAATTTGAATTTTAGTTTTTGAAATAAATAAATTTATGAAAGGTGAAATAGTTAGCAACTTAAAACCTGCACAGTTTTTTTTAAAGTATTTATATGTCTAAAATTAAGATTTAAACCAGATTAAAAATTTAGTTTAAATCTGAATTTGAAATCCTGGATTCAAATTTGAATTTGAACTTGAAAGTTTCAAAAAGGAAAATAGGTTGACAAGTTCAAATGTAATAATTTAGTTTGAATATTTTAAGTATGTTTAACATGTGTTTTATAAAATCTGTAATAAAATTTAAAACAGAGTTTAAATTTTAATCTTTGAATTTAAACCTGAAACATGATTTGAATCTTGGTTGTAATATAAATAAAATTTGAAATTATATGTTCAATATCATTTGAATTATTTAAAGTATTTTAAACTTGTTAAAATTTGAATTTGGGATAAGTTAAACTATTCCTTTAAAAATACTTTAAAAGATAAGTGATCCTTTAAAATGAAATTTTAAGAGTTTTAAATATTTAAATCTTGTTTAAGTTTGATTTCATTTTAAATTTTTATTTAAAATGGATTTTAGAAAATTTAAAAGTAATTTGTTTAAAATGACTTTAATAATGATAATTTAATCATTAATGAGATTAATGATTTTATTGTTGAAACTTAATTATCTGATCAAGGTAATTAAGATTTTAATTAATTAATTTAATTAATTAATAATTAGATTAATTAAATAAATAATTAAGGATTTATTTAATTAATTAAAAGATTTAAGTAAGTTAATTAAATTTGACTAAAGTGTGATTTAGAAATTAATTTAAATAAGATTTGATTTAATTTAATTAATAATTTGAATTTATTAATCAAGTAATTAATAATTAATTAAGTTTTTAATTATCACTTGATTAATTAAATAATTAGAAATAAATTAATGAGTTCTTTAAATAAATTAAGAATTAATATTAATTATTTCAATTAATTACTTTAGAAAAGTAATTAGAGATTTGTTATTGGTTAATGAAGGTCATTAACATAGGATTATTTTATAATTAATTAATGTAATTAATTTTAATGATTAATTGGATTAATTAATTTAAAGACAATCAATTAGGAATTATTTAAGTATAATTACTTAATGAAAGTAATTAAGGAAATTAATTACTAATTGTAATTAATTAAGTTTATTTTGCTTAATTAAGTTAATTAATTAAGTTTAATTAGTTTAAATTAATCATTGATTTGATTTGAGAAGTAATTACAAATGGAAAATTACTTAGTGAAGAAAATAAATTACTGGATGTAATTTAATTGAATGAGTTTTGGGAATTAATTACTTTGTAATTAATATGTAATTTGTATGTTGAATAATTACTTAAGTAAGTAATTAATAATTAATTACTTAGTGTAATTAATTTAGGTTTTGATAATTAATTTAATGGAGTTATTTAAAATAATTGGACATCATTAATTTATATAATTAATGATATGATTAAGGATTTATTAATTAAGAAAATTAAACAATGAAGGTATTAGTTAATTAATTAAGGATGAATTAATGAAGTAATTACAGGTTAATTACAGGGATTGGTTTGGATTAATTAATTTGTGAAATTAATTAGAGGTTAATTACTTGGATGTAATTAAAGGATAGTTAATCAAGAAGATTTATTAGGGTAATTTGTTAAGAGTAATTAATTGATGTGTAAGCAAGATTTATATGGATGAGAAATTAATTTAATTCATTTTAAATTAATTAAGGAAGAAGTAATTAATTTAATTAATTTTAAATTAATTATAGAATGGTGATTTAATAAGTCTTTGCTTATGAATGATGATTGATATTACCCTGAATGGTTGAGATCTCAGTTATGAAATAAATGTTGTTGTGTGATTTAGATGTTATGGTTGCATTGAGTTGATAATATGATTTATCTTTTTGAGTTGATAATATAGATTATCTGATGTGATGATAATATTGATTATCTATTATGATGTTGTAAATTATCTATCTGTGTGTATATAGATATTATTGAATTGAATTATTTTAAACTTTAAAACAACTTGGACCTAAAAGACACGCTTTGGATTTCGATGAGACCGGGATCGGGTTTCCATATTTGGATATCCGAAAACCACATCGATTCCAAATAACGTTAGGTCGTGAATCCAAATGGAGCTTTGTGAAGACTCGAGGTGTAAGGGCTATTCGTCAGTATAACTCTATGGGTGATTCCGTAATGAGTTGACGGAATAGTGCTTATAGATTCGAGATGGTGGATTAGAGTGCAAGGGTTATTGTCGTTAACTCTGAGGGTGATTCCAAAATGAGTGTAACGAGATAATGCCTTCGGTTTCGTTCGAACCCGGAACGAACTTGTATGGATTGAATGCTTTCAGAACATCGTCAGGTGGACGATGAGCATTCTAAGTGTTATTTCCTATAAAGGTAATCGTAGCCTCAAGCCTCATCAACCGGGAATGGCTAAAACAGGGGAGGTGCAGCAAGGCTTCGTGGGTAGCTCCCACTGGAGAGCAAGATTTACCCCTGTCTAGAAGTCCCTTTATATTCGGCTGTGTGGGGAAGTTGATTGCAACAACTGCCGGGGGTTGTCTTGTTCGGGATAAGGAATGGTCCCGGTCTTGTGTCGCAGGGGAGTGGGAGTACTCCTCGGTACGGTGATCTAGGCCACGTACTGTGACGGGCGGTACCCCAGTAGCCCTGCCATTGTATGGAATCCAAAATCCTATAAGTGCCAACGGTTTTGATTGTATCACCCACTTTTGTGGCTAGTAGCTGGAATTTAATAATGTAACAATTTCGGCTATTTCATATTTACTTGAAAACCCTAGACACTATTATAATATCATCGGATTTCCTATCAAATGTTTTGGTTAGCGTAAGGTAAAAACTTTTCCATGTTTATGTGTGGGAAGTCTTACGTAATACCTTTTCTTTTCAAAGGTTTTTCAAAGATTAGAAACTTTAACCTGTTACTCACACCAGACTCATGTCTGACCCGGAGTTTATTCTTTGTTTTCTTAAACTCTTGGGTACTCAAATTTTTACGAGTAGCCAAGAGATTCATGTTGGCTTTGACGAATAATGGAGGAGCAATGGAGCAGGAGGCTTCCGCGTTAGATATAGTGTTCCGCTGTGTTTTCTCTGTGATGTGATTGTATTGAGTTGTAAACACTAGACAGGTGTTTATAACTGTCTAGTATATGTGATGTGTATGTTGTGTATCTCTGATTGGTATTGTATATTATGTAAATACTTATGTTATTAATATAATTTATTCGTCCCGCTGTTCAGATTCTAGTGTTGTTTCTTCTTTCTCTTCTTTCTTTTCTTCTTCTATCCTTTCTTTCTTAATTGATGATGCGATTTTCTAGGAGTGGAAAGTCGGGTCGTCTCATGGAAATTCTTAGTTTTGCCTATTGGTCCAATTTTAAGTAAATTTCCAAGGTTTATCGATTTTTGTTGATCCGGTTAGTTATTATCACTTATTATCGACTTTGATGACTTCTTTTTATGGATATTTGGGAATATCCATTTTGATGGATTTGGTATCAATTTCTTTGGATTTGATTCACGTCTTCGTATGTGAATTTTTGGTGATTGATTGATATTGCAATCATTTTTGTGATTTGTCACTTTACAAATATAAAGGTTTCAATACTAGTAGTAAATAACAAAATAAAAATGATTTCAACACTATTTTATTACAAAGCTTGTTTTTCTCACACCGTTTTCCAATCTACTAGTATATACCAACCTGTACCTCACTCGTATGAGAAATCTAATTAGACGACTTAGTAAAATAAGTGGTATGAAACGCTTGCGTTTACTTCATCGGTTAATTTTTGGACTTGTTCGATCGAATCTCTTGTGACAATTTTCTAGTGGAGATCTACAGTTTGTTCGTAAATGTTTAAGTTAAACCCGTGGTTATGGGACATGAAGCTAAACTCATCTATTTACTAGCTTAGTGTAATTGACACTTCTTGATGATCGAGGATGATCATTTTTGTGATTTAGACCAGCATTGTGTAATGTCTCTTTGTCTGCGAGAGAGACTAAACCCCATTTTTGTAGAGTTTCGACTCAAATTAGTGGGGTAGCGACCCATGGTCTTCGGGCCGTTTTGTGGAGCCTCGGCTCGAAATTAATGGTTAGCAACCATGGAATAACGTTCCGTTTTGTGATGCACGTGTTGGTGAGCTTTCACGCTCCCGTTTTGTGATAGGCCTCCCCCTTTTTGGGATTTATGGATTTCTATTGATGATTTCTAGAATTTGTGTTTCGCCAATTTTTGGTGATTTCATTGATAAGTTCTATCAATATTTGTGCATTGGTGAATTTGTGTTTCAACAACTTTTATGATTGGCATTGTGATGTTTGTCAATATTTGTGACTTGGTGAAGAAAAATTAAGAGTATGACATTCTTTTTGATCTTTGAGAAGATTCTTGTGATATTGATTAATCTCTGGTTGATTTTCAATTACATACTTATCACAGTATGGCATTATGGTTATCATACGTTTTTGTCATATCTCTTATTCTACATCATTTGATCTGATATTTATAAGTTGACTGATCCATTTATTATTTTCTTATTAAGTAATACTCGAGTCAGACCGAGATGTTACAGGTGCTTCTGCTTGACTCCTCATCTGGGATTTTTATTGTAACTCCCCGCCTTTTCGTACGCTTCAAATCGACACATGTGTCAATTCAAACCATACAAAATGGCGGATTGTTATGGGGTAAATCAGAAAAATAAGAAAGAAATAAAACAAAATAGAATCTCACAGCGGAAGGATAAAATATAATAATCAAATATACAGTTTATAAAGCTGTTTTACAAAATATTCGATTATACTTACAACATTTATCAGAGTTACACACACCAATAACAATGCAGCGGAAAAATATGAGTGTAGTGGAATATAATAAATAATAACAACAGAAATCTCCGTCCTCCAGAGCTAAAGTCTTCCATCCTGAAACGCTCGGACTGACCCGGGCAAATTGAAAAGACAAAACACTCGAGTCAGAACTAAAAGATCTTATGTAAGTTAAATCGATAGAAATAAATATGAGTGCAGTAACTTAAGAGATGCTCGGGATTCACATCTCCTAAGGATCCGTTAAACTATTTACTATGTAGTATATTTCGCTATTATAATAGTGTCTAATTGTAAAATAAACTTACTTTTAAATAGCGTTAAGGGGTTACCCATATATCCCTTAACACAAATAATGCCAATAGTCTATATAGTACCGTAATACCTCCTGATCGGGAGGTTACCAGAGGATACTCCATAGGTACGACACAAATAAAAACTCGTACAAGGCGTGATAGGGTAGGTGACACGGCACAACTAGGCAATGCCAGGGTAGATATACCAATTACGCATCCGGGCTGGTGGTAACGCGTAGCCGCCGCTACCGCCTACCTCGAACAAACTCCCCCCGAAAATAAAAGAAATCCAAAGCGGCCGCCGAATCAAATCCAAAAGTCAGAGTATAATGTCAAAGAGGAGTATCCGATAAAGGGCGCTAACCCCCTTGGCCCGAGAATCGCTCCTGTTTTAGCCACCTTATGCCAACTCACGGGAGTCGGGTCCGCGTATTTACCTCAAAGGAAACGCCGTCACCATCCTACTTCATTCTGGAATCTCCACCGCGTACCCGGTTGTTAAAGTGGTTTTCGGAGTTGGCAGAGAGTATGACAACTTCTGATCCCGGACTCTTCAACAACCAAACGTTATGATAACACCATGGTTATTTCAAAATAGTTTATACTTTAAAACTAGAATATAATATCTCTTTCAAACCATATAAATATGATATCATTTATATTTTTAAAACCCAAATCAATATGAGATCATTTTATTTTATAAATACCCCTTTCCCAAAATCATAATAATTTCAAATATATATACCTTGAAACCATAGCTTTGAAACATAACTTTTATTACTTAATGGTTCAAATACTATATTACTTTATAAACTAAACAGCTTCTTCAAATTTCACAATAAATTCCCAATATCAATTTGAACCTCCAAATAAACCATTTTAATTCCCATATATTTCAAAGCTTAAATATTCTATATTTCAAAACTTTATAGTTCATATATTTCAATCTTTAAATATTTCACTATTTCAAAATGGATTCTTTGAAAATTTAATATATATCAAATCCAATTCCTATTATTTTAAAATTGAAATGTATACTTAATACAAATATTATTTAAGTAAAACCTTTAAACTTCAATAACAGGATATTCTTTTTAATTAAATTAACTTGATAATATTCTGTAAATCAATTGGATATTCATTTAAATTCTCAAATCAAAAATCAAGTTATACAATCATACCCTTTAAATCTTAATTTATTTACATTTCAAAACAAATTTTTCGAAGATAATTCTTAAATACTTTAATTCAAATCATATTCACATTTATCTTCATCCTTACTTTTATTTGAGTTATTATTAACTCTATATACAATAGAATTTTAAATATATTCTTAACCATATTTTATAAATGAAATCAACTTCATTATTTAGCTTATTTTAAATTTTGAAACAAATTTATACATAGCTAAATTCCAGAATTTTTACTATATATATATATCAAATTTTATTATTTACTAAACCGTATTCTTTCCAAAATCATAGAAAATCATTTCAAAAATAATTTTTATATATACACCGCGGTGCCTGTATATAATTTTCTATCCTATGGTCAAGTGATACAGATATTTATCATTTCAACCCGCAATTTAAAAATAAAAAATACGCTTGTATATCATTTCAAACCGCAATCCCGAATGAAATGAAAATGCATAGTAACTTGCAGTTTATACAATATAAATACAGCGTCCATTCATCCATCATATTAATCATCAAACATTTATCAATTTATCATCCAATTCAAACAATCACATCAATAAATAATAATTAATCACTGGCAGTTAATTTTCCAATAATGAATTGAATAACTGTTTAACTGTAGTTTATATGCAATAATAAATAATTTTAACTAGCAGTTTATATGCAAAAAAAATAAATTTAACAAAAAAATTTAACTGCAGTTTATATGCAAAAATGAATTAAATAACAAGTAAATTATATGGATGCAAATTTACTGAGATAATGATGAAATATATGCCAAACAGCTATAAATAAATTTCTAAACATATCATAAATCAATTTAACAAACATAAGAAATTTTAGAAGTTGTGAGTGGGTTAAAACACTCACCTTTTGAATTTAAATCGAATTGAAATCCGATTTAAACCTAAAAATTTGACAGTCTCCAAATCCGTCCAAACTAGCGCCAAAATGTCTGGAATTTTATTACGATCCTAAAAAAACCGCGCGTGAATTGGTGTTCGTATGCAAGAGTTATGCGCGTTAGAGCGATAGAAGTCAAAATTAAAACAAATAATAAAAAAACAAGACGAACCAATGGGAAGCAGCCACGTCAGCGTCTTCATAATTGCAAAATCGCGCATGCCACTCGCATGTTCGAACCCAAACCGCTCACCAACATCCACCTTTGACCTAGTTTTGCCAATGCCACGGGTCTCCATCTCACTGCCGAACTCACCACCTCGATGCTTGCGAGGAGCCGCACGTATCCCCCTAGGTCCGGCCCCCCTTGTCACGGCCGACCGCCATCAAGTTCTAGGGTTTCTGAACCCTAATACGCGAATTTCGACCACCACACAAAATATCACGCCATGTAACCACCACCATTCAACTCCATATTCAATTTCCCACAAAACCCATATCTTGATTTCTCTGATTGAGGCCAAAATCGAAAACCCCCTAATCGACGTCATGGGTTCCGTGATTTAGAACTTTGACCACGATTTCCCCTGATTCGAGCAATAATTGCAAAAACAGAAGCTACGCATAGATTTGTATCGACGAGATCTTCGATTCTATAATTTTTTCGAAATTTTCGAAGAGTTTGAATTTTCATTTGATTTTTGAATTTTGAAATTGAATCTAGGGTTTGTATCCGTTGGGGAAGAGGAGGAGCTGATGAAATTTTACGCGCAGACAAATGAGAATACGTGGAGGCTAGGGTTTAGTAGGGTATTTATATAAAGTTGAAATAGAATATATGGATCGGGTTGATAGATATACGTGCTAACGCTAACGTGGCCCAAAAAGCCCGTTCTGACCCCAGAACGAAATTGGGTAAACCCATATATCAAAATAGGTGTTTTAAAATATTTTAAACGCAATGGAATAGGTTTTACGTCCAAATTCCATCGTATGTAGAAGTTATGCGGAAATCAATATTTTCAAATTGATTTCAATTAAATTGATTTCAAGGCGTTTCAAGCCCATACGATCAAACGACAAGTCTGATCGATACGAAACTTGAAATCCTATAATAATTCACTGTTACGGATCCGATGAAACTTGTTTCTTCAAAATCCGAGTCATCGGTCAAAATGGTTATTTTTACATTAATTAAATAAATTTAAAATAAAATAATTAAATCAAATTTCAAATTTAAATTCTGAAATTTGCAATCTTTATCACTTTATACTTCTCAAACATTAACAATGATTTAACAATTTTTAAATGTCAATTTATTAAAGATTAATCAATATAAATTTTCAATTTCATAAAATTCAAAAATATAGATAAATTTCCAACATTTCCATTAAATTGAATTAACCCATAAATATTCCATTCATAATTTCAAATAGAAGAGTTTACCATTGGATTTAAAATTATTACATAAATATTTCCAAATTTAACTTGATTTTTAAATTAACGTAATAGTTAAATATTTGATTTCATTCATTTGCAATAAATCCAATTATTATAAATCAAATAAATTAAATCACTATTTAAAATTCAAATTCTATAATTCATAAATTGGCCTTTCATTCAATTTATTAATTATTGACTTTAATTAGCAAAGTCTATATCTAGGCACATTTAATATTTTCGAAATAAATCCACTTTATAACATTTAAATTAAATTCCTTTCGTGTACCTGTCATCTAAAATTTCGTTACGTATTATTACATCAATTTATATAACCTTTAATCCATTCCCAATTCTATTAATTCCAATAAATTAGAACTTCACAATTTGCTTACATTAATTTGAATTGTACTACACTGATTATATTTTTGCCAAATAGATACATTAATTTCAATTAAATATTCTCTATAACTTATTTCTTGGTTTCATACATTTTATTTCCCAAATTTCTATCTTGTATTAAGTTTACGTTTCGATTTTAATTTATATTCAATTATAACCTAACAGTCATTTCAATCAATTGAATTGTATTGAATTTTGTTATCCATCAACTGCCATTTACACTACAACCTTAATTTACACAGTTGCTATTAGAAAATCCTATTGGATTGGTTAATTAAATGTTTGCTTTAAAATTACTTTTTTCTAAAAAAATTATGTTCAAGAGCAACAATTAACACTTTCCATCATTATACAAATTTGAATCCCGTTCTCGTTATTCTTAATAATTCACATAATATTATAACTTCGTACAAGACATCCAATTACTATTTATTATTATAACTTTACAATCTATATAAATTCATTGATTGATTTACTATTTTCCTTTGTTTACTTGTATTCAATTCTTAGCTTAGTATGACAATTTATAGTACTCCATTTAATTGACATTTCATTTCAATTGTTAATGCTTAGCTTAAATTTCTACGGTTGCATTTCATTTACACTTCCGTTACTATATTAATAATTAGTAACGTTTATATAAATAACACATTATAATTACTTACCATTTAAATGAGTTTGATTTCTAATAAATTAATTGACCAATTAATTAGGTAATTTATACAAATTTGTTATCATACCCATACATTTACACTTATAACTAAGTCCTACATTTGAATTTATTTATTAAATTGAAATGTTCATTCAAGTTTATAAATTATTAACTTGCATTAACAAAATTCTCTAATTTGTTCCAATTACTGTCAACAATCCTTTATTACATTAAATCAATCTAATACTTTCCTTAAATTTCTCATATTCAATTTATATCCAGGTAAAAAAAATCTTTTCACTACTCAATTCATTTGAATTTATGCAAATTACTATAAATAGGTTTTAATTACCATTGCTATATTTTAATTTAGCGTTCATTCCAATATTAATTTATCACCTTTATTATTTCTACTAAAATTTAATTACAAAATTTCATTAATTAACCAAATTTATTTAACAAAATTTACGGGTCGTTACACTCTCCCCCACTCAAAACTTTTTGTCCCCGAAAAGGAAAGAAGGGAAAGAAGAATTAAAAAAAATCAATATATCTTCTTTTTTTGCAAGGCAAGCCGGATTTATAGTGGACCGTCCATTTTTTATTACGAAAGTAATAAAAATTGAAGTACATAAGTAAGGTTAAAGCACCTTAACTACTAAGAAATAAACGGAGAATACAGCACAGGTACGAGACAGCTATGTCACCGTAACTATAAATAGAAAAAACTATCACTCCTCCGAAGAGGAAGAGTCACCATCATCCCCAGCCACCAGAGATGAAACCAAAGGCACAGACCCACAAAGTCCAGCAAAGGGGCGGAAAAGGAGACCAAGACAAGGATCATAACACATAGCATCAGAAGAGTAGATAAACGATCGATCCCAGGATGTATCAGCTAGCATGGCAGAATTCGAGCTCGCATAGAACCCATCCAAATCAAGGACTAGAGATTCACCAGATGGTTTGTATCGAAGGCATCGAAGGTCTAGATAATCATCAGAAACAAAACAGTAGTAGGATCCATTAACCGGGTTAAATCTCATATCAGAGATGGGATCAATCCAACACCCCTCGGGTTTATCCCAAGCAACTACCAACAGCGTCGAGGCAGGGACCGGAGCAACTAAAGGCATATCAGGAGCATCACTGGGAACCATAGAAACAGGAGATGAGCCAGGCCTAACTATAGGCAAAGGAGGCAGTCACGAGTTAGAAGAAGGAACAGCTGGAGAAGGGGGAATCAGAGAGACAGGGGAAGAAACCTTGGGGACCCAAATCCTACGAGGGGGGCGTGGCAAAGGAATCTTCGGAGCAGCCGCGTCGGTTACCGAATGCAAGCAGGCAATAGCCAGGTGGCCAAAGGAGTGACAAGAGGAACAAATTTCTGGAACCCAACCATAGCGAACGCGGACTTCCACAACATGGCCAACAGCTAGTTGAACAGGGATAGAGGTAGGAAGAGGCTTAAAGGGGGATATCTCAATAAGAGCCTTAGCATACATCAACCTATCACGCGCCACTGTATTTGAGTCGAAACATTTTAATTTTCCAACGTTACAGGCTAAGCAATTCAAACCAATAAAAGGATGAAGAGCAGAGGGAATTTGAGAAAAAAATACCCAAACGGGAATAGAAAGTACTTGTTCACGAGCACACGCCACAGTAGCAGTCCAAGGAGTAACAATGAAAGGTCTACCATCAAAAAAAGAGGGCTCAGCGTCAAGAACAATCCGACGATCTTCAGGAGAGGAAAACTTAAGATAGTACATGGAGTCGATCAGCTTCACATGCAAATTACCACGAAGCTTCCAAGCTCTCCGAAGAATCGTGGTCACATTAATTAGACGGTGATTAGGTTCAAGAAAGAAACCAACTAAATAATCAGACCAAAATTCCACACCGGCTTGCAAAACAGAAGGGGGAGGGATCATCACTCCATTTTCTTCGACCATAACAAAATCAATCGGGATATAGTTACCTGCATTACGGGGCAAGGAAGAGAATAGAGAAGACCACGATTTGGAGTTAGGCAACGGAGGAGGAGAAGGACCAGGACGCTCCAGAGCGTTAGGGGAACCATTTGAGTCAGCTGGAAATGATACACCAGAGCAAGCAAGACTGGATATAGGAACAGATTTCATAGGAGCATTATCACAAGCACCTGGAGTGCAATGATCAAAACAATGATTGTCAGCAGTTCCACTCACCAGAAAACGCTTAGGCATACTAACATTAGCCCCAGCATCGATCTCAACATTCAATATACACTTCCCCACATCACAAATCATTGAGCCATGGAAACTAACATCGTCACCAAAAATATCAGGACGGGGCTCACCAGCATCAAACTCGCAATCACCAGGGGATGCACGAACATCAATTCTAGAACCATCGAATCCCGATTTACATTTCAATTCCTCATCAGTAACAAGCTTTCCACTGCAAGCATCGGGTGATATAGACTGTGAACTAGTCACGGCCTTAGGCGCTACACCAAGGACAGAATGACGTCTTGCACGACCAGGCGTAGAATTCGCAGCGATAGCCAGATTCGAAGCATGGAGAGGTGGGAACTCAGAGGCGGACAGGAGATGAGGCATTTGGCGAACGGGGGACTGGACGCCGAAAACTCGGCCAGATCTGGTAGAAGAGGGGGAAGAGCGAAGCGAAAAGGAAGGAGGAAGTGTAGGAGAGACGGGCATGGAAGGAGGAACGGAAGCTGGAAGAAAGGTCAATGGGGAGGTACGCGGGAAACATGGAAGAGGCCATGAAATAATTGTCTATTTTAATTTATATAAACAATAAGTCTACAAAATTAATTAATTTAGATAAAATATATCAATTTATAACCATTAAATATTTTTGTACTTAAATTATTAAAGTTTGGAAATCATTTTCAAAAAATATTTAAGTCCAAAATTTACGAATTTTTTTGGCAGAGTCTCCTTTGTACGTAGAGGCTCGGGATAAAATATAATATTAATTATAACAAAATATCACATATAATATCCAAAATATAATATCCCAACACGGGAAAATATGTAAAATAGCGCTATAAAACCGAAATCCGAAAACGTACCTATTAGTCGGGTAATTAACGCTTATATTATGAAACAAATGCAGTAGCAATTGCTTCCCTAACCTGCATTTCACTTATATAATCTAAAAGGTTAACAATTACATAAAATGAAATATTTAAAGTCGTTTCAACCTTAAACAACAAATCAATACAATCCAACAACTACTAACAACAAGGCATACAACCATCACATAAAATTTTACACAAAACAAGCATTCATTCATATCAAACGAAGCAAGTAGTTGTTTGGGTTTAAAACATTAAATTGTATAGAATGAAATATAAACCACTAAGCGCTTCAATTACTCAACAGTCTTAGATGAAACTAAATAGATTATTTATACATCCAAACAATCTTAAAGTATCCTCACCCAAACAACCTTAATGTAACAACCCGCATATTTATCGAGTTTGTATTTAAATATTTTATATTAACTCGTTAATCGGATTTTGGTCCGAAAAGCTACTTTTTGCAAACGGTCAAATTAGGACTCGAGACCACTCCCATTGAGTTCGAAATGTCATTTACAACTTTTTAAGTATAAACATCGATAGGTTTGGAGTTAGTGAAATTTCACTAACTTTTCCCGCTTTGGACTTTGGGTTAGTTTAGCCTATTAAGCCCAAGTTCCAACCCTCTTCTCCTCACTCTTCATAAATTTCCTAACTAATCAAGCTTTGGCATTAATGGTGGAGGGAATGGGAAATTAAAACTCCAAGCACAAATTCAATTGCAAATCCAACATTCAACTCCAAATTCAAGTAGAAGATATTGGATTTAAGCTTTGGATTGCTTCTCCTTGCTTTCAAGCTTCATCTTCATAAACTTTAGTGCAAAGGTGAGATTTTTGTCTCACAAATCTAGTCTATAACTATATTGGACCGTTGGGAATGATTCCCTATCACTTTTGCATGCACATTTGCATTTGGTTTGGATTGGATTGGCGAAAAACTCCAATTTTTAGCATTTTGGTGAATTTTCTGCACTTAGGTCGTTCTGGCCATTTTTAGGTCGTTCGGAGTTAAGTCGTTCGTCCATGGGTCGTGAGTCGTTCACGAGTTAACTTTAGGTCGTTCTGGAAGAATTGGCACTTCGGAATTAGGTCGCTCACGAGTTAAGTCGTTAGGTCGCTCGCGAGTTAGTACCATAGGTCGCAGGGCTTTAGGTCATTCTGGAAGTATTGGCACTTCGGAGTTAGGTCGCTCGCGAGTTAAGCCTTAAGTCGTAGGTCGCTCACGAGTTCGGCCTTAAGCCGTAGGTCGCTCGCGAGTTAAGCTTTAAGTCTTAGGTCGTTTCCGACCTATAATCTCTAGGCAAACGTTAAGTCGCTCGTCCACTAAGTCGGCCTGGTTTATCTCGTAGGTCGTCTCTGACCTAAGCTCCAGATAAGTTGTTCGAGTTAGGTCGTTGGACCATTTACCTTAGGTCGCTCGTCCACTAAGTCGGCCTGGTTTATCTCGTAGGTCGTCTCCGACCTAAGCTCCAGATAAGTTGTTCGAGTTAGGTCGTTGGACCATTTACCTTAGGTCGCTCGTCCACTAAGTCGGCCTGGTTTATCTCGTAGGTCGTCTCCGACCTAAGCTCCAGATAAGTTGTTCGAGTTAGGTCGTTGGACCATTTACCTTAGGTCGCTCGTCCACTATGTCGGCCTGGTTTATCTCGTAGGTCGTCTCCGACCTAAGCTCCAGATAAGTCGTTCGAGTTAGGTCGTTGGACCATTTACCTTAGGTCGCTCGACTCTGTTAAGTCGGCCATGTTGGGTCGTGAGTCATCGTTAGGTCGCGAACACCTCTAGGTCGCAACCACTAAGTCGCTTGACCCCTTAGACCCCTAGGTCGCAGCCGTTAGGTCGTATGACCCTTGAGTCGTTAGGTCGTTAGACCTCATTTTGTCTTCACTAGGTCGTACCGTTTTGGTCGGGGCGCTGCCCCGCACCCCGCCGGGGGCGCTGCCCCCTGGACCCCCGCGACCTGACCGGGCAGGTCGAACCCCGTAAGCGGTGGCGTTGCCCCCGCACCCCCACCTTGGGGGGTTGCCACCCCCCCTGGATCCCCCCTCCGTAGGGGATCTTATCTGAAAAAACATTGAGCTGATTTCCTTGGATTTTATTCGCATCTCCGTATGCGATCTTTGTGACTGATTGTTTCTACACTTTCTTATGTGTTTTGTCACTTTATAATACAAAGGTTTCAATACTAGTAGTAAATATCAAAACTCTTTTAACAAACAATTTCAACTCTATTTTTAATAACAAAGCTCTTTTCTTAAACCGTTTTCCAATCTATTAGTATATACAAGCCTTTACCTCACTCGGATGAGAAATCTAATTAAACGACTTAGTAAAACAAGTGGTATGAAACGCTTGCGTTCACTTCGTCGGTTAATTCTTGGACTTGTTCGATTGAACCTCTTGTGACAATTTTATTAGTGAAGATTTACAGTTTATTCGTAAATATTTAAGTTAAGCAAGTGGTTATGGGACATGAAGCTAAACTTCTATATTTACTAGCTTAGTGTAATTGACACTTCTCGTTGATCTTGATGACCGCTTTATGAATTAGACTAGCAATTGCGCGATGTCTCTTTCATTGCAAGGTTAGACTAGACACCACTTGTGTGATTCCATTCACACATACCTTTCTGCTTTTTGGTTAGTCTTGACCTCAATCTGTGTGATTCCACTCACACATGTGGGGTAGCTCCCCATGGTCTTCGGACCGTCATGTGATAGGCCTCTTTCCCTTTTTATGATTTCTGGATTTCTCGTGTTGATTTCTGGAATTTATGTCATTGACTTGTTATGAGTACAAGTTTAGGGTATGATGCCCTCTTCGAATCTTTGAGAAGATTCTTGTGATATTGATTATCTCTTATTGATTGATCTTCTGTTGATCATTATTTACATACTTATAGTGGTATGTCGTTATGGATATTTATGTTTATGCCATATCTTTTATGTTATATCATGTCATCTGATATTTATAGCTAGACTGATCCGTTTATTATTTTCTTAAATAATACTCGGGTCAGACCGAGATGTTACAGGTGCTTCTGCTTGACTTCTTCCCAGGGATTCATCACTCTGACTTTTGGCTAACTGTTTAGATTAGCAGTTTTCGTTGTATACACTTGAGATATAGACTCATAGTTGTATTCTTTTGTATAGCACGTGTTGCTATTCTTTTGTATTATCGTGGATCTTACTGACCACTACTCTGATGTACACTTTCATGTGTTAGTTATATATTCATATCTTCTTCCGCCTTTGTGATATGGATATCTGTGACTGATTTGTGATATGATTATTTCTATGTTTGTTTCCGAAGATTATTTATAGCCACCGTGTGATAAGCAATTACATGGATGGTCGCTCCTCAACAGCCTTATTCTCCGTGCTAGTTGACAGCACTACTCCGGAGTGTTCTTGGCTAGCGTGGGTATAGAGGTGGGGCGTCACACTTAAACCAAACAACAATAATTCCAAACAACAAATCAAATTTATTTATTATTTATTTCATTTCATACATTTGTTGTTTGATTTTTTTTTTATATAATGATTTCTTATAATTCACATTTATTTCTTGCAAAATTTAAATTAAACTAACAAATTTACTATTAATTTTATTTCATACATTAGTTGTTTGATTTCCTTTCTTTCATTCATTCAGTGATTCCTTCATTTATTTTCATTTATTACTTAAAATATTCATTTTCCATTTTAATGTCATGTAAGTTTCTTCTTTATAGCATCATATTTTATTATAGTAGCATTTTATTTTATTTACTTAAGTTTATAATCATATAGTAAAATTCCATTTGTAACTTAAGTTTACCACAATTACAACATCAAATCCTTGTTTATTAAAGAATTTCATTAATTACTTTTATTACCCCAAGTTATTTCTTGTATAATATCTATTAAATTCTCTTATTAACATTTCAACTTTTAATATTTGGTAAGTCATATATATGCTTTTTAAGAATGTAGTTTGAAAGTTAAACAAGTTTTATTCCATTTTGTTTCTAATTAATTTAATGTTCCATAATTATATCTTTTACTTCATAGGTTACAATTTCAAATTTCATTTAATACCATTTATAACCTAGCATTAAATCTCTTATTTCCTTTAGAGGTTTCAATTTATTAATTACCTCCGTTCCAATTCACTACAGAAATTAAGCTATTAATTAATGGAAACTTAAGAATTAAATACCGGGTTTTATTGAAAATCATTTTAAAATAACAAATAAATGTATATACTTACACTTTATATATAAAATTATATTTAAAACAATTTAAAATTTATATTTGTTTATCAAAATGAACCTGTAGTAAAACTACTACAGTGGCCTTCTCACTTCAAAACTCGAAAATGAATGTCGATGATGCGGCCGCCATCACCGAAATTATTTTCCAGCTACAGAGAGTGGAGTAGAAAACTTATTTCTTTTCCAAAATTTCTTTTAAAACATTTCTTTCAAATTATATTGAAATATTTATATCAGAAAATACTTCTAAAATATTATTATTATATTTCAAAATCATCCAAAAGAGATTTTCAAAACCCCGGGACTTAAGTTCTAAATTTCCAATTTTATTTATTTATTTTAAATCTTATTTCAACTATTATTTATAAGTTTTATTACCTAACAACCAATCTATTGCAACCAAATATATATCATTTATAAAATTTATTTATATATATAGAATATAATAGGCAAAATTATTTCATTCACCTATATTAAAACAAATATTATGTAACAACCCGATATTTTCAGCCATTCGCATCCGCACATGTCGGACTTGAATTGCTCAAAATACCGCGTTGTAAATAAATTTGGAGCAAATGAAATACAATCACAGAATCACAGACACAGAAATATCAGAATAACTCGCAGCGGAAATAAAAATACCATAGTAGTTCATGAAGCTACTATAACAAACTCTCAAAACATAATACATAATATTAGTCTGAAAACATATACAATAGAATCACAAATACATAGAAGTTATGAATACCAGAGCTGAAATGGAACAACTGAAACTGAAAGGAAATAGATAACTAGACAAGCAAAATCTCCAGCGATTCCTAGCTCCAGAAAAGAAATCCAAAGCTAAGCTGTAAATACTCAGGCTGACCCGAGCGTAAAGTAAAACATAAAACACTCGAGTCAGGACAATATATACTTATATAATGTAAACAAACTCAAGTGAACTGTAGTAGAAATGCACAATAACTTAAAGAATGCTTGGGATCGCCCATCCTTTAAGAATTAGTTAAACTATAAATTAATTACATCCCATGGTTAAAAATTTCAAAATGGTATTTATACTTCAAAATCAAATATAATTTCAAAATTCAATATCATTCAAAATATCATAGCTTCCAAACCACATTCATTTTTTTTTAATTTAAATACCATTATAAAACACATTTCAAAATAGTTTATATTTCGAAACAAATTACTTCATTTTAAATCATAAAATGAAGTTATTATATTTAATAATTAAATTATTAAATTTCCAAAATTTTAGTCTTTCAAAATTCATTTATTCACTTAATTTATTAAAACAGATGAAAATTCAACTTTCGCAGCATTTAGAAATTGCTACGGAAAGTTACATTCAAAACAGTTCAATTTAACAAAAGATAGCATTTAAAAATGCTATAATAGGGTTACATTAGTTTCAAATAAAATTTAGTTAAATTCAACAATTATAGCATTTACAAAAATGCTATAATAACCTTTAATTAAACTTAGCCATTTGGTTCATTATTATCAACTACAGCATTTACAAATTTGTATTATCATTTACATTAGAATTAATAGCATTTCAGAAATGCAGTTAATTAACTTCAAGTATTCAATATAATTTCACAAACAATTATATTTTTATTTAAATCATTTTTAGCTTATAAAAACATATAATTTCACTTTTAAAACAGTCATTCAAATACCCTTATATTCATGATTTTATAAAGTTAAATCTCCATTCAAAAATCAAAATTTAATAATAATTCATTAGTAAATTCCAACATTAAATTTTAAATTCATTAAATTAAATTTAACTTAACATTTAAATTTAAATTTTCAAATATAACTTAATTTCATTTTTATTTACTTAACTTAAAATTTACTTTTAAGCCAAATTCACAAATTTCCAATTTTAGTTATATTTCCAAATTTCAACCTAAATATTCATTCATTTCGCATTTTAATTTTATTCAAAAATCATTAATATATTATAAAATCATTTTAAATTCATTTAATTCAAAATATCATAAATTTATCAAATTTTCATATTTAATTTAAATTCCATTTATCACCAAATTCTAATTTCCAAAATAACTTACATTTCAGATTTTCTAACTTTACCATTTATTTATTTCACTTATAAATTTTCAGAAAATCAATAATGCTTTACAAAAATCATTTTTAATCAAATTTTACTCAAAATATTATAATATTTACATTTCTAAAATAATTTAAAAATTTTAGAAAAACATATTTTAACAATGGGTCTGTATTTCATTTTCTAGCCTAGATGAAGTGATACGGGTAATATATCATTTCAACCCGTAATTTACAAAGAAAACCCGGGTTTGATCATTTCAAACCCGCAATCCCAAGTAAATGAAAATAATTGAAAATCATTCAGGCATATCATTTCTGCCCATAATGATTTTCTCCTATTCTAAAGTCCGTTCGGGTATGTATCATTTCAACCCATGGTGATTCTAGTCTACAGGGAACTTGCAGTGTGATAAAGTGATGAAAATAACAGAATAGCAAGAAATAACAGTAACATATGGCATAACAGGTGTAAATATAGGTGTGAACATAATATGAATATAATCTAGCAGTTATAACAGGATGATATGCATTTACAGATTCAAGTGATGTCAGTTTATCACTATATAAGTACATATTAGTCTGGTGAGATTTACTCACCGGTATAAGATGGAGATGACAACCAAATGCTCAAATAAGGAACTTCAAAAGCACGATAACACGACAATGATTTGAGAGTGGGAGAGCCAAGGCTAATTGCCTTGAATACATGAGACAAAACAATACAAATAACATAAGTTTCAACCCAAATTACGATTAACACTGTTAGGAATAAATGCATAAAACGAAACCAAAGTCTTTGCACTTGCTTTGTACCACTAATACTTCAGCTATAGGTCAGGAACACATGGCTAAGTAGTGGGTTTGGATATGGTTTGGGTTAAAATGGGTCGGCCATACCTAGGAAAAGATGATGCAAAGGTATGTGTGCATGGAACTAACACTACAAGGCAACCACCATGGATTCTATGCAACATATGGGCTCGAACACAAGCTAGCATGGTGCGACCAGGTATGTAGTGGGTCAGGTACAGATGTGGAAGTGGATTTCAGGTCATCTATGGGTGGTGGAGGTGGAGTAGGTGGCGGCCAAAGGAAGGTTTAGAGGTGGTGGTGATGTATGGTTCTCGGCTAGGCATATAGGGTGAAGTTTGTTCAAGTTTTGGTGGCGTTTGATCAACTATAGTGCACGGACAGTGGCTTGGGGCTAGACTGGAGGAGGTGGTGGTTGCTTCTGGTGATGGAGGAGGAAGCCATGGTGATGTGGTGGAGAGGAGCCGAGCCTAGAAGGTGAAGAAAGCAATGCAAATAACATAAGAAACAAGAAGGAAAACATGAAAAAGAAATAGAAATTTTACCAAAATTTTTTCTCAGGTTGATGACCGATCTTTTGGAGTTGGGAAGCTTTTTTTTCGTGAAAATGGAGGGAAGTAATTGGCTAAAGAAAATGATAAGGTCAGCCAATAGTAAATGCAAGAGTTGGTTGAAAATGAAAAGCCAAGAATACAAAAAGACTAAGGCAAATAAAGAGTTACAAAACCTTTCAAATTTCAATATTTTCTTTTGGAATTTTAAATAACTGAAAAATACTTATAAATTTAAATAAAAACACGAAAATTTAGTAAATAAACAAAAATAAAAAAATAAATATTAAATATATATAATTAAATTAAGAAAAATAGCAAAAATTGTAAACTAGTCTTGAAAATTTGAAAATAAATGAAATGAACTTTTGAAAAAAATTTATGTACATGAAAAAATATTTATAACAAAGATAATAACATAAAATAAAAATTCATTCACAAAATAAATATATAATTTTTAATTAAATATAATTTAATTGAAGAAAATAGCAGAAAAATAGAAAACAGCCTTTAAAAGTAAGAAATAAATACAGTAAATTTTGGAATTTTTTTTTATTATCACTTTAAAAATATTAAAAGAAAAAATATACATAAAATAACATATTAACAAATATTAGAATAAAATATAACAAAGAAAATATGATTTATATAATTTAAAATAGACAAAATTGCAAAATAAAACAAATAATACTCAAAATTGAAATGTACATAACTTTCACAATTTAAATCCGTTTTCAACGAAACGAAAAGCAGTATTCAATTTATTAAATCTATTTTCATAATAAAAGATAAAATTTAAGAATTTAAATATTTAAATTTGAAATTTAAATATTTAAATTTGAAATTTAAAAATCAAAGTTTGACCCAAATTTACAGAAATCAACATTTCAGGACAATATTCAATTTATACCATTTTGGAAATATAAATCACATAATAATCAAAGTTTATATTTAAAAATGAAAAGTTTGAAATGGAACTAGTTAAAAAATTTAAAAATGAAATAAAGTCAAAATTTAAATATACATAAAAATCTGGGGTTGTTACACTCTCCCCCACTCAAATCTTTTCGTCCTCGAAAAGGAAGAAAGTGGAGAAACAACTAGAAAGAGAAATAGGTTGGAAGACATTCGAAAGAAGGTAGGGAGAAAGTAGCTAGGAGGGAATGCAGGTTGAAAGACAAGGATGAACCATTATTTAAACCATTATACATTTCAATTAAAATTTCATAATATTTTAAACATTTTATAATATGATGAATAGTCATTTGATTCAAATCTGATGGTTCAAGGTAAACAATATTTAAAACATTTTAAATTTTTAGAAGGGAAAATAACTGATCAAAATATTCTTTATACGGTACTTTATCAAGATGCTTTTATCAAAATACTTTTATAACTCGATGTCTTAACAAGTTTACTTTCGTTCCTGCAGACTCTGGCTATGCGTTGATCAGGCGCAAAGCTAGAATTCTCCAAGTACTTAGTAGACTTGTTTCAACACCCAGTGAAAATAATGAAAACACTTTTAAAAAAACAGATATGGAAAGTACAATCCAAACAAATCAACCAAACCGAAACAGCTGTCTAATCATGGATCGCAGATACACAATGGTTACGCCTGGATCCCCCAGGAAACAATCCGTATCCGTAAGCTTTCTCAGCCCTGCGTGTTACGCCATGATGACTAGTAGTGTGCAGGATACACAATGGTTATGCCTGGATCCCCCAGGAAACAATCCGTACCCCCAGGCAAGACTCAGCCAGGCACTTGCGCTACTATTCGCGACCTACAAAGATTGCAGGATACACAATGGTTACGCCTGGATCCCCCAGGAAACAATCCGTACCCCTAGGCAAGACTCAGCCAGGCAGTTGCGCTATGTAGTCGCGATCATAAGACCATGGAGATCACCATGGAATTCGATGGACACTCGAGTATCATATCCGAAAAACCCAAATCAAAGAGAGAGAATAATATCGATAGAATGAATACACAGTGTGGCCACAAAGCGGATATCAAGCAGAAGGCACTTTCCATATCTTTACTTCAAAAATATGTATCATATAGTACCTTTCAAAATCACTTTCAAATATCATACTTATATAAAGTCCATATATATAAGATTTCATTTCAAATCAAATACTTTCCAAAATAATAGTATATCAAATCACACTTATATAAATTTCGACTATATAAGATTTCATTTTTCAAAATTGAGTACCTTTTCAAATCAACAGTTCTCAAATCAATAGTTTACTTATACAAATCATTTTTATATAAGTTCGATAGCTCCCAAATCAAGTATTAAATAAAACAGGTTCTAAATTTTAATTCATTTCAATAGTATTTCAGTTTAAAAATCATATATGATTTCACCAAATCATTTCTTTCATGTTATACATATTCAGTTTCAAAATTTCTTAAAACAATAGGTTTAGAAAATAATCCAAATTTCCAAATCAACAAAATTTAGGTCAAATAAATTCATTTCCATTTCAAACATGTATTCACTTCAAAAGTCATAATACTTTCAAAGTTATGAATCTTTCGAAACCAAAATACTTGAAATCATTTCACTTTGAAAATCTTAACATTTTGAAATCATACATTTGAAATCATAAAACATGCCCTTAATTCTTTACATTTCAAAATTTTCAATTAAACCAAAATCTAAAATTTCCAATTTTAATTCAATTCAAACCATTAGTTCCAATTTAGTTTCCAACAAAACCATTTCAAATATTATAAAATTTCAAATAAAGATTTGATCCACAAAATAAACTATTAAATCTTAAATATATTTCAAGGCTTAAGTATACAATATTTCAAAACTAAATTTTATAATTCCATATATCTCAAATTTTTCTTCATTATTACTTAGTGTTGAAATATTTATTTCATAAATCCATTATTTTTAAATAAACTCAAATTACAGGTAAACCAAATATCCTTTCATTCTAATATAAGCTTCAATTATTCATTTATCAAAATCAATGGTTTTCAAAATCATCTTATACTTACATAAAGTTTATCTTATATAAGGATCAAAATTTTCAAAAATAAATTTCGCTGCATGAAAAGCCATATGGGATTGAACATCTTTGCTTACTAAAAGATTTTTAATTAAGAATAGTTTTGTATATAAAATAGTTTGTATGAAAAATAGAATAAAACAGTTAGTTTAAGAAGAATAAAAGAAAAATAGTTTTGAAGAAAATGGTTTTAAATTTGATAGTAGTTTTTCATAAAAGAAAATTTCCAATTAAATTACAAAGATATCCAACCCAACAACTTTCAATTTCAGCATCAAGTATACCAATGATATTAGGATATAAGATGTACATATGTCATCATTTCGCAACATTACATTTCGATCGCTCGCCCGGTCACACAAGTTCGCTTTCGAACTAGTATTGTCCATTCGACTTCCCTAATGCGGACTTCGATATGGTTTCTCCACTAGAAGCCATCAGTCTCCTTGCATAGCCATATACTATGATAGAGAATTCTAGAATCAAGCCCAAAATCCATATCAAATGTTCGCCATCAAGACTCAAATGAAAAATCCTAACACGAAATGGGGTAATTCACCTCGAACTTGTGTACTCAAACTTGGATCAAATTAATTATGCGAATAAAACAGCATACGTACAACTTATGTATCTATTCCAACTTGTTAAATAAATAGTTTCATAAAGATGTTACTAAGTAAAAACATTTAAAACCAAATTTTCCTCAAACATTTGAAGACTAATTTTTATCAAAAACATTTCAAAACTAAATTTCATATTAGTATAATTCAAAATAGTCTTATTTATTTACTAAAAAAACAGTTTCGACTTATAAAAATCATATTATTTCATACTTGAAACATACAAACTAAACTTATATTCTTTATCAAATACCTTATACCTTTCAAAAAATTTAGCTTTGAAAAATTAACCTTGATTTGGAAGTGCTCGAATCTTAAATTAGTCGAAGAAGTCATATTTTCAATCCAAGAGTTGAAAATCAACAATAAATCAGTAAATCAATTTCAAAAGTTAGGTTTCAAAATCTGAAACTCGAGAACTGAACACCGGCTTACTTTAAATCTTTTCAAATATATATATATATATACGGATCTATCTTTCGAATATCAAACCATACTTCGAAATCTGAAATCAAAATTAGTTTCACGAAATCACTCGCATAGCAAAGCTACTAGAGTGGCCTCTCCCTCACTCAGAAACTCGAAAATCAATGTCGATGATGCATGCATTCATCATCGAAATTATTTTCCAGCGACATAAGTGAGTTCTGGACTTCAATTAACTTTGAAAGACTTCTTTGAAATTCCTTCGAAATCATTGAAATTCATTCGAATACATTTGAAACATTTCTTATTTGAAAAAAATATATCATTAAATCATATTATTATTATATATTTTCCAAAATCTTAAAACCGATTTCAAAACACCAGAGTTCGATTCCTTAAAATTCAAATTTAAAACCTTTCAGTTATAAATCATTTTATATAAATTTAAATTTCTCATAAATTTTCAAAATTTCAAATCCTTTCGAAATTTCAAATTTTCATTTTTGAAAGGTATATAATCCTTATCGAAAACATTTCACTTTTATATATAGAAAAATGGTCATCCTTAATAATTTCGATGTATGCACAATTTCAAAATACAACCAAACACAAATTTCCAAAGGATGATTCAAGGAAAGATTTCAAACAAACAAAGATTCAAAATTAGAGGAACTCTAATCAAATAGAATTCTAGTTCGAAGATAAACTCAAATGAAGATGAGATAATTTAATTACCAAATAGAGGATAGATAAGCCTATATAAATCGCGGGCGAACTTAACCGGTCAACCGAGACTTTAGGAATATAATCAATATGGAAATCTAAGGCAAATCGACCTTCGATCGCCAGAGATAGAATCCGGGTAGAGCAGGAGATAGATAGCATCGACATCCGAGGATACAAAAATCTTCAGTGAATCAATGCCAATTGTAAAGGAGTTTCACCCCTTTACAAAACATTCAAAGATTTACGGAATCACCGCTCTTTAGAGAGGTCATTCCAAAGTAGAGTTACGGAATGCTCCAAAATTAAAAGGAAAAATGGGGAAAACAAGACTGGATTCCAGAACAAGTGGGAGCGTTCCAAAGTTCAAGAAATCCTAATCGATAAGAATCTTAACCAAGAGATTTCTAACAAGGTGGATACCGAAGAGATGAAATTTAGAAAATCTTGATTTCAAAATAAGAACATTTTTATACCAAAATAATCTTTGAAAATCCTTTAAAAATCATTTGGAAATCATTTTATACTTCGAAAATACGTTCTCTCACAAAGAAAGGATTCTGAGATTGATATCACTCATTCTAGGGTATTTCTACCCTATCTCTAATGAGTTTTTGCTCCGCAGGCTAAGGTTTTCCTAAAACCAAAGCTCTGATACCAACTGTAACAACCCGATATTTTCAGCATTCGCATCCGCACATGTCGGACTTGAATTGCTCAAAATACCGCGTTGTAAATAAATTTGGAGCAAATGAAATACAATCACAGAATCACAGACACAGAAATATCAGAATAACTCGCAGCGGAAATAAAAATACCATAGTAGTTCATGAAGCTACTATAACAAACTCTCAAAACATAATACATAATATTAGTCTGAAAACATATACAATAGAATCAAAAATACATAGAAGTTATGAATACCAGAGCTGAAATGGAACAAATGAAACTGAAAGGAAATAGATAACTAGACAAGCAAAATCTCCAGCGATTCCTAGCTCCAGAAAAGAAATCCAAAGCTAAGCTGTAAATACTCAGGCTGACCCGAGCGTAAAGTAAAACATAAAACACTCGAGTCAGGACAATATATACTTATATAATGTAAACAAACTCAAGTGAACTGTAGTAGAAATGCACAATAACTTAAAGAATGCTTGGGATCGCCCATCCTTTAAGAATCAGTTAAGCTATAAATTAATTACATCCCATGGTTAAAAATTTCAAAATGGTATTTATACTTCAAAATCAAATATAATTTCAAAATTCAATATCATTCAAAATATCATATCTTCCAAACCACTTTCATTTTTTTTTAATTTAAATACCATTACAAAACACATTTCAAAATAGTTTATATTTCGAAACAAATTACTTCATTTTAAATCATAAAATGAAGTTATTATATTTAATAATTAAATTATTAAATTTCCAAAATTTTAGTGTTTCAAAATTCATTTATTCACTTAATTTATTAAAACAGATGAAAATTCAACTTTCGCAGCATTTAGAAATTGCTACGGAAAGTTACATTCAAAACAGTTCAATTTAACAAAAGATAGCATTTAAAAATGCTGTAATAGGGTTACATTAGTTTCAAATAAAACTTAGTTAAATTCAATAATTATAGCATTTACAAAAATGCTATAATAACCTTTAATTAAACTTAGCCATTTGGTTCATTATTATCAACTACAGCATTTACAAATGTTGTATTATCATTTACATTAGAATTAATAGCATTTCAGAAATGCAGTTAATTAACTTCAAGTATTCAATATAATTTCACAAACAATTATATTTTTATTTAAATCATTTTTAGCTTATAAAATCATATAATTTCACTTTTAAAACAGTCATTCAAATACCCTTATATTCATGATTTTATAAAGTTAAATCTCCATTCAAAAATCAAAATTTAATAATAATTCACTTATTAAATTCCAACATTAAATTTTAAATTCATTAAATTAAATTTAACTTAACATTTAAATTTAAATTTTCAAATATTACTTAATTTCATTTTTATTTACTTAACTTAAAATTTACTTTTAAGCCAAATTCACAAATTTCCAATTTTAGTTATAGTTCCAAATTTCAACCTAAATATTCATTCATTTCGCATTTTAACTTTATTCAAAAATCATTAATATATTATAAAATCATTTTAAATTCATTTAATTCAAAATATCATAAATTTATCAAATTTTCATATTTAATTTAAATTCCATTTATCACCAAATTCTAATTTCCAAAATAACTTACATTTCAGATTTTCTAACTTTACCATTTATTTATTTCACTTATAAATTTTCAGAAAATCAATAATGCTTTACAAAAATCATTTTTAATCAAATTTAACTCAAAATATTATAATATTTACATTTCTAAAATAATTTTAAAATTTAGAAAAACATATTTTAACAATGGGTCTGTATTTCATTTTCTAGCCTAGATGAAGTGATACATTTCAACCCGTAATTTACAAAGAAAACCCGGGTTTGATCATTTCAAATCCGCAATCCCAAGTAAATGAAAATAATTGAAAATCATTCAGGCATATCATTTCCACCCATAATGATTTTCTCCTATTCTAAAGTCCGTTCGGGTATGTATCATTTCAACCCATGGTGATTCTAGTCTACAGGGAACTTGCAGTGTGATAAAGTGATGAAAATAACAGAATAGCAAGAAATAATAGTAACATATGGTATAACAGGTGTAAATATAGGTGTGAACATAATATGAATATAATCTAGCAGTTATAACATGATGATATGCATTTACAGATTCAAGTGATGTCAGTTTATCACTATATAAGTACATATTAGTCTGGTGAGATTTACTCACCGGTATAAGATGGAGATGACAACCAAATGCACAAATAAGGAACTTCAAAAGCACGATAACAGGACAATGATTTGAGAGTGGGAGAGCCAAGGCTAATTGCCTTGAATACATGAGACAAAACAATACAAATAACATAAGTTTCAACCCAAATTACGATTAACACTGTTAGGAATAAATGCATAAAACGAAACCAAAGTCTTTGCACTTGCTTTCTACCACTAATGCTTCAGCTATAGGTCAGGAACACACGGCTAAGTAGTGGGTTTGGATCTGGTTTAGGTTAAAATGGGTCGGCCATACCTAGGAAAAGATGATGCAAAGGTATGTGTGCATGGAACTAACACTACAAGGCAATCACCATAGATTCTATGCAACATATGGGCTCGGACACAAGCTAGCATGGTGCGACCAGGTCTGTAGTGGGTCAGGTACAGATGTGGAAGTGGGTTTCAGGTCTTCTATGGGTGGTGGAGGTGGAGTAGGTGGCGGCCAAAGGAAGGTTTAGAGGTGGTGGTGATGTATGGTGCTCGGCTAGGCATATAGGGTGAAGTTTGTTCAAGTTTTGGTGGCGTTTGATCAACTATAGTGCATGGCCAGTGGCTTGGGGCTAGACTGGAGGAGGTGGTGGTTAGTTCTGGTGATGGAGGAGGCAGCCATGGTGATGTGGTGGAGAGGAGCCGAGCCTAGAAGGTGAAGAAAGCAATGCAAATAACATAAGAAACAAGAAGGAAAACATGAAAAAGAAATAGAAATTTTACCAAAACTTTTTCTCAGGTTGATGGCCGATCTTTTGGAGTTGGGAAGCTTTTTTTTCGTGAAAATGGAGGGAAGTAATTGGCTGAAGAAAATGATAAGGTCAGCCAATAGTAAATGCAAGAGTTGGTTGAAAATGAAAAGCCAAGAATACAAAAAGACTAAGGCAAATTAATAAAGAGTTAAAAAACCTTTCGAATTTCAATATTTTCTTTTGGAATTTTAAATAACTGAAAAATACTTATATATTTAAATAAAAACACGAAAATTTAGTAAATAAACAAAAATAAAAAAATAAATATTAAATATATATAATTAAATTAAGAAAAATAGCAAAAATTGTAAACTAGTCTTGAAAATTTGAAAATAAATGAAATGAACTTTTGGAAAAAATTTATGTACATGAAAAAATATTTATAACAAAGATAACAACATAAAATAAAAATTCATTCACAAAATAAATATATAATTTTTAATTAAATATAATTTAATTGAAGAAAATAGCAGAAAAATAGAAAACAGCCTTTAAAAGTAAGAAATAAATACAGTAAATTTTGGAATTTTTTTTTATTATCGCTTTAAAAATATTAAAAGACAAAATATACATAAAATAACATATTAACAAATATTAGAATAAAATATAACAAAGAAAATATGATTTATATAATTTAAAATAGACAAACTTGCAAAATAAAACAAATTATACTCAAAATTGAAATGTATATAACTTTCACAATTTAAATCCGTTTTCAACGAAACGAAAAGCAGTATTCAATTTATTAAATCTATTTTCATAATAAAAGATAAAATTTAAGAATTTAAATATTTAAATTTGAAATTTAAAAATCAAAGTTTGACCCAAATTTACAGAAATCAACATTTCAGGAAAATATTCAATTTATACCATTTTGGAACTATAAATCACATAATAATCAAAGTTTATATTTAAAAATGGAAAGTTTGAAATGGAACCAGTTAAAAAATTTAAAAATGAAATAAAGTCAAAATTTAAATATACATAAAAATCTGGGGTTGTTACATATTATGTCGGTCTGTCCAATTAAGTGTTTAGAAATTCCTTTTGATGTCAGAGCGTCCCATGCACCAACCAGAATTTATAAATACAAAACGGAATAGATTAACACAATATTAAAACTTTTTATAAACTAACAAATACGCTCTCTCATATATATACACTCAACGACTCACATAGGGTATTATTATCCTATTAATAAAGAGTCAGACCCCACAAAGCTAAGGTTTATCGCTAAACCAAAGCTCTGATACCACATTGTAACGTCCCGCCTTTTCGTACGCTTCAAATCGATACACGTGCTAATTCAAACCATACAAAATGGCGGATTGTTACGGGTTAATCAGAAAAACAAGAAAGAAATAAAACAAAATAGAATCTCACAGCGGAAGGATAAAATATAATAATCAAATATACAGTTTATAAAGCTGCTTTACAAAATATTCGATACAACATTTATCAGAGTTACACATACCAATAACAATGCAGCGGAAAAATATGAGTGTAGTGGAATATAATAAATAATAACAATAGAAATCTCCGTCTTCGTCCTCCAGAGCTAAAGTCTTCGATCCTGAAACGCTCGGACTGACCCGAGCGAATTGAAAAGACAAAACACTCGAGTCAGAACTAAAAGATCTTACATAAGTTAAATCAACAGAAATAAATATGAGTGCAGTAACTTAAGAGATGCCCGGGATTCACATCTCCTAAGGATCCGTTAAACTATTTACTATGTAGTATGTTTCGCTATTATAATAGTGTCTAATTGTAAAATAAACTTACTTTTAAATAGCGTTAAGGGGTTACCCATATAGCCCTTAACACAAATAATGCCAATAGTCTATATAGTACCGTAATACCTCCTAATCGGGAGGTTAACAGAGGATACTCCATAGGTATGACACAAATAAAAACTCGTACAAGGCGTGATAGGGTAGGTGACACGGCACAACTAGGCAATGCCAGGGTAGATATACCAATTACGCATCCGGGCTGGTGGTAACGCGTAGCTGCAGCTACCGCCCACCTCGAACAGACTCCATCTAAAATCAAAGAAATCAAAAGTGGCTTCCGAATCAAATCCAAAATTCAGAGTATAATGTCGAAGAGGAGTATTCAATAAAGGGCGCTAACCCCCTTGGCCCAAGAATCGCTCATGTTTTAGCCACCTTATGCCAACTCACGGGAGTCCGGTTCACGTATTTACCTCAAAGGAAACGCCGCCACCATCCTACTTCATTCTGGAATCTCCACCGCGTACACGGTTGTTAAAGTGGTTTTCGAGTTGGCAGAGAGTATGACAACTTCCGATCCCGGACTCTTCAACAACCAAACGATATTATAACCCCGCGGTTATTTCAAAGTAATTTATACTTTAAAACTAGAATATAATATCTCTTTCAAACCATATAAATACGATATCGTTTATATTTTTAAAACCTAAATCAATATGAGATCATTTTATTTTATAAATACCCCTTTCCCAAAATCATAATAATTTCAAATATATATACCTTGAAACCATAGCTTTGAAACATAACTTTTATTACTTAATGGTTCAAATACTATATTATTTTGTAAAATAAACCGCTTCTTCAAATTTCACAATAAATTCCCAATATCAATTTGAACCTCCAAATAAACCATTTTAATTCCCATATATTTCAAAGCTTAAATATTCTATATTTCAAAACTTTATAGTTCATAGATTTCAATCTTTAAATATTCCACTATTTCAAAATGGATTCTTTGAAAATTTAATATATATATCAAATCCAATTCCTATTATTTTAAAATTGAAATGAATACTTAATAGAACAAATATTATTTAAGTAAAACCCTTAAACTTTAATAACAGGATATTCTTTTTAATTAAATTAACTTGATAATATTCTTTAAATCGATTGGATATTCATTTAAATTCTCAAATCAAAAATCAAGTTATACAATCATACCCTTTAAATCTTAATTTATTTACATTTCAAAACAAATTTTTCGAAGATAATTCTTAAATACTTTAATTCAAATCATATTCACATTTATCTTCAACCTTACTTTTATTTGAGTTATTATTAACTCTATATACAATAGAATTTCAAATATATTCTTAACCATATTTTATAAATGAAATCAACTTCATTATTTAGCTTATTTTAAATTTCGAAAAAAATTTATACATAGCTAAATTCAAGAATTTTTACTATATATATATATATCAAAATTTATTATTTATTAAACCGTATTCTTTCCAAAACCATAGAAATCATTTCAAAAATAATTTTTATATATATACCGCGGTGCCTGTATATAATTTTCTATCCTATGTCAAGTGATACGGATATTTATCATTTCAATCCGCAATTTAAAAATAAAAAATATGGTTGTATATCATTTCAAACCGCAATCCCGAATGAAACGAAAATGCATAGTAACTTGCAGTTTATACAATATAAATACAACATCCATTCATCCATCATATCAATCGTCAAACATTTATCAATTTATCATCCAATACAAACAATCACATCAATAAATACTGGCGGTTAATTTTTCAATAATGAATTAAATAACTATTTAACTATAGTTTATATGCAATGATAAATAAATTTAACTAGTAGTTTATATGCAAAAAAAATAAATTTAACAAAAATTTTAACTCGCAGTTTATATGCAAAAATGAAATAAATAATAAGTAAATTATATGGATGCAAATTTACCGAGATAATGATGAAATATATGCCAAACGGCTATAAATAAATTTCTAAACACATCATAAATCAATTTAACAAACATAAGTAATTTTAGAAGTTGTGAGTAGGTTAAAACACTCACCTTTTGAATTTAAATCGAATTAAAATCCGATTTAAACCCTAAAATTTGACAGTCTCCAGATCCATCCAAACCAGCGCCAAAATGTCCGGAATTTTATTACGATCCTAACAAAAAAACCGCATGTGAATTGGTGTTCGTATGCAAGAGTTATGCGCGTTTGAGCGACATAAGTCAAAATTAAAACAAATAATAAAAAAACAAGACGAACCAATGGGAAGCAGCCACGTCAGCGTCTTCATAATTGCAAAATCACGCATGCCACTCGCATATTTTGAACCCAAAACCGCTCACCAACATCCACCTTTGACCGAGTTTTGCCAACGCCACGGGTCTCCATCTCACTGCCGAACCTCACCGCCTCGATGCTTGCGAGGAGCCGCACGTATCCCCCTAGGTCCGGCCCCCCTTGTCACGGCCGGCCGCCACCAAGTTCTAGGGTTTCCGAACCCTAATACGCAAATTTCGGCCACCACATAAAAAATCACGCCATGTAACCACCACCATTCAAATCCAAATTCAATTTCCCACAAAACCCATATCTTGATTTCTCTGATTGAGACCAAAATCAAAAACCCCCAAATCGACGTCATGGGTTACGTGATTTAGAACTTTGACCACGATTTCTCGCTGATTCGAGCAACAATTGCAAAAACAGAAGCTACGCGTAGATTTGTATCGATGAGATCTTCGATTCTATATTTTTTTCGAAATTTTTCAAAGAGTTTGAATTTTAATTTGATTTTTGAATTTTGAAATTGGATCTAGGGTTTGTATCCGTTGGGGAAGAGGAGGAGCTGATGAAATTTTACGCGCAGACAAATGAGAATAGGCGGAGGCTAGGGTTTAGTAGGGTATTTATATAAACTTGAAATAAAATATATGGATCGGGTTGACAGATATACGTGCTAACGCTAACGTGGCCCACAAAGCCCGTTCTGACCTCGGAATGAAATTGGGTAAACCCATATATCAAAATCGGTGTTTTAAAATATTTTAAACGCAATGGAACAGGTTTTATGTCCAAATTCCATCGTATGCAGAAGTTATGCTGAAATCAATATTTTCAAATTGATTTCAATTGATTTCAATTAAATTGATTTCAAGGTGTTTCAAGCACATACGATCAAACGACAAGTCCGATCGATACGAAACTTGAAATCCTATAATAATTCGCTATTACGGATCCGATGAAACTTGTTTCGTCAAAATCCGAGTCAACGGCCAAAATGGCTATTTTTACATTAATTAAATAAATTTAAAATAAAATAATTAAATCAAATTTCAAATTTAAATTCTGAAATTTGCAATCTTTATCACTTTATACTTCTCAAACATTTACAATGATTTAACAATTTTTAAATGTCAATTCATTAAAGATTAATCAATATAAATCTTCAATTTCATAAAATTCAAAATTATAGATAAATTTCCAACATTTCCATTAAATTTAATTAACCCATAATTATTCCATTCATAATTTCAAATAGAAGGGTTTACCATTAGATTTAAAATTATTACATAAATATTTCCTAATTTAACTTGATTTTTAAATTAACGTAATAGTTAAATATTTGATTTCATTCATTTGCAATAAATCCAATTATTATAAATCAAATAAATTAACTCACTATTTAAAATTCAAATTCTATAATTCATAAATTGGCCTTTCATTCAATTTATTAATTATTGACTTTAATTAGCAAAGTCTATATCTAGGCACATTTAATATTTTCCAAATAAATCCACTTTATAACATTTAAATTAAATTCCTTTCATGTACCTGTCATCTAAAATTTCGTTACGTATTATTACATTAATTTATATAACCTTTAATCCATTCCCAATTCTACTAATTCCAATAAATTAGAACTTCGCAACTTGCTTACATTAATTTGAATTGTACTACACTGATTATATTTTTGCCAAATAGATACACTAATTTCAATTAAATATTCTCTGTAACTTATTTCTTGGTTTCATACTTTTTATTACCCAAATTTCTATCTTGTATTAAGTTTACGTTTCTATTTTAGTTTATAT
This sequence comes from Allium cepa, assembly GCA_030765085.1. NCBI lineage: Eukaryota > Viridiplantae > Streptophyta > Magnoliopsida > Asparagales > Amaryllidaceae > Allium > Allium cepa. Next base: position 958,797,295 of record CM060932.1, read on the forward strand.
TCAATTATAACCTAATAGTCGTTTCAATCAATTGGATTGTATTGAATTTGGTTATCCATCAACTGCCATTTACACTACTACCTTAATTTACACAGTTACTATTAGAAAATCTTATTGCATTGGTTAATTAAATGTTTGCTTTAAAATTACTTTTTTTTAAATTTTATGCTCAAGAGCAACAATTAACACTTTCCATTATATACAAATTTGAATCCCATTCTATTTATTCTTAATAATTCACACAATATTATAACTTCGTACAAGACATCCAATTACTATTTATTATTATAACTTTACAATCTATATAAATTCATTGATTGATTTACTATTTGCCTTTGTTTACTTATATTCAATTCTTAGCTTAGTATGACAATTTATAGTACTCCATTTAATCGACATTTCATTTCAATTGTTAATACTTAGCTTAAATTTCTACAGTTGCATTTCATTTACACTTCCGTTACTATATTAATAATTAGTAACGTTTATATCAGTGACACATTATAATTACTTACCATTTAAATGAGTTTGATTTCTAATCAATTAATTGACCAATTAATTAGGTAATTTATACAAATTTGTTATCATACCCATATATTTACACTTATAACTAAGTCCTACATTTGAATTTATTTATTAAATTGAAATGTTCATTCAAGTTTATAAATTATTAACTTGCATTAACAAAATTCCCTAATTTGTTCCGATTACTGTCAACAATCCTTATTACATTAAATCAATCTAATACTTTCCTTAAATTTCTCATATTCAATTTATATCCAGGTAAAAAAATCTTTTCACCACTCAATTCATTTGAATTTATGCAAATTACTATAAATAGGTTTTAGTTACCATTGCTATATTTTAATTTAGTGTTCATTCCAATATTAATTTCTCACCTTTATTATTTCTACTAAAATTTAATTATAAAATCTCATTAATTAACCAAATTTATCTACCAAAATTTACGGGTCGTTACATTTGTTCTGAATTTTGGCTAACTACTTAGATTAGTAGTTGAATTTGTTGTATACATTTGAGATATAGACTCCATGATGTATACTTATTCTTTTGGGTAGCACTTGTAACTATTCTTTTGTGATATTGTGGATCTTGTTAGACCACTACTCTGATATACACTTTTAAGTGTTATATGTTCATATCTATTTCCTTCTTTGTGGTATGAACTTCTGTAACTGATTTGTCTTATGATATTTCTATATTTGTTTTCGAAGATTTCATATAGCCACTGTGTAGTAGCTTTGAGTTTGTGTCGGTATGTCGGATTTCCTCTTGTGATGAGAAGTTATATTTTTATCTCGCATATCGGTACTCGCACAAAGCAATTATGCAGATGGTCGCTCCTCAACATCCTTATTCTCCACGCTAGTTGACGGCATTACCGTGTAATGTCCTTGTCTAGTGAGGGTATAGAGGTGGGGCGTCACAATAAGCATGAGTATAAGTATGGTATGGTACTTTAAGTGATGAGATGATATCACTTGCACAAACATATAATCTGAAAAGAGATAAAACAATCCATAAAACGCTAAATATAACAAGCCTTACATCATCGGTATATCACAAATCATCAATAGTGGTTTAGGGGGAATATAACTCCTAAAAAGGAGAAATACCAAAACCCGCCGTATCGGCAAACTCAAAGAAATCTCAAAGAAATCAGCATCTCAAAAATATGCCACAATGCAATCAAATATAACTCTCCAACACAGGAGAATATAATTCTAAATAAACACCAAAAGGAAAATCTCAAATAATGCCAGTGTAGGCAACTCAAATTCCCGTAAGATAATCGCCATATATATATATATATATATATATATATATATATATATAATGGCTTGAATGGCCAACCATGAAAAAGACGACACACTCAGGAAATCAATGAAAACATCTCAAAATTTTCACTTGCTTTTGGCCGAAGCCTGCCAAGTACTGATCTCTAATATGGTACGACGCCTAAAGGCAAATACGTCGCAATGATAAATACGCCGTAATGGCAAATACACCGTAATGGCAAACGTCTCAAGGGCCAATATGCCGCAATGTCAATGACCTGAAGTCAAGTACTGGCAACACGCCACAATTGCAAATGTGTCGCAAACTCTCGGATGGGAACCCAAATAGTGTTAACGTGTGTCCCATACCACACGTTCGTACTAAACGGTTTACTAACTGCTAGTAAATTTCATACACAAAGCAGTAAAAAGTTTAACTCATCTCATCGGTAAACTCGAGTCGAAGGTCAAAACGATCAAACGGACAAAGTCGGGAACTAACCTATAAGATAAATGCATGTATCCTATACCACGTGTTTTACCAAACCGTTTAATTCTCCTTCTCATCCGCTCGAAATGTGCAAAAATGTGTAATTTATATATAAAATAATTTATTTTGGAAAACAATCTTTGAAAACCAATTCTCGAAATCAATTTGAAAACCCTATTTGAAAATTTCCCTTATTATAGAGAATACATAGATTTTACACTTGAAAATACTTGAAATACTATATAATTATTATTTTGAAATGACCATAAAATTTAAAGATTATGTCAAAATTGTTTGGAAAAATCCATGCTTGAAATCAAAGAAATCACTCAAAACCGTCATCAAATTCAATTCAAGTTCAATTCAAACTTGAATTTCAGATTCATCAAAACTTGGCTAACCTATTGATAGGCATTATAGCCCTCAAAACCTTTCAGAAACATCACAAAAACATGAAGTAAAAGTCAAAATTCGGACGGAAAACGACATAAAAATGCATAGGCAAAATAATACCCAGGTCTGAAATCTTCCCTGGGTTCAACTTTCGGACATGAAACAGGTGGCCAAACTACCTATTATAGAACTAAAAATTGGTGTGCACATAATAGAAAACTTCGGCTTTCAAACATAAAAAGAATCAATGAATCCCGACTGGAAATGAAAAGCTTACACTGTCTCAAACATGGACTCAGGCCATGTTTGCAATAGTTCAAAAACAAAAATGTGCCCAGGCATGAAAACCATCTTGGCTTCAACTTACAGGTCTGATACAGAGGACAAAACGACCTCATATTGAGCTGAAAATTGGTATGCATATACTAGAAAACTTCATCTTTTAAAAAGAAAAGAATCAATGAGTTTTGACAAGAAATGAAAAAATTACACTGTCTCAAACATGGACTCGGGCCACGTTTGCAACAGTTCAAAAAAAACATATGTACTGGCCTGAAAACCATCTCAGGTTCAAATTTTAGGCATAAAACAGAGGACCAAATGACCTCATATTGAGCCGAAAATTGGTATGCATATAGTAGAAAACTTTATCTTTCAAACCATATAAGAATCATTGAATTACAATAAGAAATGAATGAGTTATGTTGTCCCAAACATGGACTCAGCCATGTTTGCAGCAACTCAGAAACAAAATATGCCCAGGCAAAAATATGAGTTTTTGTTAATTTTGCAGCTAAGTCTTGAACACTCAAATGACCATATTTTTCAACCAAATTTTGCAGAGACAAAATTCAACGTATAAAATGCTATCTGGAAGGAATGATGCAGTAATTCGTTGTTAGAATCAATAGTTATAAGCTTTCAAAGTAGCAATATAAATCAGATTTTGAACAGAGCAACTATAGGAATATGCAAACATAAACTAATTTATTCGGTGTTTTAGGAGATTTTTAGCTTAGCTCAGCTAGCTCTTGTGAATTCTATAACTCACCCTGCTGATTAGATGTTAAGACTCGGATTATAGAAGCAAAGTTGAAGCTTTTAGCAAAATTAGAGCTTCTAAGGACCTGTAGAAAGCAAATGAAGAACATGCAAAACAATGAAGAGATTGTTACATACAAACCCAAATTTTGATTTTGACGAAATATTCAGTTTTGGAATGGATTGACTTTAGATTTACACCTTAGATTGAAGAATTTATAGTTTGCTTGAACTAATTTTTGAGTTTGGAAGCTTTGATTTTGCAAAGTGGTGGAGTTCGGTTTCTCACAGCTTGATGAGGAAGAAGATGAGATTTTGAACGTACTGCAAATATTTTTCTCACTTCCTCTATCTGATTAAAAGCACTATTGGCCTTGGATCCAATAATTAAGAGAGAATTAATTAGGCTAAGTGAATTTATTTAACACTTAAAAATCAAATATGTACATTTTTACACTATATTATCAAACAAATGTTATTTTCTTCAATTTTTCACACAATTAAAATATGTAAACTTACATACATATGAAATAAAAGATTTTACACTATATGAAAAGAATAATTTTTATTTATAAAACATTTTTATTATCAAATCCTTTATTTTACAAAAATATAAAATTTCACATTAAATGCAAAAGTCAACATTTTTAACTTTTAAAATTCAACAAAAATATTTTTCTTGCTTAAAAAAATATAACTAACCATTCTAGACTACAATTAAAACACATTTTAAAACAAATTTCCACCTTTTAATAAACCACCCTTAAAAAATTAAATACTTCTCTTAAAAATTATTAAAAGAAGTAAATGAGCTATAATTAATGTAATCATTGCGTTTCTCTAAAATATAAATCATTTTCTATTTTTAAAGCCCATATTCCATTTATTATCATCCTAAATAAATTAAAATAAAGTTCTAAACTTTATTTTCACAATTTTAATTCCAATTTCATTGTTTATTCCAATAAACAATTTAAAATTTCCAATTTAATTAATTTACAATATTAAATTATAATTACCATTCTAATTTAGTATTGATAGGTAATCTCCGAACCAGGGTTGTTAAAATATCGCTAGAGGTAGCTAACCTCAGTGGCCAGACATAGGCTCCGGTTTTAGTCATTTTAATTATGACACGAGTGCCAAGCTGTCCATCATCGTTCTCTTACTTCATTCCAGTAAACGTTCGCCAATTCAACCACTACATTCTGGATATCATCCACCACATACACAATTATCAAAGAGGTTTCGGGATTGACATGGAGTATGTAAATATCTGGCCCCGGTTTCTTTAATAACCAAACGTTATTTGACACACCGGTTAGTACTTTTATATTTCGAAAACAATTCGTACTTGATATCAAAATATCATATTCATTTCAAAATCAAATCCATTTTGAAATCATCATATTTACTCAAAAATCATATTCAGTTCAATATCGCATTTTCACTTGAAAATATCATTTCATTCCAATATCTCGATTTTGCTTTCAAAATTTGTTTCGAAATTCCATTTAGATTATAACTTCATTTTAACCTATTTCGTATTTAAATCCAAGATTTAAGTATAAACATTCCAACTTTTGATCAGTTTAAATTTTTAGAAAATAGTTGAAATGTTTTAATATAATTAAATAGTTAAAATAGTTCAATAGAAAATAGATTGAGTATTAAAAATGGCTTATATAATAAAATAGTTTGGAAAATTAAAATAATTCGAATATTTGAAGAAGATAGATTTTAAACAGTTTATACTAGAGTAATTCATTTGAAAATAGTTTCAAAGTCAAATCGGTTCACTTTCCAAATTTTCCAATTCAAATCGCCTTCAATTTCCATCTTGATTTAATCGATTCAATTCCGATTTCATGTTGAATTTTACTTCGATTCCAAATTAATTTCACATCCAATTGCAAATTAATTTCAATTCCAATTCCAAAAAATTTCAACTCCAGTTCCAAATAAATTTCAACTCCCATTCCAAATTACTTTCAACTCAATTCTCAAATTTAAACCATTTCAATTTACGATAATTCCGAGTTCGATTTCCAAAATATTGATTCAAAACACTTAAATCAAATTTACCTTCAATGTCCAATTTAAAAATCCAAATCTTCAAATATAATTCAATTCCAAGTACAATTTTGAAATATCGTATTGTATCACTTTTACTTAGAAAAATTCAAAGTTCGAATAAAAGTCCAATCTTTTAAAACAAATCAATTTGTGAAATTCACATCATATTCCGATTATAAGTTAAAATCTCAACTTTGATTAATTAAACAACTCCTGTTTCAAATTTAAATTTCAACATTTTGAGCTCTAATTCAAAAATGATTCGATTACATAATCTTAATTTTTATTTCTTAAAAACCAAATCATTTAAACAAAAATTTCAAATCAAAATTTGGAAATCATTTAATTTAAAATCCTTTTAAAATCAAATAATTCTCTATCCTATGGCCAAGTGAATAAATTATTTCAATTTAATTTCAAGGATGGATATATATCATTTAATCGAAATTAAATGCCATAGATATATACCATTTCAACATATTTCTTAATTTATTTGAAATAATTCAATTTATAGTTTTATATAGTGTAATTAGTATATAGGATGATAACATGATATATCAAAATAAACAAACATCCAAATATCAATCAATACCATCCATCACAACCAATCATCCAACAGTCAATAAAATTCACAACATTTTCATAGCTATCAATATCCGGTATTTTACTGGCAATTAGATTTCAATTCAATTTAACAGTCAATTCAAATTCTATCAATTAATTTAGATGTTAATTTAAATGTCAAATAAACTTATCAATAAATTTCAAACCTTTCCAATATCTCCATTTCAATCTATACAGTCATGTCCGAATATCGAAGGGGAAATTTCAACAAATCATAACATACTGAATATCAATAACATAGTGAAACGTGACATGTCCAAATTAAACTTTTTCTACACTTGTGTACATACATATGATGTGTATATCATGTCAACATATGCACATATCATTCAATAATTCATCTAACCAATATATCAATCTAAATTAACGACGAACATATAAAAATGACAATTTCAACTTTTATTAACTTGCATAATGATATTAGTTAGGTGTGATTGTACAAAAACACTCACCTCAGCGACGACTTGAGATAGATCCACGATATGACTTACAAAACGCGACGCGATCGGACACAACGACGCAACTTCAACTCGTACACTCACTATGCTTCAAATCAGAACAATTATTCTTCTACCTATTAATACAATCCTTTGTTTTTTAAAACATGCATGGCTGGCACAAGGAGGAGGAAAACGACCTAAACTCGGACAAGCAAGGCTAGGCGACACAGCTGGTTACTGATGGTGGCGTAGGCGGCAGGGAGAAAGCAAGGAAGGTGAGTAGTGCAGTTTCGGTTGTTTATATGATATATATACATATATATTTGTGGAATATTGGCAGCTGCTGGGAGGTTAGGTCAGAGGATGGTGTGCCGGCGTCAGTTGCGGTGGAGGCTGGAAGCAGGATAGAGGCAGTTAGGCGTTGGTTGTGGAGGAACCGGAGGTGGAAGTGGGCACCTCGGTTGCTCGGTTGTTTTGTGTTTTTTTATAAGGTGGCGATGGCGGGAAGCTGCGATGGGGAAGGAGAAGATGCGGCGGCAACTAAAGGGGAGGGGGGAGAGACAGGCGCGGTGACTGGTAGGAGTGCGGCGGTGGGCGTGGAGGGTCGGTGATCGAGGTGGGCGATGAAGAAAAAAGAATGGTAGTTATATATTTTCGAGTTATATATATTTAATACTTTGCTTGCTTTGTTCGAACATAACTTAGCAGAAGATAATATAAAGATGGGAGAATGTTACTTGGTCATGTGAGCAGGTATGAGAATAGTTCTTTTCGGCTACCAATTCAACAGGCGAACGTGATAATTTATTATGACTGGTTCAATTTTTATATATATATATATATATATCATTTTTAAACGTGTACCGTACCAATTCAACATATTTGTAACGACCCACTATTTTGGACCATTCAAATCGACAATAAAACCACACATGTCAGACTTGAATAATTCAAAACAATAGATTATAATATAATTTAGAGGAAATAAAACCAATCACAGACACAGAAATTTAGAATAACTCGCAGCGGAAATAAAATAACCATAGTAGTTCATGAAGCTACTACAACATAGTCTCAAAACAAGTACATAATACCAGAGTCTGAAAGCAAATAAAATAGGAAATCCAAATGCATATATATCCACTAATACATAAGCTAAAAGGAGATAACTGAAATAGAAATAGATAGACAACTAGATAGGTACAATTCTCTAGCTCCAGAAGGTGAATCCAAAGCTGTGATACTCAGGCTGACCCGAGCGTAAAGCAAAACACAAAACACTCGAGTCAGGACATACATACTTATACAATGTAAACCAACTCAAAACTGTAATAGAAATGCACAAGTAACTTAAAGAATGCTTGGTATCGCCCATCCTTTAAGGATCCGTTAAACTATCTACTATGGAGTAATATACGCTATTATAATAATGTCTAAAGTAAAGTATAATATATTTTAAAAATAGTGTCAAGGCTTTACATTTTCCACCTTAACACATTTTATAGTGCCGATGGTCTATACAGTACCGTAGTCCCTCCTAATCGGGAGGCTACCAGAGGAAACTCCATAGGTACGACACAAATAAAACTCGTAGTAAAGCACGCTAGGGTAGGTGACACGGCATAACTAGGCAATGCCAAGGTAGATATACCAATTACACTTTCGGACCGGTGTAACGCATAACCGCAGCTACCGCCCACCTCGAGCCACACTCCCAAAAAAAATCAAAGGGCGCACCCAATCAATCACAAAGTAATAGAATGGTATCGAAGGAGTGCGTCCGATTAGAGGAGCTACCTTATTAGCCTGTCAATTGCTCCTGTTTTAGCCACCTTATGCCAACTCACGGGAGTCGGGTCCACGTATATACCTCAATAGAATGTCGCCACCATCCTACTTCATTCTAGAATCTCCACCACATACATAGTTGTTAAAGTGGTTTTCGGAGTTGGCAGAGAGTATGACAACTTCCCTTCCCGGTCTCTTTAACAACCAAATGTTATTATAACCCATGGTTATTTATTCAAATGGTTTACATTTAAAATCAAACATATCTATTCCAAAACCATTTAAAACCAAAAGCTATTACTCTTCCAAATAATATCCATTTCAAAAATGGTAATATTTCCAAATCTATATACTTAGTTATAGCATTTCAAAAATGTTATCTTTTTTAGAAATACAGCATATTTTAAACATAACCTAAAGTAGTATAGCACTTTAAAAACATAACTTATAATAGCATAGCATTTTGGAAATGCTACAAATTATACCATAACATGTTTAAACATCATATCTTCAATTTAAATCATAATTATTTTATAAAACCTATTTTATTATACAAAACATATCCATTTCATAAAATAAAATCTATCACTATTACTAGGTTAGATTTAAAATTGCACATTAAATCAAATTAAATTATTAAGTTATATTAAAAGTTTATATCATAGATAAAATCTTTAAATTTAGTTTCAAACGATTTATTTACTTATAATATTTTAGCTTATTAGAAAACCAATATATATATATATATATATATATATATATATATATTTAAAATCATTTAAATCAAAATTTAAGTTAAAATTTCATATATTTCAAATTTAAAATACTTAATAATTTTTTTAGAAAACTATTATTTAAAAATTAACCATGGGTCTGTATAATATTTTCTAACCTAGGTCAAGTGATACAGATATGTATCATTTCAATCCGTAATTTATAAAAACCCCGGTTTTATCATTTCAAACCCGCAATCCCAAGTCAAATAAAAATAAAAATCGCTTGAGCCTATCATTTCAGCTCATAATGATTTTTCCCTATTCTAAAGTCCGTTTGGATATGTATTATTTCAACCCATAGTGAAAGGGAACTTGTAGTGTGAGTAACAGAAAATAAATGAACAGTATAGCATGATATATCATATTAGGTGATGTAACAAGTATATAATCCAGTGATAACATCATATAAAGTCATGTCACGGGCATACATGAACTTAGATCATCATAGCATATCAACTGCTACACATTCACATGTCATTGTTTCAATAATATATAAGTACGAATGTCGAGAGTGATAACTCACCTTCTAAAGCTAGAGATGACAACTCAAGACACAGAGCCAACTTCGAAAATCATGACAAAGCATGAACTAGATTTGAGTAGATGAAGAGCCAAGATCCAAGTCTTGTAAACAAACAAATATAAGTATACATTCAACACAAAAGAATTTGAATTAAACAATGTAAAAATATGAACAAAGTGGAATAAAATGCTTAACCAATGCAAGTGGGCTCGGCCAACATGGAGATAGGCTTGGCCATTTCAATTTGTGTTCAGCTATGACTTGATTGATCCATGTATGTTCGGCCAAGGCAAGTGAAAGGCACGGCATAGTCTGGAATGTGAAGAGATGTCTTGAGGAAGGCAAAAGGTCAAGGCAAGATGAAAGGTCAGGTGCACAAGGGTTCGGCCCTATGGCTAATGTGGCTTGGCCAGGGTTGTTTGGGCTTGGTCAAGTGGTCAGGTCATCATCTAGTCACAGCTATGGAGGAGGATGTGGTCACGGCAAGGCATAGAAGGTGGAGGAATTGGTGGTTGCCAAGGCTAGCAAAGAGGAAGTGGTGATCAAGGAAAGCTCGCCTAGGGTTTCAACCATGCTTTGGTGATGGGGTTTTGGATCGTGGAAGGTCACGGCCTGGGTAAGGGATCGAGATGAGGAGATGGAGGTCGATCATAGTGATGGTGATAAGGAGGAGATGGGGTCGGCAAAGGAGCATGGATGGTGATGGCCGAACATAGTATAAGGAAGAAAAGAGGAAAAAGAAAAGAGAAGGAAGGAGGAAGAAAGTAAAACTTACTGTAAAATTCTTTTGTCAGGAAATGCAAATGAGAAGAGAGAAGGAGGAAAGATGTTTTTTGAACGGCTATGGTTTGGGAAAAGACACCACTTCAAATTGAAAACTCACACAAATATCCATTAGGAAATTCAAAGCCTAAATGCAAAGCCCATTCCACAAACAAGCTCAAAATCCAATAGAAAATCAAAGGCCAAACCAAAATAAAAAAGATAGAAAATAAAATAGAAAATAGAAATATTAAAATATTTGCATGTAAAACGCTGAAATTTAACAGATTTAAAGAGTATAAATCGGAATTTAACGAAATGAAAAGTATGGAGAATAATAGCATAAAGTCTAGCTTCAAATAAAAAGAATACAAATTAAAAATTAAAAATTAAAAATTTCAATTGAAAGTCAAAGTTTGACCAACGTTGACCAAAATATAAAATTTTCTGAAAATCTTTATTTTATTATATTTAAAAAAATAATTCTTAACAAATCTCAAAAGTACATTGGAAAATTCCAAACTTTTAATTTTTAAATGATTTAAAATCAAAGTTTCGAATAAAATTTTATTTCAAATATTTACAAAAGTGGAAATTAGCCATAAGGGTCTCTTTAGCAAGTGCAATTAGTTTCTAGGACATACAACCGAAATAATTATTTTTAAGAACAAAATGCAAAATAATTAGTTTCTAAGGCCTAAAAACCTATGAAATTATGTCTTGAAAGTAATTGGACGACTAATTTTGTCCTTAATAGTAATTATTCTGCTGACTTTGTCCTTGAAATAAATTTCTGTAATGTGTGTCCTAGAAACTAATTGGAATGCAAAGTTTGTCCTTCTAGTGAAATGCCCCTTTACAAAATTTATGGGTTGTTATAATATTTCTTTTCGTGTACACATTTAAATTTTCAAACATGCCTTACTATATGTAACAACTAGTTTTATAATTTTTTTAAACTAGTTTTATAATTTTTTAAACGAGTGTTTTTTCATAAACATATATTACAAAAATTTTGCAACTTATAATATGTAACCGCCATTAACCTAGACTAAAATAACGTACAAAACAAACCGAGAGTCCAAACACGTAAAATGAAACATCACTATGCTCAGTGTGTTGATACGAATGCATTAGCACACATAAAACTAGTTATTTAACGCTTGGGTGAAAATTCTTATTTACACAATATCGATTGTCACTACCGTAAATCGATCATACAAATCGATTTAAATGAAGCGAGCGAAAGTGGAATTCGACGAAACGAATGTCAACGTTTTTATTATAAATTTTCCAAAATATTTTTACGTAAAGTATTTAAATTTCTGAAACCAAGATTCCACAGTTTTATATTAACGGTTGATTTTATGTTAAATTTCAAATTGCTTTAAATTTTCGTTTTATATTTATATTTCAGATTTTGTTCATTTAACCAATCGTACACAACTTTAATTTAAATTCGAAATTTAAATTCTCAACTTAAATCAAGGTCAATTTAATCGAATTACTTTTCAAAAGAATGGTAAATTTCGGAATCGTTACATTCACCCCCACTCAAAACTTTTCATCCTCGAAAAGGCATTAGGTAAAGAATATATTTTATTCGAAATAATCAACTTATGAGCATAACCATCTTATTTGCAAAAACAATTACCATGCTTCTACTATGCCACTCCGATATTTGCTTTATGGAAAATATAACTTATAATTTAAAATATAACTCATACTTAAAAACAAGTTATAAAATTTTTAAAACTTTAATTTTTTTCTAACTCCCGGATTTACAGAAAATTTCAGCAAAGTCTCCTTTGCGTGGCTCGATTGGAAATTTTTAATAATATAATCTGTAACACAAATATAATTAATATATATCAAATATACCCAATATATATCAAACATACATCTCATCTAAATGATGAGGCATTCCGAAGGGAAAAATATAAAAGTCGCGGTATGTGATCTGAGACATATACCTTATTATTACTAATACGAGCAAGTTCGCTCGTATTAAGCAAGCAAAAGAAAATAAATCCGCATATAAATTCAAACGATCTTCGTATATACCTATCTTGATTCAATTTTGAATATTAGTTACTTATCATAAGATATAAAACATGCATGAGTTAAATAAAACCATATAGCATGATTTTAAATCCAAATCATAAGCATAAACACAAATACACAACATACAACAATCATATGCAATCAAAAATTGTTAAAACAATGATATGCAATTAAAGAAACCATTCCACCATCGATATTCATCAAATTAATCCAAACTATCACTATTTACATTTCAATGTCAATATCTAATTTATACACTACCATTTCTCCTAACATCCAATTTTTATAAACATTTAATTGACTCATTTCAATTTATTTACTTCCAATTGATTGACATGCACTTATCAATATTAATGAATTCACATTCTATTAATTTACATTCGTTTATAGTCACATTCATATTTTTCACTTCTATTATTTCATTTCAGTAATTCACATAATTATTACATTTAAGAAATTTGATTCCATACCACATTCCATTTTTTCTTTTCGTATCATTCATATTTATCAAATCTATAAGTTATAAGTGTCACGCCCCACCACTATACCCACGCTAGCAAAGAGTATTAATAGATAATACCGTCTGCTAACACGGAGAATATGGCTGGATAGGAGCGACCATCTATAGCCTTGCTCTAACTATCTATTGAATACATCGACAATAATCACACCAAACAGATCGACATATCCAATGAATATTTAAAACAAAACCATAGGCGGTTGAAGGATCTATCAGAACAGAATATAACAACTCAAACGTAATACACATCACAGAACAGTAGACCATCATATACATATATACCGATACATAACAGAGTATACAAAATAATACATATCAAGTGGTATAGCCAACCACAATATACAGACAAATACAGAAGAATACACATCAGAGTTTCAACATAATAGGACTATACAAAAGCTATGACAAAAAGAAGCTAGCGAAGTAGTCCATGCGGAAGCAAAATAGGCTAAGTCCAAATGCACCTAACCTGAAACATCTCGGTCTGACCCGAGTATAAAATACACGGGTCAGTCTAGCTAAACAAATCAGTTAGATAAACTGAACAACAATAAACCTGCAAGGTTACATAGTATAACAAATATCTCTAAAGGAGATAACACAATCATCTAACAAAAGATGAATCATATAGAACAAGCCTCATATCATCGGCAACATATAGAAACAAAGGATAAGAATATCCCAAAGCAAGCCAAAAGGCAAATAACAAATACCAATAAGGTATACAAGTTCCACAAGGTAAACGCTACGCATCATGCGGCTCAAAAAGACCAACACCGAAGGGCGATACCTAGGGAATATACATATGAATGAAGCATCAGAAAATTTGCTCGAGCTCAGTACTGTACAAACAAGGATCCATGAGCCCGAAGACTCCAAACCCAATATCACCCATGCGGCTCATAACGACCAACATCGAAAGCGATACTAAAGGGCAACCCAATATCACCCATGCGGTTCATAACGACCAACATCGGAAGCGATACTAAAGGGCAACAAACCCGAAGGCACATACCCAAAGGCAACAAACCGTAGTGGTGAAGGTCAGAGACCCAGTACTGGACACCACTAACTGGCGGAATGTGTCACAACTCTCGAAAAGGAATCCGAAAAGTGTTAACGTATGTCCCATAACCACTCGTTCGCACTAAACGATTTACTATCCGTCAGTCACTTTCACACTCAAAGCAGTACAAAGTTTACCTCATGTCATCGATAAACCAAACCCGAAGGTCAAAACGATCAATCGAATAGGTCGGGGACTAATCGGGAAGACAAACGCACAGATTCATGGTCCGTGTTTTACCTAACCATTTAATCTTACTTCCACTTCGCTCGAAGTGCAAAATTGTGTGTGTGCATTATAAATAGAATTCATAATTTGGAGAAGGGAGCATTTAATACGATTTAGAGAGATTATTTATAAAACCCGTGAATGAAGTCAAAAACAAGTCATCAAGGTCAAATATGCAATAATAACTAATTGGAATCAACACGAATCGATAAAAGTTGGAAATTAACTCAAAATTAGCCAAAATAGGCAAATTAGGCAAGACAGGGGATTCCAGACGTCTAAAGGGTGCATTCAGACGTCTGATTTCGTCTTCTGGAAAATCCTAGCAAAACAAACCAGGCGTCTGATTTTGCGAACCAGACGTCTGAAACCATTCAGACGTCTGAAATTGAGGGTCAGTCGTCTAAGAGTGGTTTCTGACTTTCTTTCAACTGCCGTATGTTTATATTTTTCACTCCAGGTACAAACCAGACGTCTGAGCTTGGTTACCAAACGTCTGGTCACCTGGTCTGGGCAACAATTTGCCTAGGCCAAAGTGACCAAAACATATCGAAAACCAATCGATCCAAATCCAACGCAATAGACATGAATAGAGGTTAGTAATTCATACCAAACCTCAGCAAAAGCAATAGCTTAGATGTGAGTTCCAAAAACTCACCTTTTTAACTCAAAAACAAAGGATGAGAAGACCAAATGCAAGGAAACAACCAACCACTCTCCACTTCAACTCTACAAGCTTCAATCTAAGATTATAACAAACATTTCCTAAATTAGGTTAAGGAAAATTTCTGAAATTGAAGAGGAGAAGAGATGGAGAAGATGAAGAGGAGCTTACCTATGTCTTCTCTTTAATATTGGAGCAAGAATTTGGAGTTTGCAAATGGAATTAGGGCTTGCAATTTCTATTCCTCTTTCCCTTCGACCATTTTCAGTTTTCTTAAGCTAAGAAATGAAATGAGGTTGAATGGATGAAGAGAGGGCTGAGTTAGGGGTTAAAACTAACATATGGGCTGAGCCAAAACCCAAAACCCAAATAGAAAAGTTGCAAAAATTCACAAACTCCAAACATATCAAAGATTATACTCAAAAAGATCGCGAACGCCATTTTGGAACCAATGGAAGTGGTTTCGAGCTCCAATTCGGCCATTTGCAAAAAGTAGCTTTTCGGACCAAAATCCGACTAACGACGCTATATTTAAATAAAACATTTAAATATATAATCGTTAAATATGCGGGTTGTTACAGATCTCCCCTCCTTACAAAATTGCGTCCCCGCAATTCCTAGAGACGATATTTGTAACAACTACAAACATACTACATCCAAAAGAAAAGGAAATAAGCTTGAGATGAAAAGACATACTCACCGTTTCAAAGCAAAGAAAGAAAATCCGGATAAGATCGCTCAACAAATTCTCTGGTTTCCCAAGTACAATCATTGGGATTAGTGGACCATTGAACTTTAGCGAGCGGCACGTCCTTGTTTCGAAGGTGTCGCACCTCCGTGTCAAGTACGCGAATAGGATGCTGAACAATAGATAAGTCCGGTGAGATCTCAAGCTCATGCAAATCAGGAGAAACAATAACAGAATCCGACTCCCGAAGACACTTCCGAAGTTGCGAGACGTGGAACACGTCATGAATACCAGATAAATGAGCTGGAAGTGAAACTCTATAAGGCACAGGGCCAATACGTTCAGTAATAGAAAATGGTCCTATATAACGAGGAGCCAATTTCCCAGTCGTACTGAAACGCATAACCCCCTTCAAAGGAGAAACACGAACAAAAACAAGATCACCGATCGAGAACTCGAGAGGTTTCCTACAGCTATCCACGTAGGATTTCTGGCGACTTTGTGCCTCTTTCATTCTCAATCGAATAAGATCAATCTTCTCGGAAGAATGACGAACAAAATCTGGGCCAAGAATAAGCTTCTCCCCAGATTCCAACCAACATAAAGGAGATCGACACGGCCTTCCATATAAGGCTTCGAAAGGATCCATACCGATACTAGACTGAAAACTATTGTTGTAGGAGAACTCTACAAGAGGTGGGTGATCCTCCCAACTACCACCGAAATCAAAAGTACAAATACGGAGAAGATCTTCCAAGATACGATTCACCCGTTCAGTCTGTCCGTCAGACTGCGGATGATAAGCTGTAGAAAAATTAAGCTTTGTCCCCAAAGCTTGCTGAAGACTCTTCCAAAAATGACTCCTGAATGAAGGATCACGGTAATTCACAATAGAACTAGGAACACCGTGAAGTCTCACGATTTTCTTGACATATAACTTAGCCAAATGCGAAGCAGTCCTATTAGACTTAATAGGGACAAAATGAGCAGACTTAGTGAGGCGATCAACAATAACCCAAATGCTAGAATGGCCTGATCTCGAGCGAGGTAGGCCGTCAATGAAGTCCATAGATATCTGATCCCATTTCCACAATGGAATCTCAAGAGGCTGAAGAAGACCAGAAGGACGCTGATGTTCGACCTTTATACACTGACAAGTTATGCAATTACTCACATAACTCGCCACATCGCGCTTCATGCCTTCCCAATAATAAAGGCGATGCATATCGGCATACATCTTGCTACTACCGGGATGAATAGTATACTTAAAATGGTGACAGTCATCAAGAATTTCATGCCTAAGTGCAAGATCAGAAGGCACAAAAAGACGGTTCTTCTTACGAAGACACCCATGAGAATCAATGCTGAAATCTTGCAACGCCTCATCATAAGATCCAGACTCACAAAGCTGAATAAGATGCAACAAATCAGGATCACGCCGCTGAGCATCGGCAATACGATCCAATAAAATAGGTCGAGCTCCCAAACTAAATAATAGAATAGGAGAATCAGAAAATGAACCTCGATCACAAATTTCACAAAAAGATAGAGTCTCAAGAACATCCCATTCGGCAAGCATCATAGAAACAACAGCCGAATGTTTGCGACTAAGTGCATCTGCAACACGATTACCCTTACCAGGGGTATACTGGATATCAAAGTCATAGGAGGCAAGAAACTCGAGCCAACATTGTTGTCTCATATTCAGGTCCTTCTGAGTAAACAAATACTTCAAGGATTTATGATCGGTATAGAGAATGAAGCGCTCGCCAAATAAGTAGTGTCGCCAAATCTTCAAGGCGATGACAATGGCGGCAAGCTCAAGATCATGAGTGGCATAGCGAACTTCATTCCGACGCAGTTTCCTAGAAGCATAAGCAACTACCCGATCCTTCTGCATAAGAATAGCACTAAGACCACTACCACAAGTATCAGTGTAGACAACAAGATCATGATTCCCCTCGGGAACCACAAGAATAGGAGCATTAGTGGGAAGTTCCTTCAATGTCAGAAAGGAAGCTTCACACTTGTCGGACCAAATATAACGAATGCCTTTCCGAGTAAGGCAAGTGAGAGGAAGCACAACACAGGAAAAGTCCTTAATGAACCGACGCTAATAACCCGCCAATCCAAGAAAACTACGGATCTCATGCACATTCTCAGGCCTCTTCCAATTCTGGATGGCTTCGATCTTTGAGGGATCGACAGAAATGCCATCGGAAGATACAACATGGCCTAAGAACCTAACCTTATTCTCCCAAAAATGACACTTGGAGAATTTGGCTCTAAGCTGATGATGATGGAGAGTGCTCAAGACAATGCTCAAGTGATTAGCATGCTCGGCTTCCGACTTAGAATAAATAAGGATATCATCAATGAATACAAGGACGAACTTGTCGAGATATTCCCGGAATATCCGATTCATGAGATCAACAAAGAAAGCAGGAGCGTTCGTCAAACCGAACGGCATAACGAGCCACTCGAAAGAACCATATCGAGTGCGGAAAGCTGTAAGAGGTATGCTATCCTCCGCGACTCGTAATTGAGGAAAACCTGTGGCAAGGTCGAGTTGAGAAAAGACCTTAGCACCACTCAATAGATCGAACATATCATTGATCCTAGGCAATGGATACCTATTCCTAATGGTCAACTCGTTAAGCTTGCGATAGTCAATGCAAAGCCTAAGAGTTCCATCAGACTTCTTCACGAAGACGACCGCGGATCCCCACGGAGAAAAACTAGACTGAATCAACTGCTTGGACTCTAGCTCTAAAAGCTGCTTCTTGAGTTCCTCATTTTCCCTTGTAGACATCCTCGTAGGAGGACGACTAACTGGTTGCGCGCCTGGAATGAGATCAATGCGGAACTCAATTGCCCGCTTAGGTGGCAAACCCGATACAGGCTCAAAAACATCAGAAAAGTCACAAGCAATAGGAATACGAGATATATCATCATCATCTCGAGAGTCAAGCGAATATAAAGCCATTTCGGAATTATCCACATCCCGAAGAACAAGAGATAACTGAGTAGGCGAATTCGGATGTCGAAGATACAAAATTCTCTCCGAACAAATAATCCTGGCATCATATCTCATTAGCCAGTCCATACCCAAAATCATATCAAATCCCAGACAAGAAATAACGTGCGGATTCGCACGAAAAGAATAACCACATAAAACAATCTCAACATCATCATAAAGCAAACTAAGGGTCGCGGATCCCCCAATAGGATTCGCAATCCTTAAAGAAGTAACCATACAAGAAACATCCAAAGATAAATCATCGACGAGCTTCTTCGATACGAAAGAATGTGAAGCACCTGTATCGAAAAGAACTCGTATACTATAATCATGAAATAAAAGAGAACCTTCCAAAATAGATGGAGATATACCTTTGGGTTGAGAAGGACCTTTAGAAGCCTTGGTAGCATAAAGATTGCTAGACTTAGCACCAGCCGGAACAGTAGGGCAAGCTGAAACATGATGACCTTCCTTCTTGCAATAGCGACATAAGAGAGGTTTAGGACAAGCTCGAATAATATGATCCGGAGAACCACAATTAAAACACTTCCGAATAAAAGGCATTCCGGAAGACTGAGGCTGAGAGCTAGAACTACCAGTCTTCTTCTTCTTAGAAGAAAAAGGCCTGGACTTCTGAATTGGAAACGGCCTCTTGTTGGGGTTCTTGGAAACCTCAACATCAACATCACTATCACACTCCTTCTCGACAGCTTCGAGATGAAGTGCCGAATCTACTAATTCTTCAAAAGAAAGCTTAAGCTGAAGCAACAAAGACTTCTTGAGATATTTCTTAAGACTAGAAACAAACTTCAAATTCTTCTTATAAGAAGTGCTAAGAAATTCAAGACCATACTTAGATAAAGCCTCGAATGATGCAACATACTCAAAAACAGAAGATTTCCCTTGCTTCAACTCAAGGAAGCGACGGGTCAATAAAACTTTTTCAGATTCAGGAACGAACTTAAGTTCAAATCGCTCCCGAAACTGAGTCCAAGAAAGAGTAGACTCATCAATCTCGGCTATAAGAAGCTCATACCAATCAAGTGCATGCTCTTGTAATAAGCTAGAAGTTACAAGAACTCTATCATGGTCAGAATGATCCATACGAGAGAAGATACGCTCGCATGTGCGAAACCAAGCTTGGACTTCAAGAAAGGATTCAGAGCCTTTAAACGGCTTTCCTCCAAGATGAGCAAAATCACTGCACTGACGTGCAAAGGTACACTTGCGAGGTGGAGACACTCGAGGAGGAACTGGAGGCTGAATGCTCCTAAACAACTCCATAAACTGATCGGCAGACATATAAACGCCATCCGGATGTGTGCTACTGGATTGCCCAGCATCCGAACGTCGTCCCCTGCCTCTTCCAGCCATACGCTGAAGGTAAGATAAGAACAAGATTATTCACAAGGTAGATATTACAATATGGGATACTACGGAATAAAATGCATTCCTAGACATATTCCCAATTTCTATCTAACCTTGATGGAATAAAGAGACACGATAATTCAAAGATTTGTATCACTTATACACTTTGATGTATCGTAATATGTGCTTCTATTCTGTGTTTATCATACTTTGTCTTGAACCTCGCTCTGATACCACGCTGTCACGCCCCACCACTATACCCACGCTAGCAAAGAGTATTAATAGATAATACCGTCTGCTAACACGGAGAATATGGCTGGATAGGAGCGACCATCTATAGCCTTGCTCTAACTATCTATTGAATACATCGGCAATAATCACACCAAACAGATCGACATATCCAATGAATATTTAAAACAAAACCATAGGCGGTTGAAGGATCTATCAGAACAGAATATAACAACTCAAACGTAATACACATCACAGAACAGTAGACCATCATATACATATATACCGATACATAACAGAGTATACAAAATAATACATATCAAGTGGTATAGCCAACCACAATATACAGACAAATCCAGAAGAATACACATCAGAGTTTCAACATAATAGGACTATACAAAAGCTATGACAAAAAGAAGCTAGCGAAGTAGTCCATGCGGAAGCAAAATAGGCTAAGTCCAAATGCACCTAACCTGAAACATCTCGGTCTGACCCGAGTATAAAATACACGGGTTAGTCTAGCTAAACAAATCAGTTAGATAAACTGAACAACAATAAACCTGCAAGGTTACATAGTATAACAAATATCTCTAAAGGAGATAACACAATCATCTAACAAAAGATGAATCATATAGAACAAGCCTCATATCATCGGCAACATATAGAAACAAAGGATAAGAATATCCCAAAGCAAGCCAAAAGGCAAATAACAAATACCAATAAGGTATACAAGTTCCACAAGGTAAACGCTACGCATCATGCGGCTCAAAAAGACCAACACCGAAGGGCGATACCTAGGGAATATACATATGAATGAAGCATCAGAAAATTTGCTCGAGCTCAGTACTGTACAAACAAGGATCCGTGAGCCCGAAGACTCCAAACCCAATATCACCCATGCGGCTCATAACGACCAACATCGGAAGCGATACTAAAGGGCAACAAACCCGAAGGCACAAACTCGAAGGCACATACCCGAAGGCAACAAACCGTAGTGGTGAAGGTCAGAGACCCAGTACTGGACACCACTAACTGGCGGAATGTGTCACAACTCTCGAAAAGGAATCCGAAAAGTGTTAACGTATGTCCCATAACCACTCGTTCGCACTAAACGATTTACTATCCGTCAGTCACTTTCACACTCAAAGCAGTACAAAGTTTACCTCATGTCATCGATAAACCAAACCCGAAGGTCAAAACGATCAATCGAATAGGTCGGGGACTAATCGGGAAGACAAACGCACAGATTCATGGTCCGTGTTTTACCTAACCATTTAATCTTCCTTCCTATTCGCTCGAAGTGCGAAATTGTGTGTGTGCATTATAAATAGAATTCATAATTTGGAGAAGGGAGCTTTTAATACGATTTAGAGAGATTATTTATAAAACCCATGAATGAAGTCAAAAACAAGTCATCAAGGTCAAATATGCAATAACAACTAATTGGAATCAACGCGAATCGATAAAAGTTGGAAATTAACTCAAAAATAGGCAAATCAGGCAAGACAGGGGATTCCAGACGTCTAAAGGGTGCATTCAGACATCTGATTTCGTCTTCTGGAAAATCCCAGCAAAACAAACCAGGCGTCTGATTTTGCGAACCATACGTCTGAAACCATTCAGAAGTCTGAAATTGAGGGTCAGACGTCTGAGAGTGGTTTCTGACTTTCTTTCAACTGCCGTATGTTTATATTTTTCACTCCAGGTACAAACCAGACGTCTGAGCTTGGTTACCAGATGTCTGGTCACTTGGTCTGGGCAATAATTTGCCTAGGCCAAAGTGGCCAAAATATATCGAAAACCAATCGATCCAAATCCAACGCAATAGACATGAATAGAGGTTAGTAATTCATACCAAACCTCAGCAAAAGCAATAGCTTAGATGTGAGTTCCAAAAATTCACCTTTTTAACTCAAAAACAAAGGATGAGAAGACCAAATGCAAGAAAACAACCAACCACTCTCCACTTCAACTCTACAAGCTTCAATCTAAGATTATAACAAACATTTCCTAAATTAGGTTAAGGAAACTTTCTGAAATTGAAGAGGAGAAGAGATGGAGAAGATGAAGAGGAGCTTACCTATGTCTTCTCTTTAATATTGGAGCAAGAATTTAGAGTTTGCAAATGGAATTAGGGCTTGCAATTTCTATTTCTCTTTCCCTTCCACCATTTTCAGTTTTCTTAAGCTAAGAAATGAAATGAGGTTGAATGGATGAAGAGAGGGCTGGGTTAGGGGTTTAAACTAACAAATGGGCTGAGCCCAAACCCAAAACCCAAATAGAAAAGTTGCAAAAATTCACAAACTCCAAACATATCAAAGATTATACTCAAAAAGATCGCAAACGCCATTTTGGAACCAATGGAAGTGGTTTCGAGCTCCAATTTGGCCATTTGCAAAAAGTAGTTTTTCGGACCAAAATCCGACTAACGACGCTATATTTAAATAAAACATTTAAATATATAATCGTTAAATATGCGGGTTGTTACAATAAGACACTTACTTTTTTATGTTTCGCAAAACATTTAAATTATAATGTTCATATTTCTTTTCCATATCAACATTATTTATGAACCATTTTATAAAATCATTCCATTTAACCTTGTTAAGCTAAAATTATTGCAATATCACTTACGGCTCGTTTGGCTCGACTTATATAAGTCGCTTTTTTGCTTTTTGCAACTCAAAACCTATTCATTTTGGCTTTCAAAAGGCTAAAAAGTGACTTATTTAAGTCGATCCAAACAAGACGTTAGTATTTTAATGATAATATTATTTCTAAACCATTTAAGTTTATTATATACATTTTACAAGATTGCAACTCATTTTTATTATTATTCCATAATTTAAATTCATATTAATCAATTGGTTCACTTCATTAGTCTATTTCATAAATTTAAACTCATATTAATAATTTTAATTAAGTAAAATTTATTTTATAATTCCAATTTATATCAATAAATTTTCTTTTCCCACAATCAATTTCATTCAACTTGTTGTCATATAGTTTTTTCCCCTTAACTAATTTCATATTCAATTAATTACCATTCAATTTTATTGAAACTCGTTCTACTTACATTCAATTTATTTACATCCAATTTAAATTAAATTCAATTTCTCCTATAAATATCTACTTATACTCTTTTATTTTTATTCAATTTCTTTCGCAATTTAAATTGTGTTTCAAATTATAATTCAAGTTGCATTCATTCCATTAATTCATTTTATAGCTTAAGTGGAATTAATTCACCCCACAAATTTATCTAGTTATATTCAAATCTAATTTAATTTATTTAATATTTATTACATAAATTTATTCCATTTTATTCTTCGGTTTTTTCGACTTTATTTAAGCTATTTTTTTCTGTTATCATTCATATTCAACAAATTCAAATTTTGTAGCTTAATATTTATCAAATCTATAAGTTATACAAACTTATTCACTTAAATTTTATTTTATTATTTTATTTAATTATGTCAAATACAATACTCCTTTATCTAAGCTTCTTGAGTTCAACTTCATTTAATTTTATTTATTTCTCAAATTCATAGTTTCTTTCGTTTGCTTAACCAAAAATATCCAATAGTTTTAAAATTAATTTTTCTTTTCTATATAATCTCAATTATAAGTTCAAAAACTATTTTCATATATTTATCAATTCATACTTAGAATATTTTCTCAACGAAACTTGTTTTAATTGAAAATAAATTTCTTGTAGCGGCAATTTTTACTCATAAACTCGGAAATAAATACTGGCGATGATGCAGTCATCCCCAAAATTATTTCCCAGTGACCAAAGTGAGTTTAGTGTTTTTATTTCCGTCATAAATCTTTTCAAATATTATTCTAATCAAACTCTTTAAAAAATATTAGTATTAATTTTGAAGGCTTCGAAAATAACTTTGAAAACAAAAGGATTTTAAATTCTTAAACTTTTTTTACATGCACTCTCAAGAAAGATTTTATTCATTCTAAGGTAATTAATTACCCTATCTATTGAGTTTACCCCACAGGTGTAACGATCAGATATTTTCGACCATTCACATCCGCTTATATCGGACTTAAATTGCTCAAAAACTGAATTGTAAAATAAATTTGGCAAAGCTTAGAATATACAGTAAATAAATAAATCACAGATCACAGACACAGGGTAATAAATGCAGCGGAAGCAAAGAAATAGTAGTTCATGAAGCTACTATATGAATACATCAGAGTTATACAAGAGACAACAGAAGTTTCAATATACAACAACTGTCTCAACATGATATCAAGTACAAATCATAATACATCACTGGACTCAATTGAATAACTGAGAGCAGAATAGATAGCTGGATCTTCAAGCAAATCTTCAACTCCGAAGGTGAGTCTCAAAGGCTGTATCACTCAGTCTGACCCGAGCGTAAAGAAAAACAAAATACACTCGAGTTAGGACATACATACTTATACAATGTAAACCAACTCAAGTGAACTGTAATATAAGGTACAAATAACTTAATGGATGCTTGGGACCACCCATCCTCTAAGGATCCGTTAAACTATTTACTATGCAGTAATATTTCGCTATTATAATAATGTCTATAGTAAAATAAACTTATTTTAAAATAGCGTTAAGGAGTGACCCAATATTCCCCTTAACACGTAATAGTCCCAGTAGTCCATCCAGTATCACTGTCCCTCCTGATCGAAAAGCCACCAGAGGATACTCCACGGCCTACGGGAAAACCAAACTCGTACAAGGCGCGATAGGGTAGGTGATACAACACAACTAGGCAATGCCAGGGCAGATATACCAATTGCACTTCCGGGCCGGTAGTAATGCGTAGCAACTACTACTGCCCACCTCGAGCCACGCCCCCAAATCAAAAGACTCAAATGTGGCCACCAAAAAAATCTCCAAGTCAGAATATAGTATCGAAGGAGTGTGTCCGATTAGAGGAGCGACCTCATTAGCCCGTCGATTGCTCCTGATTTAGCCACCTTATGCCAACTCATGGGAGTTGGGTCCATGTATATACCTCAAAGGACGTTTCCACCATCCTACTTCATTCTGGAATCTCCACCGCGTACGCGGTTGTTAAAGTGGTTTTCGGAGTTGGAAGAGAGTATGACAACTTCCGATCCTGATCTCTTTAACAACCTAATATTATTATAACCTATGGATATTTATTTCAAATCATTTATACTTTAAAACCAAAATATCATATCCATTTCAAACTAAAGACTATATTATTTCATTTCAAAACCAAATCAACATATCCTTTCCATTTCAAAACCCGAAGTAATAATATATCCTTTAAATTCCAATACCAAATCAATATATCATTTAAATAAAACCCAAATTTTCAAATCACTGAATATTTCCTTTAATTTATTAAACTTGAAATATTCCTTTAAATCATCTTAAGCCAAACCACTTTATAAAGTTAATATTCTTAAATTTTCAAAATAATATTCATTTAAATCTTTTAAATTCAATGTCAAATAATATTCATTTCAAAGTTGTAGCATTTCTAAGTTCATTCAATTAATTATAAAATTTCCAATACATTGCAAATTTCAGCCATAACAGCACCTATAAAATGTTACGGTAGATATAGTAATATTTCAAAAACATTGTCATATTCAAAAATAACGGCACTTATAAAGTGCTACGGTAGGTATTAGTAATTTAAAACAGTTTTCTTTCATTTCAGCAATAACAACACTTACCAAGTGCTACAGTAGCTATGTAGTTCTTTAAAACAGTTTACTTTCAACAACAACGACACTTATCAAGTGTTGTAGTAGCTCTTTAGTTATTTCAAAACTTAGTTTATTTCCAGAACGACAGCACTTAACAAACACTGTCTTAAAACCACGGCATTTCTGAAGTGCTACCAATGCTAATTCATGATTTACTTTAAAAGCTCAGCAACATTAAAACTTCAATTTAAACCATTTTAACTTATAAAAATCATATTTTTCGCTTCAAAAATATTCATTTGGATATCATACAACTTATGATTTAATAAGAATTTTTTATATTAAGTGCTCTATTTTCGCTTAAAACTTCATTTTTCGCTTCGTGGCAATCTTCGTGTTAGGCTGGTTGACTCCATGTATTTTCTCTTGTTCTCCTCCAAAGATGATCGTTGTCGTGTTCTTGCGGCTGAGCCTTCTTTTTTTGGTGGGCAACCGTTTATTATAACTCCTTGGTCTCCTACAATTGCTTGTGCTCGTGAGCAAGTCCTCTCTATCCACGTTTGGGTTTTCTTTTCCTATATTCCCTCTGCTCTTCAGCCATTGCTTAGTTTGAATTGGCTAGCTTGTACTGTAGGTAAATTGAAATGTTTTGACTCTAATACGGTTGCGCGAGAAAAACTGATGTTCGCTAAGGCTCTGATTGAGATATCCCCCTCTAAGCCTCTCCCCTCATCTATTCCTGTTCAGCTTGCTGTTGGCCATGTTGTGGAAGTCCGTGTTCACTATGGTTGGGTTCCTGATATTTGTTCCTCCTGTCACTCCTTCGGCCACCAGGCTATCGCCTGCTCACATTCTGTTGTTACACTCAGGAAATGGGTTCCTAAGGTATCTTCTCAGGTTGTTCCTCCTTCTGCGGCTCCTATTCCTGTCCAGGATCCACCTCCATGTTCTGTTGCTCGGCCTGCTTCCCATTCCTCTTTTGTGGCTCCTTCTGATGTTTCGGTGGTTCCTACTAATGTTCCGGCTCCTATTCCGCCTC
This sequence comes from Allium cepa, assembly GCA_030765085.1. NCBI lineage: Eukaryota > Viridiplantae > Streptophyta > Magnoliopsida > Asparagales > Amaryllidaceae > Allium > Allium cepa. The sequence goes on from CM060932.1 coordinate 958,824,573, forward strand.
ATTTTCCAGTTGTTTGGGACGTGTCTGAGAGATGTTGGGTTGATCACATTTCTGATATGAGATTGAACCCCTTGGATGACACCTATTTTCGATTTGTTTCGGATGATCAGTTGAACCTTCGATGCCTTTATTACAGGCCTTCTGGTGACTCCCTTGTTCTCGATTTGGATGGTCCATATGCGACATTGAATTCTGTCTTGCTTGCTGATTCTTCGTGGGATCGTTCTTTCATTTACTCATCTGATGCTGTGGATTATGGTCCTTGCCTTGCAATCGTTTTCCGCCCCTTTGCTGGACTTTTTGGTAATGTCCCCTTAGTTTCTTCCCAAGTATTGTGGATGATGGTACTTCTGCCTCTTTGGAGGAGACGTAAGCTTGGATTTTTTATTTTGTAGCTGTGACATGTTTGTCACACTCCAATGCTTTATTATCCTTTTCATAGCAGATAAGGTGTTTTTACCTTTCTCCTGTATCTAAAGTTTTTATTACGTTCGTAACAAAAAGTGGACGGCCCACTATAAAACCGGCTGGCCTTGCCAAAAAAATTTATTAATAAATATCCAATTTAAAATAAGATTCATTTGGTAGGTCAAAAGTACATTCTTTCTTAACTCTACTTTAACAAATAACTTAACACTTTATTTTAAAATGCCAACTTCATAAATAAAACTAAATTTTCATTTATTTACTTAACTTAATAAATTTATTTAAAAACCCAATTTCCAATTATCAAGTTAAGTCATTATTTAAGATACATTTTTCCATTTTAATATCAAAATTATTTATTTATAGAACATGACATTTCACAAAAGAACATTTTATCATAGTTAATATAACAGTCAAATTTTCCTTCCAGATCTATTCATTTAGATATCGATTAACTATGATTTCCTAGTTAAACAAATTTTATTGCAAATGTCCAATTAATACTGTATTTCATTTTACCAGTTCAAAATACATTATTTATTATACAAAACATGTCCATTTCATAAAGTAAAATTTGTACAACTACTAGGTTAGATTTAAAACTTCCATATTAAGTCAAATTCAATTATTACGTTATTTATCATCAATAAAGATCTTTACTTCAACTTAAAACCAATTATTAACTTATAAAAATTTAACTTATAGAAAAACCAAAACACCTTTATAATTACAGCATTAAATCAAATTTTAAATTAAAATTTCATATATTTATAAACTCAAAATACTTAATAATCTTTTAGTAAAATATTGTTAAAAATACTTAATAAATTTTAGGGAAACATTATTTAAAATGTAACCATAGGCCTGTATAATATTTTATAACTTAGGTTAAGTGATACAGATATGTATCATTTCAATCCGTAATTTAAAAGAAAATCTGAGTTTTATCATTTCAAACCCGCAATCCTAAGTAAAATAAATACAATAAAAATCAATAAAAATAACTCAAGCCTATCGTTTCAGCCCATAGTGATTTTTCCATATTCTATAGTCCATTCGGGTACGTATCATTTCAACCTATAGTGATAGGGAACTTGCAGTGTGATACAGTAAATAAAATTAACAGTACAATATAACATATCCTATCAGATGATGTAACAGTTATACAAACAGCATTTAACATCATATAAATATATCACAGGCATGTATGAACATAGCATATTAATTTATACAATTCACTTGTCATCATTCCACAATTATAAAAGTACGTATGTCTAGAGTGAATAAGTCACCTTTTTGAAGCTAGAATTGAAATTCAAACCCAGATCTAAAATCCACAAAGCACGAAAAGGCACGGCAAAGAACGACTATATTTTTAAGTGGATGAAGAGTCGGATCCAAATCTTGTATGCAAACAAATATCACAAACATAAGTATGTGATACAATACAAAAGAATAGAAATTAAAACAATGAAAAATATGAGATAAACATGACATAACCTTTGCTTCAACCACCAAGTGGGCTCGGCCTTGTTTTTTTGGGTCAAGTGCATCTCTAGTCATGGCAAGGAGATGATAAAGTCATGGAAAAGCAAGGCATAGGGTTGTATTGAGTGGTGGCCGAGGTTAGAACCCAGAGGAAGGTGGAAATACATGGCTTGCGATGGTTTTGGTCAAGTTTTGTTGGTGGATCTAGATCTAAGGGTCACAACCATGATTTGAGGAGGTGATATAGAAGTGATGGTCGGTCATGGAGGAGGTCGAGAGATGATGGTTGGAAATATAGGTGGAGTGGCCGAGCATAGGAGGAAGAAAAACAAAGAAAAGAGAAAAAGAAAGTGGAAAAAGAAGAGAGAAGGAAGCCATGAATTCGAACCTGTATAATTTCTTTTTTTTTCAGAACGCAATGAGAATGAGGAGATGAGAAACTAATTTTGTACTTGAATTATAAGAAGTGGTGGCTAGGGTTACCAAAAGGTTTGAACGGCTATGGATGTAAAGGTTAGAAAATGAAAGGTTAGCAAATAAAAAGGCTTACTTGATTTCCAAGAAAAGGAGCCATGCGATCTTGCATATTATTTTCTAGAAATAAAATGAGAAAGGAGTGAATGGGAAATAATCTTGTACGTGATTTGATAAGAGTAATTCAATGCTATAGAAGGAAAAAGAAGAAGCAGCTAAGGAGTGGAGTCTTGAATGGTAAGAAAAGGAAAAGTCACCCTTTATATTAAAGGAAAAGAATCTTTCATATATTTTATTCTTAAATGCAAATGAAAAAGAGGATATTAAGATGGGAATGATATATTCTTGTACATGAATGGAAAAAGGAAATACACAGCTAAAAGATGGTTTGGATGGCAAGTAAAAGAGTGAATGCTAGGAAACGGAAAAGGCATAAGTTAAGGAGAAAGAAATGTACATATGTTTTATTCTTAAATGCAAATGAAAATGGGAGATGGGAAATAAATTTTGTACGTGAATTTCAATTGGATATGCACGACTATGAGTAGAGAAATTCATGGCTAGAAATGAGGAGGAAACGGCTAGAAAATTAATAATAGGTTGGGAAATAAAAAGATAAGAATTTAACAAATGTAACATGTGTCCCCTTGATTTTCTCCGGCCATTTATAAAAAGATATAAACAAATAAATACAATAAAAGTCAAGATAAATAAATAGAGAAATAAAACAAAGAGATGGATAGGAAAAATAAAACTAAAATAGAAAATAGAAAAATGGAATTAAGGTAAAATAGACAAATTTTTACTGAAAACAATCGCGTGTAAAACGCTGAAATTATCAAATTTACAAAGTATGAAACGGAATTTTACGAAACGAAAAGCAGAACTAATATTAAAATAAAATACATTTTCAAAGAAAAAGATTGGAATTTAAAAATTCAAATCTAAAATTTTCAACTGCGGTCAAACTTTGACTTTCAGTTGACCAAAATATAAAAATTTCAAAAAATGTTTATTTCATTGTATTTGAAAAATAAATTACAACCAAATTTCAAACTTACATTGACAAATTCCATAAATTCAATCTTAAATAACTTAAAATTAAAGTTTTCAAATAAAAATATTTAAAAAACTATGGGCTGTTACAACAGGCTTACGTGTTCACTCTACCATAAGCTCTAATACCAACTGTAACGACCCACCATTTGAACAAGGATATTTTCTTAAATGATAGATAGTTGTTTTGGGCAATAATAGAATCAATCATAGAACATAGATACAGAAATAAATACAATTCGGAATCTCGCAGCGGAAAATGAAATAAGACATGAATAAATCCTGAATCTCCAAATAAATTTACATTTATTCTCACACTAAACAACTAGGAATGAAATAACTGGAAATGAAATATGTTTAGCTGACATAGCTAAACAAATTAACCTGATGAAATAGTAGAAACAGAATGGAGTCTCTAGCAATGCATTCGTCTCCACAACAAGCTCTTCAAACTGGAAATACTCAGGCTGACCCGAGCATAATGAAAAACACAATACTCGAGTCAGAACTAATTTCCCCATGCAAATCAATAAATCAATGCAAAGTAACTTAGGGGATGTTACGGGTTTTTCCATCTCCTAAGGTCCATCAAACTATCTATATAATAGTGTACGTATAATAGGTAATGTCTCTCAGTAAAATAAATATGGAAATAGCGTTAAGGCTTTACATTTTCCTCCTTAACACATTTTTATAGCATGTAGTCTATGTAGGTCCTATAACACAACCAGTAATGTCGGTATCCAGTGAGTCCCCTATAGGTACAATACTAAACCAAAGTCGTAATGGGCTCGTATAAGGATAAATATGACAAGGAACGTGAGGTAATGCCTAAGGTAGGATTCTACCAGTTTACCCTTTCTGGCTGGTCGTAACCTATCCATGACCGACCGCGACAGTCAATCCAAACGAAAAAGTGCATCCATCGAATATGAAATCCTAATATAATACGAGGGATCAACATCGCTAGAGGTAGCTAACCTCAGTGGCCAGACATAGGCTCCTATTTTAGTCATTTTAATTATGATACGAGTGTCAAGGCTATCCATCAGCGTTCTCTTACTTCATTCCAGTAATTGTTTGCCAATTCAACCACTACATTCTGGATAGCATCCACTGCGTACACTGTTATCAAAGTGGTTCTGGGATTGATAGAGAGCATGTCAAATCCGGCCCTGGTCTCTTTAACAACCAAACGTCGTTTTACATACCTATTAGTACTTTTATATTTCGAAAGCTTTTCGTTGTTGATATCTATTCGCTTTAAAATCAAATTCATTTTGAAATCATCAAATATACTCAAAAATCGTATTCAGTTCAATACGTCATTTTCGCTTAAAAATATCATTTCACTCCAATATCTCGATTTCGCTTCCAAAATTTGTTTCGAAGTTTCACTTAGATTATAAATTCATGTTAACTCTTTTCGTATTTAAATCCAAGATTTAAATATAAATATTCCAACTTTTGATCAGTTTGAATTTTTAGAAAATAGTTGAAATAGTTCTAAAATAATTAGATAGTTAAAATTGTTTAATAGAAAATAGTTTGAGTATTAAAAATGGTTTATATAATAAATATTTTGGAAAATCAAAATAATTCGAATATTTAAAGAAAATAGATTTTAAAAGGTTTATACTAGAGTAATTCATTTGAAAATGGTTTCAAAGTTAAACTGGTTCACTTTCCAAATTTCCAATTTAAATCGCCTTAAATTTTCATTTCGTTTTAATCGATTCAATTCTAATTTCAAGGCGAATTTTACTTCGATTCCAAATTAATTTCACTTCCAATTGCAAATAAATATCAATTCCAATTCCAAATAAATTTCAGTTCCAATTCCAAATAAATTTCAACTCTAATTCCAAATTAATTTCAGCTCAATTCTCAAATGTAAACCATTTTAATTTATAACAATTCTGAGTTCGATTTTCAAAATATTGATTCAAAACACTTAAACCAAATTTACCTTCAATATCCAATTTAAAAATCCAAATCTTCAAATATAATTTAATTTCGGGCTCAATTTTGAAATATCGTTTTATATCACTTTTATATTCAAAGTTCGAATAGAAGTCCAATCTTTTAAAACAAATCAATTTCTGAAATTCACATTATATTCTGATTATAACTTAAAAATCTTAACTTCGATTAATTAAACAATTCCTGTTTCAAATTTAAATTTCAACATTTCAAGCTCCATTTCAAAAATAAATCAATTTTCATAATTTCGATTTTTATTTCTTGAAAACTAAAACATTTAAAAAGAATTCAAATCAAATTTTAAAATATTTTATTTTAACCAATCCGGTGTCCATATATAATTCTCTATCCTATGGCCAAGTGAATCAATTATTTCAATTTAATTTCAAGGATGGATATATGTCATTTCAATTCAAACTAAATGCCATAGTTATATATCATTTTAACCTATTTCTTAATTTATTCGAAATAATTCAATTTATAGTTTTATATACTGTAATTAATATACATGATGATAACATGATATATCAAAATAAATAAACATTCAAATATCAACCAATAGCATCCCTCACAACCAATCATCCAACAGTCAATAAAATTCACAATAATTTCATAATTATCAATATCGTGTATTTTGCTGGCAATTATATTTCAATTTAATTTAATTATCAATTCAAATTCTATCAATTAATTTTGATGTCAATTAAACTTATCAAAAATTTCAAACCTTTCCAATATCCCAATTTCAATCTGTACAGTCATGTCTGAGTATCGACGAGGAAATTTCATCAAATCATAAGATACTGAATATCAATAACATGATGAAACATGACATGTCCAAATTAAAAAAAATTCTACACTTGTGTACATACATATGACGTGTATATCGTGTCAACATATGCACATATCATTTGATAATTCATCTAACCAATGTATATCAATCTAAATTAACGATGAACATATAAAAGTGATAATTTCAACTTTTATTAGCTTGCACAATGATATTAGTTAGGTGTGAATGTATAAAATAAGATTTTATATATAAAAGGTCTATGTATATAATATTTTAAATAATTTTTAAATGAAAATCGATATTTAGCTCAAAAGTTTTCTTGTTAAGTTATTTTATGGACATATGTAGTCCAAGTATTAGGACAGTTCTGTTTGCCATGTATGATATGTTAGTGATAGTTTTCATTTGTTAAAATGAAATGGAATTTTTGGTGATTTTGAATAGTCAGGACCTTTCAACTTTTATAGAACTCAAACTAAGTGTTTTAGAAAATATAAAATTGAGTTTATACAAAACTTAATTTTGAAAATGTAGTAAGTTAAAATAAATGTTAAATGGCTAAATATACTTGTTAAGTAAAAAAAAATAATGTTTAGTATATGCTCTTAGGATGTAATGGAGTATTACACAAGTCTGAACCTAAGTTATAAAATGAGGATAAACTTGAAGTTAGGTTTTTATGAAATGATTCATAAATGGTCTTAGTATTGAATGAAATACTAATTGGATAAATGAATGTGATTAAAAAGGAATTGTGTGGTTAAGAAATCAATATGATAAGTACATAAGTTGTATGCAGATCGTTTTATTTACATGACTGTTCTTAATTTAGTATTCGAGTACATGTTTTCAAGGTGATTTACACCGGTGCGAACAAGGATTTCACTCGATTCTTGATTCCAAACACTTGATACAAATTCATGATACAATCCCAATATTTTCTATCATCGTATATTGCTATGCAACGCGAACGGAGGTTTCTAATCAGGGAGCCAAATCAGAGTCTACACTAAAGAGCTCAAGTGATCTATACTAGTTTGGAAATGAAATCTATATAATCGAGTAAGTGATCAGATCAAATATTGCGTACGAATGGCTCATGTGCATCATATGGGTTTTAGTACATTTATATACTATGTTTGTTGACTTGTGAAGAGTTTAAGGAATGACTCTTTGATTTGTTATGAGGTAGCATGAATAATTGTCTAAGTAAGAACCTAAGACTGTTGAGCATAAGGTATGCTTAGTAAAAAAAATTATCGTCCTCGGGCAATGGGAGAGTTTTGAACCTGTGCAAACTATGAGCATTGGTTGCTAGTAATTGTTACTACTATTTAAGTATTTGCATGCTAATTCCTTTACCTAGGTTAGAAGCGGCAAGGAGCACATATGCTTGAGATGGTATGAGAAGACGGAGGACTGTTTGAAGAAATTCTACCCAAAGTGCTTATAAACCAGGGGTTCCTTCTTATCTTGGTATCGTATATCTTTTGTAGTGTACTCACTGCTTGAGGTGGAGTTGCTTGGTATGCATTCAATTGCAATTTAATTTGTATATAGTTTTAGCGGTATGCTATATATATATATATATCTTGTTCTTCCATCTCCTTTAATTAGCGTTCTTGTTTGAATTTCGAGGACGAAATGTTCTAGTGTGGGAGAATGCAGCGACCCGGAAATTCGAACACTTCATCTTCGAATATCGTAATGTTTTAGTATATAAATGAGTATTATAAATAAGATTTTTTAACCTTACTAGACATCATTTAATTAATGAATAATGATCAATTTTTTTTACAAAAATACGTTCTTCGAAGAAAAATCAATAATGTGACCGAAAATCAATTTATCGATAACAGCCTTTTGATTGGTATAAGTTATTCGAACTCTTATGCGCTTATCTAATGATCAAATGAAAACATTAGCAACCAACTAACACACACATATCTTCATAAACCATGGAATGTTCTAGAAGCTTCCATATGGGTAAGAGATATTATCAAGAGAGGGGTATAGCGGTAATTAGCATAAGAGAGAAGTGATGGGAGGTGAATCTTCCATGGCATGGTAGGGAAAGGGGGTGAGTGCAAGCTTAAAGAAAACCTTATGAAGTCTATAAAAGGAGGGGAATACCCTTAGAAATAAATCACAAATTTCCTAAGCAAAAGCCAAGCTTTTCTAATGGCTTCGTCTTCTTCTTTCTCTCTCATAATCTAAATTAAATAGTTGCAAATCAACTCCAAATAACATCAAATTTTTTCACAAGCCTTACCACCACATTATAACACCTTCCACATAGTTAAATTTGAGATAGCAAAGCCAAACTCTCACCCCACCCTATAGCCATGAGATATTTGTAGAAGGAGGAGGGAGAAGCAAGGCAAAAGCAAGAGAGAAAGGAAATGAAATGAGGTGGCTAGCTTGGGTTTGGACTAGGGTTCCTGGAATTGGTTGTTTGTTACCTCACTTTGAATGGAAAATATAATATACATACATACATACATACATACATACATGTATGTATGTATGTATGTATGTATGTATGTATGTATGTATGTATGTATGTACGTTGTGTTGATTGTATATATGTAGTTGACATTATTGAAATCAATGATTTGATTATTGTTTTGAAAATAAGAAGCATGTTGTGATCCATGTCTATGGACTTGGAATAGACTTTAATGGACTTGTACGACCTGTGACAAGACCTTGGAACAAAGCACATAGATTATATATGGACTTTGAATTAGATTGGACTCGGATTTGAAAATGCACTTATAGCGATAGTCGTTATGGATGCAGTTTGAAATTGCCTTGTTTTCGACGATTTCTGTGGAACTTTGTAGAGGGAAACTTAGGTGTTTATCGCTATATTTATAATGCTTTATATCTATGTTTGTTGCTATTAAAATCCTGGACAGTAAAAATTAAGTAACATCTAAAAGTGGTCAAAACTTCACTTGTGCAAAACTGACCCGTTTAGACTGGATTTTTGAACTTAAAAGGTTTGAAAAGATATTTATTTAAGTATTTTGTTTCATCGTTTTACAAGTGTTTGCTAATTATTATTAGATTATTTTAAAATTGGTTTGAGATCTTTATGAATTTTTTAGAACTAATTGTGAATTTTGAAAGAAGAGGTTTTTATAATAAAACATGTTTTTTCAAGTTTATAGATATTACAAACTTATTATTTTTAAGCAATATTTTAGATAAATATTTTAAAACCTATTATAATTATTTTAAGTTATTTTAAAGTATATCAAAAAATTTCGAAAATGGGTTAAGAATTGCTTAGTGGCCAGATGGTTTTACTACGAGATTACTTGTTTAAAAGTAATTATCTATTCTTAACACCAAAAGTCCACAAAGTAAAGCTTATCTATACGTGAGAGTTAAGATTGATATCAAGTAGGGAAGGAGCAATAGAGCTCTAACATACCAGTTTCCCGCTTATCGAGGAATATTAAGCCGTAAAATGTCGAAAATGTGATAATAGTGTTGATTTCTTACTTGTTTGTGGAAATATTAATACTATATTTAATGCTAAAAGCCAACAAGGTAGACTTATCTATTTGTGAGATTTAAGAATGAAGTGTTTAGGAAAGGTTTTCATGCAACTAGTACTCTAACTTATTTGGCTTCACTCTTGGATGAGGAATAATTAAGTTGGAATGTTGGAAACGAGTTATGTGTACGAATCATAATTGGTTTTTGACTAGATGATCGATTAGTCGGTTGTCATTGAACTTGACCTAATATTGACATAAGAAGTTATCAAAAGGCGTCGCGATTTCATACCAATAAGAACCCCTAAGGAGGAGAATTGGCACGAAACGACTCTAGCTATCGCTTACTTCTGAGAGAACTGAAATTAAGTTAACTGGAAATTCATCGATTGGTTTTGTAGGGTCCGATAAGTGAGAGGATTGTACTTATATGTGATGACTCATTACCCATAATCATTTCAAAACCATGCACGTGATCTATGCTCTGGAAGTAGTTGTGAAGTGAAAATTATAGAGTTGAACTATCTATCTAAAGTTTAAGTCCAAGGATAATGTCGGCGTTAGCATTTCAAACAATCACATGGGGCTATATATCTTAAGGAGTATTCCATGAGCGAGGATACCATTAGCATTCATCTATAACGACCCGTAATTTTTGATAATTAAAAATATTAAATTAATTAATATTTTTCAATTTAATATTATGAGGCATTAAAAATTTATGATTTATTAATAAGAAAACAATTAGAATGTAATTTAGTAATGTTGATTTAATGTAATTGATAACAATTTAATTGTAATTTCAATCAATTGAAATTATTGTAAAGTTAATTTGGTGAAAATTGTAAATGAGGAAATAAATTAAGTGTTGTATTAAATGGGAGATTATATGTAATTAATTGAAATTGAATACGAAATCAGTGATGTGTAAGTAGTTATAACATTTGTTTGTAAATTGAATTTATGGTGTGATTAGGAATTGTTCGATCGTTGTTTGGTATTTTAATTTGTCATTTAAATTAATTTGAATTTACATTGGATTGAATTTCCATTTAAGTTAATATTAATTTTAATTTCCTAGTTAAATACCTAAAAATGATAACCAGTTATTTGTTATGATTTATTTGTTAATTTTGAATGATGATTGTGATGGATGTTAAATTGTTGATATTTGGATGATTGGATATTATATTTATTTTATATGTTGCTGTCACACAGTAAGTTCCCTCAGTTATTATTAGGAAAATCACTATGGGCTGAAATGATACACACTCGAATGGTCTTATAGCTTAAGGAATTTTTTTTAATGATATACTTGACCATTGGGTGAATCCAGTTAGATGGGATTCTGGGTTGAAATGATATATACCCCTAAATTTAAATTATTGCAAGTTGAATTGTTATATATATCTGTATCACTTATCCATAGGGTGGAAAATTATATACAGACACCAGATTGGTTAAATTAAATGATTTTAAATCCTTAAATTTTGAATCCAGTTAGATGATATTATGAAATAAATTTTGATTTATATGAACTGAATTATTTTCAAAATCCAAGCTTTTAAAAGGTTGAAATTGGAATTGGTTTAAATGAATTGTTTAAAGGATTCAAATTAAAATCTTAAAGTGGAATTTGAAATATAAATGAAATCTATCAAAATTGAGTTATTTTAAACATTTGAATATTTAAACTTTGAAATCTATTGAATTTGAGGTGGTTTAAATTTGTAGTTTAAACATGGATTTGAAATCGATATAAATTGAAATGGTTTTGATGAAAATTGAATTGAAAAATTAAAATTGGGTTTTGTTGATTTGAAATCTAGATATGGTCCAGATTTGTTAAAATGGAAGTAACAATTTGATTTGATATTATTTTCAAATTATTATAATATAAATTATGCAAAAAAAACCTATTATTTTAACATTCAGCTTATTTAGATTTTCAAACTATTTACTGTATAAACCATTTCCAGTAATCAAACCATTTTATATTAAACTATTTTAACTGTTTTAAAATCCTTATACTATTTTAAACTATTCTAAAACTATTTTAAAATTATTTTAAACTATTATAAACTATTTCTAATATATTAACTCTTTTAATTATATAACCTATTTTATATAAAGTATTTCTAATATATAAACTATTTTAACCTATAAACTACTTTTTCAAAATACAAAGTATTTTTAATATACAACTATTCCAATATATAAACTACTTTCAATATTCAACTGCTTAAAGTTGGAACTGTTATGATTAAGATTTATTGATTTAAATACGAATTTTTTGATATGATTGTTTAACTTATTTTAGGATTATGATTTTGAAATGAATATAATTTCGAAAGTGATATGATTTTGAAGTGAATATGATATTTTGATATCAACTATGAACTAGTTTTGGAAATGTAAAAGAACCAACCAGTGCGAAATAAGCGTTTGGTTGTTAGAGAAACTGGGATCGGATATTGTCATACTCTTTGCCAATATCGAAAACCACTTTAACAAATGTGCACGTGGTAGAGAACCAAGAATAAAGTGGGATGGTTTAGAGAATGCTACTGTGATGAAGTAAGAGAACGATGATGGATAGCCTTGACTTTCAGGTCATAATTAAAATGACAAAAACATGAGCTATACCGGGCCAAATGGGTCGCTCCCGCAATCAAGCACATTTCTTCGATACCATATTTATTACTTTATGATTGATTTGGTGGCCACCCCTTGATTTTGATTAAGGGAGTGTGTTTTGAGGTAGGCGGTAGTAGTTGCTATGCATTACCACCGGTCTGGGAGTGCAAAACGGTAGTATCCTACCCTGGGCATTACCTCGTGTGCCTTTTCATATTTATCCTGATCACGCCCACTATGACTTTGGTTTGTATCGTACTTATGTAGTGCTTATTGAGTAAACCACTAGTTTGGTGGAGCTTACATTATCTGTATAGACTATGGTATTTATATAAAAATGTGTTAAGGGGGATATGGGTAACGCCTTAATGCTATTTTAATACTTCACTTTACTTTGGATATATTATAATATCATATTGTACTATGTATGTAGATAGTGAAGGAATCCTTAGGAGATGGAATCCCAAACATCTCTTAAGTTATTGAACGCACGTTAGACACTGGATAGGGGATGTAAAACCTCGTAAATATCTCTGAAGCTATTACACTCATATTTTCTTACTTTTATTTAACTTACATAAGATTCTTTAGTTTTGACTCGAGTGTTTTGTCTTTTCATTAGCTTGGGTTAGCCTGAGCATTTCAGTGTTGAAGACTATCTTTCTGGAGGATGAAGACGAAGATATAGTGTTATTACTATTTATTTTATTTATTCCGCTGCATCATGTTGTTCTGCTGCATTATTTATTTATTCCTATTATGCATATAACTCTGATTTGTACTGTAAAAGTGTAATCAAATGTTATTTGTAAAACAACTTCATGAACTGTTTATTTGATTATTATATTTCGTCATTCCGCTGTGAAATTCTATTTTTTTTCCTTTCTCTTCTCTTATTTTCTTATTTACCCCTATTAAAAATCCTCCATTTTAAATGGTTTGAGTTGACATGTGTGGTTTGTTGTCGATTTAAACTGTCCAAAAAGGTGGATTGTTACATTTGGTATTAGAGCTTTGGTTTAGCGATAACCTTAGCTTTGTGTGATCTGACTCATTAGAGATAAGGTAGTAATACCCTAAAATGAGTTTGTTTGAGAGTGTGTGTGTGTGTATGTGTGTGTGAGAGAGAGAGGAGCGTACTTGTTAGTGTTATAAAATATTTTTATATTGTATTAATTTGTTCGGTTTAGTATTTGTAAATTCTGGTCGATACATAGGACGCTATGGCATCGATAGGGATTTCTTAACACTTAATAGGACAGATCGATAAAATATTGTTTTTGAGATATAAGTAAATGAAATAATTTTACCTACTATTATATTTTGTATATGAAAGAATAATTTTTATAAATGGATATAATTGTTTGTAATATGTTTGTGAGCAAAAGTTTATAAATATTGGTTATAAAATAGATTTTACAAATAAAGTAAATATAAATTGGAAATTTGAGAACTTAAGTTCCAGGGTTTGAAATTAGTTTTCAAAAGATTATGGAAAGAAGTATTTGTATTATTTGGAAGTACTTTGATAGAAATATTTATGAAAGAAATGTTTTAAAAGAATTTTAGAAGGAAATAAGTTCTGTACTCCCCTCTTCTATCGCTGGAAAATAATTTCGATGATGACGGCCGCATCGTCGAATTCATTTTTGAGTTTCAAAGTAGGAAGACCACTGTAGTAGCTTTACTACACATTTGTTTTGATAAAAGAAAATTTAATTTTTAATTTCTAAATATGCTTGGATATATAAAAGCAATGAGTGTGTGTGTGTATATATACATATATATTATTTTAAATGATTTGAAAAGGAACCCAATATTTAGTTCTTAAGTTTCTGTAAATTAGAAATTTTAATTATTATAATGAATGAAATCTTGACTATATTAATTGTTGGAAACTTCTAAAATAAAAAAGGAAATTAAAAGCTAAATGATTAATGAAATATACAAGAAAATTGGAAATTTGTAACTTGTAAATCAAAAGATACGAAAATTTAGAAGATGTAATTATTGAACCTTTTATTAACTAAAATGAATAAGATAAACTTGTGTAACATTTAATTACATTCTTAAAACTTATATATAACCTACCAGAAATGTTTAAAAGTTGTAATGTTAAATAGGAATAGGTAATAGGATATTATACAAGTAAATCTTAAGTAATGAAAGTGTTCAAATAGAATTATTTCTATAAATAAGAATTTTGGTATATAAGAAATGTTGTAAGCATAAGTTATTGTTTGAAGTTATTTATAACTAAAGTGAATAGTAAAAGTGAAAGCTATATTAAGTAAAAGATTATAACTTCAGAAATTGTGAAGTGGTTCATAAATAGGTTTAATAATTGATGATACTATACATGAATGAATAAATGTGAATTATAAATGGAAGAAGAATTGATGCACAAATATTAATGTTAAAAGGAAATCAAGTTATATAATTAAATGATAACTGTGAATTAAATTGCAAAGAAACATATATAATATTTTAAGAATTGACTTATTGATGATCTAAATAATTGAATGGAAAATAACATATATAGTGAATGAATGTAAAGTAATGGAAAAAGAAGACATTGTATGAAAGAATGAAAATAAATAAAAAGTAAATAATGATGTGAAAAGAAACCAATCGAATAAACTTAAATAACATTTAAATTCCATATCGTTTGGCTAATGGAAAGTTTGGGAAAGGATACTTCAAATTATTTAAAGATGTATGAATAAACTATTAAGTAATTATCTAAGGCTGTTGAGCATAGTGTACACTTGATAGTTTATTTATCACCCTTGAACGATGAGAAGTTCCTGAAATTGAACAAACCATTGGTTTGGTTGCTATGGATGTGTGGTTGATTTCTTTTATTTCATATGATGGTTGTACTGTTTTGTTTGCATATGTTTTGTGTTGATTTCCTTTTTTTACTGATTGAAACAACTAAAATATTTCTCTTGTACATAATTCTCACTATTTTGGATTATACAAGTGAAATACAGGTTTATGGAAGTAATAATTACTGCTTTTGGTTTCATAAATAAAGTTGTTTGCCTGACAAATATATACGTTTTCGGATTACAGCTTTACAGCGATAGTTTATCGTATTCCCATGGTTTTGGGGTATTTTATTTTTGAAATATGATATATATATATATATATATATATTGAAATTATGGGAATTGTTATTTTTCCCGAACCTATCCGTTAAAAGGAGACTCTGTCGAAATCTTTCATGAATTTAAGACTTAGAAATTTTTTGTGAAAGCGAAAACATTTTAAACTTTTGTTAAACTTGGATATGGAAAATTTAATTATTTATAAATTGATATATTTTATTTAAAATACTTAATTATGTAAGTTTAAAGTGTTTATAAATTGATTATTTGAATATAAATATATTAGTTTCTTAATTCCACATTTTCCCTTTTCGAGGACGAAAAGTTTTGAGTGGGGAGAGTGTAACGACCCGTAATTTTTGAAAATTAAAAATATTAAATTAAATAAGATTTTGCAATTTAATATTGTGAGAAATTAAAAAATATTTGATTTATTAATGAGAAAACAATTAGAATGTAATTTAATAATGTTGATTTAATGTAATTAATAACTATTTTAATGTATTTTCAATCAACTAGAGTTATTGTAAAGTTAATTTGGTGAAAATTGTAAATTAGAAAATAAATTAAGTGTTGTATTAAATAGGAGATTGTATGTAATTAATTGAAATTGATTATGAGATTGGTGGTGTGTAAGTAGTTATAACATTTGTTAGTAAATAATAAATTTATAAATATGATTAAAGTACTTAAAAGTAATAATTGTTTATTTATCATTTCATTTTTAATACATTGAATAATTTGGAAATCAATAAAAATTTAATGTAAATCAAATATGGCTGTAGATATGAGTTAGGATGATAACTGTAAAATGTGAATGTAATGAAAGGTAAACTAATGTTAATTATATTCATAAGGTATGGGATGATCAAATAAAAAGAGTGTAAATCAAAGTAGAAGAAGTTATTGGAATTTAAATTATAATTAACTGGAATCTTATTACAATTGCAATTGAACTCTGAAATTAATATAATATTTAAAAATAGCAGATTTAACATGGAAATTTTATTTTAATAGGTTATTAATTTCTATGTTATCTAGAATGATGAAACTGTTAACCATTAAATTTGAATTTAAAGTGATTAAGCCAATTTAATAATGGCTTATTTAATTTAACATGAAAATTAGTCATTTTGGCCACTATCTCGGATTTCGACGAAACCAGTTTCATCGGATCTGTAACAGTGAAATATTATAGATTTCCAAGTTTCATAGCAATCGGACTTATCGTTTGATAATACGGGCATGAAACACATAGAAATCAATTTAATGAATTCAATTTAAATAAGCTGATTTTAAAAGCTAACTTCTATATACAATGGAATTTGGGTTTGAAATTAGTTCCATTGAGATAAACATATTAAAAACATATATTTTGATATAATGGATGATCCATTTTCGTTTCGGGAATGAAACGGGCTTTTCAGGTCATCATTATTGTTTCGACCCAATTCGATCTATCCTTTTGTTCTTATCTATCTTTTCCTATATATAGGCTATTATAAACCCTAGTTGTTTCTCATTTCTAATTTCTTTACACACATTTCCATCTGCTCCTTCCTTCCTTCCCAATGGCAGAAACCCTAATTTCCAAATTCAATTTCAAATCAAAATCAATTTGAAAATTTTAAACTCTTCAAACTTTATCGAATTATACATCGTTGGAAAGCTCTCGACGAGCGCAATCAAAATCTGTTATTCATTTTTGCATTCGAGTTTTGTTTTGTCTAGAAACGACCAAAACATTCTTGACCATTCATTTTGGTAGTTGATCATCATCGGTGATCCCTCGATTCAAGGATGCTGTAGTGTGGAGATGGAAGTATGGAGTTCATCGTAGTTGATCATTTGGGAAGGTAATGGTTAGATCGACATGGATATTGCGATTAGGGTTTAATATGGAGGTATTCGACTGGGGCCTTTGGGCGATCGTGTGGGTGCCTGGATGGTCGGCCAGTGATGCAGACTGGGTCGGCGTCGTTCGATCGGAGGTCAGGTGTGGGTAGGTAGCGCGGCAAGCCGATAAAGGGTGGTGGCTGCAAATAGTCTTCATGCGAGAGGGTTCTATAGTAGGTTTGATTTCTCGATGGAGACAACGATATGTGGTATTATTTTACTAATTATTTATTTTAAATTCAATTTTCTAATGTGAATAACTTTTACGTACAAGCTCGGATTCAAGCGCTGTTTTCTCCATTGTGTTCGTATCAAAATTTCAGACATTATAGAACTAGTTTGGCTGCATTCTAAGACTGTTGGAATTTTGGGCCTAATTTGAATTTTAAATCGATGAAAAACCAAAGGTGAGTGTTTTAACCCACTCACGAATGCTAAACTATCTTATGTTAGTTAAATTAAATTTATGATGTGATTAGGAATTGTTTGATTGTTATTTGGTATTTAATTTGTCATTTAAATTTTATTGTTTTGAATTGCCATTTAAGTTAATATTGAATTTAATTGCCAGTTAAATACCTAAAAGTGATAACCAGTTATTTGTTATGGTTTATTGGTTGATTTTGAGTGATGATTGTGATGAATGTTAAATTTTTGATATGTGGATGATTGGATATTATATTTAATTTATATGTTGTTATCACACTGCAAGTTCTCTTAGTTATTACTAGGACAATCACTATGGGTTGAAATAATACATACCCGAATTGTCTTGTAGATTAGGAAAAAATAGTTATGGATTGAAATGATAAATTCGAGTGATTTTATGGATTTTAAATTTTATTCGGGATTTCGGGTTGAAGTGATATATACCCCTAAATTTAAATTATTACAGGTTGAACTGATATATATCTATATCACTTGACCATAGGGTAGAAAATTATATACGGACACCGGATTGGTTAAATTAAATGATTTTAAATCCTTAAATTTTGAATCTAGTTAGATGATATTATGAAATAAAATTTGACTTATATGAACATAATTATTTTCAAAATCCAAGCTTTTAAAAGATTGAAATTGGTTTAATGAATTGTTTAAAGGATTCAAATTGAAATCTTAAAGTGGAATTTTGAAATATAAATGAAAACTATCAAAATTGAGTTATTTTAAATGTTTGGATATTTAAAATTTGAAATCTATTGAATTTGAAGTGGCTTAAATTTGTAGTTTAAACATGGATTTGAAATTGATATAAATTGAAATGGTTTTAATGAAAATTGAATTGAAAGATTAAAATTTAGTTTTTTTGATTTGAAATCTGGATATGGTCCAGATTTGTTAAAATGGAAGTAACGGTTTGATTTGACATTATTTTCAAATTATTTTAATATAAACTGTGTACAAACCTATTATTTTAAAATTCAGATTATTTAGATTTTCAAACTATTTACTATATAAACTATTTCCAGTAATTAAACCATTTTATATTAAACTATTTTAACTGTTTTAAAATCCTTAAACTATTTAAACTATTAAACTATTTTAAACAATTTTAAAACTATTTAATAACCTTTTAAAACTATTTCTAATATATTAACTTTTTAACATATAACTTATTTGAAAATATAAACTATTTCTAATATATAAACTATTTTAATCTATAATCGATTTTTTTAAAATACAAACCACTTTTAATGTACAACTATTCCAATATATAAACTACTTTCAATATTCAACTGCTTAAAGTTGGAACTGTTATGATTTAGATTTTATTGATTTAAATACGAATATTTTGATATGATGGTTTAAGCTATTTTGTGGTTATGATTTTGAAATGAATATGATTTTGAAAGTGATATGATTTTGAAGTGAGTAAGATATTTTGATATCAATTATAAATCAGTTTTGGAAATGTAAAAGAACCGACCGGTGCGAAATAAACTTTTGGTTGTTAAAGAGACTGTGATCGAATATTGTCATACTCTCTGCCAATACCTTAGACCATTTTAACAATTGTGCATGTGGTGGAGAATCCAGAATGAGTACGGTTTGGCGGACGCTACTGGAATGAAGTAAGAGAACGATGATGTATAGCCTTGACTTTCAGGTATGATTAAAATGACTAAAACAGGAGCTATACCGGGCCAAGTGGGGTCGCTCCCCCTATCGGGGACATTTCTTCGATACCATATTTATTACTTTGTGATTGATTTGGTAGCCTCCCCTCGATTTTGATTATGGGAGTGTGTTCCGAGGTGGGCGGTAGTAGCTGCTATGTGTTACCACACGTCTGGGAGTGCAAAACGGTAGTATCCTACCCTGGGCATTGCCTTGCATGCCTTGTCATATTTATCACGATCGCACTAGTACGAATTTAGTTTGTATCATACATATAGAGTGCTCATTGAGTAAATCATCGGTTTGGTGGAGCTTACAGTATCTGTATAGACTACGGTATTTATACAAAAATGTGCTGGGGGGATATGGGTAACACCTTAACTCTATTTTAATACTTTACTTTATTATAGACATGTTATAATAGCGTATTGTACTATGTATGTAGATATTTTAACGGATCCTTAGGAGATGGAATCCCAAACATCTTTAAGTTATTGCATGCACGTTTGACAATGGAGAGGGGATGTAAAACCCCATAAACATCTCTGAAGCCATTACACTCATATTTTCTTATTCTTATTTAACTTACATAAGATCTTTTAGTTCTGACCCAAACGTTATGTCTTTTCATTACCTTAGGTCAGTCTGAGCATTTCAATGTTGAAGACTATCTTTCTGGAGGAAGAAGATGAAGATATAGTATATTATTACTATTTATTTTATTTATTCTACTGGATCTTCTTGTTCCGCTGCATTATTTATTTATTCCTATTGTACATATAACTCTGATCTGTAATGTAAAAGTGTAATCAAATGTTATTTGTAAAGTAGCTTCATGAACTGTTTATTTGGTTATTATATTTTGTCATTCCGCTGTAAGATTTTGTGTTTTGTTTTTCCTTTCTCTTCTCTTATTTTCTTATGTACCCCATTAACAATCCTCCCTTTTGAATGGTTTGAGTTAACATGTGTGGTTTATTGTCTTTTTAAACCATCCAAAAAGGATGATCGTTACATCATCGAAGGACTTATGCGAGGAAACTATGTGGAGGTTCGAGATCTATTTGAGATGCTCAAATCCATATAGTGATTCGTGATCTGTTCGAGGTGATGAAATTATTTTGGAGATTCATGTTCTATTCGAGTGATAAAGAAACGTGTGAGAGATGCCGAACGTATCCTCGACATTGGGAAAATGACAGAAATAGAGAAAGGGCATGGCCTGGGGTGTTTAGTCGATCTTAAGGATATATCAAATCCATATCTGGAGATGCTTATCGATTGTTGCTAGTGAGAGTTTATATGAATCGGATCACACATCATGGTGGTCCAGTTTAGTTACCTTAGAGTATATCCTATCTTGAGATATATGATGCTTGGAAGGTAGTTTCTAATTCTTATCATGGAGTTCAGATGTGCTCATACCGAGTTGATCTCCATGGAAAATTCATTATGTGAACATGCCTTAGTGGGATTGATTGTATACCTATTATTGTTGTGGCATTCACACAATAATTATTTGATATGATTGATATGCTATACTCTAGACATTGTCTATCGTATCATTATAAAACTTAATGGATGGTTGATTTCATTTAAGAGGAAAACTGTTGTGGTAATCCGTATGGTCTCAAAAATGTGCTAAATATGTCACTCTTATTTCTTGAGTTTCTCATGCTAGTTTACCAGATTGATCGAGGTGTTGTTTTCTTATAATGCTTGAGTCAATCATAAGTTTTTTGATTTAGCTATAGATACTTTGGAGCTTATGGAGAAGATATGGATGATTACCTCCTGTGGTATGCTTACTTCCCACTATATTTTTGTATTGTATATATCAGCATTGGGAGGATAGGCAGTTATAACTGCACAAGCTAATGATAATACCTAGGCTTTAGTAACTTCAAAATTTTGGTACCCGAAATAGCCCTTTGTACTATTCCTTTGATAGTATATATTGTTGTCCCGTTTTGAGACTTTGATGTTGTGTTCTCTTTTTCCTGTTTGATTCTTCTTCTTTTCTATTTTACGTTAACTTTTCGTCTTTTCAGCATTTGGTTTTTCGACACGTGAATACCTTGGATGTATTAGTATCCACATTTGAGGGTCGAAAAGTCGGGTTGTTACATGAATGATACGTTTTGGCCAATATGGAATGTATTATATATAAAATTGTAAATAATATAGTTTTATTTGCACAAATTATCTGAAAAAACATAAATAATCAAGTGTTATACAAATTATTGTTGCATATATTAATTTCTTATACATGTAATATTTGTTTTGTTTAATATATTGAGCAAACTATAAATTTATTTACTTATAATTTTTAGCATATTCAATTCTCCTATAAAGTAGTATGTTTTCTAATGAAGTAATCACAATACATCAAGACATAACATACCATAGAATTTTTTTTGTATATGATCAAATATATGCACTATTTCCCAATAAATATTTTTGCAACCTGCATGTAAATTAAGTAATAACATAAGCATTAAACTAAAATAATCAAATAAAGTACATTTCTACAATGAGGATAATTAATGAACAAAGACAATAATAGGTTGCTTATACTTGAGCATGGACCAACAACTCAATCAAATTTATCTTGCAAATGAAAAGGGAAGGAATAAGAATTTTAAGCATTTGCAATTCACTTTGCCGTACAAAAGTAAATGTAATTATAAATTCATTTGCGGAAAACAAAGAACACAAAAATATATGCAAGCTTTAATTTTATAAATATATAATTCATATAAATTTGTGTTGCTCAAATGGCAAGATATGCATATAGTTGGCACATATTTAGTTAGAAAAAGAGTCAAATATGATATGTAATAAAATTCAATCAAGCCAAAACATATCTAAGCCTTGCAAAATCAACTCTTGTTTAAATAACAAATATAATTATGTTAGCCAACTATTTCATCCATATTTTATATTGGTTCGATAAGACCTTAAGTCACAAAGTTTCAATTTTTAGAATGTACTACTTTATTCACAATCATTCAATTTAAGTTAAATCACAAAGTGAAGACACTGTATATATTTTGAATGATGAATGAAGTTCTTGCATAATATAGGAATTCTTTAGCCAAAATAAAACCAAGAGCGAATGATATTCAATGTAATAGTGATTTGTTCACCTTATAGCTTTGTTAAGAGCTTTAAATTACTAATGTTTCACCGGTATTCTTTTCACAGACAACATCAAATCTAAAAGGAAAAATCTTTCAATGTTTATAATATTTAGGTTTCTATTTTTTTGACAATAAATGAATTTGGCACATGATCATATGTTACTTTCGAAAGAATAGTTTTTGACTGAAAATATTAATCACAATCTATTCAATACAAAGAGTAATTAACATATCTTATCCATCTTTTTGATGGAATGATTAAAAACTAAAGGGAAAGATCAGTGCCGACCCTGGGCTCGAGCTAGTCGGTCCTGACCAGGGACAAAGTTGAAGAGGAGGCCTAAATTTTTTAGTTCTTGTTTCAAAAATAGTGGATAAATTAATTACTTTAGTAAATGAATGTAATTTATAATGTAGGTCAGTGGTAGAGCTTGTGTTTCAATGTTTAGTTGGTGTAGGTTCAAGTCTTACTAACTCTAGTTTTATGGAATCATGTTGTAACTAAGTTGTAAACAACTTTTTTTCCGAAAGCCAAACTTGGGTCTGTATCAATAAATTTAAAAAAATTCAACTTCTTGGGGATAAATTTACGTTCAGCGAGGCATAGAAAAGGTAATCATACCCAATTCAAGTAAACATGAAAATATGAAATCAAGTTGATAACATAAAATTAGATACTTGGAAAAGCATCAATGTTTCAGGAATAATGAAATTGGTGATAATAAGAGTTATAGTTTGTATGGTGAGAAACAAATATTTGGATGATGTCATGATGAATAAAGCAGGTGCAAATAGGGAATTGTTAAAGAGTAAAGGATTCTAGATAAAGCGACTTATGGATATAGGGATAACTGAAAAGAAAACTAAAATGGGTAAGGGGATATAGTCCAAGAAGGACTATTTTATTCACATAAAATAGTTCCGTTATTTTCCAAAATACTCAAAATCATTTATTACAGTCTCATGTATTGTCTCTTTAATTCAAATCATTCTCTCTTCATTGAATCAAATTCGCCAAATATCTAAAAAATTATGTTGTTTCCTCGCTATATTCATCACTTATGCCTAGTGAAAGCCACTTCCTTTCCAACCAAATTCATCACCAAGCAGCTTGTTTACTCCTATTTCAATCCCTAATTTTATTACTCCAAAAACTTAAATCCCCTCTCAAGTTAAATGTGATTATATTTTATATATGTAAGAAACTTACCAAGAAAAGAGGACGTGGAGATGGAGATAAAATTGGAGATTGAGAAGGAGGACGAGACAATTCTTGCTCCACCATGTTTGATTTAGACAATTTATTTCTTAAATTTAGGCACAAATTTTTAAATAGAATTCATAAGTAGTTGAGCAGATAAGATGAAAATTTCTGATGGATGAATCGAGTGGTATGTCAATGAGAAGAAATATAATCATGACAAGATTGAATTATTAATTTTAATTCATTTTATAAAACGTTAATTATATGTATCTCCCCTTAACAAAAGATATAAAATTAAATAATTATTTTTTCCTTTTTCCTTACCCATGATACTTTTCCTTTTAAAAATCCGTTTGAAAATATTTATCAAAGTAAAGATTTATTCCGCTAAATAATTTTTTTACAATAATTCGATTGAGAACCAACATTTTTAAAACAATATTTTCTGACCTTCTAGTTAAATTAAAATATTCCATATCTCATATGTACTTAACTTGTCATATCTAATAGGCTAGTCGGAGCATCAAAATATGATGGTGGTAAACGTTAGATATTGAAGTCACCAAAACTCCATTCCCTTTTCTTTTAATCCAATACAATTTGGAACAAACAATATGTAGTACATTTGTTAATCATAATGAAATTGAGGGAAAAAGAAACTTGAGGTTAACTTAATCTATTTAATTCAGCTGTCCACCTCAAAAAAATTTGATGATTCTTTTTTCTAAAATATCATAATAAATAGTTTGAAATTCAAATTGTAAATTCACTTCATGGATTAGTGTCATATTTTCCATCTCTTGTGTCGATATCTTAGTTTAAATGGCCATCATTTTGACAAATGTATTTTGATCCTAAAAATAGCAGTGAGAAGATTTTGGTTAAAATACAAGGTATTTCATTCATACAAATAGTTAATCCCTGTATTAAAAATGGAATGAACATTTGTATAAAGAAGAATGTATATTTTTTAACAAAAAGAAATATAGATCCTATTCCATTCTCCCATCCAATACTAAAACTCCTCATCTAATTTCTTCAAATCTTAAGGAAAAGAAATTGTCCATAAAGAATCATTCTGCTAATCCGGATGATCTCAGTAAAGGGAGTGGCATCCTTTTGTTGACACTCTACTAGAATCATAGCAAACAAAAACTACTCCAAGGAGTACGAGAATTTCCTCCTCTCCCTCCCAATAGTTTAATAATGTTAGATAGGACATGCTCAAGGAATGTCAAGGGTGCACACAAGGAATCTAAACTTCTCCAAGTCAAACAACTACTTCAAAAAGAGAGTCTTAGCATCTTCTCTATAACTGAAACTAAACTAAATCAATCCTTAACTATTTATGCAGTTAATTTTATCAATCCTGCTTGGGATCTCCATCATAACCTTAATTAGGCTCCATAAGGAATAATTATGGTTCTTATAGACCAATCAATTTTCAAGCTTCATCCCATTCTCTCCCATAAACAAATCATTCACTTTAATGCCTTTCATATATCCTCCTCACCTCAATGTACTTAACCTTTGTTTATTGAAAAAACTTGGCTTCCTAAAGACAATTACTTCTTAATTACCTCTCTCGTCTTAGTCGGGAAACTCAACCTTGGATTATTCAAGGTGACTTTAATTATACGTTAAAAGCTAGTGATAGATAAGGAGACTGTCCCTTATCTATTAATGACATAGCCCCTTCGATTGTTACTTTGTATCATTCCAATCTTCTTCAGTTGCCTTATTTAGGCCCCTTATTCGCATGGAATAATAGAAGTAGATCAGGGGTAAGAACCTTAAGCAAACTTGACCGTACCTTTGTGAACATCACTTCCATCCTCATGTGGCCTTCTCTCATCACCTAAATCCACCCTCTCATGCTTTCAGATCACTCTCCTCTTTCCATCTCTTATGGGGGTCTGCCAACAAAAAGGAATCCTCTTTTTCATTTTTTTAATATTTAGACATGTGAACCTGATTTTTTTGTCTGTTACTTAGATTGGGTTAATAAGTTTTATGGTAATGATAGTTATGTTTTTCAAAAAAAGCTGAGGTCTACAAAGATAGATTTAAGATGGTGGGCTACGAGCAAGTTTGAAAGAGGGGATACGCTTTATTTTCAACTCACTAATCAAATCAAGGAAATTCAACCATCTATGTTGCAGGACCCAAGCAACACTATTTTCTCAGATTTGGAGCTATTAATTTTAGAAGATCTAAACAAAGCTATAACAGTGGAGATGAACATGTGAAAGCAAAAGCTTAGGAAAGAGTGGGATGTTAAAGGCGATAGAAACACTAAGCTATTTCACGACTCTCCTAAAATAAAAAATTTATTAACTCTATTGTGTAAATTTATGATATGGTTCCTCGCACACCGATCCCATAGCTATTGAACAAGCCTTTTTAGGCTATTATGAAAATATTCTCGGCTCCTCTAAAAATTTATGTCTAGATTTGAATCAAATTGACAACTTGGAACTGCTTAAACTCAAGTAAGACAAGTCTGATGTTATATCTGCTCCTGTTTTTGAGGAAGAAATAAAGAATGTTGTCTTCTCTATGAATAAAGATTCTTGTGGTGGTCCTAATGGTTTTAGTGCTGCTTTTTACGTTGTTTGCTGTATCATCTCTGTTGACCTCATCAAAGCAGTAAAAAAATTATTCAACCATGCTAAGATGTTAAAATGTGTCAATGCTACCAAACTTTCCCTAATCCCAAAGTCAACTGGAGCTAATTAGTTTGCAATCACAGGCTAATTGCATGTTGTAACATCTTCTATAAGTGAATCTCAAAGATAATTTCCATAAGACTTAAGCATGTCCTACCCTCAATTGTATCCGTAAACCAAGCTGGTTCTTACCTTCTAGAAACTCTTTTGACAATGTCCTCAAGGCTCATGAATTATAATATGGTTACAATAGAGCAAACATTTCCCCTAGAGCAATGATAATGTTAGATACCAAGAAAGCTTATGGCTCAGTCCATTGGGAATCTATCATAAGAGTAATGGCCAAAATGAATTTTCCTAGCTATTTTGCTAGTTGGGTTTGCTCCTGAATTTCTTTTGTTACTTATTCTCTTAGGACTAATGCAAATATGGTAGGATATTTTGAAGGTACAAGGGGTATAAGGTAAGGAGACCCCATGTCCTCTTACCTTTTTCTTCTTATAATGGAAGTGTTAACCCAACTTATAGACCAGGCAGTAAACAATGAAGGGTTTGAGTTGTATCCCAAATGCTCCAACCCTAGAATTACTTCTTTAATGTTTGCTGGTGATTTAATTATCTTTACCAAATCTACTGTAAATTCCTTCCAAAGCTTGGTTGATGTGCTTAATTTTTTAAGGGTTTTTAGGTCTTCAAGTTAACTATGAAAAATAAGATTTATTAATTGATGGCCTTCCCAGTCATCTGCATCATCCTCTCTTGTAGACTTGCAACCTTCTCCAGTCCAGGAAAGAATTTCTTATTTAGGAATTCCTCTAATAGCCATTAAACCAAGCTATGCCAATTGCCTTCCTTTATATAAAAAAATTACTATTGTGACGAATAAATGGCCTAATAAATTCATTTCTCAAGCTGGAAGAGTTACGATAATCAAATCTATGATTTCAGCTATCATAGTCTATTAGAATTAGGCCTTCTTATTGCCAGCTAAATTGATTTCTCAAGTGAAAAGAGCTATCAATCATTTTCATTGGTCCAATGATATGTTTTCTAGGAAACTTATTTCTATTGCTTATAAAAAAATAGGAGTAGTTTTTGCTTGGGTAGTCTAGGCATAATTAACATAGCCACATAGAATAAAGCTACTTTTCTAAATAATTGGATGATTTACTTAATAATAAGCAGAGCATTGTGGTTAGGTGGCTATCTAAATATCACCTTTCCTCTATAAACTTTTTGGCTAATTGAACCTTCACCTCTTTATGCATGGGTGTGGAGAGGGATTCTAAGATTAAGAGAGAAAGATTTACCTTTGTTAACCTATAATGCTTCTATTAGACCCAAGGTTAGTTTTTGGAATGAACCATGGCCTATACAAGGTCTCATTTTATCCAAAATTCTCACCTATAATGAGACGCAGCAAATAGGTATCCTCATTCATGCTAAGGTTAATTATTATATTCATGATGGTTTCATAACCTGTCCTTACTACAGTAATTCCAGAGTTAGAGAAATTTGGAATGCAATTAACCATTCCCTCATTTATCATGATGACCATAAACATGCATTGTAACACCCCATAAAATGAACCTTAATCGAATAAATTAAATTAAACAATGTAAAGTTGAATATGGTAATTTTATAAAAGTTGAAATTTGACCTTGGAAGTTATTCCGTTCCGTTCGTCGTGATATCAGATATGTTTTAATGTATAATATGCTTAAAACAGAGTTGAAACGAAGAAGTTATGAGCGTTTGAAGTTCTCCGACTTAAATTAATTTATTTTGCACTCAAATTTAAATAATAATTTAAATTTAGGATTTGAATTTTAAAAATTAGCTTAAGGACTAAGTAAACATTTGATTAACTTTTAACGTTAAAGTTGATTAGGGAAAATTAATTAATTAATAAAGCAACGGAATCAAATATTTCCCGAAATAATCAACCAGTCGACACCCTAGTCACAAACTATTGTCCCCTAGCGGTCGACCGATTGAATATGGGTGGTCAACCGGTCGGTGCTAGATTTTAGCAGTAGCGGCTAGGTTTTGAAGGGGTGTGTTATTATTTTAATGCTCTAGATTTATTTGTTCCTCAACTACTTGTAATGACCCACAATATTTACACAACTATGATATTGTGATTTAAACAAGTATAAAATATTGAAATATATTTGTGCACACATTTGGTATGACTTAGGGGTAAATTTGTGATTTCCCAACTGTTAAAACCCTAGCCGTGAGTGAATTATAAAAAGAAAGATGTGGCCACTGATTCATTCGACTCTCTCGTTTCAAAACAAAAACTAAAATGGCCGAAGCCCTAGAAATCAGATTGGGGGAAAAATCATCTTGCTGTATCGAATGGCGTTGGATTCGTTAGAAAAAGGGGGAAAGCTATGGCAATATCTAGGGGATTGACATCTCATATAGCTACGTGAGTGTTCTTAATCTTGATTTGGCAATAAGTCCTATCTCAGGCAGCCGTAGTTATATTTCTGCAAATAAATTTGTGTGTATGGATGCTTTGCGTGTATTGATGCTTGTTAATGATTGTTTGATCCTTGGTTGCTTGCGTATCCATATATTGATGAAGATCAAGTCTGATTATGTTCATATCAGAACCTGAGATGATATCTATTCACTATTATGTCACGATACACTGATTTAACACTATGTATTACTGCCGAATGAATTGTTTAAGTGCACTCATACCAGACGTATCATGTCTGACCCTGTTGATTGTCTCGACAATCTCCTGGGGTGTCTCATTCAACGAGGCAGTTCGGGATGATGTTTTTACAGGTTGCTATGCACATTTTGATGAGATGATGACTTAAGAGATGGAGTTTAAATGATTTATCACTGCATGTAGATGATATGAAGAAAGTATTTAATATTTCATTGTCATATTATATGTATTGCTGAACTGAAATATGTATATTTTACTATGAACAGTGAACCATCATGTGTTAGATTGATATGTATATAAATCTGGAGAACTGTTTTGTCTTATAAGTAATTGCAAGTTTGAAACTGAAACACTGGGATCGTGCAGTTTTTATATATTTTCTGAAATCTGTATTTGGAGAATAACTTGTGTCAAGGCAGTATACACAAGTGTTTACACTTGTGTATATGTGCAGACCGATAGATCTGCTGAGTTTTGTGATTTAAAGGATTTTTATGGATTTTGTTCGAGTTTCCTTTCAGAAGTTTTGGGGAAAATCTTTATAAACTTATTTTGATGGATTATTTCTATATTTATGCATAACCATATATGGATCTGGAGTTTGATTTTAGTATGTAATTATCATGTCTGAGAATATATATATATATATTTATTTGTTTTTGGCAAGTTGAATGCCTTGAGTATGAAAAGAAAAGATGAGATTTATATATTTCTCTATGTTATGGTTTTCTGAGATCAAGTTACTTATGGTTTTAAATGGGAGATTATATGGGTCTGAATCCACACTTTTAAGACATGATCTTTAATCTGAGCATCTGAGTTTTGATAGATATGTTTTCTTTGATATAAGATGTTTATTCTGGAAAAATGAAGTTTATGGGAGATTTGGATTTATATAAGAATTTGAAATAATTTCTGAAATGAGTTTGAGAACTTACAGCCTCATGTGCTTTAAACATCTGAAATGTGTTTAGTTGTTTTAACAGCATGACTTACGAGTCTGAACTATATTTATATGTTTTGGCATATCTGATGCCGTAGATCTTTGAAGGAAAAAAAATGGATTTTAATGCTTTCAAATGCATTATGATTTTTGAAATGAAATTTCTATGTTAAGTGGCTGTTGCTATTTGAATCTGAATATAACATATAGTTAATACATGTTCATGTAATAGATTCTTGAATCATATTGTGGACTTGCCATATAAATTAATATACGTGCATGCCCTTACTTTATATTTCTGAAATGAATGAGCTCAGTTTTGAACAGTTTTGCAAAAGAAAGTCAATTAGCAAACTGTTTTGATTCTCTTATGCTATATTCATAAGATTTCTGGAAATGGATTACAAGTCCATGTATTATCTTGAGACTTTTATAAAAGGAACTTGTAAGCTTCCAATTGTTTATGTTAAAAATATTTGTATGATGCAGAATGGCTTTTGTCCTTGCATCAGTGATATGTTTTCAGTTTTAAAGAAAGATAGTTGATGTAAATTCATCTTTTATGTCTGAATATAACTTGCATGAATGAGAAAGAGGAAAACTCGATGACCTCATTTTTGTATAGTTGGATTGATAATCCTTTGTTTATACGTATATTTATTGGTACTTTGTTGGTGCCAAGGCTTCATTGACTCTCGGATGATGCCAGCATTGTTACTGTGTGATTTTAGGGCTCAATTTTAAATTGCCTATTCATTAATACCATTGCTTGAGCTTGTGTGTTGGCGAGGCCGTGCACACCTGTATTTATATGTGTGTGTACGTGCAGCCACACCTATAATTGTGCTATAGCAAGAGTTGAATTAAATAAAGAATATCTATGACTTTTATGATATAATCCGGAATTCTGATATTTCCAGTCTGCATGTGTATCTTTTGTGTCATATTGCAAATAATTTTCATAAAGAGGGAAATGAATTTATCTTTATATTAAAATGCTATGTGTGAATGCTTTAGCTAATTTTCTTAAACTCTGATTTAATAGCTAAAGAGATTGGTATATCTTCATATATACTAATCTATGTTTTAAGAATACACCAATAATTCTATATTGGTAATAGTGGATCCTGGTTTTGGTTTTGAAGATAGATGACCCTGTGTTTTCATTTAGCATATTTCTTGATGCCAAAAAAAAAAACAAATTAGTCCATGATTTGGCCACTAGAAAAGTAGGGTCATCACATTTGGTATCAGAGCTATGTAGGTAGATAACATAGCAAAAATTTAATTTGTGTGAACTTGTTTGTATTGACTGCTTTGGTTGCATTGTTTGAATTGATTGCTTTGGATGATCTATTTGGATTACATCAATGTTAATGATGTTTCTCCTTTCTATTATTTTGTTTTGAAAATTGTTTAATCAATCATATAACCTGATTACATAAATGAGTTTATGACTCAGTTTTTATAAGAAAATAATCTGATTAATTTACTGAGAAGTAGGGTATTGAATAATAATGGATTAGGCAGTATGGACAGAGAGGTTTATGCTCATGTCTAGTTCATTTAAAAATTGCTATGAACAAAGAAATATTATAAAAATGTGCTGATTTGTTCAGATCAAAATCTAATATGTTTATGGGTTTTTCTCAAAACCACATCCTATGTTCACAGTAAAAAAAAAACAAATATGGCATTTCTTATGATTTCAGTAGATTTATTTAAGCAAAGGAAAAGTTCTAGAAACTATTGTACTAGCAGGTTATTAGAAAAATGTAATCAAGTAGAAATGACTCTGAAATGGGTTGTAAAATTTGGTATGAATGTTTGGTATGTTTAGATATGGTTTTTAAGGAAATTAAGTTCCTTACTTATGAAATAAAGAAAGGATTACAAGAGTATTTCTGGAGTTAAAAAGGAAAATTCCTTAAATGAATTAAATATGCATGGTCTCTAAATTACAAAGTAATTTAGGAGAGTTGCCCTGATCTATTCATCATCAGGTGGATGATGGGTATGTGCATGACTTGTTCAAGTCCTGAAGGCCTCTGTGCAAAGGTTAACAGAATTGAGTCCTTTGCAATGCACACTTTGTGTTCAAAGGCAAGAGTTTAGACCATATAAAAATGTAAATGGAACTGGAAATGAAGGCTGTGGAATTTAAGAATTTAAATCCAAAGAAGTTTTGTACATTACAATTGAACAAATTGGATGAATGACTGCTTGAATGTATGCTTGATGTATAGGTTTAATTGTATATATGCTAAAGCTTATTATGGAATTGGAAAGCATCAAACCCTATGAATAAATGAAAGAAAATTAAATTGGTCATTTGGGGTTAGTCAATGATCTGCTTGCTTCAGGTGGGAGGAAGTATATGCGTGGTGCAAGTGCACCCTGAGGCCTTTGTGTGTTGGAATAAATAAAACAATCTGGGTGATTCCTTCACAATGCATACTTGTGTTCATTTGACAGAGGGATTTAGACCATAAAATAAAATGGGGTATGAGATTTAAATCTCTGGGTTATAAATATCTGGACAGGGATATAAATTAAACAAGGTTTAATATGATGACCTGATTGAAATACTGGGAGAAATTGGGAGAACAAAACCTGGGTTTATTTATGTAAAAATGAAGTTGTGAATGATGCATGGCTTACTGAACATTTGTTGAATGGATGCATTGCTTGTTGATTACTTGTTGAATGATTTCTGATGGCAAGTAATTAGTTGATGTTCTTATAGATGTCTGGTTTTCTTTTTGGAACTGAGGAAAAAAAATGGATACCATTATTAAGTGGTTGTTTGCTGTTTGTATTGATTGAGTATTGTTTGTATAACTTAATTCATACGTAAGTTTATGATATTTTGCTTTGATTTCCAAGAATGGGGTCTGTTTTGAATTAAAAATTCATTTAAATAAAGACAGATTATATAAGGGTATTGATCCCTATTTTGATTTGCATATAGATGATACGTTTTGCATGAAGATGGTGTGTATGGCCATGGATGAATGAGCATTACATTTAAAATGACTTCAATAAGAATCATGAGTAGGAATGTATTTGTAAGCAACATATAACCTGATGACAAAACATATGAACTGTTACTGAATTAATATTTGTTTGGTTCTGGTTGAGTAAGCTTGGTGTGTATAAATATGTTTGAGACATTAGAATTGCTTTGAAAAGCAGAAAGTAAAATCTGTATTGATTCTAGAATTTACTAAACCAATTTGCCAATAGGGTTTAGTTTAAAACTGAATGTGATCAATTTTATGATGAATGCAATGGCACTGTTTCATGCTCTCACTTGTACACTGCCATATTTGTGCATATTCACTTCATCCTGTGTGCACCCCTGAGTTGCAATATATGCATGGACTTGGTCCAAACACTGTTGCATCTGAAATCTGCTGTTGCACTTGAGACTTTAGACTTGATTTTGTTGTTTGCATGCAGTGGCAGTTCCATATATATATGTCCATGTACTTGAAACTACTTGATGCTACACACTTGTGCCTTGTCTTGATCACTTCTGTTGTTGTCATTTTGTGTTGTTGTCTTGCATTTGCCAAGTCCATGTGTAAGTTCCCATACATCCATCTGAGTTTGCTGTTTCCAGATGCACTGAGTTGCTTGAATATGTCGCTTTCTTATTTATGTTCTGTTTGTATGACAGTTGCAATTACCCTTGTGCTTGTTCATTTGATGATGAAACATGTTGATTGAAATTTACTTGTGCACTCGAGTTGGCAAGGCAGTGCACGCGTGTATATTTATACACGTGTGTATTGCAGCCACTTCGCAAAATTTAATAAATATTTGGGATGCTAGAACGAGTAAGAGCGAATTGCGAGGACACAATTCCAAAAAGGTGGGGAATTTGTAATGACCCACAATATTTACACAACTATGATATTGTGATTTAAACAAGTATAAAATATTGAAATATATTTGTGCACACATTTGGTATGACTTAGGGATAAATTTGTGATTTCCCAACTGTTAAAACCCTAGCCGTGAGTGAATTATAAAAAGAAAGATGTGGCCACTGATTCATTCGACTCTCTAGTTTCAAAACAAAAACTAAAATGGCCGAAGCCCTAGAAATCAGATTGGGGGAAGAATCATCTTGCTGTATCGAATGGCGTTGGATTCGTGAGAAAAAGGGGGAAAGCCGTGGCAATATCTAGGGGATTGACATCTCATATAGCTACGTGAGTGTTCTTAATCTTGAATTGGCAATAAGTCCTATCTCAGGCAGCCGTAGTTATATTTCTGCAAATAAATTTGTATGTATGGATGCTTTGCGTGTATTGATGCTTGTTAATGATTGTTTGATCCTTGGTTGCTTGCGTATCCATATATTGACGAAGATCAAGTCTGATTATGTTCATATCTGAACCTGAGATGATATCTATTCACTATTATGTCACGATACACTGATTTAACACTATGTATTACTGCCGAATGAATTGTTTAAGTGCACTCATACCAGACGTATCATGTCTGACCCTGTTGATTGTCTCGACAATCTCCTAGGGTGTCTCATTCAACGAGGCAGTTCGGGATGATGTTTTTACAGCTTGCTATGCACATTTTGATGAGATGATGACTTAAGAGATGGAGTTTAAATGATTTATCATTGCATGTAGATGATATGAAGAAAGTATTTAAGTATTTCATTGTCATTTTATATGTATTGCTGAACTGAAATATGTATATTTTACTATGAACAGTGAACCATCATGTGTTAGATTGATATGTATATAAATCTGGAGAACTGTTTTGTCTTATAAGTAATTGCAAGTTTGAAACTGAAACACTGGGATCGTTCAGTTTTTATATATTTTCTGAAATCTGTATTTGGAGAATAACTTGTGTCAAGGCAGTATACACAAGTGTTTACACTTGTGTATATGTGCAGACCTATAGATCTGCTGAGTTTTGTGATTTAAAGGATTTTTATGGATTTTGTTCGAGTTTCCTTTCAGAAGTTTTGGGGAAAATCTTTATAAACTTATTTTGATGGATTATTTCTATATTTATGCATAACCATATATGGATCTGGAGTTTGATTTTAGTATGTAATTATCATATCTGAGAATATATATATATATATATATATATATATAAATATTTGTCTTTGGCAAGTTGAATGCCTTGAGTATGAAAAGAAAAGATGAGATTTATGTATTTCTCTATGTTATGGTTTTCTGAGATCAAGTTACTTATGGTTTTAAATGGGAGATTATATGGATCTGAATCCACACTTTTAAGACATGATCTTTAATCCGAGCATCTGAGTTTTGATAGATATGTTTTCTTTGATATAAGATGTTTATTCTGGAAAAATGAAGTTTATGGGAGATTTGGATTTATATAAGAATTTGAAATAATTTCTGAAATGAGTTTGAGAACTTACAGCCTCATGTGCTTTATACATCTGAAATGTGTTTAGTTGTTTTAACAGCATGACTTACGAGTCTGAACTATATTTATATGTTTTGGCATATCTGATGCCGTAGATCTTTGAAGGAAAAAAAAGGATTTTAATGCTTTCAAATGCACTATGATTTTTGAAATGAAATTTCTATGTTAAGTGGCTGTTGCTATTTGAATCTGAATATAACATATAGTTAATACATGTTCATGTAATAGATTCTTGAATCATATTGTGGACTTGCCATATAAATTAATATACGTGCATGCCCTTACTTTATATTTCTGAAATGAATGAGCTCAGTTTTGAATAGTTTTGCAAAAGAAAGTCAATTAGCAAACTGTTTTGATTCTCTTATGCTATATTCATAAGATTTCTGGAAATGGATTACAAGTCCATGTATTATCTTGAGACTTTTATAAAAGGAACTTGTAAGCTTCCAATTGTTTATGTTAAAAATATTTGTATGATGCAGAATGGCTTTTGTCCTTGCATCAATGATATGTTTTCAGTTTTAAAGAAAGATAGTTGATGTAAATTCATCTTTTATGTCTGAATATAACTTGCATGAATGAGAAAGAGGAAAACTCGATGACCTCATTTTTGTATAGTTGGATTGGTAATCCTTTGTTTATACGTATATTTATTGGTACTTTGTTGGTGCCAAGGCTTCATTGACTCTCGGATGATGCCAGCATTGTTACTGTGTGATTTTAGGGCTCAATTTTAAATTGCCTATTCATTAATACCATTGCTTGAGCTTGTGTGTTGGCGAGGCCATGCACACCTGTATTTATATGTGTGTGTACGTGCAGCCACACCTATAATTGTGCTATAGCAAGAGTTGAATTAAATAAAGAATATCTATGACTTTTATGATATAATCCGGAATTCTGATATTTCCAGTCTGCATGTGTATCTTTTGTGTCATATTGCAAATAATTTTCATAAAGAGGGAAATGAATTTATCTTTATATTAAAATGCTATGTGTGAATGCTTTAGCTAATTTTCTTAAACTCTGATTTAATAGCTAAAGAGATTGGTATATCTTCATATACACTAATCTATGTTTTAAGAATACACCAATATTTCTATATTGGTAATAGTGGATCCTGGTTTTGGTTTTGAAGATAGATGACCCTGTATTTTCATTTAGCATATTTATTTATGCCAAAAAAAAAACAAATTAGTCCATGATTTGGCCACTAGAAAAGTAGGGTCATCACACTACTTCCATCTTACAGTTCTTGTGTGTTTCACCTCCTATAAATAGAACCATATCCTCTCCACTTTTTATTCATATTATATTAGGGAATACAATGAAACTCTGCCAGTGCTATCTCTTTAAAAAGATTCAGAAAATTTGTAGACAATTCAGGTAAGAATTCAACCCATTTCTTATTTATTTCCTCTTCGTCCAATCAATTCTTAACCTATTCTTCTCTAATTATTCTGAATCAAATGAATATATATACCTCTTCTCTATTGTGTGTGTATATATCAAAAGAGAAAGATTCTAGAAGGGAATGAAAGGCTTCATATCCTTTAAAGTGAAGCTAAGGCTAATCAGTGAGTGGAGACCTCAGTATTTCTTTTTCGGTAATTATTTAGTGTATTTCTTTTTGGATTTGAATATGCCTTAGGGATTTTGAGATTTCAAAAATACGATACATAAAATCCCCCCAAAATTCCTTTTCTCTCAAAATGTCAATTCTATGTGAAGATTCTTCATTGTTTCCATTAATTTGATGAGATTTGTTCTGTTGTGCAATTTTTATTTATTTCAGGGTCTATTCCACTTCTCCTTCCTCTGTGATTCAAATTTGTGATTCTTCAATAAAACAAGAGTTTGGATTACAAATTTTATTCGTAGTTTACACTGCTTATTCATACAATTTCCTTCTTGTCTACTTCTTTGTAAAAGAGGAGTTGGATAGAATATGAGATTTAGATTGCAATTCCTTTTGTTTAGGATATTCCATTCAATTAATGTAGTAAATTGAGTTTCTAATTTATTTACAAGCCTGTTACTATGGTTTTGGTTATGAATAGTTATTCCCTATTTGTATACTGAAGTACCTTAATTTGATATGTTTGAATCTTAGGAATTTGAAGAGAAAGGGGCTTCTGATACTAATGGGTTAGGGAATTCACATTTAACATGAGTAAGGGCGTAAAATCCACATGCTTAGAATTTACTAGGCGTGAATATTTATCTATTTATATTACTGTAATTAATGTATGACTATAACGTATATTGTGGAGTTAATTAGGAAATTATTGTTTTCATTTGTTTTCCCCATTATAAAGGCAATTGATTGTTAGGCAAAAATAAGAGGAATATCTTATGTAGCATAATTATTATTTTAAGACGTAATAAGGAAGGTTCCTTATACGGCTTTATTTATGAAATGGTGAGATGAGTGTGGGTGTGTGTGTTTGTTTTATATGGAGAGTATCTGATTTATGGCTAAGTTATATGGATGCAAGATTAATAGAGTTATATGGCAGAAGTCTGCACTTCACTTTGAGGCTACCAATAGTTGTGTACACTTTAATTAATGTGAGATATCCTTACGATAATTATTTGTAATGACGCGAGGTTAGTCCTAAATTCTATCAGGGAAATCCGCCCATCTAATTTGGCTAATAGTTCCTACGAATAGTCAAACTAATAATTAGTGCTTGTTTGACTATTCGTAGGAACTATTAGTCTAACACTTTGAGTATTAAGTGCTTGTTTGAGGAACCTCCTTTTTTCCCCAGATGAAGTATTAAATGGTCAAGGGATTACGTTAGGTGGTATCTCAATAGGGATCCGCCTTTGCAAATAGGTATTAAATGATGGGGTCTGTCTTAATTAAGGTATTAAATGACCAGAGCTGCATATTTTCCATAAGGAAGCATTAAGTGGCCTAAGAGATTCTATATGATGTTAGCTAGATAGCACCATTAAGGAGCATGGCTTGGAAATAGGTATTAAATAATGGAGTCTGCCTTAATTAAGGTATTAAATAACCAGATTCTGCCTATTTTCTAATAAAAGATATTGAATTGCATGAATATTATCTCTCATATTATTAGCTGTTTATGAGTATGATTGGGATATGGGATTCTAGAAACCTGCTTATGGATTGGAGGGTATTAAGTGGTTGAACCCGCCTCCTTTCCTTATAAAGAAGTATTAAACGGTTTAGTGGTTTATGTTTCAAGGACATATTCCTATTTTGAGACATACTGCCCAAGTACTGAAAATGTTAGACTTAAGGCTTTTATTCACCATACAATGCTGTTCTGACTCCCTCCTCATTACAACACAGGTTAAAGATGTTTATGGAAAACGTGACGCTTGGAGACGGAGGCGGTGAGCTTCTTGTCTATTTACTATTATTTGACCATTTTTATTTGCTTTCGTATGTACCCATGTTTTCAAACCATTATTATAACGGATTATGTTACGGGTTGATGATATCTTGTATTTTGACACTGTTATAGTTTTGAAATAAATAGGTACATTTACTATTATATTTTGTTCCATCCACTATGAGTTTTGAAAGTTTAGTTATAGCTCTGTAATGTTATTTCTTTTTACTACCAACAGCTTACCTTAGAATGGTTCTAAGTTTCGATGTGCCATTCTTGGGTCGAAATTTAGGCCCATTCCGAGGTGGGTTGTTACATTTGGTATCAAAGCCTAGGATACCCTATCAACTAGGAAAGTATATTATACGTATGAGTGGCGTACTTGTTATTTTTGAAAAAAAAATTCAGAAGATTATTGTAAAACTCATACTATATACATAAATACACACACGCTTATTTTGAATTTACGCTTAACTCTATAGATTCAACTATAGAAGTAGCTGCTACTAAATTCCAAAAGGGTGGACGAAGCAACTATGAGTTGGAAAGAAATAGAGTTAAATTTATACTTCTTTGTAAGACCTAGATCATTGAAGGCCCTATAGGTTTTAAGATAATGAGGATGGGGATCGTATATGGAAAGGTTGATAGGAAATAAACGACCTTAATGAAACGTCCATTAGGCTGACAATTAATACAAACAAATTAATATTAATGGAGGTAACAAATGAAGGTGTTAAGTATTAATAAAATACAGAAGTAAGGAAAGGTGCAAACATATGTAAGAAGGAATACATTTATCATGACAAGAAGGAAAGTAGATTTATAAAAGGTTGTGTACAAAGATTTAAAAGAAAGAACAAATTTTAATCCTATCCTTTAAGACGTAATTTGAAAAAAAAAAGATTTCTTTGAAAACCCCTTGAAAATTTAAAAGTGCCTTTCAAAAAATTTGAAAAAGAAATCTTATAAGTTAGAAATTTTTGATAAAAATTGATCTTAGATGACTTTTATATTATACCACCATTTGTTTTGTGAAAATTTGAAAAGAGACTGTAAATTTAAAAAGTGTGGTGAAACATTTTGATATGCGATTTACAAATTTGGTGACTTGAGAAGTTGAAAAAAGTTTTCATTTATTAACTTCTCAATTTAAAATTTGATTGAATTAGTAAAGCTTTTAAATTCCTTGTTTTTATATTCTTCTATTTTTCTATGTTATATTTCCTACGCAATAATCTTGAAAATTCTTTCCTCGCTAACTTCTTAGAGGCTATATAAGTTGGAAATTTTTTAAAATACAAATATGGTTTTAGACAACTTTGGAAATCTACCACCATTAGTTTTGGAAAAGTTTGGAAAGGTAATGTAATTTTTAAAAGCAATAAATTTCTTTAAAGGCAAAATGATGGATGGGTTTAATTGTAAATTAATGACTTAAAAAGTTTTCATTTGTTAACATTTTAATTTGATTAAAAAAATTCAAGTTTTTGTTCTTTGATTC
Organism: Allium cepa; assembly: GCA_030765085.1. NCBI lineage: Eukaryota > Viridiplantae > Streptophyta > Magnoliopsida > Asparagales > Amaryllidaceae > Allium > Allium cepa. The sequence continues at coordinate 958,865,034 of CM060932.1, forward strand.
TTCTATTTTTCCTTATTTAAAATCTAAAAGTTCTTTCCTTAGAACTCTTTTTAGGGTATATAAATAGAAATAATACCTATTTCAGAATGGAGAAATAGAAAATAGAAAGAAAGGAATGTTCGATAGTATAGGTAGGTGGGACATTTCCATATGAGGTAATGTAGAGAATAATGGCTGGAATTTAGGTAATATTGGAATTGTGAATTCTAGTAGATGAGATATTGAAAGTAGTGATAGAATAAGATAGGAGTTATCTTTGTCTGCTCCATCTATTTTTCTATCATATAAAGTTACAAAAGGAATCTTTGACCATTGATTGAATTTAAATAATGGTTGATAAATAAGTTAGACGTTTTTGTATAAGGAGAAGCATCTATGTAAAGATGAGAATTTTGTATGTTTTTCCTAATTTGAATACAAAAATTATTTGAATAGTAATATTATTGGATTTGATAAAGAAAAGTGTTGCAAGAGATTTTAAGAGTTTTTAAGCAAAGTTAAGAGATATATTTTGTCAAATAACGGAATATTTTGAGCGATGAGGTAATAAATATAATTGTATGCTTTAGAAGGAAATAATTTTTATTTCTAAATGAAACTGTGAAAATTTATTATTTTGTAAACGAAGATTCTTGTAGCTAGAAAACTCTTTGGAAAAAAAATGGTCTAATCCCTATTTTGAAAAGATTATTAAGTTTTGAATCTTTTGTGTTAAAAATCCTATTTTCAAAAAGGATTAAATCCTTTTTTAGTAAGCTATTGAAAGGAAAAATTTTCATAAGTTCTTTTTTTGAAAAACCAGGAAAATTTTGAGTTACATAAAGTAGAAAGTCTAATTGATAAGGAAAGTTTTAATAAGGAAGATTATTTTAGTCCTATTTGGAACAAAGGAATTTTGAATCTTGGATAAAAGATTTTAAAGTTTATATTTTCAAAGATGGAAATATTGAATTTGATACTTCATCTTTTAAGTATTACAAGAAATGAAGTAATAAATGCTTATTTTTAAATAAGTTTGTTTGTATGTAGATATTTTATTTTGTGCACGAAAGTTATGATTTTATAATTTTTAAGGACTAGATATGTATCATAACCTAGATAGGATATACTAAGGGTTTTTATGAATAGGATAGAAATGGAATAAACAACCTGATCTGGAAATTTAAAATCAGTCCCAAACTTCTAAACCGACCCGCAGTTCCGTACCCCTTGAGTCGACACTATTCTCCATCAATCAACTCAAGATGAACGGAAATATGAATCATTTGGGTTAAAGAAGAGGTAGAAGTAGAAATAGAAAACAACATCAGAATCAATCCATCGCAGTGGATAAAATATAATAGATAATAAATGATTTTTACACAAAAACAAATATGTTTATACATTACATCATCAGAGTATACATAACACACAATACACAATAATCATAACTTGTCCTCACAATCTGAATACACAGCGGAATATTTAACACAAATACGGAAGTATGTATCGCCATCCAGCTCGTCTCCTAAGCTCCACAGCATCCTTTCCTATATTCTATAATACTCGGTCTGACCCAAGCATTATAGTAAAATAACACCCGAGTCAGTCTGGAATACCGGTGTGAGAAAACCACACCCAAATTGATTATTAAAGTTTCAAAATCCTTTGGAATCAAAAGCATCTCGTAAGACCACGCCACAAATAAACATGTCGGGTTTTTACCTTACGATAGCCAAAACACTTTTTATTAAAATTCTCTGATATTATAATAGTGCCTATAGAAAGTAAAATAGAATCTAGCTAAAATGCTTGCATCTCACATTTCAGCAATAGTTGGGCACAATCAAAACCGTACAGGCGCGTAGGGAGAATGGATTTCCAACAAATGACTAGGCACTGGGGTACCACCTGTCACAGTACCTGGTCTAGATCAGCGTACCGGGGATCACTCTTGACCCCCTGCAACACAAGACCGGGACTACCCCTTACTGGATAATCCCGAGTAAGATCACCCCACGGTTGGCATCAACAACCGCACCACTAAGCCGAATAAAAGGGACATCTAGACAGGGATGACATCACCCTAATGGGAGCTACCCACCTAACCTTGCTGCATAACTCCTGATTTTCAGTCGTTCCCGATTGATGAGGCTTGAGGCTAAGCATTACCTTTTTAGAACATATCACTTAGAATGCTCATCGTCCTCCTGACGATGTTCTGAAAGCATTCATCCATACAAGTCCGTCTCAGGTTCGAACGGAACCAAAGGCACTACCCATACTATATCCATTTTGGAATCACCTCAGGATTAGTAGCGACTAGCCCTTGCACTACACTGCTCCACCTTCGAATCCAAACTCTTATGAATCCAAACTATTGTTTTCCACACGAAAACATTCAAACCGGATCGAAGTGGTTTTTAGGAAATAAATCCCGATCCCGATCTCCTCGAAACGATCAGCGCATTGGCCAATGTTGATAGTCGGTTATTTAGCTATCAATTAACATTCACAAACAACCATCAACCATAAATAATTTCACCAAATTATTTATTAACCAAGAATTATCTTCGCAAGATATATTTTCATTTTCAACCCTTTTGAAAACAGTTTTCAAACCACACTCTTCTCATGCGGTAAATTCCCAACTATTTATTTCCACTGAAAATGCCATGTACAAAGCTTTAGATTTTTAAAATAATTTAAAACACTTTATAATAAAATATACTTTAACATTTAAATTGAAAACTACTTTAATACTTTATTAAAAATATATACTTTAGGAATATTTAAAATGAGGTTACTTTATAAAATATAAAACTAGATTTTCTCCTTTTTAAACATAATACCAAGTTATCTTTAAATAATTACTGCGATAATAGATTTTAAAAAACACTTACTTGGCTATCTAGGGAAATACGCTTCTCTTTCACATCTTTTAAAAATAAATCACTATTTATTTTTAAACAAATTTACCCATTCATTAATAAATTCCCGCTGTGAATTTATCCTTCCAAATATCTACTGATATATTACTTCACTTTTATATAACCAGTTTATAAATTCCATAGTCTCATTCCTCTTTTAAAAATCCTGGTTTTAAAACACTTAATTAACCATCAAATTGATTCCCAAATTACTCTCATTTTGAAATAAACTCCATTTCTTCCTCAATTTCATTTCAAACCCATAGACTTCATATTTTATTTCTTAATTACGATTTAAAATCTTTTAACTGAAAACATCAATTTTAAATTTTCCCAAATTCCTTCTTCATCCTTTTAAAATAATTTCAAACCTTAAATTTTAAAATAAATTCATTTATTACTTTAAATAATATCATTTTAAGTTTTATAATTCATTACTTTTTCTGTTTATTCAAATCCCCTTTTTCCATACTCGGAATTATTTATTAGAATTTTAAAATCACTTTTATTCTTATCCAGTTCATTCTTAAATTTATTCAAATTCTCTATGATTATTTAACTTAAAAATTCAGTCTTTTCTTTTCTTTCAAAGAATCTAATTTTACATATTTTGGTAACTCAGTGTACCGAAATATATTCAAGCAAACCATAGCTTCAATATTCCAATTATCAATATAATTCATCACAAAATATCAAATATTCATAACACAGAATATTAAACAACTAAATAATTTTGAGGAATCCAGTTGGATGCCTCCAATCTGTTTCACTGCATCCACATATGTTAGCACAATACCAATTCCACTTCAAGGTGGAATATCGCGGTATATGAGATTAATATAATATCATCCGCTATTATGCGACGTATAGGGCCCCATCCGCTATATAATGCGAGAAATCAATCACTCTAATATATACTACATACTACTATATATAATATAGCAATCAAATCAATTCAAACATTCAACCAATTATTTAAATTTAACCACTTTAAATTTAAATAGCGAGCAGATGAGTGAGATTAACTCACCTTTGATTCCTGTTTTGCAACCCACTTCCAAACCGGCTCGCTTCTTTTCAGTTTATGACCTTGTATAAATATTTATATAGTTTATTAATATCTGAATAAATTGAACAATTTATTTTCCCTTTTATAATTTAATTAACTAATAATTTAACTTGGACTAATAACTTATTCTAAACAAATTTCCTTATAATAAATATTATTATGAACTAAAATAATTATATGAGTAAATTAAACAAATTAATCACCTAAATAAATTATTTTAATACAAACTAGTAAATTGTATTTATTAGTCTTTGCAACTGCATATAAAATAGTATATATTGATTTTATAGAAATCTAATTTATATATAACTTCCAACATGTCAGAAATTCCTACATATATATTGTTTAAACCTTATCCATACATATACATATATTTTATTTTATTTTTCCTGTACCTATATATCAAAAGATATGTGTGTGGAAAATTTTGTTTTCCTTTTCTATGAATAACCACATCAGTTTACTTTTACTGTCATGTATATATTTTCACTGTAAAATGTATATATATAATTTAATGAAATAATTTAAAATAAAATACCTCGAATCAAAACCGCGATGCCCACCCACGACCCAAACCGAGCTGCTACCACAAAACCGCGATCCTTCAAAGCGAACGCCGCCCTTCCCTGACGACCTTCGAGCATGGAAACTAGGTCGGACCCACGAGCACAACCATCTCAGACTTCGTCGACTTCCAACCCACAGCCGCGTGCTTCAACGTCGCTATCTCTATGAATTGAATCCCTTCTCTTGACCTTACTCCGACCACGAACCACCATGCCTCGCGGTCGACGCCGCTCGATTTCACCCTTCGACTCGCCGACGCCCTAGCCAAGGAAACCGACCCTAAATCAATCGGTTCGCCGCTGGTTCAAAGCAAGTGCCATCGCGATAAAAACGCGTTCAACCCTTTTTAGCTCGGCCGCCATTATTATTTTCTTTCATGAGCTGGGTTCGCTAAATTGAAGATGAGGGAAATTGTCACGATTTAAAAAGCGTGCTTCTCTTTTATTTTCTTTTTCTAGAATGGCAGGCATGATTTTTAATTTGGGCGTGAAGCTATCTTCTTTGAATGGAAGGATAAGGGTTCGAAATGTTAAAAGAAAGAGGGGGAGACAAGATGAGACGTTAACGTGAAGGAAGAAAGAAGCGTGTATTACACGATAGGGGACAATGATTTGAGAGGAGCTGAAAAGCTCTGATGGTAAATAATAATGTCAATCAGTTATAGATAAACATATATATATATATATATATATTTTAAATTTTAAAATCGTCTCGATATCGCAACTAAAAATCTCGACCTCCTATCGAGGTGTGCCACTAGGCATTTATAATGTTATACCCCTATTTCGAACGTAATGGAAAAGGTTTCGAGTCCTAATTCGGTCGTATGGAGATGATAGCCTTTTGGACCCAGTTATTATATTAAATTTTTGATATAAATTTCAGCGCGTTTATACATCGTACGCTCACACACCAACTCCAAACATTACGAAAATTGAAATCCGGTAATAATACAATATTACGGATCCAATGGAACTGGTTTCGTCGAAATCCGAGACTATGCATCGGAAGGCTATTTTTAAATATCAATGTAAATGATTCCCAAAACTTAACAAAACACTTTCAAATTCAATTTTAACACTTTTACTATCTTCAGTACTATCAATATAAATTTTACAAGCCTTTAAAATATCTTTAACAAGCTCGAAACTCAAGATTAGATATTTTACTCAATCTTCAAGTATTGAATTGAATAATTATATTATTCAACAAATTGTTGTATCTATCTTCCGAATAGATAAATCCAAGTTTTTCATATTCAAAACCAATTTATAATTCAATTTCTATACTTAAAACCATTTAAATATCCCAGATTCAACGTTTAAAAATCTGGGTCGTTACATTCATCCCCCTTAAAAGAATTTTGTCCCCGAAATTACTAGTTAGGAAGAATGGTCCAATACCCGTTTACTATTTTTCCAAAACAAAACAGTTTTTTAACAACAACCAAACAATCTTTATTAAAGACACACTATCCATCTTACTAACTTTCCAAACTTTTCCACAATTCCCAAACAACTTTACTTATTCAACCATTCAAATTATAATTCAAAACCAAGTTTTAAATTTCAAAATTTCTCAAAAAATTTCTAACTCGCTAAATTTTTGAAAAATTTCGCCAGCGTCTCCTTTGCGTGGCTACCTCGGTACAACTACAAAATGTCTCTATGGGCTCTCAAATTCCAAAAGAAAATAAAAAGCCAAATGGCTAGATCAAAAACCCAATCAAATTTCATACAGAAATTTCAACACATACCTTTTTGTCGAGCAATTCAAATTTATCTTTTAAAATCAAAACCAATTTTCCTTTCCCTTTATAATACCTGCATATCCTATTTAGCAATAATATCCAATCATAGCTTTTAAAATCATTTTATACATTTCCTTACAGAAGTTTTCATATCTACTTCTATTCAAATTAGTTTTTCCATCTCCATATGAATTCAATTTATCTTCAACTCTAAATATTGAATTTTATCTTCCATTTATAACCGATTCTTATCATTATTTTAAATTAGTTTCATCCACTAATTTATTTCAATTTCCAATTTGAAATCGTTTTGTCGCTAATGAAATTTTTTTTTTCAAAAAATTTTCAAAAATTTTCTAACTCCCAAAATTTTCGGAAAATTTTGGCAGAGTCTCCTTTGTACGGAGAAGATTTTGCAATTTGACAAGAGATATAAATATATATATATCGACCAACACGGTCGGAAAAACAAAAACAGTTCATATTTCCTATTTTTATCGCGTAGGCGTACCTTTATTTAGCATTTTTAAGCAAGCGGCTTATTATTTTAGCAATTAGCGTGTCAAAATCCAGCCAAACGGCTTTCCAGTACCTGTACTTACTCAATTTAAATATGTAAATGCCAAAATCATGTAACTTAACAACATTTTACATATTTAACTAGTGAACATACGAGTTTCTATAAGCAATGCAGGTTAAACAATATTTATAAGCAACTTATAGGGTTTCGACATTAATTTTAATTGTTTACAACCAATTCATATACTACTTCATTCAATTTAAATGGTTTACAACTCAATTGCACATTCAGTTCATTTTTAACCCAAATAACTCTCATTTATTTCAATTGGTTCCAACTCATTTTATTTTAGATTCCATCCCATTTCTAGTTTATTCACCAACCATACATTTGCTTTTCTTTTAATCTCCGCATTGGTTTCATTTTAAAACCATGTCATTGAGCTTGACAACATTCGATGCTTATATTAATAACCATTTTCCAAATTAATTTAACCCGAACTTTTATTTAATGAACTTTCACCCTTCCCCGAAGCCAGGCTTCTATAATTTTTAAACTTAAGTTAATTTACTTTAATTTAGTCCAACTTCAAAACTTAAGCTCACTTCGTTTGCAAAATAAATTTTCCTTTTTAAGTTAACTTGGTCCTATTTCAGTCAAATCTCATTTCAATCTACAAATTTATTTGATTGGTTATTATAGATTTTAATTTCCAAATTCGATCCATTCACGACTCAATTAATTAATTACAAGGCCATTTTTCAATTTATTTCTACCTTCTTGAACTTAATTTGTAATTCAAACTATTTCTGTTTCAATCCAACTTCCTTTTATTCGACAATATTTCAATTGTATTCAATTTACTAACAATTCAAGTCAAATTTAATTTATAGCTCAAGTTTTCATTTCTTATCTGCATTCATTTTATTTAAAACCATTCTATTAAGCTTGAAAACATTCCAATTCTAAAATCCTTTTATTTCAACTCCTAAGCAATTTCATTTTATTTTTTTACAACATCTCCACATATTTAATTCATTATCAATCCAAGTCGAATTCTATTTATAATTCGAGTTTATTTCCAAACTTCATTATTAACTTTACAATCCATTTTATTTAACCGAGTTAAATTTTATTAACATACTCTATCAAATAATTTATTTAGCTAATTAGCTTACTTCCAACTTTTAAATCAATATCGATTTTAACAAAAAAAAACTTCATCAAATTTTCCTGAGTTCAAAATTTTCTTTTATAATTCCAGTTTGGATTTTCCTTCATTTTCCAAAATTCCAACACTTTTTTTCGGCTTATTTATTCCCTTTTTTACATTTTTATAAGCTGCTCGCTTATTAATATTCATACTTCTCCATCCATTTACAGTCAATCACATTTTTCATTTTACTTTTAACTAGGGATTGTATTTTTATTTCAATGCCTTTCAATTCTTTTATAAGCTTTCAAAGCTTATTTATGTCAATTCAATTTTATTCAACTTAACTTCAGTTAAATCTAGCTACATACAATTCCTTTTAATCCACTCAATCCACTTGAATTTAAATTAACTAAGAACTTACTTTCACTTAATATCATCTACATCTCAATTTATTTCATTTCAATTCAATTTCAACTTAATTCAAATACAACTGGGTTGTATTTTCAGTTTAATTAAATTTACTTCAATCCAATTAAATTTTACCTCCCAGTCCCAATTTAATTTCTATTTTCCCATTCCAATCACATTCAAGATTTACTAATTATTTCTTCCAATCATCTATTAAATTTTACACAATTTAATTTCTCTAAATTAAATTTATTTAACTTTTCCACTTTAAATTTTAATTCCAACATTCAAAGTTCATATTTTCCTTCCTTATTTAAAAATCATCTCAATTTTACAAGTTTATAACTTACTTCATCAGGATTTTCAATTCAAATAAGGATTCAAGATTTCAAACACCCGGCTTTTGGTTCAAATTATTTTAAAATCAACATTATCTCAAAATTACACTTCTCAAACTTTTAAACCCATCCTGGTTTAAAAAAAACTAGTTCTTCTGAACAAATCAATTCGGTAGCAATACGTCACTTAGAAACTCGAAAATGAATACTGATGATGCTGCGCAGTCATCACCAGGATTATTTTCCAACAACTGAAGTGAGCTCAATGCTATATCCCTTCCTAAAATTTATTTGAAACAATTTCCTTTCAGAAATACCTCTAAAATAATAATGCTATTATTTATCTTCAAAACACTTTGAAAAACACTTCCGAAATCTCCGGGTTTTAAAATTTCAAATTTTGACTTAAATCAAATTTTAACTATAATTCATTTGTATAATTTATGCTCATACATATTTCCATTTGATTATCCAAGTCATTCCATTTCTTTATAATCTTGTTTGTTTAAAATATTATCATCCAAACATCCAAGTTATATAATAATTTAAGGAAATATTTCCTTTATATCAAAATATATTTTGGGTAAAATTATTTCATTCACCCACCTTTTAAAACAATATTGTGTTGAATTGTTCTATTCAAGTGTTTAGAAACCCTTTCGATATAGTTGTCCAGACTGTGCCGACGAAGGTTCATATGCCACTCAATAAATCAATCAACACAATACAAAACCTTTTTTATATCCACTAACAAATACGCGCTCATATCTATTAATACACTCAAACTCATTCTAGAGTACTACAGACTCCATTTTCAATGAGTAATCCCCACCAGAGCCAAGATTATCACACAACCTAAGCTCTGTACCAAGTGAAACGACCCGCAGTTCCGTACCCCTTGAGTCGACACTATTCTCCATCAATCAACTTAAGATGAACGGAAATACGAACCATTTGGGTTAAAGAAGAAGAGGTAGAAGAAGAAAATAGAAAACAACATCAGAATCAATCCATTGCAGCGGAATAAAATATAATAGATAATAAATGATCTTTACACAAAAACAAATCCGTTTATACATTACATCATCAGAGTATACATAACACACAATACACAGTAATCATAAGCTGTCCTCACAATATGAATACACAGCGGAATATTTAACACAAATACGGAAGTACGTATCGCCATCCAGCTCGTCTCTTGAGCTCCACAACACCCTTTCCTGTATTCTATAATACTCGGTCTGACCCATGCATTATAGTGAAATAACACCCAAGTCAGTCTGGAATACTAGCGTGAGAAAACCACACCCAAATTGATTATTAAAGTTTCAAAATCCTTTGAAATCAAAAGCATCTCGTAAGACCACGCCACAAATGAACATGTCGGGTTTTACCTTACGATAGCCAAAACACTTTTTATTAAAATTCTCTGATATTATAATAGTGCCTATAGAAAGTAAAATAGAATCTAGTTGAAATGCTTGCATCTCACGTTTCAGCAATAGTTGGGAACAATCAAAACCGTATAGGCGCGTAGGGAGAATGGATTTCCAACAAATGACTAGGAACTGGGGTACCACCTGTCACGGTACCTGGTCTAGATCAGCATACCAGGGATCACTCCCGACCCCCTGCAATACAAGACCGGGACTACCCCTTACTGGATAATCTCGAGTAAGATCACCCCACGGTTGGGATTAGCAACCGCACCACTAAGTCGAATAAAATGGACATCTAGACAAGGATGACCTCACCCTATGGGCGCTACCCATCTTACCTTGCTGCATAACCCATGATTTTCAGTCATTTCCGATTGATAAAGCTTAAGGCTAAGCGTTACCTTTTTATAACATATCACTTAGAATGCTCATCGTCCTCCTGACGATGTTCTGAAAGCATTCATCCATACAAGTCCGTCTCGGGTTCGCACGGAACCGAAGGCACTACTTGTACTACATCCATTTTGGAATTACCTCAGGATTAGTAGCGACTAGCCCTTGCACTTTACTGCTCCACCTTCGAATATAAACTCTTGTGAATCCAAACTCTTGTTTTCAATACGAAAACGTTCAAACCGGATCGAAGTGGTTTTCGAAAAATAAATCTCGATCCTGGTCTCTTCGAAACGATCAGCGCATTGGTCAATATTGATAGTCGTTATTTAACTATCAATTAACATTCACAAACAACTATCAACCACAAATAATTTCACCAAATTATTTATTAACCTCAAAATATCTTCGCAAGATATATTTCCATTTTCAACCCTTTAGAAAACAGTTTTCAAACCACACTCTTCTCATAAGGTAAATTCCCAACTATTTGTTTCCACTGAAAATACCAAGTACAAAGCTTGAGATTTTTAAAATAATTTAAAACGCTTTATTATAAAATATACTTTAACATTTAAATTGAAAACTACTTCAATACTTCATTTTAAAATAAGGTTACTTTATAAAATATAAAACTAGATTTTCTCCTTTTTAAAAAAAATACCAAGTCATCTTTAAATAATTACTACGATAATAGATTTTAAAAAAAACTTACTTTAGAATTTAAACGTTTAGAAATAATAAATTTTCTAAAACATGCTTTTAAAACAACTTTAAAACTTTTAACTTATGCTTAAAACTTTGCTTCGAAAACGTACTTGGCTATCCAGGGAAAATACGCTTCTCTTTCACATCTTTTAAAAATAAATCACTATTTATTTTAAACAAATTTACCCATTCCTTAATATATTCCCACTGTGAATTTATCCTTTCAAAATCCACTGATATATTACTTCACTTTTATATACCCAGTTTATAAATTCCATAGTCTCATTCCTCTTTTTAAAATCCTGGTTTTAAAACACTTAATTAACCTTCAAATTGATTCGTAAATTACTCACATTTTGAAATAAACTCCTTTTCTTACTCAATTTCATTTCAAACCCATAAACTTCATATTTTATTTCTTAATTATGATTTAAAATATTTTAACTTAAAACATCAATTTCAGATTTCCCTAAATTCCTTCTTTATCTTTTTTAAATAATTTCAAACCTTAAATTTTAAAATAAATTCTTTTATTACTTTAAATAATATCACTTTAAGTTTTATAATTCATTATTTTTTCTGTTTATTCAAATTCCTTTTTTCCATACTCGGAATTATTTATTAGAATTTAAAAATCACTCTTATTCTTATCCAGTTCATTCTTAAATTTATTCAAATTCCCTATGATTATTTTACTTAAAAATTCACTCTTTTATTTTCTTTTCAAAAAATCTAATTCTACATATTTTGATAACTCAGTGTACCGAAATATATTCAAGCAAACCATGGCATTCAATATTCCAATTATCAATATAACTCATCACAAAATATCAAATATTCATAACACAGAACATTAAACAATCTAAATAATTTTGAGGAATCCAGTTGGATCCCTCCAACCTGTTTCCTTGCATCCACAGATGTTAGCACAATTCCAATTCCACTTCAAGGTGGAATATCGCGGTATATGAGATTAATATAATATCACTCCAATATATAATATATAATACTATATATAATATAGCAATCAAATCAATTCAATCATTCAACCAATTATTTAAATTTAACCACTTTAAATTTAAATAGCGACCACATGAGTGAGATTAACTCACCTTTGATTCCTATTTTGCAACCCACTTCCAAACCGGCTCGCTTCTTTTCAGTTTATGACCTTGTATAAATATTTATACAGTTCATTAATATCTGAATAAATTGAACAATTTATTTTCCCTTTTATAATTTAATTAACTAATAATTTAACTTGGACTAATAACTTATTCTAAATAAATTTCCTTATAATAAATATTATTAGCAACTAAAATAATATTGTGATTAAATTAAACAAATTAATCACCTAAATAAATTATTTTAATACAAACTAGTAAATTGTATTTATTAGTCTTTGCAACTGCATATAAAATAGTTTATATAGATTTTATAGAAATCTAATTTATATATAACTTCCAACATGTCAGAAATTCCTATATATATATTGTTTAAACCTTATCCATATATATATATATATATCTGTATTTATTTAATTTATTTTTCCTGTACCTATATATCAAAATATATGTGTGTGGAAAATTTTGTTTTCCTTTTGTGTGAATAACCACATCAGTTTACTTTTTCTGTTATGTATATATTTTCACTGTAAAAGGTATCTATATATAATTTAATGAAATAATTTAAAATAAAATACCTCGAATCAAAACCGCGATGCCCGCCCACGATGCAAATCGAGCTGCTACCACGAAATCGCGATCCTCCAAAGTGAATGCCACTCCTCCCTGACGACCTTCGAGCATGGAAACCAGGTCGGACCCACGAGCATGACCATCTCAGACTTCGTCGACTTCCTACCCACAGCCGCGTGCTTTGACATCGCTATCTCTACGAATCGAATCCCTTCTCGTGACCCTACTGCGACCACTAACCACCATGCCTTGTGGTCGACGCCGCCCGATTTTACCCTTCGACTCGCCGACGCCCTAACCAAGGAAACCGACCCCAAATCGATCAGTTCGCCGCTGGTTCAAAGCAAGTGCCATCGCAATAAAAATGCGTTCAACCCCTTTTAGCTCGGCCGCCATTGTTATTTTCTTTCGTGAGCTGGGTTCGCTAAATTGAAGATGAGGGAAATTGTCGTGATTAAACAAGCGTGCTTCTCTTTTATTTTCTTTTTTGAGAATGGCAGGCATGATTTTTAATTTGGGCGTGAAGCTGTCTTCTTTGAATGGAAGGACAAGGGTTCGAGATGTTAAAAGAAAGAGGGAGAGACAAGATGAGACGTTAACCTGAAGGAAGAAAGAAGCGTGTATTACACGGTAGGGGACAATGATTTGAGTGGAGCTGAAAAGCTCTGATGGTAAATAATAATGTCAATCGGTTAGAGATAAATATATATATATATATATATATATATATATATATATATATATATATATGAATTTTAAATTTTAAAATCCTCTCGATATCGCAACTAAAAATCTCGACCTCCCATCGAGGCATGCCGCTAGGCATTTATAATGTTATACCCCTATTCTGAATGTAATGGAAAAGGTTTCGAGTTCTAATTTGATCGTATGGAGATGATAGCTTTTTGGACCCATTTATTATATTAAATTTTCGATATAAATTTCAGCGCATTTATATATCGTACGCTCACACACCAACTCCAAACATTTCGAAAATTGAAATCCGGTAATAATACTATATTACGGATCCAATGGAACTGGTTTCGTCAAAATCCGAGACTATGCCTCGAAAGGCTGTTTTTAAATATCAGTGTAAACGATATATTCCCAAAACTTAATAAAACACTTCCAAATTCAATTTTAACACTTTTACTATCTTCAGTACTATCAATATAAATTTTACAAGCCTTTAAAATATCTTTAATAAGCTCGAAACTCAAGATTAAATATTTTACTCAATCTTCAAGTATTTAATTGAATAATTATATTATTCAACAAATTGTTGTATCTATCTTCCGAATAGATGAATCCAAGTTTTTCATATTCAAAACCAATTTATAATTCAATTTCTATACTTAAAACCATTTAAATATCCCAGATTCAATGCTTAAAAATCCGGGTCGTTACACCTCTATTTGAAGAAGTTAGTAAGTGTAAAGATATTCCAGATATGCAGTTGGGCCGTGAATTAGGTTTCCCAAAGAATATGAATTTCTATATTTTAATTTTAGGGCAGTTTCCGTGTAATTTTCACAGATTATCCAATTCCAAATTTGTAAAGACCCGCAAATCCGTACTCCTTGAATAGACACTAATCTCCAGTGATTAACTCAAGATGAACGGAAATACAAACCGTTATGGTTGAAGAAGAAGAAAGAGGTAGAAGAAGAAAGAAAAAGTTAGAACAGAACAATATCAGAATCTCACAATTCGCAGCGGAACAACATATAATAGATAAATGAATATTCATTAAAACAAAAGAACTGTATATATTTTATACATTACATCACATCACATTCATTATCAGAGTTTACAACAGCAAACAGCGGAAAAGAAATACTATATACTTAGTAATATGCCACGCCATCTAGCTTGCCTCCAGATTCTGTAGCAACTCCCGAATCCAGAATGACCTGATAACCTTAACTCTAGACTGCCCGTGTGGAAATTGGTGGGCACCCAGAGTTTAGGAAGGGAAACAATAAACTCCAGGTCAGTCATGTGACCAGTGTGAGAACTTAAAATAGTTATTTATCTTTAAAACAAGAACAGGATAATTTTAAAATCAATTCGCAATGCTTTTTGAAAATATAACTACCATAAGACCTCCCACCACACACACAATGCAAACGCAGACTTGGAGGATATTTCTTCTTATGTTAGTCAAAGATGCTTACTACGCAAAATCAAATCATTTTTGATATTATTATTAGTGCATAGTGTAGAAAACATTTCGAAAGTAGAATATAAATCTTAGCCAGCATAGGTCAAAGATGCTACCATATTAGATGGCAGGTTCTACAACTAAAACCGTACAAGGCTCGTATTGTTTCTTTGGATTTCCAACATATGGTCAGGCCAAGGAACTTCCCATTGCCACATGGAAACGCCTCTGGAATGACGTCCCGAGAACCAAACCGGATCTCTTCCAACACAAGGCCGGCTTACCCTTAATTGGGTAACTACTGACACGAATATGTCATCCCTGGATCGTAACCGATCTATATCCGAGGATCCTCGATTTCCAACAACCACAAAGCAATAAATTTGCAGCAACAACATAGGTTAAGTATCTGGGCTCCATACCATGATACCACCTCTATCCAGAAGGAATGACATACACTAAAGGGCGCTACCCCTGATAACCTTGCTGCATCCTTCCTGTTTTGACCATTTCCGGGGTGTGAGGTCCGATGAAGTCTCGTCCACAAAGCCACGCTTTATATCAAAGCTGTGCTTTGATCATCAAATGCTCAACAGCACTTCATATGCCACATTACCAATTCGGGAATGTAACACTAGTAGCCATCAACTATATAACCTCTAAGGGTGTTAAGCTAAGAGAATAAATTCTCCGCCACCAACGGTAATATATTTGATAGAAACCAGCTTTACATTTCAAACTGTAACGTCAGACACACATCCATACAAGTCCGTTCCGGGATCGAACGGAACCGAAGGCACTTACAAAGAAGTACTTGCAATCCGGATATTCACTAATCACGACCGAACTTCCCATCACAATGGGTAATAAATTTCTATATCGAGGATCAGCCGATGCAGAAACATTCGACGGTAATCCTTTCGTTTTCACAAATATCCGGTCTTCAACACCGGTCATCAATGCTATCTATTACGACGTATCACATATTCGGAATGGGTTATACGACCCCAAGGTCCTTTCCTGGCTAACCTAAATAGTGAGCGCTTATTTTCTTAAAAAATAAGTGTAGCATTCAAATTCAAGCAATCACAACAAATACCTATTTAAAGGTAAATATTGATAGTCGGTTATTTAACTATCAATAGGTATGCACAACATCACCAGATTCCAAATAATTTTCTAAATTATTTATTTTCCAAAATATCTTTACAAGATATATATATAATTCTCCTACTTCAAAAATAAATCGATATTTATTTTTGAACAAATTTTCCCAATTTCATTTATAAATTCAATATTGAATTTACATTTCCAAAATATCTGTGAATTACGATTTCCAAATCGATTTTAAATATTTACTTTCAATTTATCTTTAAAATGATAATTCTCAAACGTTCATTTCATATTGGAAAACATTTCCCAACGTATTTAATAATAAGTATTTCACAAATCTATTTATTTTCAACACTTGGAAATATTCAATATACTTAAATCGAAATCAAATATATATTTCATTCTTTAAAGAAAACATTCTCTTAACACAATTATTTGAGTCAAAACGAATGTTGCATAAAACATCGTTACGACGACCCAAAATCACTAGTATAGGGATTCGAAATTTAGATAGATATATAAATCCCAATACTGTACAAAAAGTTTCCTTTCGAAAATCATTTACTATAACAACGGTGTTATAGTCTACCATTTTCTTCAATTCCTTGAAAACGCCTATTTCAACAGTAAATGTTGAATTCTATGTTTTCAATACTTAATACATTTAAAACATCTCTAATCGTTTTAATTCTATTTAAAATATCATTTTTCCCCAAAACATTTCCTTAATATATTATTCATTATCCAAAATCATGAATATACTTCGTTAATCCAAATTCAACATTTTCACATATTAAATTAAAGGATTTTCCACAGTCCAAAATCATGGATATAATTCCTTTAAAAATTTCTATGTTTACTTATCAAATTTATTTGATTACGGATTTATAAAACAACGTTTATAAATTCCATTTCTATTTCATAACTACTTTGATTTATAAATCTCCTTTAATAACCAATTCTATTTATATTTCATTTACATGTCGAATCCAACTTATAAGTAAATTACTTATAATCCATTTATTCACAAATCCATGCTTTTATATCATCCTTTATTTATAAATCTAAAATTCTTATTTACTTATAAAACTAGGTACAACTTTATTTTAACACTTATAAAAGCTCGTTTTATAATTCCAATATCTTTAACTTATAAAATATCAATTTTATAAATCTTTTATATAAACTGTTTATAATAATTCAAAAATCCCAATTTAAACCATTTTATAAATTTGTCGGCTATTTATTTCAAAAATCATGCTTTGGTTATATTTCACAAAAATCCTAATTTTTATAACATAAAAATTTATAACGTTTTAATTTTTTTAAAATGAATCAATTCGAAAATTTAATAACGTATAATTTCGAAAATCACTTTAAAAATCCCTTAAAAATCAAATTTGTTATTTTTAAACTTCAAAAATGGATTTGATGATGCAACACACCAAATAATAAATCACGGCATCCAAACCTCATATATCGTCATATGATAATCAACAAATATCACACTATATGTAAATAAATAAATACGGTTGAGGAATCAAGTTGGATCCCTCCAACCTGTTTCCCTGCATCCACAGATGTTAGCACGATACCAATCTCGTTTCAAGACGGGATATCGCGGTATATGGGATTTATAAAACATTATCCGCTTAATAGGCGGCGCAATAAGGTCTCATCCGCTATATAATGCGTGAAATCAACAACTCCAATATATACATATGCCAATATATATATATATATATATATATATATATATATTGCTATATATAGATATATCCTACTATATCTAATATCACAACCAAACAACAATCAATAACTACAATCCAAATTTTCAATTTGAGTGAGAAGATCTCACCTTAGCTTTTTTATTTGCAATCCATTTCCTTCTTGACTCGACTTCCTTGTTTTATACCTATTTAATTATTTACACAATTCATTAATATTCGAATCAACTGAACAATTAATTTCCGTTTAATAGTTTTTGATTAGCTGATAATTCTTTTTAAACCAATTTTCTCTTTTAATAAATTTATCTAACTAATGATTAAATTCCTCCTTTTTTAATAAATTTGATTAACCAAAGATTATATTTTAAACTAATAATCTTGGTTTAAACTAATTTCTTTTCAAACTCCCAATTCCTTAAAGAATTACTTTACTTAAGATTTTCCATTTCGATTTATTTTCTCCACAATATTGACCTTGTATAAATATTTATATGGTTTATTAATATTTGACTTAACCGGATAATTTTTTTTCCCATTTATTAAATTTAGTTAACCAGTAATTTAATTCAATCTAATTCCTTTTAAATAAAACATTTTGGAGACAAAAGTACTTAAATAGGCTAATTAACAATTTAATCACCATAATCTATCATTTCTCTTTTTTTTTTCCAAAATGAACTATAAAGTTCAAATATGTGTTTACGTATATTTACCTTATTTTTAATTTCTTGGAAACTACCTATATGCTAGAATTAACCTATATAGATATAATATCTAATTTTTAATTCCATAACCATTTTAAAATTCCCAATCCCAAAATCTGATATATATATATATATATATATATTTAAGATTAAAACAGAAATGGTTTTGCTCATTGTTGTAAAATTAAACACTGGGTTATATATATATATATATATATTCATAAATTTTAAAAACAGAATTTCTTATTTCCTACTGCCACCAGTATATCACTGGCCAAAAGGTTTCTGTTCTTTAACCTTATATATATTCAATCTACATATCTATATACTTATTAAGTTAAATTTCAAAAAATAAAGCAACCTATACTCTTATTGTAAATATCTATAGACAAAAATTTCTTTCTATCTTAGATTTGTTAACATGTATATAAATAAATTAAATAAATAAACAACACAAAACACTCTCACCTTCTTGACACAGATCGAAACCAAGATCCACCCTGAGTCGCAGTCGCGACTCTTGTCGGCAGCCACATATGCGAGCTGCCCCTCCCCATTGCCTGCGCTCGAAGCCAGGTTACGCCGCCGCCTTCCAAATCTTGCCGCACGCCTCATCGACGAACCCCAAATCGTATGCTCGAACGCCTGCTCCTCGAGGTTCGCCGCTCCTCCTCCTCGTTGACCACGCGTACGCGAGGATGTCCCCTCCCTTCGATCGAACGATGATTCGGGATTGTCACGATTTGAAGAAATTTGGGGCTGCCATTTTTTTTTAAATTTCGTTTGTGAATTTTGCTTCTATGTTGCTCACATAATAAAAGGAAACGAAGGGGACAAAAGTTCGTGGCTTTGCAGAGAAAAGGCCGTGCTTGCCTGATCTCTTCGTGATTCTCTGCGTGAATTTAGGCATGAATTTAGGCGAGTTCGAAGGGGAGGAAAGTAGCTGAAAAGAATACAGCAATTGTGATTATTATAATATATATATTTTTCTAAATTCAATTTGGTTCGATATAAATTTTCTTTGACACGTTTATATGTCGTGTGCTCACATAACAATTCCGAAAAATACGAAATTTGAAATCCGGTAATAATTCAATATTTCGGACCCAATGGAACTGGTTTCGTCGAATTCCGAGACTGTGCCTCGGAAGGCTATTTTTAAATATCGATTCAAACGATAAAATTTCCAAACTGAACAAATCACTTTCAAATTCAATTCCGAAGCTTCTATTATCTTCATATTATCAATATGAATTTTACAAGCCTTTGAAATATTTTTAATCAGCTTAAAATTGGAGATTCAAATTTTTATTCAACTTTCAATAGATTAAATTCTATAACTCAATTGCCAATTTCAAAGTTATATTGAGAATTCAAGCTAAACAGTTATTCAAATATTTAAAATTAATTAAATATTTTCAATTTAAATTGTTCAAAATTCTGGGTCGTTACAATCTTCCCCCCTTAATAGAATTTCGTCCCGAAATTACAAGTTAGGAAAAATGCCCTTATCTCGATTATCATTTTTCACAATCCAAATAGTTTTATCAACGTACCAACCTAAATCTTTTATTAAAGATCCATTATCATTTCAATTAATTTTCCAAAATCAATTATAAGTTTCAACCAACATTGTTTCCCTAACAATTTAAATTTAAATTTCAAACTTTCAAAATTTTCTCAAAATTTTTCTAACACTCTAAATTTTCGAAAAAATTTCGCCAGCGTCTCCTTTGCGCGGCTAGCTCGGTACGACTACAAAATGGCACCACGGCCCCTCAGATTCAAAAAGAAAACAAAAAGCCAAGCGGCTGAGCAAGAAAATCACCAAATTTCATACTGAAATTGAAATACGTACCTTTTAGTCGAGCAATTCAATTTTATCTTTGAAATCAAAATCTCAATTCCATTTCTTTTAATACACCTGTATATCCTGCTAGCCATAATATTCAATTCCAACATTCAAACCATTTTTGCCAATTCCATTACAAAATTTCCAACATATGCTTCTTATACATTTTTACTTCACTATTGAAGTTACATATCCAATTTCATTCAATTTGCATTCCAATTTCATTTGAATTCAATTCACAATTTCAATTTAATCTAGATTCAATTTAACTTCTGAATATTGAATTTTATCGATTAACTTTCATTTACTAATTGATTCATCTCACTATTTTTAATTAGTTTCATTTACTAATTCATTTCAATTCCCAATTTGAAATCGTTTGTCGTTAACTAAAAATTTTCAACAATTTTCAAAAAAATTCTAACTCCCAAAATTTACGGAAATTTTTGGCAGAGTCTCCTTTGTACGGAGGAGCTTTTGCAATTTGACAAAAGATATAAATATGTATACATCGACCCACACGGTCGGAAAAACCAAAAACAGTTCATATTTCCTATTTTTAATGCGTAGGCGTACCTTATTAGCATTTTTAAGCAAAGCAGTTTATTTTTAACATTTGCGCAACCCAAAATACAGCCAAACGGCTTCCAAAACCTGCACTTACTTAGTTTAAACACGTCAGTGACAAATGTAAGAAATCTATTAACATTTCATTCATTTTCAATAACAAATATATAGATTTCATTAGCAATACATTCAAGATAAATTCCATTAGCAATTCATATGGTTTAAATTCATCTTTAGTCACTTACGACCAATTCACATGCCATTTCCATTAAATCAAGTGGTTTACAACTCATTTTCTTCATTCTATTCATTTCTGAGCAAAACGGATTCATACCATTTTAATTGATTCAAAAATCAATTTTGTTTGCTTTCATTAACTCATATCATTTTATACAATCTTGTTTGTGTTAAACGACAATTATTTCTATGCAAATTTAATGATATTCACTTGATAGAATATCCATTCTAGTTTATAACTAGTTTAAATCGATACCAATTTATTTTAATTCCACTTCATTTGCAATTGATTCACAAGATTTTTCTTAAGTCGAGTATTTATTCAATATTTACTTAAGCTATTTCACTTCAAACTCAAGTTTATCTTTTATTTTATTTTATTTTTTTCTTCCTTATAAACAATTTCCAATTTATTTTATTTTATTGGCTTTCATTTATCAAATCTGTTCCATTAATGAATTTTATTTCAAATATTTTCCTGGAATTCTATTTCCCATTATAAATTACATTTACCATTTATATTCACAATTTTATTCATATATGAGTTCATTTCCTTATACTTTCAATTCATATTTATAAATTTCATTTGTTAAATGAATTTATTTTCAAATCTTTAGTTATACCATTTTATTTCTTATTTAATTCCATATAACAATGATAATAATTCAATATTATCACTTCGAAACATCCATATACTATAATAATTCATAGAAAATCATTTCTTTTCTATACAAAAATAGTTTTGGGCAAAATTATCTCATTTACCCGATTCAAAACAATACTGTGTCGGTTTATCTTGTTTAAGAGTTTAGAAACTCCTATCAACACAGTTAGCTAGACTGCACCGACCAGAATCTATAAACAATCAACCGATAAGTCAACACAATACAAAATAATTTCATATTCACTAACAAATACGCGCTCATATCTATTATTACACTCAAACTCATTCTAGAGTACTGCTGACTCTATCTCTGATGAGTAACACCCAACAGAGCCATGGTTGTCGCTTAACCATATGCTCTGATACCAAATGTAAAGACCCGCAAATCCGTACTCCTTGAATAGACACTAAGCTCCAGTGATTAACTCAAGATGAACGGAAATACAAACCGTTATGGTTGAAGAAGAAGAAAGAGGTAGAAGAAGAAAGAAAAAGGTAGAACAGTACAATATCAGAATCTCACAATACGCAGCGGAACAACATATAATAGATAAATGAATATTCATTAAAACAAAAGAACTGTATATTTTATACATTACATCACATTACATTCATTATCAGAGTTTACAACAGCAAACAGCGGAAAAGAAATACTATATACTTAGTAATATGCCATGCCATCTAGCTTGCCTCCAGATTCTGTAGCAACTCCCGAATCCAGAATGACCTGATAACCTTAACTCTAGACTGCCCGTGTGGAAATTGGTAGGCACCCAGAGTTTAGGAAGGGAAACAATAAACTCCAAGTCAGTCATGTGACTGGTGTGAGAACTTAAAACAGTTATTTATCTTTAAAACAAGAACAGGATAATTTTAAAATCAATTTGCAATGCTTTTTGAAAATGTAACTACCAGAAGACCTCCCACCACACACACAATGCAAACGCAGACTTGGAGGAGATTTCTTCTTATGTTAGTCAAAGATGCTTACTACGCAAAATCAAATCATTTTTGATATTATTATTAGTGCATAGTGTAGAAAACATTTCGAAAGTAGAATATAAATCTTAACCAGCATAGGTACCATTATTTTATGCCTACTATAGCTACCATATTAGATGGCAGGTTCTACAACTAAAACCGTACAAGGCTCGTATTGTTTCTTTGGATTTCCAACAAATGGTCAGGCCAAGGAACTTCCCATTGCCATATGGAAACGACTCTGGAATGACGTCCCGAGAACCAAACCGGATCTCTACTAACACAAGGCCGGGTTACCCCTAACTGGGTAACTACTGACACGAATATGTCATCCCCGGATCGTAACCGATCTATATCCGAGGATCCTCGATTTCCAACAACCACAAAGCAATAAATTTGCAGCAACAACATAGGTTAAGTATCTGGGCTCCATACCATGATACCACCTCTATCCAGAAGGAATGACATACACTAAAGGGCGCTATCCCTAATAACCTTGCTGCATCCTTCCTGTTTTGACCATTTCCGGGATGTGAGGTCCGACGAAATCTCGTCCACAAAGCCACGCTTTATATCAAAGCTGTGCTTTGATCATCAAATGCTCAACAGCACTTCGTATGCCACATTACCAATTCGGGAATGTATCACTAGTAGCCATCAACTATATAACCTCTAAGGGTGTTAAGCTAAGAGAATAAATTATCCGCCACCAACGGTAATATATTTGATAGAAACCAGCTTTACATCTCAAACTGTAACGTCAGACACACATCCATACAAGTCCGTTCCGGGAACGAACGGAACCGAAGGCACTTACAAAGAAGTCCTTGTAATCCGGATATTCACTAATCACGACCGAACTTCCCATCACAAAGGGTAATAAATTTCTATATCCGGGATCAGTCGATGTAGAAATATTCGATGGTAATCCTTCCGTTTTCACAAATATCCGGTCTTCAACACCGGTCATCAATGCTATCTATTACGACGTATCATATATTCGGAATGGGTTATACGACCCCAAGGTCCTTTCCCGGCTAACCCGAATAGCGAGCGCTTATTTTCTTAAAAAATAAGTGTAGCATTCAAATTCAAGCAATCACAACAAATACCTATTTAAAGGTAAATATTGATAGTCGGTTATTTAACTATCAATAGGTATGCACAACATCACCAGATTCCAAATAATTTTCCAAATTATTTATTTTCCAAAATATCTTTACAAGATATATATATAATTCTCCTACTTCAAAAATAAATCGATATTTATTTTTAAACAAATTTTCCCAATTTCATTTATAAATTCCATATTGAATTTACATTTCCAAAATATCTGTGAATTACGATTTCCAAATCGATTTCAAATATTTACTTTCAATTTATCTTTAAAAAGATAATTCTCAAACGTTCATTTCATATTGGAAAACATTTCCCTACTTATTTAATAATAAGTATTTCACAAATCTATTTATTTTCAACACTTGGATATATTCAATATACTTAAATCGAAATCAAGTATATATTTCATTCTTTAAAGAAAACATTCTCTTAACACATTTATTTGAGTCAAAACGAATGTTGCGTAAAACATCGTTACGACGACCCAAAATCACTAGTATAGGGATTCGAAATTTAGATAGATATATAAATTCCAATACTGTACAAAAACGTTTCCTTTCGGAAATCATTTACTATAACAACGGTGTTATAGTCTACCATTTCCTTCAATTCCTTGAAAACGCCTATTTCAACAATAAATGTTGAAATCTATGTTTTCAATACTTAATACATTTAAAACATCTCTAATCGTTTTAATTCCATTTAAAATATCATTTTTCCCCAAAACATTTCCTTAATATATTATTCATTATCCAAAATCGTGAATATACTTCGTTAATCCAAATTCAACATTTTCACATATTAAATTAAAGGATTTTCCACATTCCAAAATCGTGGATATAATTCCTTTAAAAATTTCTATGTTTACTTATCAAATTTATTTGATTACCGATTTATAAAACAACGTTTATAAATTCCATTTCTATTTCATAACTACTTCGATTTATAAATCTCCTTTAATAACCAATTCTATTTATATTTCATTTACATGTCGAATCCAACTTATAAGTAAATTACTTATAATCCATTTATTCACAACTCCATGCTTTTATATCATCCTTTATTTATAAATCTAAAATTCTAATTTACTTATAAAACTAGGTACAACTTTATTTTAACACTTATAAAAGCTTGTTTTATAATTCCAATATCTTTAACTTATAAAATATCAATTTTATAAATCTTTTATATAAACTGTTTATAATAATTCAAAAATCCCAATTTAAACCATTTTATAAATTTGTCAGCTATTTATTTCAAAAATCATGCTTTGGTTACATTTCACAAAAATCCTAATTTTTATAACATAAAAATTTATAACGTTTTAATTTTTTTAAAATGAATCAATTTGAAAATTTAATAACGTATAATTTCGAAAATCACATTAAAAATCCCTTAAAAATCAAAATTGTTATTTTTAAACTTCAAAAATGGATCCGATGATGCAACACACCAAATAATAAATCACGGCATGCAAACATCATATGTCGTCATATGATAATCAACAAATATCACACTATATGTAAATAAATAAATACGGTTGAGGAATCTAGTTGGATCCCTCCAACCTGTTTCCCTGCATCCACAGATGTTAGCACAATACCAATCCCATTTCAAGACGGGATATCGCGGTATATGGGATTTATAAAATATTATCCGCTTAATAGGCGGCGCAATAGGGTCTCATCCGCTATATAATGCGGGAAATCAACAACTCCAATATATACATATGCCAATATATATATATATATATATATTGCTATATATAGATATATCCTACTATATCTAATATCACAACCAAACAGCAATCAATAACTGCAATCCAAATTTTCAATTTGAGTGAGAAGATCTCACCTTAGATTTTTTATTTGCAATCCATTTCCTTCTTGACTCGACTTCCTTGTTTTATACCTATTTAATTATTTGCACAATTCATTAATATTCGAATCAACTGAACAATTAATTTCCGTTTAATAATTTTTGATTAGCTGTTTCTTTTTAAACCAATTTTCTCCTTTAATAAATTTATCTAACTAATGATTAAATTCCTCCTTTTTAATAAATTTGATTAACCAAAAATTATATTTTAAACTAATAATCTTGGTTTAAACTAATTTCTTTTCAAACTCTCAATTCTTTAAAGAATTACTTTACTTAAGATTTTCCATTTCGATTTATTTTCTCCACAATATTGACCTTGTATAAATATTTATATGGTTTATTAATATTTGACTTAACCGAACAATTTTTTTTTCCATTTATTAAATTTAGTTAACCAGTAATTTAATTCAATCTAATTCCTTTTAAATAAAACATTTTAGAGACAAAAGTACTTAGATAGGCTAATTAACAATTTAATCACCATAATCTATCATTTCTCTTTTTTTTCCAAAATGAACTATAAAGTTTAAATATGTGTTTACGTATATTTACCTTATTTTTAATTTCTTGGAAACTACCTATATGCTAGAATTAACCTATATAGATATAATATCTAATTTTTAATTCCATAACCATTTTAAAATTCTCAATCCCAAAATCTGATCTATATATATATATATATATATATAAGATTAAAACAAAACAAAAATGGTTTTGCTCATTGTTGTAAAATTAAACACTGGGTTATATATATTCATAAATTTTAAAAACAGAATTTCTTATTTCCTACTGCCACCAGTATATCACTGGCCAAAGGTTTCTGTTCTTTAACCTTATATATATTCAATCTACATATCTATATACTTATTAAGTTAAATTTCAAAAAATAAAGCACCTTATACTCTTACTGTAAATATCTATAAAAAAAAAAATCTTTCTATCTTAGATTTGTTAACATGTATATAAATAAATTAAATAAATAAACAACACAAAACACTCTCACCTTCTTGACACAGATCGAAACCAAGATCCACCCTGAGTCGCAGTCGCGACTCTTTCCTGCAGCCACATATGCGAACCGCCCCTCCCCATTGCCTGCGCTCGAAGCCAGGTTACGCCGCCGCCTTCCAAATCTTGCCGCGCGCCTCGCCGATGAACCCCAAATCGTATGCTCGAATGCCTGCTCCACGAGGTTCGCCGCTCCTCCTCCTCGTTGACCACGCGTACGCGAGGATGTCCCCTCCCTTCGATCGAACGATGATTCGGGGTTGTCACGATTTGAGGAAATTTGGGGCTGCCATTTTTTTATTTAAATTTCGTTTGTGAATTTTGCTTCTATGTTGCTCACGTAATAAAAGGAAACGAAGGGGACAAAAGTTCGTGGCTTTGCAGAGAAAAGGCCGTGCTTGCCTGATCTCTTCGTGATTCTCTGCGTGAATTTAGGCGAGTTTGAAGGGGAGGAAAGTAGCTGAAAAGAATACAGCAATTGTGCTTATTATATATATATATATATATATATATATATATATATTTCTAAATTCAATTTGGTTCGATATAAATTTTCTTTGACACGTTTATATGTCGTGTGCTCACATAACAATTTCGAAAAATACGAAATTTGAAATCCGGTAATAATTCAATATTTCGGACCCAATGGAACTGGTTTCGTCGAATCCCGAGACTGTGCCTCGGAAGACTATTTTTCAATATCGATTCAAACGATAAAATTTCCAAACTGAACAAATCACTTTCAAATTCAATTCTGAAGCTTCTATTTTCTTCAGTATTATCAATATGAATTTTACAAGCCTTTGAAATATTTTTAATCAGCTTAAAATTGGAGATTCAAATTTTTATTCAACTTTCAATAGATTAAATTCTATAACTCAATTGCCAATTTCAAAGTTATATTGAGAATTCAAGCTAAACAGTTATTCAAATATTTAAAATTAATTAAATATTTTCAATTTAAATTGTTCAAAATTCTGGGTTGTTACAAAATTACATATTAAAGTGCATTGTTTGAAGTAACAAGGAATACACTAAAAAGAAAGAGATGGATATTCTTTTCAATAGTTTGCACTGTCTGCTTCAGTAAAATGAAAAAGAAATAATATCTTGTAATTTCAAACCAAGAAAAACCCTCACTTGTGGTTAATTTATGATAAATTATGACGATAATCATATTGGAAGGATAGCTTGGATAAATTAAAATATGAAAATAAGTATTCTAGTTGTAGAATTAGTAGATAGATATAGATAGCATATAGCCATGCTTAACGACTATAAAATATATAAATAGCATAGGTTATGACTACATGCGTATTATTTAGTAATTAACAATTAGGATTTATGGACATTAATTATAAGTTTAACGGGAATAAATTTATTTTTAATGAGAGGAAAGGAGAATCTAATGGGGAC
This sequence comes from Allium cepa, assembly GCA_030765085.1. NCBI lineage: Eukaryota > Viridiplantae > Streptophyta > Magnoliopsida > Asparagales > Amaryllidaceae > Allium > Allium cepa. The sequence continues at coordinate 958,893,427 of CM060932.1, forward strand.
TGACAAAGGAAACTTGATATGGCATTTGTGAAAGAAAGAAATTTTTGTAATGAATGGATTTTGGTAACCTGAGACGGATTAATTAGAAATGGTCCAATTTTAATAAGTAACGATCAAATACAATGGATATATTGATTGAAGCAATGAATGGACCATATTTATTAAAGACCGAAAAAGGAAAATTAAGAAAATGAGTAATGATGGAATGACATTTAGAAATAACCATCTTAATTTAGAAAGTAGTGTTAGGACCTCAACACCATTTATATCAGCTGATAGTAAATGGTAGCCTTTAGCAAAACTTTCTTTTAGTGTTCTTGGGTTATAGTCGCTAGTTGTCTCCCTTGGTTATTGGGCAAGTGGATGTATATCCCTGTTTTATTCCTGTGTAAGCTTTGTGAATGGGATTTAAACTACTTGATATATGTTGGAAGCAAAGTAAATAAGGAAATTTAAAGAGAACACTTAACTAGCGATAGAAAGTAGATAAAACTGTAAGTTAATGAGGAAATTTGGTTAGCAACCTAAAGTGAGTAGATGTTTCAATCGAAAACTTTAGATTTTGGGAAACATAATAGATTTAGCTCAAAACCGCCACCATGCAAGGAAAAGATAATATGTATAGGAATGTGAATGGAATTTCCTATTGAACAAGGATTAAGGGGAAGGTGGCTGTAACGAAGCGGATTTTGCCCGTTCGAAAATCGACATCCATACTTTACATCGTACTCGAATGCCGTAGATTCGACCGTTCAAATCCGAGTCGCCGGAGCTTATAACACTATTAAGTAAATAACACAGCGGAAGAAATAATGAATATCAATATACAACATCTGATACAACATCCTGATACAACAGATGATACAATAGATATCGATATACATCAGAGACATGATACAATATAATAGCAGCGGAAAGGAAAAATAGATAACCCTAGCAGCGGAACAAATAACTCAAGATAGTCTTCAAGAAAGAACTCCAAAACTGCAGCTCCATCTCCAAGACCCAATCCAGAAATAGCTCGAACTCCCAATAACGATGCACCAAGCTAAACAAGGTCAGTCATGTCCAAAGACTGAACTGACTCCAGATAATCCACCAAACCTAACTATCTGAAAAACCCAACTCTAGGCTGCTCGTGTAGAAAATAGTGAGCACCCAGAGTTTAGGAAAGGTACAATAAACTCCGGGTCAGTCATGGGACTGGTGTGAGTAACAAAAACAATTTATCTTTTAAATAAAACAAGATTTATAAAAGGAAATCCGATATGCTTTTTAGAAAATGAAACTACCATAAGACCTCCCGCCACACACACAATGCAAACGCAGAATTGGAGGAGATTTCTTCTTATGATAGTCAAACATGCTTAATACGTAGAAAATTTCTTGGATATTATTATTATAAGTGCACAGTGCAGAAAACATTTCGAAAGTAGAATATAAATCTTAGCCAGCATAGGCATTCCGCACTTATGCCTACTATAGCTACCATGTTCAATAGCAGGTTACCACCACATTCCATGAAAGGTAATACAACTAAAACCATACAAGGCGCGTATTGTTTTGATTGGATTTCCAATAAATGGTCAGGCTAAGGAACTTCCTACTGCCACATGGGATCGCCTCTGGCGGGACGTCCCGAGAACCTAACCGGATCTCTGCCAACACAAGGCCGGGTTAGCTCTGTAACTAGGTAACTACTACTCGAGCAAGCCATTCCCCGGTCCTTTGGGACCTTTATCCGAGGTACCTCTAAGCAACAACCACACAGAAAATGAGATTGGAGCAACCACATAGGTTAAATATCAGGGCTCCATACCTAATATCACCCTTTACCAGAAGGGAATGACACACCCTAAAGGGCGCGACCCTCATAACCTTGTCGCATCTTTCCTGTTTTGACCATTTTCCGGGGTGTGAGGTCCTGATGCAGTCTCGTCCACAAAGCTACGCTTTATACAAAAGCCATGCTTTGATCACAAAAGATCAACAAATGATCATCAACACACAGCAGCACTCAGCATGCCACACTACCAAATTTTGAGTATATCGCTGATAACCTTCAACTACATAACCTCTGAGCTCGTACGTCTCAGAGAAGGGTGTTAAGCTAAAAGAATAAATTCTCCGCCACCAACAGAAATGTATTTGAAAGTAATCTGCTTTATATCTCAAAATGTAATGTCAGACACACAATCCATACAAGTCTGTTCCGGGCTCGAACAGAACCGAAGGCACTTCTTACGAAGCCCTTGCAAATCCGGGTATTCACAATCCCGATCGGATTTCCCATCACTTAGGAAATCTCTATACCGGCGCGACTCAGTGCAGAGACAATCGACGAGTTATCCTTTCGTTATTTGTGAATATCCGATCTTCATCACCGGTCTTCAAATGCTATCCATAACGACGTATCAATATTCGGAATGGGATATATGACACAAAGGTCCTCTCCCGGCTAAACCAAATGGTGAGCGAAATAGTTCAAAAACATATGGATATTGGGATTTCAATTAAGTCACAACTTAAACCCAAAATTTTCTTTAAATGGTTAAACAAATTACCATTTCAAATTTTTAAACAAAAGATTTATCTCACAAAGATCAATTCATATATTTCCAAAACAATTTAATTTCTATAGGATCAACCCATTAAATCTTTAAATTAAAGATTTAACTTATTGCTTTCAAATCGTTTTCATAACTTGGAAATTATCTTCAATTCAAATTAGAGATCGTTTTAACTCAAATTGGAAGTTCACTTCTTATGTGAAAGCTTTTATTAATTGAAAACAAACAGTTTTCGTTTCAGAAAAGTCCAATTATATTTACTCGAGTTAAAGCCCTTGAATTTAAATTCTAATTCTCAAAATCAATATATTTAAAATGGTTTAACTCATATATAACTGGTATAACATCTTTAATTCCTAATTTCAAATCATAGAATTCAATTTCAAATCTTGAATTTAAATTTAAATCAAATTATTTAAATTCCAAAATTTAATCAAGTTATTCAAAAAATAAATTACATCTTTGAAATTCCATTTCAAACTATTTGAATTTAAAAATTCAAATTCAAAACTATTTCAAAAATCTGTGACTTAACCGATTTCCTTGTGAAATCCATATTGGTGTGTGTATAAGTGTGGTCCAGGGGTTTAACACAATAGTGCAACATCATTCAGTCATCACAGATCAAAACACAGAATATAGTTGATAAGCGATATAAACTATAACGCTTATCGTCCATTCACAGATTCACAGATAATATGCAAATGTAAATGAATAACTTATACACAGCTCGATACTGAGAACAAAATATCACAAATCAGATAGGATAATCAATTCAAGGCATAACATATAATATGATCATTCATAAGTAAGGTCAAGCATTCAATAAACATTTATAAGCAGGATTAATTAATGGTTTAAATCCTAATTAATTCAATTTATTTCCAATTTAACTAATAACTTATGAATTGGTTATCCAATCCTGATGAATTAATTTCAAATCATTCGATATAAATAAATTAATCAATCACCTTATTAAATTAATTTATTCTTAATTAATCATATTTATTAAGTAACCTTTAAACTAATTACAAAATTAATTCTTAATTAAATTACTTAATTAATTAACTATTAATCATTCATAATTTAACATAAGTAGTTAATTACAATTTACTTTAACACTTAATCATCAGTTTTATCAATCCTTAATTACAAGTAGTTATTCTTAATTACTTTCTAGAAATAATTCATCTAGTTTTGATTACTCAATGTAGTTAACCCTTAAAAGTCCTCTTTAAATGTCAAATCACTTTATTATTAACTACAAACTTAAGAGTTAATTAACTTTACACTTATCCTAAATAATTTTTTTTATTAAAATAATTTAAGTGTTTAAGATCATCGTTAAGCTTTTGACTAAAATAATTAAAACTTGAACAAAATCTTAGCTTAACTTTTAAATATTTTCTAAGCTCAAAGTGTTTAAACAAATTTGTAAAAAAAAACAAAATTTACTTAACTTTTACACCACTGCAAAATTGAAGTTTGACCCAACCCGAAACTTCCCAGTTAAACCCGAGACCTCCCCTACGTTATACTCGAGTATAGCTTCGAGTTCCACCCCCTTTTCCCCGTGTCCTGAACATCTTCTTCTTCTTCCTTTATTTTATTTTTTTCCTTTTAACAGTATGTTCAAATTTAAAACTGTTGCACCAAGCTATCCCACACAAGCACATACTCGAGCAAAGCCATCAATTTCCCGAGTTAAACACAAGCACGATCCTATTCGCTCGTCTTCTTCTCTTTTTTTTCAGTTAAGTTTTGAAACCGATATTCAAAACTGTAGGCACCATCACCAACACCACCGTGCACGTGCACGGTGGTTCGCTGCCACTTCGATGATCATCACGATCATCGGCAAATCATAAAATCCACGCCAACGCGACATCGAACCTCAATTTGACCAAATAAATTCGAAATCAAAATTTTGCTCCCTCGTCGAACTGTAAACTTGAACGTGCCCAACCCAAACGCCTCGTTCTCCTCGCACAACCAACCAGAAAATTCGCGACTTCACCCATAGCACGTCAACACCCCAAGCCATCATCACCCACGAGCATATGCAGCTCGATCACTCCTAGATGACGAAATCATCCCGCGTTCTGCCCATTTCAAAACTCAGGGTTAAACCCTAACTTCAACTCGTTCGAACAACTCTGGTGTTTGAAAATTAATTCGACAATTTTTCCAACATTCTAGATGTTTAAGGATGCTTTAGTACAAATTTCAGAATTTATAAAGGATTCGATTGCCAGGAATTTAGAAAAATGCACATTGAACAAAATTCCAAACTACTCTTGAAACACTCCATTAAAAATCTTCATTTTTGTTTTAAAAATCATAGATTGAAGTATAGATTCAGATCATAATCTTGAATTATTATTTTACAACATTTTATTTTTTATCATTTTTTTTCTACTTGAAAACCTGTAAACAATATTGCAGTAATAATGACTTACAAACATGGTTTAAATCAATCTTTAAGAATCTTATTTTTATTTTTATTTTTAAGTTTAACAACTTGTTTGTTGGGAAATCAAAGCTTACAAAATGTTTTAAACAAAATGGTTTGAATGTTTGAACAAAAAAATGAAATCTGTAACAACTTTCAAAGAACACAGAACATAGTAAAATCATATGCTAACTGAGATATATGCACAACAGTTTATAGATGAAGTTTTTAAACTGTCTTAAATAAACTTAAACCCTTGTTTGAAGATTTATGTTTACTCGCCTTGCTTTTAGAAGAAAGAACAGAGATGAACATTTTACCAAATCATCCAAACATTCATATGTATACTCAGAAAAGTGTATATATATATATGAAGCATATCATTCCAGATTTTATTATGCAACCAAAATCCACATACTTAAATTTTTAAAGTGTTACTCACAGTGTTTTCCAGAAAAGAAGAACAGAGCTACATCATTTGAATCAGGCTTTTATTCATGTTTTTCCCAGGCTTTGATTCCAAAAGTTTCCAGGTTGAAAGTTGAAATCTTTTTGTATTTCTCAAGTTAAAGAAAATCCTGGGCTTGAGTTTGTCTTGTTGAAGCTTTTTAGATCTCGGGTTTGTACTGATGTATATGGTTGTTTTTAAACTTGAAGTTTTTGATTTAGTAGGAGATAATGGTCGAACTGAAATGAAGTTGATTTATATATATAAGATAAAAGCTTACAGGTGAATACATCTTTTAAGTTTACAGTTGATAATATGGTTTGTACAGGGCAATATCTTTATTTTGTACAATTCAAGAGATACTTACTTGTTTTGGTGGCTGCAATATTGTTTAATTATCTTCTTGCATTAATTACTCAGCTGATATGGTCATTTTGGTGTGCTTGCATTAATTATCTTGTACCATATACTTATAATTTTTTCATTTTATTTCGGCTGTACATAATATCAAGGTTGATGTCTTCCTTTATAAGCTTCTCACTTATTTTTTTCTTTCTTTCTTTTGTTTTGTTTTGCAATACTTCCATATGTATGTTTCATATTTACTTTACAGGCAACACTCCTTTGCTTTGTTATTATTATTTTTATTGTCTTCTTATGCAAGCTTATGGATATTTTAACTTATTATTTTTTTTTCCAGGTTTTCATGTCAAATTGGTACATACTTGAAGTACATTACTGTCTCCATTTGCTTGTACATAAATACACTTCATTTTCTTACTTTAGTATTCGTCTTCATACCTATATATATTTGTTTGTATTATATTTTACAATTTATCTTATATATATAAATTTATTTCTAGCTTAATATTTATTTGTTTTATTTTATTTTTAAAGACTTCATTTTGAATTTTCAAATCAATTTATAAATAAATTTCATCATTTTAAATCAAAAAAAAGAATTTAATTATCAATTAAAATAAATTAAAATTCGGGATCATTACAGACTTCCCCCCTTAAAAAGAATTTCGTCCTCGAAATTCACAGGCACGAGAATAACAAAGATAGATACACCAGGATAGAGAAACAATTTTCCAGATCAACTGGATATCTATTCTGCATTTGGCTTACCAAATCAGAATATCGACAATATGAGAACGAACTCATACAATACTACTCAGGATACTCGGGTCATAAATTCTACGAAATATGCAAAGCACTGGTTAGTTCGAAGGAATAACTAACCGTCCGTAGAATATATTTGGACTCAAATTTGTATTCACATATCTGTCTACTCTTGGGTATAATTTCAAAATTTTTAGTTTAGAAACCAAAGTATATCTGTCAACCATAGCAACCAAAGCAAACAAAGCAACCAATACATCCAAACAAACAATTTTGGCCTATTGGAGTTTATGTCCCGTACAAACATATCAAATCTTCTTTCTGTATTTACCAGGAATCATCGAAGAATTTACAAGAGATGCTGGACAAAAGAGATAGATTTAACCTTCTATAAGTGTTTCAAATACTAGGAATGGATTCAAGTCGGAACATCTTAAACTATATATATAATTTGTCCCTCTTCGGACTTCGATCAACCCAAGAAATTATAATAGAATTTCAAATTTGGTTTTAAACGAAATCGTTTTGTTGATATAATTCAAATTATCCCTCATAATCTATTAATCAATTTAATTCAACTTAAAATTTCCAATTTATTCAGAATTTCCAATTTTCAAATTTCAAATTTATTAAAGTTTAAATTAAAAACTGATAAGATACTAGTGAAAATTCGAAGTAAGGATTTCCTACAACGATTCGTAGGGCAACCATTGCACTGAAACTTCTTCCTGGAGCTGTCACGAAGCAATCAAAAGAATTTGGAAACGAATCAAAGAAGATCGATAGAGAAAAATTACTTCCACTGTTGCAGGGTATTGACCAATTATAGTGGTATTCCCCTGTCCCCTATCTCGTACTCTTCTTGCACTCATACTCACTATCAGTGGATAGAAAAAGAATTTACTGAGGCATTCAAACGGATATCTTAGGGATTTACTCATTCTAGGGTTTACTTCACCCTATCTCTAATGAGTTACTTAATGTGTTAATACTCCTGAGCTAAAGTTTAACCCTCAGCTCTGATACCAAATTGTAACGAAGCGGATTTTGCCCGTTCGAAAATCGACATCCATACTTTACATCGTACTCGAATGCCGTAGATTCGACCGTTCAAATCCGAGTCGCCGGAGCTTATAACACTATTAAGTAAACAACACAATGGAAGAAATAATGAATATCAATATACAACATCTGATACAACATCCTGATACAACAGATGATACAATAGATATCGATATACATCAGAGACATGATACAATATAATAGCAGCGGAAAGGAAAAATAGATAACCCTAGCAGCGGAACAAATAACTCAAGATAGTCTTCAAGAAAGAACTCCAAAACTGCAGCTCCATTTCCAAGACCCAATCCAGAAATAGCTCGAACTCCCAATAACGATGCACCAAGCTAAACAAGGTCAGTCATGTCCAAAGACTGAACTGACTCCAGATAATCCACCAAACCTAACTATCTGAAAAACCCAACTCTAGGCTGCTCGTGTGGAAAATAGTGAGCACCCAGAGTTTAGGAAAGGTACAATAAACTCCGGGTCAGTCATGGGACTGGTGTGAGTAACAAAAACAATTTATCTTTTAAATAAAACAAGATTTATAAAAGGAAATCCGATATGCTTTTTAGAAAATGAAACTACCATAAGACCTCCCGCCACACACACAATGCAAACGCAGAATTGGAGGAGATTTCTTCTTATGATAGTCAAACATGCTTAATACGTAGAAAATTTCTTGGATATTATTATTATAAGTGCACAGTGCAGAAAACATTTCGAAAGTAGAATATAAATCTTAGCCAACATAGGCATTCCGCACTTATGCCTACTATAGCTACCATGTTCAATAGCAGGTTACCACCACATTCCATGACAGGTAATACAACTAAAACCGTACAAGGCGCGTATTGTTTTGATTGGATTTCCAACAAATGGTCAGGCTAAGGAACTTCCTACTGCCACATGGGATCGCCTCTGGCGGGACGTCCCGAGAACCTAACCGGATCTCTGCCAACACAAGGCCGGGTTACCTCTGTAACTAGGTAACTACTACTCGAGCAAGCCATTCCCCGGTCCTTTGGGACCTTTATCCGAGGTACCTCTAAGCAACAACCACACAGAAAATGAGATTGGAGCAACCACATAGGTTAAATATCAGGGCTCCATACCTAATATCACCCTTTACCAGAAGGGAATGACACACCCTAAAGGGCGCGACCCTCATAACCTTGCCCCATCTTTCCTGTTTTGACCATTTTCCGGGGTGTGAGGTCCTGATGCAGTCTCGTCCACAAAGCTACGCTTTATACAAAAGCCATGCTTTGATCACAAAAGATCAACAAATGATCATCAACACACAACAGCACTCAGCATGCCACACTACCAAATTTTGAGTATATCGCTGATAACCTTCAACTACATAACCTCTGAGCTCGTACGTCTCAGAGAAGGGTGTTAAGCTAAAAGAATAAATTCTCCGCCACCAACAGAAATGTATTTGAAAGGAATCTGCTTTATATCTCAAAATGAATGTCAGAAACACATTCCGTACAAGTCTGTTCCGGGCTCGAACAGAACCGAAGGCACTTCTTACGAAGCCCTTGCAAATCCGGGTATTCACAATCCCGATCAGATTTCCCATCACTTAGGAAATCTCTATACCGGCGCGACTCAGTGCAGAGACAATCGACGAGTTATCCTTTCGTTATTTGTGAATATCCGGTCTTCATCACCGGTCTTCAAATGCTATCCATAACGACGTATCAATATTCGGAATGGGATATATGACACAAAGGTCCTCTCCCGGCTAAACCGAATAGTGAGCGAAATAGTTCAAAAACATATGGATATTGGGATTTCAATTAAGTCACAACTTAAACCCAAAATTTTCTTTAAATGGTTAAACAAATTACCATTTCAAATTTTTAAACAAAAGATTTATCTCACAAAGATCAATTCATATATTTCCAAAACAATTTCATTTCTATAGGATCAACCCATTAAACCTTTAAATTAAAGATTTAACTTATTGCTTTCAAATCGTTTTCATAACTTGGAAATTATCTTCATTTCAAATTAGAGATCATTTTAACTCAAATTGGAAGTTCACTTCTTATGTGAAAGCTTTTATTAATTGAAAACAAACAGTTTTCGTTTCAGAAAAATCCAATTATATTTACTCGAGTTAAAGCCCTTGAATTTAAATTCTAATTCTCAAAATCAATATATTTAAAATGGTGTAACTCATATATAACTGGTATAACATCTTTAATTCCTAATTTCAAATCATAGAATTCAATTTCAAATCTTGAATTTAAATTTAAATCAAATTATTTAAATTCCAAAATTTAATCAAGTTATTCAAAAAATAAATTACATCTTTGAAATTCCATTTCAAACTATTTGAATTTAAAAATTCAAATTCAAAACTATTTCAAAAATCTGTGACTTAACCGATTTCCTTGTGAAATCCATATTGGTGTGTGTATAAGTGTGGTCTAGGGGTTTAACACAATAGTGCAACATCATTCAGTCATCACAGATCAAAACACAGAATATAGTTGATAAGCGATATAAACTATAACGCTTATCGTCCATTCACAGATTCACAGATAATATGCAAATGTAAATGAATAACTTATACACAGCTCGATACTCAGAACAAAATATCACAAATCAGATAGGATAATCAATTCAAGGCATCACATATAATATGATCATTCATAAGTAAGGTCAAGCATTCAATAAACATTTATAAGCAGGATTAATTAATGGTTTAAATCCTAATTAATTCAATTTATTTCCAATTTAACTAATAACTTATGAATTGGTTATCCAATCCTGATGAATTAATTTCAAATCATTCGATATAAATAAATTAATCAATCACCTTATTAAATTAATTTATTCTTAATTAATCATATTTATTAAGTAACCTTTAAACTAATTACAAAATTAATTCTTAATTAAATTACTTAATTAATTAACTATTAATCATTCATAATTTAACATAAGTAGTTAATTACAATTTACTTTAACACTTAATCATCAGTTTTATCAATCCTTAATTACAAGTAGTTATTCTTAATTACTTTCTAGAAATAATTCATCTAGTTTTGATTACTCAATGTAGTTAACCCTTAAAAGTCCTCTTTAAATGTCAAATCACTTTATTATTAACTACAAACTTAAGAGTTAATTAACTATACACTTATCCTAAATAATTTTTTTTTATTAAAATAATTTAAGTGTTTAAGATCATCGTTAAGCTTTTGACTAAAATAATTAAAACTTGAACAAAATCTTAGCTTAACTTTTAAACATTTTCTAAGCTCAAAGTGTTTAAACAAATTTGTAAAAAAAAAAAACAAAATTTACTTAACTTTTACACCACTGCAAAATTGAAGTTTGACCCAACCCGAAACTTCCCAATTAAACCCGAGACCTCCCCTACGTTATACTCGAGTATAGCTTCGAGTTCCACCCCCTTTTCCCCGTGTCCTGAACATCTTCTTCTTCTTCCTTTATTTTATTTTTTTCCTTTTAACAGTATGTTCAAATTTAAAACTGTTGCACCAAGCTATCCCACACAAGCACATACTCGAGCAAAGCCATCAATTTCCCGAGTTAAACACAAGCACGATCCTGTTCGCTCGTCTTCTTCTCTTTTTTTTTTCAGTTAAGTTTTGAAACCGATATTCAAAACTGTAGGCACCATCACCAACACCACCGTGCACGTGCATGGTGGTTCGCTGCCACTCCGATGATCATCACGATCATCGGCAAATCATAAAATCCACGCCAACGCGACATCGAACCTCAATTTGACCAAATAAATTCGAAATCAAAATTTCGCTCCCTCGTCGAACTGTAAACTTGAACGTGCCCAACCCAAACGCCTCGTTCTCCTCGCACAACCAACCAGAAAATTCGCGACTTCACCCATAGCACGTCAACACCCCAAGCCATCATCACCCACGAGCATATGCAACTCGATCGCTCCTAGATGACGAAATCATCCCGCGTTCTGCCCATTTCAAAACTCAGGGTTAAACCCTAACTTCAACTCGTTCGAACAACTCTGGTGTTTGAAAATTAATTCGACAATTTTTCCAACATTCTAGATGTTTAAGGATGCTTTAGTACAAATTTCAGAATTTATAAAGGATTCGATTGCCAGGAATTTAGAAAAATGCACATTGAACAAAATTCCAAACTACTCTTGAAACACTCCATTAAAAATCTTCATTTTTGTTTTAAAAATCATAGATTGAAGTATAGATTCAGATCATAATCTTGAATTATTATTTTACAACATTTTATTTTTTATCATTTTTTTTCTATTTGAAAACCTGTAAACAATATTGCAGTAATAATGACTTACAAACATGGTTTAAATCAATCTTTAAGAATCCTATTTTTATTTTTATTTTTAAGTTTAACAACTTGTTTGTTGGGAAATTAAAGCTTACAAAATGTTTTAAACAAAATGGTTTGAATGTTTGAACAGAAAAATGAAATCTGTAACAACTTTCAAAGAACACAGAACATAGTAAAATCATATGCTAACTGAGATATATGCACAACAGTTTATAGATGAAGTTTTTAAACTGTCTTAAATAAACTTAAACCCTTGTTTGAAGATTTATGTTTACTTGCCTTGCTTTTAGAAGAAAGAACAGAGATGAACATTTTACCAAATCATCCAAACATTCATATGTATACTCAGAAAAGTGTATATATATATATGAAGCATATCATTCCAGATTTTATTATGCAACCAAAATCGACATACTTAAATTTTTAAAGTGTTACTCACAGTGTTTTCCAGAAAAGAAGAATAGAGCTACATCATTTGAATCAGGCTTTTATTCATGTTTTTCCCTGGCTTTGATTCTAGAAGTTTCCAGGTTGAAAGTTGAAATCTTTTTGTATTTCTCAAGTTAAAGAAAATCCTGGGATTGAGTTTGTCTTGTTGAAGCTTTTTAGATCTCGGGTTTGTACCGATGTATATGGTTGTTTTTAAACTTGAAGTTTTTGATTTAGTAGGAGATAATGGTCAAACTGAAATGAAGTTGATTTATATATATAAGATAAAAGCTTACAGGTGAATACATCTTTTAAGTTTACAGTTGATAATATGGTTTGTACAGGGCAATATCTTTGTTTTGTACAATTCAAGAGATACTTACTTGTTTTGGTGGCTGCAATATTGTTTAATTATCTTCTTGCATTAATTACTCAGCTGATATGGTCATTTTGGTGTGCTTGCATTAATTATCTTGTACCATATACTTATAATTTTTTCATTTTATTTCGGCTGTACATAATATCAAGGTTGATGTCTTCCTTTATAAGCTTCTCACTTATTTTTTTCTTTCTTTCTTTTGTTTTGTTTTGCAATACTTCCATATGTATGTTTCATATTTACTTTACAGGCAACACTCCTTTGCTTTGTTATTATTATTTTTATTGTCTTCTTATGCAAGCTTATGGATATTTTAACTTATTTTTTTTTTCCAGGTTGTCATGTCAAATTGGTACATACTTGAAGTACATTACTGTCTCCATTTGCTTGTACATAAATATACTTCATTTTCTTACTTTAGTATTCGTCTTCATACCTATATATATTTGTTTGTATTATATTTTACAATTTATCTTATATATATAAATTTATTTCTAGCTTAATATTTATTTGTTTTATTTTATTTTTAAAGACTTCATTTTGAATTTTCAAATCAATTTATAAATAAATTTCACCATTTTAAGTCAAAAAAAAGAATTTAATTATCAATTAAAATAAATTAAAATTCGGGATCATTACAGTGGTAGAATTTTTTCGTTAGAAGTAGTGGAACCGCAGCATCTCCAACTCACTTCATGGAGTTTCGCTTTCCATCATTAGGGATAAGGATCCTTAGTTCACTAGCAAAATTTGGAGGAGTTTGCTACTAGCTTTAGGGACTTTGTTGAATCTGAGCATCGCTCACTAATTGAAGACCGATGGAAAAACTGAAGGAATGGAAGGGAACTTGGAGGATTTGTTGAGAGCATTGCATCTTGGACTTTGGAGGACCTTAGGAGTAGCGCTTACCTATAGTAGAATTCATGTAAGATTATAATCATCAATAGAAAATTATACGTCACCCCTTAAGAATTTTTTTGAAGGCGATGCAATCGCCAAATTATAGGTGGGAGACCATTGAAAAATTCCACTCGGACTAGATTTGTATTGCATGACTTTGGAAAGTCAGAATTGATTATGCAGCGTGTAAAGGTCATACGATTTGGGCACTTGGAAAGAAGGCACCAGATTTATTGGGTTTTTTCCCAGTATGGGAAAAAAAAGAAAACTTTTACGTTGGCTTAAGTCCATGATGTTTTTGCATTTCAGAAAATACCCTCATAACATAGCAATTGTTGTAGAGCCTAATTGATTGGGAGATTTCAAGACGGAGCCAGTTGCGTTCCATGACACTGAATGCATTGTTGAGCATGAAACTTGAAAGCTCTGCAACAAAATTTTTAACGTGGTCCGAGTGCAATAGGGAGACAATCAGTGGAAAACACTTGGAAACCGAGGAGAAAATGAAGATCACTCACCCAGAGCTTTTCATTGATAAATTTTCACTCCAGAGTTATGATTTTGGTTGCAACGTGGTTACTAGATTGGAGGTTAGAAAATGGTTGCTACATTTTCACAATCGCTTTGCACTCATGTAGGAAGATTTATGCATGTTTAGAGTGTTTGCATACATAATTGACGGTTACATATTCATGCTAGGAGTGAGCTCATTTAGCATGTCTGCGGTACATAATCACATTGCATTATTGGTTTATAGATGGTTGTGTAGATAACTTGGTTATGTAACATGGATGTTATTACGTGTCACGTTGTTCTACCCTTGAAAGATTTTAGGACGAAATCCATTTAAGGGAGGGAGAATGTACTACCCCATAAAATGAACCTTAATTAAATTAATTAAATTTAATTAAATAAGGTAAAGTTGAATATCGAAATTTTATAAATGTTGGAATTTGACCATGGAAGTTTTTCCATGTGTTCGTGGAAATTTTTTGATCTGCTTCTATATAAAATATGCTAAAAACGAAGCTCAAACGAAGAAGTTATGAGCGTTTGATGTTTTTAGATTTAAATTAATTTAGTTTGAATTCAAATTTAAATATGAATTTAAATGTAGGATTTGAATTTTAAAAGTTAGCATGGAGCTAAGCAAACGTTAATTAACATTTTATTAAGGTTTAACGTTAAAGTTAAATAGGGGAAAGAAATTAATCAATAAAGCAAGGAACTCAAAGATTTCCCGAAATAATCAATGGCTTGATACCCTAGTCACGACCAGTTGACCTCTAGTGGTCGACTGGTTAAATAGGGGTGACGGACCAGTCGGTGCTTGATTTTGGCAGTGGCGTGTTGGGTTTGAAGGTGTGTGTTATTATCTTAAGGCTCCAGATTTATTCTTTCCTCGCCTACTTCCATCCTACGGTTATTGTGCGTTTCAACCCCTATAAATATGACTCTATCCCTTCCACTTTATATTCATATTATTTTGCGGAATACAATGTATTCTGACATTTCTTCTCCAATTATTTTGAATCTAACGAATATATATACCTCTTCCCCATTGTGTACGTGTATATCAAAAGGGAGAGATTCTGGAAGGGACTGAAAGGCAACAAATTCATTGAAGTGAAGCTAAGGCTAATCTATGAGTGGAAACCTCGATATTTCTTTTTCAGTAATCATTTAGTGTATTTCTTTTTGGATTTGAATATGCCCTAGGGATTTTGGGATTTCAAAAATACGATAGATAAAATCCTCCTAAAATTCCTTTTTCTTTTGAAATGTCAATTCTATGAAAAGATTCTCGATTATTTACATTAATTTGATGGGATTTGTTCTATTGTGAAATTTTTAATGATTTCATAGTCTGTTCCACTTCTCCTCCCTCCGTGGTTCAAGATTATGGTTCTTCAATAAATAAGGGTTTAGATTATGAATTTTATTCGTAGTTTACGCCACTTATTCCATACAAGTTTCCTTCTTGTTTATTTCTTTGTAAAAGTGGAGTTGAATAGAATATGAGATTTAGATTGCAATTTCTTTTTTTAAGATATTCCATTCAATTAATCTAGTAAACTGAGTTTTTAATTTATTTACAAGTCCATTATTACAGTTTTGGTTATGAATAATTATTCCCTATTATCTCATTGAAATCCTTTAGTTTGATATGTTAGAATCCTGGGAATTTGAAGAGAAAGGGACCTATAATAGTAATGGTTAGGGAATTGATATTTAACGTGAGTTAGTGCGCAAACTCCGCATGCTTAGAATTTGCTAGGCGTGAATATTTATCTATTTATATAAGCATAATTAACGTACGATTGTAATGTATATTGCGAAGTTTATTAGGTAATTATTATTTTCTTTTATTTCCTCCATTAGGAAGGTAATTGATTGTTAGGCGAAAATAAGAGGAAACTCTTATATTGCCTAATGATTATTTTAAGGCCTAATAAGGAAGGTTCGTTATAAGGCCTTATTTATGAAATGGTGAGTTGAGTGTGTGTGTGTATGTGTGGACAGTATTTGATATATGGCTAATTCATAAGGATGCGAGATTAATAGAGTTACATAATGGAAGTCTGCCCTTCACTTTAAGGCTACCAATAGTTGCATACAATTTGATGGATGTGAGATATCCTTATTATAAATATTTGTAAATACGTGAGTTTAGTACCAAATTCTGTAAGGAAATAGACCCATCTAATCTGGCTACCAGTTTCTATGAATAGTTGAAACAAATATGAGACGTCATTATGAGTATGGGCAATAAGACGAAGGCCTGCCTTAGGGTCTTGAGGTATTAAGTAGTTGTTTGAGGGCCTGCCTCTTTTCCCTTGATGAAGTATTAAATAGCCAAGGGGTTACATTAGGTGGTATCTCAATGGGGTCCCCTTTGGAAATGGATATTACATGATGGGGTTTGCTTTAATTAAGGTATTAAATGACCAGAGTATGCCTATTTTCAACAAGGAAGCATTAAGTGGCCTAAGAGATTCCATATGATGTCAGCTAGATAGTACCATTGAGGAGCATGTCTTCAAAATAGGTGTTGAATGATGGGGTCTGCTTTAATTAAGGTATTAATTGACCAGAGTCTGCTTATTTTCCAATCAAAGGTATTTAGTGGTTTGGGTACTGTATCTCACATTATTAGTTGTTTATGATGTATGATCGGGATATGAGATTTTAGAAATCTGCTTCTGGAATGGAAGATACTAAGTGGTTGAACCCACGTCCTTTCCTTATAAATAAGTATTAAATGGTTTATTTTCATAGACATGTTCTTATTTTGAGATATACGGCCCAAGTACTGAAAAGATAAGACTCGAGGCTTTCATTCATCAGACATTTTTGCTCTAACTCCCTCATCATTATAACATAGGTTAAAGACGCCGATGAAAAAGGTGATGCTTGGAGATGGAGGTGGTGGGCTTATGGAAGTATTTACCATTTTTATTTTCTTTCATATGTACCCATGTTTTCAAACTATTGTTGTAATGGATTACGTTACGGTTTGATGGTATCTTGTTTTTGACATTGTTACGATTATGAAATAAATAGGGACATTTTACTATTATATTCTGTTCCATCCATTGTGAGTTTTGAAAATTTAGTTATGGCTCTATAATGTTATCTCTTTTCACTACCAATAACTTACCTTAGAGTGGTTCTAAGTTTTGATAGGCCTTTCCTAGGTCGAAATTTAGGCCCATTCCGAGTTGGGTCGTTCATTTGGTATCAGAGCCTAGGTTACCCGATCAACGAGGAAAGTATAAATATGAGTGGTGTTTTTTATTTTTGAAAAAAAAAATCAAAAGATTTATCTAAAACTCATACTATATATATATATATATATATATATTGAACTTACACTTAACTCTATAAATTTTGACTATAGAAGTGGCTTCTACCATATTCTGAAAGGGTGGACGAAGCAACTATGTGTCAAAAAATAAATAGAGTTAAATTCATACTTATTTGTAGGACCTAGACTTCCTTATCATTATAGGCTATATAAGTACTAAGGTAATAGGGATAGGAATCATAGATGGAAAGGTTGATGGAAAATAAATGACCTTAAGGAAACATCTATTTGGCTGATGATTAACAAACAAATTAACATTCATGCAGGTAACAAATGAAGGTATTAGGTATTAATAAAATACACAAGTAAGGAAAGATACAAACTTCCATAAGGAGGAATACATTTATAACCACAACGGGGAAATCACACTTTTAAAAGGTGGAGTACACACGTTTAAAAGAAAGAACAAATTTTAATCCTACCCTTTAGGACATAATTTGAAAAAAAGGTTTCTTTGAAAATCCCTTAAAAAAATTTAAAAGTGCCTTTCAAAATATTTAAATAAAAATCTTATGATTTATAAATTTTTGATAAACAGTGATCTTAGATTACTTTTAAATTATACCACCATTTGTTTTGTAAAAAGTTTGAAAAGAAGTTGTAATTTAAAAAGGGTGGTGAAATATTTCGGTAGGTGATTTACAAATTTGGTGACTTGAGAAGTTGAAAAAAAGTTTTCATTTATTAACTTCTCAATTTAAAATTCGATTGAATTAGAAAAGCTTTCAAATTTCTTGTTCTTGTATTCTTCTATTTTCTTTATTATATTTCCTACGCACTAATTTTGAAAGTTCTTTCCTTGATAACTTCTCAGGGGCCGTATAAGTTGGAAATGTTTGGAAATATAAATATGGTTTTAGACAACTTTGAAAACATACCACCATTATTTTTGAAAAAGTTTGGAAAGGTAATGCAATTTTTAAAAGTAGGGATTTCTTTAAAGACTAAATGGTGGATGAGTTTAATTGTAAATTAATGACTTGAAAAGTTTTCTTTTGTTAACTTTTAATTTGATTAAAAAGATTTCAACTTTTGGTTTTTTGATTCTTCTAGTTTTTCTCATTTATAAATCTAAAAGTTCTTTATTTAGAACTCTTTTTAGGGGCTTATAAATAGAAATAATACCTATTTTGGAATAAAGAAATGGAAATAGATTGAAAGGAATGTCCAATAGTATAGGTAGGAGGGACATTCCCATATAAGGTAATGTAAAGAATAATTGTTGGAATTTAGGTAATAATAGAATTGTGAATTCTGGTAGATGAGATATTGAATGGAGTAATAGAATAAGATAGGAGCTATCTTTGTCTATACCATGTATTTCTATCGTATAAAGTTATAAAAGGTATTACCATTGATTGGATTTAAATGATGATTGATAAATAAGTTAGATGTTGTGTATAAGGAGAAACAGTTATGTAAAGATGAGAATTTTATATGTTTTCCCTAACTTGAATATAAAAGTTATTTGAATAGTAATATTACTGGATGATAAAGAAAAGTGTTGTAAGAGAATTTAATAGTTTTTTAGCAAAGTTACGAGATAAATTTCGTCAAATAACAGTATATTTTGAGTTATAAGGTAATAAATATTATTGTATGCTTTAGAAGGAATATTGTATGCTTTAGAAGGGAATAACTATTATTTTGAAATGATAATTGTGGAAAATTTACTATTTTGTAAACTATAATACTTATAGCTAGAAAACACTTTGAAACAAAAATGATGTAACATACTATTTTGAAAATATAATTAAGTTTTGAATCTTTTGTGTTAAAAATCCTATTTTCAAAAAGAATAAATTCTTATTTTAGTAAGCTATTGAAAGGAAAGTTTTTCATTAGTTCTTTTCTAAAAAACCAAGAAAATTTTAAATGCCATTGATTAGAAAGTCTAACTTTTAAGGGAAAAAGTTTTGATAAGGAAACTTTTAGAAAAGGAGATTATTTTATTCCTATTTGAAACAAAGGAATTTTGAATCTTTGATAAAGGTTTTTAAATTTTACATTTTCAAATATGGAGATATTGAATTTGCATATATTATATCCTATGTAATCGTGCTGCTGAAAATGTTGGGCGTCTTTTCTTTAGCTGCTTATTCTCTATCCAGCTCTGGAAACGCGTTCTTCATCGCATACACGAGACTCCTCCCTCCAGAGATTACAATCTTGAATGGATACGTATCTTCCAAGAAACAAGGTGGAAATCCACTTCTACCACTCGTCTACTCAAATTTCTCAAGCTAACGGTTGCTGCGATATGGGAGGAGAGAAATAAACGAAGATTTATGAGGACTAACTCTAGTATTTCCGCTTTATTATGTGAAATTTTGTCGTGAGAAGATGCAGTATCAAATGCGCATAACATGCTTGTGTTTTTGATGCCGCATCTTCCTATTGTCCTGCTTAGTTTCTACTAAGCGTTTTTGTATTTTGGTTATGTTTTTTAATAAATTGTGGACTGTTCACTATAAAAACAGGCTGGCCTTGCCAAAGAAAATGGTAATGCAAGAAATGAAGTAATAAATGTTAATTTTTAAATAAGTATATTTGTATAAAGATATTTTATTTTGTGCATGAAACTTATGATTTTATAGTTGTTATGGATTAGATATGAATCATGACCTTGATAGGATAGACTATGGTTTTTTATGAATAGGAAAGAAATGGAATATACAACCAGATCTGGAAATTTGAAAATCGGTGCCATACCTTTATTTGAAGAACTTGGTTAAGTGTAAAGATATTCCAGATATGTAATTGGTTTGTGAAATAGGTTTCCCAAAGAATATGAATTTCTATATTTTAATTTAGGGCAATTTCCATGTAATTTCTATAGATTATCCAATTCCAAAATACATACAAAAGTGCATTGTTTGAAGTAACAAGGAATATACTAAAAAGGAAAGAGATGTGTAGGAGATGGATATTCTTTTCCGTAGTTTATACTTTCAATAAAAAGAAAACGAAATAATTCGTTGTACTTTCAAACCAAGCAAAACCCTCATTTGTGGTTATTCTATAAGAAATTATGACGGTAATCATTTTGGAAGGATGGCTTCAATAAATTAAAATATGAAATGAGTATTCTAGTTGTAGCATTAGTAGCTATATATATATATATATATATATATATATATATATATATATATATATATCATATAGCCATGCTTAACGACTAGAATATATATAGATAGCATAGTTACGACTACATGCGTATTAGTTAGTAATTAACGTATTAGGATTTATGGACATTGGTTACAAATTTAATTGGCAATAAATATGTGATTAATGAGGGGAAAAAGGAATCTATTGGGGACTGATTAAGGAAACTTGACATAACATTTGTAGTAGAAATAAATTTGTGTAGTGAACTGATTTTGGTAACATGGATAAATATTAATTAAAAATGGCCCAATTTTGACGAATATTGATCAACTACAATGGATATATTGATTGAAGCAATGAATGGATCACATTTATTAAAGCCAAAAAAGGAAATTAAGAAAATGGGTATTGAAAATGACATTTTAGAAATATCCATCTTAATTTAAAAAGGTTTGTTAGGACCTCAACACCATTTATATCAGTTGATAATAAATGGCGACTTCCAACAAAAATTTCTTCTAGAGTTATTGGGTAATAGTCGCTAGTTGTCTCCCTTGGTTATTGAAAAAGTGGATGATGTGATGTTGGATATCCTTATTTTATTCCTATGTAGAGTTGAATGAGATTTAAACCACTTGATATATGTTGGGAAGCATAGTAGATAAGGAAATTTTATGCGAACACTTGACTAGCGATAAATCATAGGTAACACTAAAAGTTAATGAGGAAATTAGGTTAGCGGCCTAAAATGGGTAAATGTTTCAACCACAAAACTATAGATTTTGAGGAACATAAGGATCTGGTTAGTTTTTATGTTTGTTCTTGTTTTGCATTAGTTTGCAATTATAGGTTGTTTGTATGTTTCTACGTTGGTTTCTTTCAATAAAATCTGGAAGGGCCAGTATAAATCCCTGCTCACTCTTAAAAACATAGAGAAATATATGCAATCACGAAAGACATAATCGGAATATAATACTATAGAATTAATTCCTTCACAAAATCCATAATTTTACAAATTAAGGGATACAATTAATTAAAAAATGACTAAATAAGGTGAAATGCCTTACTAATAGACAAGCAAATGAGGCAGAAATATATATATATTACTTTAATGAGCAAATGCGCTTATGATTTAGATACTAATGACAAAACTAGAAGTTAAAGTAAAAGGGGAAATAATTAAGATATAAATAACATATGTACTGAGATGCTTTGATTTAAATCCCAATAGAAAACAATTTTTTTCCATGAAATCAAATAACTACACTGAAAAATAAAATGATTAATTCACTAAAGTATACTAAGATAGCATTTTACCTCCACTCCATGACATTTAGGTGTTTCACTCATCCCTAAGTCGACATCATTCACTAACGGTAAGAAATAAAGATATATGAGTAAAGACAACATCAATAAATAAAGTTATTAGGTTATAAAAAATTAATAAGTCAACATGTTACCTTTATTTCATGACTTTTAAATGTTCCCCTCATACATGAGTCCAAATGATACACTTCATGTTAAGAATGAAAATATATTTGTTAAAAATGCTTAACAATATCCTAAAATACCCGCTAATGATCAAGATTTTTTCTAAATCATGAAAGAAATAAACGGTACAAAATAATTTTTGGTTTTTTAGACACTTATAAAACTATATATAAATGAATTATTACCCGTAAAATGAATTTGTAAATCATAATGAACTCTAGAAGGGAAAAGGAAAAATTCAAGATTGGTCTATTTGTAAATGATAATGAATTCGAGAGCGGCGAAGACAAAAACAAGATTAGACCAATCGGTCAAACTCAACTATTTATATTATACATAGTGGAAATGTTTGACTATTCTAAAATAAAGATATTGAAAAATCTATGATTAAATAAGAAAACCTTATGACGCTAAATTTTGTAGCATGCACTAACGTTATTACTTCTGTTATTTATTCTTGTTGTAATGACCAGGATTTTTGGACCAGTGAAATTTTCCAAAGAGTTGTCCATTCTAAAACTACGAATGATAACTACCAATTAATACATAATATCATTTGATAACTATTCAACATTACTAAATGTATCAACTTCTCATTTTACAAGTTATCAGAGTAATCATTTCTTCTATAGGTGCGCTTAAATACAAAGAACACTCAATACACATAAAATCTACCGCTACACAACTCTGATGGGAAAGATAGCAATATCATATTCATGCAAATTCAATAAACATGTCAAACATGGGATAAAATAGTAACTAGGAAAGATACAACAACACAAGTCAAATAGCAACCAATAAACAAATAAATAAGAAATGGTTATATTATTACTGGGGCCGCCCACTACCACTTGTGACTGCCTATGTATCCTTATCTAATTGGGTATCCAATTACATACACGATCAAGCCAACGTAGTTCTCCGACCGCAAATAGGACTCACAGGGCCAACGATGCAACAAATAAATATGCAATTCCAAAACTACCTACTTAGACTTAATCTTCACATTTAGATTTCTAAAATCTAATTAACTTTATTAACTTTATCATTTTCAAAATATAATCCTTTTAGAAAATAATCTCTTCGAACTAAATTCTCGATTTCATTCCAAATCCTTTGAAATAATAATATATACTTCTTTTCTATCAAATTATACTTTTACTTCGGATCTTAAAACAAATCATTTTTGAAATATTTATTTGAAAATTCCAAAATATTACTATAAAAGCATATTAAAATATACGCAAGGGATCATGAGGTTTCTCCCAATAATAAGTCAACTGGGTCTCAGCCTTCACAGTGTCAATAAATAAGTACATCCTTTTATCTAAGAGCGGACTATACTATGGGTTAAAATTACCCCTATTTGCTCACTTTTTAGTTACAGGTTACCCAAATCAGTGGTAACATAACAAATCATTTTGTTTCTCGAAGTGGTAAATCATTTTGCACTAATAGTCATAAATACTTTCAATCATACTACTATTATTCTTCCCAAAATCTTTTCAAAATCAATTTCAAAACACGGGATTTAAGTTCTCGAAATAATAGCTTTTTAAATCCTCTTTGATCCAAAACATTTAAAATAGAATTTATTTCCAATATATCTTTTATATCAAAATATAGAAAAACACTTTTATAAATATTTATTTCCAAAAATATCTATATATCTCTTTAGGAAACATTTCCTTCAAAAGATAAATATTTTTTCCTTTTAAAATTAGAATAAACTCCTTTTATTATAATTAGTTCCTTAACCAATATTAAAATCAAACGTCCTATGGTCAAATTGTGAGATTTTATTCATAAGATGTCCGTTCCTAATTCATATGTAATTATGGTCTACCCAACCCATATATGTAATAAGGTAATTGCTCATAAACTGGTTGAGAAAAATCAACTATCAATATACAATAATAAATGCCCATAAACTAGCAGAGCACAATTCAAAAAACCAAACAGAACAATAATAGCAACACGTCATTCTCAACGATTGTAAATGAATAATAACACATAAGTTGAACTTAACTAGCATATAAATAAATGTCCAAGTTAATATAATAGTAGAACGGGGATTTATTATACTAACAGATATCCAAATGAAGTATAATTATTTGATTACGTTAAATGTAATTAAATTCAACAACTAATAATTTATCACTAAATTATACTTCATTAAATATGTCAATAATTTATACTAATGTGTTCTACTCGTCTATGTGTATCTAGTGTCGAAGAGCATGGGATAATCGTAGTTCATGGGGTGAGTTATTCACTTTTAAAGTTTAAACATTTAAACTAATTAATAAATTAAAATACTTAACTCAATAGAATAACAAATACTAATAATGTCACCCACTTTTGCCAAGGCCTAAGGTCCACTCATGCATGCAATGCAAGCAACTCGCATGCAATCACGGTAACCCAAATCCACATTTCAGAATTTAAGCTACCGATTAACTAACCAAATTATTTAAATAAAACAAAAACCTCACCCAATTAGGCCTAGGCCCAAACGCATGCAACCCACACCATTCTCTTTTTCCACTTGCTTACGTTTGTTCTTCCCATGCTTATACACAATTTATGCAACCATGCATACAGACCCATAATAGAAAGCTTCTCCTCCCCATAACTCCCTCTTCATTTCACTAAATTGTGCATCGTCTTCCCCGTTGAACTCAGCATCGAGAGAAGCATCACCCAACACTTTCAACTCCAACCATCACCATTTATCACTGATTGTCGTGACCTACATAAGCCACCATCTCAAGTATGACTTGAATGAAAAAACGTAGCCTATTCGATCCTCTACAACTTTCATGTTCAACATTTCAGCTAAAAGTGAGTGTGGAGGGAGTTGTTGATTTAATTAAATTGGAACGTGAAAGGTGGGTTGTTGTTTTTCATTCACAAAGGAATGGAAAAAAGAAAGAGCAGAAGTGGGCATGTCCAAAAACATGAAATATGTTCGTCCCTTTCCTCCATGCGTGTACTTGCTGTCGAGACTTGGTTTAGATTCATGACACAAAGCAATCACTATGACATACAGATTCGATGACTGCTAAGACAAAAAGAGAATATATACTACAAGAGGACAAGACTTCAAAACCGGTGCATCAATTATATTATTTTGTTTTTGTGTCTTAGGTTAATTTTGTCAAAATCTCTCCTCGTTTACGTATATATTAGCTTATATATTTAATTGTCTTATTTCCAAATAATTTATAAATATATAAGCATGTATAATTATTTAAAGTTATATATATTATATTATAAAAGTGTTTAAAATTATATATAAATTATTATACCTGTAAAACCTGTGCAAATTGCATAGATTTTACCAGGTCAATCGACTAACCCAGAAGGATCATTCGGCTGACCTAGAAAATACTGTACATTATGCACAGGTGCATAGGTACATAGATATACAGATTTAAATTTAAGTATTATTTTGAATATTCAGTCGACTGATCCAGAGGCTCAGTTGACTAAATTTCTATAACAGCCACTTTTCGAAAAGACACGATTTTTGTGAAGAGATACGAACCTCTACGAAAAGATTGGACGCAATACTTCAATCGAAACTCTTCACCAACAGTCGCTGCTTTCTAACCTTTATAAATACAAACTCCAACATCATTCCAAATCACTTAATCACAATAGATTTCTCTTATTCTCTAATCTAACCTTCTAAAATCTATTTGCTATCATACTTTCAATTATTCCGCATTAAAGCAATACTATACCTTTCTATTCTTCATACACTTCAAATATATATATATATATATATATATATATATATATATATATATACACACACACATACTCGAGGAGAAGATTATAGGAAGGGTGTACTACAAGTGACAAATCTATATTATCAGAATACACAAAAGTCAAAACTATTTTCTTTATTTTTTGAAGTCCTGTTCTGCTGCTCAGGCGAGTGAAGTCCTCTTCGACTGTTGAGGCAAAATCATGTTCTGCTGCTCAGGCCCCCGTTCGGCTACTCAGCGGTGTATAAACCTCTTCCTTAGGGTTAAGTCAGCATGTTTTAGTGAAATTCCAGAAGGAGTCTGGGACTAGACGTAGGACGGTGCACCGAACTAGTATAAAATCTCTAGTGTCATTTTACTATACTGTTTTTTATTTCCACGCTATTTACAGTATTATTATCATCATTATACTCTTTATTATCATATATCCATATTATATGATACATAGCACACTTTCATTTGGTATCAGAGCTTGGAATTCTAACGATCGTCACAACATCATAGAATAATGGCCAGAAAAAGATCCGGTCGAATTACGGCAAGAAAAAAGCATGAAACTATCAGAGCAACGACCAATAAGGACTGTAAAAAGGTACTTTTTGATTTACAGATTTCTGTAAAAGATAATAATGAATTATGTAGTATAAGCAATGAGATTTCAAAGGTTAATTTTATTATTTTAGAAAAGATGAAATCTGTTGAACTTGAAAATGAGAAATTGAATAATGAGAAGTTAAATTTAGAAAATCAACTTGATGTTTTAAAGAACAATCTAGATGAACAAAACACCATATTTGAAAAAGAGAGAGAAATTTTTTAAAAGAAATTACGGATTTGAAAAGACAAAATGAATTATTACAATCATCTTTAGATAATTCAGAATCTCGAATTTTTCTTCTCAAAAATGAGAATTGTACATTAAAAAAAAGGAGAATTCTGAATTAAACAAGCAAATTGATATTTTGAAAAACAGTAATATTTCCTTTGAAAATAATAATTTTGACTTTAAAGCTAATTTGATGAACTTAACACTGAAGTCACAAAATTCAATAAAGGTCGAAACAGTTTAAACATGATTTTATCTAGCTCTAGACCTTTAAATGATAAAAGTGGTTTAGGATATAATAAAACAAATCGTAGAAATAGCACTGGACACGTTTTCATGTATAGTAAATATGTTAGTACTAGCACTAGATTACGAGTAAAGTCTAAATCCAATTTTTCTAGAAATTCAAATACTGCTATGACCAATAACGTTTATAAATTCTTTAGAAGACCATTGACGGGAAATATGAACAAAAATTATCTAAGTATTTGGGTTCCTGTTAATTGGAAAAATTGAGAAAAATACATTGATCATTATTTTGATATGGTAGTTAATAATGAAAATTATATTTTTAAAGGTTCAGTCACACCAAATGGTATGGTTTCCTAAAAATTAGGAAACTATAAGACCTTGGGTATCACTTGCTTTAAATATTAATTCTTTCTGATACCTTACATTATAAGTAGTAGTTATTTTGTTCTATATTGTTCATGCTCTTTATTCCTTTTTGTCAATGGAAAAGGGGGATAAATATTATTACTAATGTTAAGAGTTCAGGATATAGAGTGTCAAAGATTCAGGACGAGTAAGTATTTATATTATATATATAGTCGTAATCTATATCTATTTACAGGTTGCCATCGATCAAAAAAGGGGGAGAATGTTGAGACTTGGTTTTGATTCATGACACAAAGCTATCACTACGACATATTGATTTGACGACTGCTACGACAAAAAGAGAATATATACTACAAGAGGACAAGACTTCAAAACCGGTGCATCAATTATATTATTTTGTTTTTGTGTCTTAGGTTAATTTTGTTAAAATCTCTCCTCATTTACGTATATATTAGCTTATATATTTAATCTTCTTATTTCCAAATAATTTACACATATATAAGCATATACAATTGTTTAAAGTTATATATATATTGTATTATAAAAGTGTTTAAAATTATATATATTATTATACCTGTAAATCCTGTGCAAATTACACAGATTTTACCAGGTCAGTCGACTAACCCAGAAAGGTCGGTCGACTGACCCAGAAAATATTGTACAATATGCACAGGTGAACAGGTACATAGATATACAAATTAAAATTAAAATATTATATTAAATATTCAGTCGACTGACCCAGAGGCTCGGTTGACTGAATTTCTATAACAACCACTTTTTAAAAAGACACGACTTCTTGTGAAGAGATACGAACCACTACAAAACGATTGGATGAAACACTTCAACCGAAACTCTTCACCAACAGTCACTGCTTTCTAACCTTTATAAATACAAACTCCAACGTCATTCCAAATCACTTAATCACAATCGATTTCTCTTATTCTCTGGTCTAACTTTCTGAAATCTATTTGCTATCATACTTTCAATCATGCTGCATTAAAGCAATACTATACCTTTTTATTCTTCATACACTTCAAATATATATATTTATACTCGACGAGAAAATTATAGGAAGGGTGTACTACAAGTGACAAATCCGTGTTATCATAACACACAAAAATCAAAACTATTTTCTGTATTTGTTGAAGTCCAGTTTTGCTGCTCAGGCGAGTGAAGTCCTCTTCGATTGTTGAGGCAAAATCCTGTTCTGCTGCTCAGGTCCCCATTCGGCTGTTCAAGGGTGTACAAACTTGTTCCTCCGAGTTAAGTGAGGGTTGTTGTTTTAGTTAAATTCCATAAGGAGTCTGGAACTGGACGTAGGACGGTGCTCTGAACCAGTATAAAAATCTCTGGTGTCATTTTACTATACTGCTTTTTATTTCCGCACTATTTACAGTTTTATTATCATCGTTATGCTCTGTATTATCATATATCCATATTACACGATCCATATCACACTTTCACTTACCTATTACTATATATAAACTTATTTTCTTAAATTCTAAGGAATGAAAAGTAAATACAATGACCATTCACTAAATGCTAAGACCAAAAGCATGTGCAAAGAGTGCAAGTGAAATTTATAATGGAAAGACTTGAGGTATTGCATATGTACCAATATTTGGTTTTAAAAAGTTAGATTATGGTACACCGCCACACAAACGTGTACAAGCCGCAAATGACATAAATAAAAATACGATCATGCACAACAATGCGATATGATCACAAAACAACAATAAAATACGTTAGTTATCTTAATCTTTAAAGTTTCAAAAGTAACGATGTTTGATGTAAGATACGACAAATGAAAATATAATTATTTTTCAAATTAAAAATTATGGAAAATTCCTATTGTTGGCTTCAAAATTGACCAACACCCAATTATGTAAAAGCACTAATATCCAATCCACTCATAGAAATACAAAGAGAAATAGATGAAGGACAAAATTAAAACAATCAGACAACAAGTAAATAGAGACACAGATTTATAGTGGTTCGGCTAACTCTGGCCAACTTCCACCCTAAAGATTTTCCTTTTTATTAATTTATACTACTGATTACAATTAAAAATCCGTGAAATTTGAGAGTAAAAGTGGCAGAGTATAGCCTAGGTAGAAGATGAAGAGAAGCAGACTGAAGATCCCTTTTCTAAAGCCATGCCTGCTTTATTTATAGGTGAAACTTCTACTACGGGACCTTCTTATCCATATGGGCCCACCAAAGGGGTCGCTAGGCCCAAATCTCCATAAGGAGGATCGGTACCGATCCCTTCCTTAGTTGATTTTTGGGTAGCGATTCCTATGGCGGATTCTTCATGACGAAATATGTTTAATCCATAAGTTTCACGTCATTTGGAATAAGGGAGCTCGAGTCGTCGATTGTTGAATACAAGAATGTACTTGGTTATTGATGAATGCCAACCTCTATCCACTGACGATCCAATGCAACCAACCATGTCGACCCATTCTTTGTGAGTCGAAATATGCCGATCCATCTGAAATACCGATCCATTCACCTTACTAAGCCATTAAAGTATACCGATCCCTTCTTGGCTTATCCGGATATACCGATCCCCATGGTTTATCCAGATATGCTGACCCGTTCCTTTACCTAGCTTTCTTATGTTTCATCCATGTTGATCCCTCCTCTTCCATAACACCATGCTGATCCCGCCTTCTTCCATAATGCTAAGCCGACCCTCCTCTTCCAATATACTATGCCGGTCCATGCACCATTACTTATTTCGATCCCTCCATAACTTCATCTATATTGACTCTCCGTCCCATCGACTATGTCGATCCTCCCTTTATGGAGTTTTCCGACCCATCCTTCATGAAGCACGCTGATCCCTTTTACTCCATGAAGATATGTCGATCCCTCCTTTATGTATTATGCCCATACCGAACAATCTACATTGAAACAGGCCGATCCATCCAAACTTCCCAAACCAATAAAACATTCCAATCCAAGCTATGTTCCATATTTCTAGTATCCTGCATCATCTATCTACTAACTCCATCCAACTCTAGCTTCGTATAATCATTTGTACTTTACCTTCGGGTCCTACGACCTCGCTCTGCACTCATCGACCTTGATAACTTTGAAGTCTGTTGGGTTAAATATGCATGTATACTGCCCTGCCAAAAGGTGGGTAAACTCTTTGCCCCCAAAAACATGCGTTGCAATAGGAAGGCGTGTTTTGAATTTCTATAAATCAAAAATCTAAAGTTTATAATCTGTTGATAGCCATATTATCCAATCCAATCCAATGCTAATCCAATTCCTTGATCTCTCCGGATTATTAGCGAAATCCATGACTGCTCTGAGTCGGCATCCATGTGAGAAATGCAGAATACGGATCTTAAGACTAGGATTAACATTAAAGGGGGGTGAATAGTGTTTTAAGGAATTACTAAATCTTTTTGAGTTTTTGTTAATTTGAACACAAAAGTATAAAATATTCAGACATAAATATGATCACAGAAATAAACACAGATGCAGAAATAAAGTAAAAGCAAATAAAGGAAAGAACACATTGGATTTTATACTGGTTCAGACTTACATTACATCCAGTCCCGTACACAAGTATGGATTTCCTTTCAAAAGCAATTGTACAATTACGCCCTCGATTTCAAGACCACAAGGTACACCACTCCAGATTCACAATCCTATGGGTAGAGATACTTGATTTCAGGGGCAACAAGTTCACCCAATTGATTTCCAGAGCTACAATCACACCTTTTTTTACTTGATTGATTTCACAGGCTACAATCACACCTTTTCTCGCTTAGTTTATTACAATAAAACCTATAACTCTAAATAGCAGTGAGATCTTGTTGAGATAGTGATAGAGAATCAAACCATAAATGATCTAATTAGATTCAATGTTGCTTTCGGTAGGGTAATGGTAAGGATGTGTATAAAGAAATGTGGAAGAAGAAGAGGAGTGAAATCAGAGAAAATCTGGCCATAAATTCATTCAAAACTACCACTATTTATAGTAGAACAACAGCCATGTCCATTCGTGAAAGGATATGACGAATAGACACTTCCTTTGAAATTCAATTTTTTTGAAATAAACTGCTACCATGTCGACATGGGGTACTTGAGTATGTCAACATTCCAAAGGAAAT
Organism: Allium cepa; assembly: GCA_030765085.1. NCBI lineage: Eukaryota > Viridiplantae > Streptophyta > Magnoliopsida > Asparagales > Amaryllidaceae > Allium > Allium cepa. Next base: position 958,924,938 of record CM060932.1, read on the forward strand.
TTTGGTGATTTGTTTTTCTTTGAAATAATTTCTATCTCATATTAAAACTATTTTAAACTTTATAAATATACATAACTATAGCGAAAATACATAAGTAAATATAGAGAATAATATTTTGGTGTATATATAAAATTTTACTATAATTTTATATTTAAATCTAAGTATAAATAATAAAAGTTAAATAAATATATTATAATTAAAAGATAGTTTAAAAACCGAAGATAATTTGATTTTGAAAATAAAGATTATTTTTTAGGCTAAAAATATTTAAAACCAGGATAGATGTTTTTTATTCTTTTAAAAGGAAGATTTTGAAATCATTTTGAAAACAAGCTATAATTTTGCAAAAACATTTGAATAAAAGGTTAGCGGATACAAAAACAATGTTCCACTAGATTTTTCGTAGGTTCTATCCTACTTAGGGTTCCATCCCTTTAACGGGCTCGAAGTGGATTCCATTCCACGAATAAATTGGATTTTAAAATGCCAGTGCTTTTCTAGGTGTTTTAATAAAATTCCTAATTAAATTACTTATTATTGAGATCTTGAACTCTTGGTATTCTTGATACTCATGAGTCTTCAATCTTGATATCTTAAATCTCTATACCGTACAGTCTTCATTCTTGGTACCAGCATGGTTAAATCGTGCATATACATATATATCTAAACTATAATGTTAGTATTTATATTTTATAATCTTATTCTAAGATTGTTGTCAACAAAACTATCATCTCAAGGACTAACAATCTCCCCCCTTTTTGATAATGACAACCTTTGTTTATAAATATTACTTCTATCCTAATAACTCCCCCTAAAACTAGTAACTCCCCCTTAATCTATGCCTAACTATCCTATTTTATACTTCTTCCCCTTTGTCATCAACATAAACTAACTCGAAACTATATAACTCCCCATTAATCTAATACTCTTTAACATTTGATTACAATGATAGCGTTATCATAAATAATCAACACTTAATTCTAAAACTAAAATTTAGTCCTAAACTACTAACTTTCCTAAGAATCTATGATAATACTTATAATAATGAGAAGTCAAATATAAGCACACAAATTATTTATTAATTATATTGTTATATATACATTTGCATAGAGAACGTAGATAAAAACATACAACAATAAAAAGAACGAAAAAACCAAATGCGTTGTCCTTGAAAATGGGAGATCTATGAACCGAACAATTTGGATAGTGGAAACAGAAATTTCCACGTCGTTCGACAAGATTTCCATCCTTATCAAAGCACACTTCGCCAACGTAAACGACTTTGTTGTCATCTTCAGCGTGCTCTTCTTCCATGAATTCTTCTTCTTCTTCACTGTCCTCTTGCACTTGATCTCCTGAAGACTCTTCATCAATCTAGATCAGATTAGTATGATTGTCCATTAGAAATTTTTGCAAATTTCTACGGATTTTGCCTTGCCGTTCTTATTCTTTGGCCATTCTAAGTTGCACTACTTGAATTTCAATCATTAGTTGTAGTGCATCCATTAAAGAACCCTCCATTTTCATTACTCTTGGAAATGTAGTTCTTTGAAAAGGTCCAGAAGAAGGAGAAGGGAACGAAAAGGTTGAATTTTTTGTTTGATTTGGAAGAGGAGGCCATAGTTTTATTGATTTTAGAAGTTAGAACAGAAAGGAAACAGAAAGAATGATAAAAATTTGGAAAATAAGAAGAATATATAACCACTTATTTGAATTTTGGTGGGAAAATTTTCAAAAATAAAAAATCATTATATGTCGACATGGGTATAGGGGGGATGTCGACATGCTGCTTGAATTTTTACTATTTGATTTATTTCGATTTAATTTTTAATTATACTTTGTTATTTATATTTTATATTTCAGTTATTGAACAAATACCTAATTCTCTTCTTAATTTAGTAAATATAGATTCATTTAATGGTTTTGTTAAAATATCAGCAATTTGATTCTCAGAATTGATATAATCGAGAGTAATTACTTCCTTACTTATATTATCTCTGATAAAATAGTGTCTGATATCAATATGTTTAGTCGAGTATGATGAATAGTATTTTTGGATAAATTTATTGCACTAGTATTGTCACAATAAATTGGTGATTTTGAGATATTTAAACCAAAATATTTTAAAGTTTGTTGCATATATATTATTGAAAACAGGCTAAAGCAGCAGAAATATACTCTGCTTCGGTTGTTGATAAAGAAACTGTGTTTTGCTTTTTACTAAACCAGGAAATCAGAGAATGCCCCAAAAAGAGACAAGTTCCACTTGTACTTTTCCGATCTGATTTACAACCAACATAATCGGCATCACAGTAAGATATTAAGTCAAAAGAATTATTTTAGGATAAAATAAGCCATAATCAGAGGTGTGTTTAACATATCTTATGATACGTTTTACGGCTTTTAAGTGGGTCTCTTTAGGTTGGGATTGATATCTTGCACAGAGACAAACACTATGCATGATATCAGGTCTACTAGCAGTGATATAGAGTAGTGATCCAATCATTCCTCTATATAATTTTTGATCTACATCTTTCGAGAGATCTTCTTTACTTAGGTACTCATTGGTTGCCATGGGAGTGGGTTTTCCACCTGCAATAGACAAACAAATTTTACTAATTAGGTCTTTAGCATATTTTTCTTGACTAATAAAGATATCATTATCTAATTGTTTTATTTGTAGTCCTAGAAAGAACTTTAATTCACCCATATGACTCATCTCAAACTCTTTTGTCATTATTTTAAAAAATTCTTCATTCATTTCAAAATTAGTTGATCCAAAAATGATATCATCTATGTAGACTTGTACTAGTTGAATATCATTTTTATTTCTTTTAATAAAAAGAGTATTATCTACTTTACCAATTTCAAAATTTGATTGTAATAAGTAAGATCTTAGTCTATAATACCAGGCTCTAGGAGCTTGTTTTAGACCATATAGAGCTTTCTTAAGTTTGTAAACATGATTTGGTAATTTTTCATTTTCAAAAAGTGGTGGTTGCTCAACATATACTTCCTCTTTTACAAATCCATTTAAAAATGCACTTTTAACATCCATTTGACATAATTTGAAATTATTACGATTTGAGAAAGCAAGTAGAATCCTAATGGTTTCTAATCTTGCTACGGTAGCAAAAGTTTCATCAAAGTCTATTCCTTCTTCTTGACAATAACCTTGAGCGACTAATCGGGATTTATTTCTAGCAACCTCTCATTGTTCATTCATTTTATTTTTATAAAGCATTTAGTTTCAATTATAGTTTTATTTTCAGGTCTAGGAACAAGTTCCCAAACATCATTTCTAGTGAATTGATTTAGTTCTTCTTGCATAGCCAAAATCCATGAATCATCAGTTGATGCTTCTTTTGGATTTTTGGGTTCAATAGTTGATATAAAGGCTACATTGCTCATTTTACTTAGTTGATTTCTAGTTTTAACACCTGATTGCATATCTCCTAGTATATTTTCTATAGGATGATCTTTTAAAAGTTTAGTCCTTTTATTAGGATGATTAATTTATTTATTAGTTTCAGCTGACTCTTGATTTTGAGTGATTAAATCCTCTTCATCATTTGTATTTTCAAAATTTTTGAGATTTTCATCGAATGAAACATGCACTGTTTCTTCAATGGTGTTAGTTCTTAAATTAAACACTCTATATGCTTTACTTCGATTAGAATATTCGATAAAGTTACCTTTGTCGGATTTAGGATCAAATTTATCTAAGTTATCTTTTATATTTAAAATAAAGCATTTGCTTCCAAAAATTCTAAAATAAGATACCTTATGTTTCTTTCTGTAAAGAAATTCATAATATGTCTTATCAGTTAAAGGTCTAATTAAAATTATATTTAAAATATAATAGGCGGTAGCAACTGCTTCTGCACAAAAATACTTTGGTAATTTACTATCTTAAAGCATAGTTCTCGCATACCCTTGAATCGTCCTATTTTTACGTTCTACTACTCTGTTTTGTTTTGGAGTTCTTGGAAATGAAAAATTATGAGTTATTCCCTTTTTGTTGCAGAATTCCTCAAACTTTTCATTTTCAAATTCACCACCGTGATCACTACGGATGGTTATAATTTTTTGAGAAAATTGATTTTGAATCCTTTTTGTAAAATTCTTAAAACATTCAAAAGTATCATTTTATGTTTCAAAAATATTGTCCATGTAAATCTAGAATAATCATCTACAATTATAAAAACATATTTACTATGATTTATTGACAGAATTTGAGATGGACCAAATAAATCAAGGTGAAGTAATTCAAGAGGTTTTGAAGTTGAAATCATATCTTTTAATTTAAAGGAACTTTTTCTAAGTTTTCCCAATTGACATGCATCACATAGACTATCTACTTTAAAATTCATTTTAGTGAGACCTCTTACTAGATCATGTTTTGACAGACTAGATAAGAGTTTGAAATTCAAATGCTCAAATCTCTTATGCCAAATCCAAGGGTCACTTGTATTTGCCAAAAGACATATGTTATCATTTGAATCTTTCATACTAAGAATATAAATATTATTTTTCCTAATTCCCTCAAATATTATGCTTGAATTATTATCTTCAATGTGAGATTTATCTTTTTCAAAATTAATTTTATATCCTTTACCGCAAAGTTGACTTATACTTAGCAGATTATGTTTTAGATTCTAAGCTAGCAAAACATTAGTAATAATAGGAGTTTCAGAGTTACCGACTTTGCCGATGCCAATCACATATCCTTTTGAATTGTCTCCAAAGTTAACCAGTCCTCCGTCTTTGTATATTATATCATTCAGCATATCTGGATTGCCAATCATGTGTCAAGAGCATCCACTATCGAGTATCCATTTATTATTTTTGATCTGCACAATTTGTCCATTATGGATTGATTCCTCAACCCCCATAAAGCATGTTTCCTGCTCATCAAACAATCTTAGTAGACAACTTGAATTTGAATATTGATTACATGCAGACTCATGAGACAATGATGATCTGAATATTTCTAAACTAGTATTAACTAATTTCTTAAACATAGCCATTTAAAAAAATCAAAAATCAGATTATGAAACTTTGAAAACCTTGCTCTGATACCAAATGTGAGAAATGCAGGAATACAGATCTTAAGGATAGGGATTAACACTAGAGGGGGTGAATAGTGTTTTAAGGAATTACTGAATCTTTTTGAGTTTTTGTTATTTTGAACACAAAAGTATACAATATTCAGACATAGATATGATCACAGAAACAAACACAGATGCAGAAATAAAGTAAAAGCAAATAAAGGAAAGAACACACTGGATTTTATACTGGTTTGGAGTTACCCTACATCCAGTCCCATACACAAGTACGGATTTCCTTTCAAAAACAATTGTATAATTACACCCTCAATTCCGAGGCCACAAGGTCCACCACTCCAGATTCGCAACCCTCTGGGTAGAGATACTTTATTTCAGGGGCAACAAGTTCACCCAATTGATTTCCAAGGCTACAATCACACCTTTTCTTATTTGATTGATTTCACAGGCTACAATCACACCTTTCTCGCTTAGTTTATTACAAAGAAGCCTATAACTCTGAATAGCACTGAGATCTTGTTGAGATAGTGATAGAGAATCAAACCAGAAATTATCTAGTTAGATTCAATATTGATTTCGACAGAGTAATGGTAAGAATGTGTATAAAGAAATGTGGAAGAAGAAGAGGAGTGAAATCAGAGAAAATCTGGTTATAAATTCGTTCAAAACTACCCTTATTTATAGTAGAACAATAGCCATGTCTATTCGTGAAAGGATATGACGAATAGACACTTCCTTTGAAATTCAATTTTTTTGAAATAAACTGCTACCATGTCGACATGGGGTACTTGAGTATGTCGACATGCCAAAGGAAATTTTGATGATTTGTTTTTCTTTGAAAATAACTTCTATCTTATATTAAAACTATTTTTAAACTTTATAAATATACTTAACTATAGTTAAAATACATAAGTAAATATAGAGAATAATATTTTGGTGTATATATAAAATTTTACTATAATTTTATATTTAAATCTAACTATAAATAATAAAAGTTAAATAAATATACTACAATTAAAAGATAGTTTAAAAACCAAAGATAATTTGATTTTGAAAATAAAGATTATTTTTTAGGCTAAAAATATTTAAAAGCAGGATAGATGTTTTTTATTCTTTTAAAAGGAAGATTTTGAAATCATTTTGAAAACAAGCTATAATTTTGCAAAAACATTTGAATAAAAGGTTAGCGGATACAAATCAATGTTCCACTAGATTTTTCGTAGGTTCCATCCTACTTAGGGTTTCATCCCTTTAACGGGCTCGAAGTGGATTCCATTCCACGAATAAATTGGATTTTAAGATGCCAGTGCTTTTCTACGAGTTTCAACAAAATTTCTAATTAAATTACTTATTATTGAAATCTTGAACTCTTGATATTCTTGATACTCATGAGTCTTCAATCTTGATATCTTGAATCTCTATACTATACAGTCTTCATTCTTGGTACCTACATGGTTAAATCCTGCATATACATATATATCTAAACTATAATGTTAGTATTTATATTTTATAATAATGTTAGCATTTATATTTTATAATCTTATTCTAAGGTTGTTGTCATCAAAACCATCATCTCAAGGACTAACAATCCAATTCCTAATTCATTCCAAATTCATTAAGCAAATCCACGGTCTCTCTGGATCATTTTATCCAAATCCGGACCGCTTCAGGTCTATATCCAAATCCACAGACCTCTCTTGGTCGTTTTTTCCAAATTCGAGACCGCTCCAGGTCCATATCCAAATCCATAGACCTCTCCCGGTTGTTTTATCCAAATCTAGGACCCTCGGGTCCATATCCAAATCCATAGATCTTTGCGGGTTGTTAGTCTAATCCAAATCCTTGATCTCACCGGATCCTTGTCAGGCATAATCCGTACTCGATGACCTGAGTAGGTCGATCCTGTTACTCTCCGGCGAAGCGGCCTACCGCTTGCCAGGCATAGTCCATGCCCAATGACCTTGATCTCTTAAGATCCTTGCCGAGCATAATCCATACTCGACGACCCGTTGGGTTTATTATCCGGCCTTCACTCTTCAGTCGAGGACTTAATATGTGGGGAATTCTTCTCCGACCTCGATCCCCAATCAAGGACTTAATCTATGGGGTATCCTTCTCCGGCCTCAATCCCCAGTTTAGGACTTAATACGTGGACGAGTCCATCGTGTCGCTCTATAGCAAAGGGACTCGTGCCTTGTTGTTATTGCTCCGTCTCTCCGATCGAAGCCACAATCGCGACCTATGTTGTTGATTACATTAGTCCAAACTTAAGCATCCCTAGGTCCATAAAATAGAATTCTGTAAAACCAATAAACCAAAGTTTGGAGCAAATAAGAAAAAATAAAGTTTCACAAACCCGAGCATGGTTCATCGTCATCTCAGAACATGCCCAGGAACCATCCTCGTCCATACATGTGTAAGTGCTTAGTCATATTACTATGGAGTTTATTATTTATTCAGTGCCATCCCGATCTACTAATGACAAGTTGACGATGATGCCTTGATCCAGCGCCTTTTTCATTCGAGGTTGATGGTGGCTGCTCCTATTTCACCGCTGCATCCCGACTACTTATGTTTTATTGTATCTAACCATTCCTCACATGTTCCTCAATGGTATCCTTCAAATGCCTACAGTCATTTGTGTTGTGCCCATCTAACTCATGGAATAGGCAATGCTTTACTGATTCCTGCTCTCGTTTGGAGGGTTCCCTCCTTGTCGGACTTCGATACTGAAGACATCCTCGAGTATCCAAATAAATCATTTTCATAGACTCGGTCATATTTGTATAAGAAGGGAATTTAGGTTCTCTCCATACTCTCTTCGACATATTAATGACATTATCCATTTTCCATTTGCCTTCATTATTCTAATTTACATCTTCTGATGATCCTCCACTTTTCACAGCTTTCACCTCCGGTTTACTTGCTCACGCATCTTCCTATTGGAGGAACTTTTCTGCTTCATGATAAAAACTCCCCGAGATCCATAAGTGGATCCCGTGCCAGTGAATCCTTAAACTCTATGCCTTCAGCAATTCCAGATACAACTATCATCAAAACCATGGATGGATCTAGACGATCTATTGATGTCGTCGCGACATTAAACTGTGTTAAGAATTTCCTCAAGGACTTTCTGATCCGCTATTTCAATGTTGCCAAACTCATTACATTTTAGGGTCTCGGGATGTGAACCCTAAACTACCTTATAAATCTTTCAATCAGTTCTGCCTACGTGCTAATAAAGTCACTTTCCAATTGTCTAAAGCATTTTGTAACTATATCCATTACATACAATAGGAAGCATAGTTCCATGACTTCCTTCGATACCCCCAGCACTTCTACGTGTCTCATGTACCTCGTTATATGAACAATGGGATCCATTTTTCTATCATATGTCTCAAGCGTGGGTAGTTTAAACTCCGATAGATTCCTAGCTTGCCTGATATTTGGAGTGGATGGACTACTATTTATGTCCTCCAAATCCCTATTCACTTATCCTCCACGCATTGCTCGCCTTATCATCTCCGCAAACCTATCATTGTCTTCCAACGGTAGTCTTCTATCATCGTGCCTAAGTTTCCCCACGAGTCTACGAGGAATTTTGGAACGTACTCCTCTGAATGAGCATACAAATTCTGATTTGCACCAAGCTTCATGGGATCGATTGCAGGTCCTCCAGCATCATGATCAACTAGACCCATGGGCATACCCCCACAAACCTTTGGGGATTAGTACCGTTCTCTTTGGAGGGATCGGTGTCGATCCCTCTTGAGGGACCGGTGTCGATCCCTCTAGGTTGGTAGGGGACTGCCCCCGGCTGCTCTATTCCATTGCATTGCCTGTTGGCCCCATTTACATGCTCTAGGTTTTGATTTCCAGCGATTCATGTTGCTTCAACTCCTGAATTCTGTGCTCCATATTGTCTAATTTGCTGGAGTAAATTCTGCATCATCTCCTCCTACCTTTTCGGCACCCTCTTCTGCATAGCATCATCATCGTTTCCATCTCATCCTTGGTGATGTATGTAGATGCTTGATTAGCTTTGACTCCTGAGGAAGCCTCGTGAATCCCTCCTTAGTGGCTCCTTCCTAGTAGCGCTCTCCTTGTTGATTGCCTAGCCATTGCTTCCTATCTCCAAGTATCGAAGCTTCCAAATCTAAGAGGCTAGCTTCCAAACTGCGAGTGCAAGTCTTTTCAGTGAAAGCATCAAAATGTTGACGTCAAAATTGACCACCAACACCTAATTATGTAAATGCAAAAATATCCAATCTAGTCACAGAAATATAAAGAGAAATAGATGAAGGACAAAATTAAAACAATAAGATAGTATGTAAATAGAGACACGGATTTATAGTGGTTCGGCTAACTTCGGCCTATGTCCACTCTAAAGATTTCCTTTTTATAAGTATATACTGCTAATTACAGTTTCAATTAAAGAATAAAAATGGTAGCGTATAGCCTAGGTAGAAGATGAAAAGAAGCAGAATGAAGATCCCTTTTCTGAAGCCATGCATGCTTTATTTATAGGTGAAACATCAGCTACAAGACTTCTTATCCATATGGGCCCACCATAGGGGTCGCTAGGACCAAATCTCCATAAGGAGGATCGATATCGATCCCGTCCTTAGTTGACTTTTGGGTGGCAATTCCTATGGTGGATTCTTCATGATGAAATATGTTTAATCCCCAAGTTTCACATCATTTGGAATAAGGGAGCTTACAAGAATGTCCTTGGTTATTGATAAACGGTGACCCATATCCTCTGATGATCCAATGTAGCCAACCATGTCGACCCCTTCTTTTTGAGTCGAAGTATGCCGATCCATCTAAAATACCGATCTCTTCACCTTGCTAAGCCATTAAAGCATACTGATCCCTCCTTGGCTTATCCAGATATACCGATCCCCTTGGTTTATCAAGATATGCTGACCCATTCCTTTGTCGAGCTTTCTTATGTTTCCACCATGTTGATCCCACCTCTTCCATAACACCATGCCGATCCCACCTTCTTCCATAATGCAATGTCGATCCCTCCTGTTCTAATATACTATGCCAGTCCATGCATCATTACTTATGTCGATCCCTCCATAACTTCATCCATATTGACTCTTCCCACCGACTATGCTGATCCTCCCTTTAGTTTTCTAGCCCACCCTCCATTAAGCACGTTGATCCCCCTTACCCCATGAAGGTATGCAGATCCCTCCTTCATGTGTTACACACATACTGATCCCGCTACATTGAAACATGTCGATCCATCCATAGCTTCCCAAACCAATAAAACATGCCGATCCAAGCTATGTTCCATATTTCTAGTATCATGCATCATCTGTCTACCAACTCCATCCAATTCTGGCTTCGTATAACCATTTGTACTTTACCTTCGGGTCCTATGATCCTTGCTTTGCACTCATCGGCCTTGATAACCTTGAAGTCCGTTGGGTTAAATCCGCCAGTATGCTGCCTTGCCAAAAGGCGAGTTAACACCTACAAAATAAATTAAAAATACGTCACTAAGAATCAGGTCTAAATTTAAAATGTAGATTTTAATATATTTTAAATCAAATCCAGATATTTAAATAACTTAAATATTTAAATTTAAAGATCCAAAAATTATGGGTCATTACATTTGTGTTTCAAAGTTCAATAATCAACATTGTAACAAAAGCGATTAATTTGAAAAGGAGCACGTTAAAAGATGTGGTCTAAGATAGTAGATATTTCATTATTTCAAAGAATTTATATTACTATTAACTTCCATATAGAGAAATTAAAATCAAATAGTCATTACCACAAGAAAAATAATTGTTGACACCAAAAATGGGCATCAACACCCAATAGAATTTATTGATCTTCCACTTTATTATGATTATAAAAATGTTTGAATCAGCTGGAATCCATTAGTACAAAAGTGAAGAATAAAAATGGCAGCGCCTCGGCAGAAAAAAAGGATCCCTTTTCTGTTGCAATGCCTGTTGTATTTATAAGGGAATACGTGAACGGATCGGAGTGAAGTTCTAGCATAAGGTTCAAGAGACCAAGATGAGGCTACCTAAAATTTTGCAGGCCCATCAAGGCCTACAATATGGATCGGTACCGATCCCTATTAATGCATCCAAATGGGCTACCATCCTTATGAGGGATGCCCAATGATGTTAGCTACTTACTCCCAAAATTTCATGCAATTACGAAGTACGGTTTGTGAGATACTGCATTCCCCGTGAAGTAGTGTTGCTTGAATTATGATTTCTGCTGATCCCTCTAGAGGGATAGGTACCGATCCCTCCAACTTGCTCTAAATGCCATGCGATCCATATGGGATGTTCCACATGTTCTGTTTAGCTTATACTTCAAGTTTCGTGTCGATAGCATAGGTTTTGAGTTATTGACTGATCATTGCCGCAACATGTAATGAAAGCTGAATATAAATGATCCGTTTTATACTGATCCCTTTTGATATGTGAAGTAATTTTCACATAACTTGAGCATACAAACTCCAAATGACTTGAAACTTGAAATGTATCCCCATGGGGCCGTCCTTGTTACTCTATATCGCTCCTGCCAAGTTTTGGACAAAAATTAAGGATATGTACCTTTCCCTCAGGAAAAGGGATAGGCACTAATCCTCCGCTTAGGGGAGGAATTATTCCATACTTAGAATATTCTAAAGATATTACCTCTTGGCCTCGGTTGATCGTCGCTTCGTATCATTGCCTACGTTTGATCTCTGAGCCAAATAATCATCTCTACGAGCAGTCTTCCTCGATGATCATCTAGTCTAACTTGTCTAGTCATTATTTCAAAGAATTTATATTATTAGTTAACTTCCATATAGAGAAATTAAATTTAAAATTAAATAGTCAATAACATAAGAAAGTTATAGTGATTTTGAAAGAAGCATATCCGAAAGTTTAGTCCAAAATATTTGCTATCATATTCTGAAGAAATCAAATATGAATGTCTTTTAAAATTAATATAACCATGAAGTCTACATTTAACAAAATTTTAGAAAAATGATAAAGTGATTTGAATACCTTATCAATAGAGAGTCAAATGAGCATAATACAAAGTCAGATATAGCACGCCTATGCACGTCGAATCAAAACATATGGAGGCATCACCAATAGAGAAAAATAAATTTCATATGGGCAAGAAGAAAAATGTGTAGAGGAAAAAATCATGCGCATGCATTCGGGCAGGGTAGAAGAGTGGAATTCCATTTCCAAACTATAAAGAAGGCAATGCCGAGTTCCAATTAAGAAGCAAAAGCGGAATCCAATGCTTGTGAAGAAGTATGTGATATTGGTGGGCTTAAGTAAGGAACCTTATTTTATATGAATTTATGTTATAATTTTGATGAATAAAGTGTTTAATAAATCATATGAATTTATCTTATTGTAAATACAAATTTTATTTCATCAAAATCATGATTTCAATTTGCAAAAATAAAAGCTAGTTATAATTTTAGAAATTACTTTGTATATAATCCCTTTGGGTTTTAATTACTGCATCATTTTTAATATCACAATATTTCCAAGAAAATAATCACCGAAAAGTTATAATAGGAAAAAACAAAAAAGAAATGAAGAGATAACACCAAGTGGGTCTCCCAGCAAATATTCCTAATAAGACAAATTTATTTAAATATTTAGATTATGTTAGCACCAAAAGTGGCACAAACACCCAAGAAATCAAAGCAGAGAATGTGTCACGACCCGTCTTTCTCTCTAGAAAAACGCATCATGATATAAGAAAGAAAGGGATAAAAGAAGAAAAGATAAGAAAGAAGAAACTCAACAACATCAGATACTCACAGCGGAACGAATGAAATATAATATATCACATAAAATATTACATAGTTTCATATACATCAGAGTTACACAACCTATACAACACATATTAGACAGTTATAAACATCTGTCTAACTATACAACTCAAGATATCAGATACAGACACAACATAAACATAGAGGAACCATAATATATCTACACGCGGAAGCCTCCTGCTCCAAATCTCCTCCAGAATTCGTCAAAGCTAACTTGAATCCCTCGACTACTCATACATAATATGAGTACCTAAGAGTTTAATAAAATAGAAAATAAACACTCGGGTCAGACAGGGATCTGGTGTGAGTAAACGGTTTAAAATTGCTTAACTTTAGAAAATCTTTTGAAAAGAAATGTATCACGTTAGACTTCCCACACATAAACATGGAAAAGCTTTTACCTTATGCTAACCAAAACATTTGATAGGAAATCCAGTGATATTATAATAGTGTCTAGGGTTTTCAAGTAAATAAGAAATAGCCGAAATTATTACATTATTAAATTCCAGCTACTAGCCACAAAAGTGGGTAATACAATCAAAACTGTAGGGTCTCGTAGGCAGAATGGGTTTTCATCAATGGCAGGGCTACTGGGGTACCGCCCGTCGCAGTACGTGGCCTAGATCACTGTACCGAGGAGCCACCCTAACTTCCCTACAACACAAGGCCGGAACCATCCCTTACTGTACAGTCCCGAACAAGACCACCCCGTGGTTGGCGCGACCAACCACACACTAAGCCGAAATAGAAAGGGACCTCTAGACAGGGGTAAATCTCGTCCTACTAAGGCATGACCCACTTAACCTTGCTGCACCTCCTCTGTTTTAGCCATTCCCGGTTGATGAGCCTTGAGGCTGCGATTACCTTTATAGAACATATCTATCTTAGAATGCTCATCATTCACCTGATGATGTTCTGAAAGCATTCAATCCACACAAGTTCATTCCGGGTTCGAACGAAACTGAAGGCACTATCTCGTTGCACTCATTTTGCAATCACCCTCAGAGTCAACGACCATAGCCCTTGCACTCTGAATCACCATCTCGAACCTGAAAGTACTATCTCCGTCAAACTCATCTCGGAATCACCCTTAGAGTTATACTGACGAATAGTTCTTACACTTCGAGTCTTCACTAAGGTCTTCTCTTGGATTCACGACCTAACGTTTAATTTGGATCGATGTGGTTTTCAGATATCCAAATATGGAAACCCGATAACGGTCTCACCGAAATCCAAACGCCATTTTAATGTCCAAGTTGTTTAAGGGTTTAAACAATTAAACTTATATTCAGAATAACATAATAGATAGATGAATCACATTATCACAATAGATAATTCATATCAACCAATTATCTCATAAGCAGCATATATCACATATCAGAGATATCACTTCCAAATCATCCAACATCATTCAATCATCCAATATCAACCATGCTATATAAATCAATCATCCAATACTAATCATCCAATAACAATTATCCAATATAAATCAATCATCTATAAGCAGGTTTGATTAACTCTTAATCAATTTAATTAACCATTAATTAAATTAATTACTATCCTTTAATCACCTGGATTATCTTAATCTTTCTTTCTCAATATTAATTAATTAAAATTAATTAATTAATCACCTCTTAATGATCTTCCTTAATTAATCTCCCTTGATTAACTATCCTTTAATTACATTCAAGTAATTAGCCTTTAATTAACTACACAAATTAATTATCCTTAATCATATACAATAATTAACCTTTAATTACTATCATTAATTACATTAATTAATGGTCCTTCAGTTTCTTCCATTAATTAATCAACTATGATTAATGACATTAATCCTTTATTAATTACAATTAATCATACTTTAATTAATCGCCTATTCATCAGCCTTGATTAATTTCATTAATTATATTAACTAATGATCCTTATTAATTAATAATCCCTTTAATTAATTAAATAATTAACTTGTAATTAACCATCTCATTAATTAGTCTTAATTAATCATAAACAGTAATTAACAAACTTGTAATTACTTATTTCAATTAACTACTTAATTAATTATATTAATCCTTTGATTTATTATACTAATTAATTAATCTTTAATTACTTCATTAAGAAATTATTAATCAATTAAATTAATTAATAATCCTTAATTAATTACTTTATTAATTAATCACATTTTTAATTAATTACACTTAGTAATTAATCTTAAATTAATCATATCCATTTATTAATTAACCACATTAATTAATTAAATAAATAAATTAAGTAATTAACCCTTAATTACTTTCATTAAGTAATTATCTTCTAATTACTTTCATTAGTTAATTACTCTCTTAATTAGTATCCTTAACAAGTAATTAATCCCATCACTAAATAATCCTTAATTCTTTAATTAATTAATCACTCTTTAATTAATTAACTTCAAATCAAGTATATTAATTAATCCTTAAATTAATAACATCAAATGATTAACCCTTAGTCACTTCCATTTAATCACTTCCATAAGTAATTTTCCACTAATTACTTTCATAAGTAATTTCTCTTCTTAATTACATTAAGTAATTATCCTTCATTAAATAATTACACTTAATTGATTCATAATTAAGTGATTATTTAAAATTAGACAAACAATTAACTAATCATTTAAAATTAATTAAATAATTAGTTAACTTCTTATATTTAAAAATACTTAATTAATTAAGAAAATCATTTATCTTAATTAATCTTTTACTTATTAACAAATCATATTAATTAAGTATTCTTAAATTCATAAAAATAATAAATTAACCTTATTTATCTTCACAAATTAATTATTTGAATTAATCAAATCTTAATAACTAAAGACAATCTATTTTTATTGGTTTATAAAATTATGACAATAACTGTTTGCACAAAAAATGGGAAAACACCTCCAAGTCGTATGATTTAGTTGATTATATGTTGTTCTTAGTGATTTGGGTGATTTATGCAAATATGTAAAAAGCAGGGACTAAACTGTAAAAGACACGCAGATTTATAGTGGTTCGGCCAGAACGTGCCTACGTCCACTTTATATGTTATTCTCCTTTACTGTTCAGATTACAAGTACAAATCTTTGATTACAAGTGCATGAAAATTGTTTGAAAGTTCTATCCGTGCTTGAGCTCTCAAACTTGTCCGCCATCGTTGTACCTCTGCCCCTCTATTTATAGAGTGAGGCTGGGGGTAGGGGTATTGGATGTATATAGCTACCGGTGGGCCTGGACTGATGCAATCTGACCTGGCAAAGTTGGTTCGGCATTCCTTGGTCCGGTGATGGTTTTGGTTTGGTATGCCTTGGTCCGGTAGTACGTTGGTTCGGTAGTATGTTGGTCCGATAGTATGTTGGGAGATGGGTTGGTTCGGTGGCATGTGGAGTGGCTTTGGTTCGGCAGGCATGGGAAGGAGCTGGTTCGGCAGGCATGGGAAGGAGTTGGTTCGGTGAGACTTTGGTTCGGTGGTAGGAGCATGGATGTGGGATCTGGTCCGGTAGTGCAATGGTGAGCGTGGATTGATTCGGTGGGTTGGCCCGGTCGAAACACACCCAACACTTGCCCCCCAAAGTAGGGCATGTGCATGCATATGGCATGCTTTGTTTTAGATCATTCATCCTGGACACTCTCATCCGGTCTCGAATGCCGAATCAATTGGTCCGGTCGTTGATATTTGCCTATAAGTATGGGCCTTATGCTTTCGCTATTCCCTACCAAGTGAGATAGCCGAATCAGATTTTCTTGCCGAATCAATCATATTGCCGAATTATGTTTGACTACTGAATCAGGTGATTGCCGAATGACTTTCATGTCTCGAACTATCGAATGGGTTTGAGTGCCGAATGAACCTCATGGCGGAACTGCCGAATGAGATTTTTGCTTTGCACTACCGAATGAACTCGGGGATTCCGAGTAACGAATGATCTTTCGGCCTTAAATTCCCGAATGACCATGGGGAGTGTGATTGCCGAATGAGTTTGCGAGTTTGAATGCCGAATGAACCTTATGCCTTTTATGTTTTAACTTATAAATGAAATTCTAGATTTCATGCACTTGCTTGTTTACTTCCCTCATTCTAACTACGTACTTTTTTTTTGTGTTTGCAGATAAATGTCTCATAATGTGGAAACTCGATCATATAAGAAGAAATCCAAGGACAAAGAAGAGTCCTCCACAGTGCCCCCAGCTCAGTCAGGACCGAGACGTCATGGACCCACCCCGAGATCACTAGTAGATGGGTACGGCCCTCAGGAGCTCCTAAACTCGCCACCTGACTGCTTTCCTAGCTCCCTTAAAGAGGAGCAGCTTGATATTATATCTCGTTCTTTCGGGATTGACAGAGCACATATGGTGCTGCCAGGGAATTGAGTTATGCCGTATGACCCTCCTGAAGGATATTTTGCTTATAGCAGGTACCATTGTATGTGTGGGGCCATTCCCCCGATCAATGCTTGGATAGTCAGCTTCAGCACCTACTTGAAGGTGGCCCCTTTCCACCTTCAGCCCAACTCTTATGCTATCTTGGTGAGTCTATTCATCATTTTCCAGAGAAAATACGGGCGTCCCCCTTCCAACCGGGAGACCCGGTATTTGTACAACTTGAGAGGCTATAAGAAGGGGTCTCCATACATCAGCTTGGAATCGGCCGTGTCCTTCAAGCCGGTCCTGCACTTATATTCGAAGTTCAGCATGTTCAAGAAAGAATGGTTTTTCGTCAAGGATGACTCTGTTTCTATCCGTCGCTTCACCTCGGGCTGTAAGTTGAATCTCACTTATAATTTACGTTCTGACTGCAATGCTTCTTCTTATGTGTTTTTATTTCTTGCTAGCGACAGGTGGCTTTGCGGTCGTGGAGAACGATCGCCTGGTTCAGATTGCTGCGGAAATAGAAGCCATTTCAGGAAGGGAGAGGTCAGCTTCTTACCTGATCAGGAATGCTACTCTTCTGCAACACAACTTGATTCTAACACATCAGTCTGTGGTCAAGAAGAGAGACACAGCTGAGGAGAGGGCTGCCAAAGCTAAAGGAGAGGCCACGACGAAGAGCAGCAAGAGGAAACCCTTCTCGATACCTCCAGTCGCCGGGGGGAAGAAGCTCAAGAAATCCGATGGACCCTCCCCTAACACATGTCCAGATGTTCCGAAGGAGGAAGAGGTGGAGGAGGAAAGAGGCGAGGAGAAGAGCGGAGGTGATGGAGAAGGTGATGGTGATGATGGTGGAGAAGGACAGAGCGGTGATGGCGTTGGGGCTTTGTCCTCTGGGAAAGCAGAGGAGATTCAAGAGTGGACAGATGATGCTTTCCGCCAGACTTTTGAGGGGTTGGAGGAAGGATCGGCCTTGGTGGAGAAGCCAAAGAAAGCTGACAAGGCCGGGACTGGTGCCGATTCATCTTCCAAAAGCATTTCAGTTAAGACAACTCTGCGATTCAAGGTGAATTTTTGACTCCTGACGACTCCATTTATGATAAGGATTTAGGAATATTTTATGGCCAGCTCCCGTCCTAGAATGGGATCCAGGACTTGTTGCAGTATCCTACTCCTCCCCAGGGTTTGTATAACAAAAGGGTCTTTTTACTCTTTTTAACTTGATACATTTCGTGAATTATAGCTCAATGTATGCTTGTAACACTTGGTTTTTATTCCAGGAGCGGGCGAAGCGGCCAAGACATCAGATGTTCGGCACCGGCTTGAACAATACAAACTTCTCAAAGCTTCTACTAAGCCGAAGCCTTTGACTGACCGTCCCGGAGACGAAGTCGGCTACCGTCCTCTTCTTGGGGTCATTGAAGAGGACACCCAAAAGAGGAAGAGGAGTCGTTCCTTGTTCGAATCCTCACCTGGTCCTCAACCCCCAACTCAACCTCTTCGGGATACCACGGAGGAGAATATTGAGTTTATACCTTTCCCGCACCCGTCTGAAAATCCTACTGTTACCCCAATAGATCATCCTGGCTTGGCTCGTAATCCGTTTGCGGGTCATTCGGATCTGGATCCAGGCTCTCATGACATTTCCTTTGACGAGGCTACTGGTGAGCACCTTCTCCCTCGCAATCCTATGGTACGGGTGCTTGATGAGGCTAAGACCCTGGACCTTGATTTGCTTACTACTCGGATTGTAATTATGGGGGACGAAGCTAAGGCAAACATCGACCGGGTTGTTGAGGAGACCAGGAAGCTGATGGGGCATCATGCCCAACTGGTTAAGGCTGGAGAGGAAATCGAGAGTGCTAACATTCGATTGCGGTTAATGGTTTCCGACCAGGCCAAGCAACTCGACGATCAGGCCATCCAGATTTCTCAGCATGAGGCCGCCTCTAGGCGACTAAAGAAAACCATGGAGGAGGCTAGCAGAGAAGAGTTACGGAGAATGGAGGCTGCCTGTAAGGAACGGATCGATATGGCCATTGCAATGGTGGATGAGGTCCGAAAAGCGGATCTCGAGTGGGTAGAGGAGTTATCCGGGAAGCTTGAAGCCGCAGAGCTTGCTCGAACCAAGCTAAAGGAGGAGATGGAGGCAATGAGGAAATCTCTTCAGGCTGACAGCTCGCAATACCGATCAGAGAGGGATGTTGCCGTTGCAAAGCTGTTGGCTTCTGAGGTCCGAATGAGGGAGTTCGAGGAGAATGAGGGGATGATGGATGAGATGCTCCAGGATATGTACTTCCGTACTTGGAAACAGGGCAACTTATCCTGGATGGATGGTTATCCCCGATTCATGGCCAGGATTTATCTCAGGGCTCTGGAGGATGCCAAGGCTGATGCGGATAAGGAGGGTGGAATGGCCTTCAGAATGGATGTGGTTACGGCCCAATTCACCAAGGAGGAGAAAGTGGCGGTGAAGGAGGGTATGTGGCTGCTTGCTGCTGAGGAGGTAGGTGTGCAGTTGGGGGATGATGATCAAGGAAAAGATGCTGGTAAGTCTTCCCTTTTATCCTTTTCATAACTTGGTTGCTTATTGTTTATTTAATGGATTCTTCTCCTGAATTGGACAGGCGGGACCTCTGAAGCGCCAACTACCTTCGGTCAACATGCTGGGAGTTCTGATCCTGCGGTTAAGTAGACCTCGGAGGGCCAGCAGGATAGAGGTGACGTTCTGATGCTGCCGACTCCTTGACCTGACCTGGACATATTTTGGTCTATTTGACATTCCTGTATATACTAGTCCCAAAACATTAATGTACTTTCAGGCTGTAATTATGTCATTTGTAACGAACGACTTTATTCTTAACATGTAATTTTATAACATAAGCTGATTCTGTCATATATGGATGCTGTCGTTATTTTGATGTGTTGCATAAGAAATATAGCTGTGCATGTGCTAGTGATTGTGTTTGATGTCAAGTTCTTGCTTAAAATATAATTTCATGTCTCGCAATGTTAATGTGATGCGTGAATAAATTATAGCTACATGTTTATATACAAGAGAAGGAAGTACCACCCTTCATGTTTTAGTTGTAGACTGTAGCTTTGAATGTCTTGTGTGACTGAGTATGGAATACTACTGAGTGATCAGTCATCCAGCTGTGAGTTCTTATTCCCATTAGTGAGTGTCTCCTATTTTGTGTCATGTACTTTAGTGATCGTTATAGAGGATAGGAGGAAAGTTTTTATAAATAAAATGGAAATATAAGAAATAGTAAAACTTCCAATCATGGAAGGCCTTCGATGTGCTCAAGTTCGTGGCAAACGGGTTTTGTAGTCACTTTCCCTAGCTGTGAGTCTTGGAGACATTTGTCACCCATCTTACGCCTCCGCGGGGAGTTTTCTTTTTTACCACAGCCGTACTTAAGACACATCGGAGCCGAGATCGCGCACGGTAACTACCCGGACCATTATGGCTCGTAATCGTGGGTATTATTCGATTTACCGTGGCCGGCTAGTGTGGGTGTCGATCGTCAACCGTGAACTACCCCTGGCTGGCCACACCTTATGTGGGGGCTTAAAGTAGGTTCACAGTTGCCGGCGAGCCGAACGCCGTAATGAGCTGCCTAGGCTATTTTCAGCCTCCTCGGTGGCTTATAATCGGCTCATTACAGTTGGCTTTGAGGGCCGTCGCGAGCAATGAGTTAACCCGTAGCAGAGGGATGCTGGAGCAAAAGTGTCTCATTGGCGAGGGCATAGATTCGTATAGTACCTGTTAGGTCTTTTCCAGGGGAGGTCGCGTCGTGATGCATCTTGAATGGAAATGTCATTACACAGGATTTTGTTCAACAGAAAAGGATAAAGTTAACAAGCAGCCAAAATATAAAGAAACAAGTTAAAAAAGAGACAAGGTTTTTAAAGTGGTTCGGCACGAAAATGCCTACGTCCACTGATTCTCTTTGTTAATTCACTTCATATGGGCAGTACAAGTTAAGAAAAGTATCGACGAAGGTGTTGGATATTCCATGCCCTCTGGAACACCTCTCCGTCCACTGTTGATAAAATATAAACGCCATTGTGGAGATCTTTATGAATTACATATGGTCCGTCCCAGATTGGATCTAGCGTCTCGCGGTGCGGGAAGATTCGCTTGAGGACAAGATCTCCTTCTTGTAAGCTGCGATGCTTGACTTTGGAGTTGTATTGTGCTGCCACCTTTTGCTTGTGAGCTACCGCTTTGAGTGCTGCATCATTTCTTCTTTCTTCGATTAGGTCCAAAGACATATGGAGGAGTTCTTCGTTTTCTTCTGGGTTGTAGTGGATCCTACGGTGGGAAGTCACTACAGTTTAAACTGAGAGCATGGCCTCCGATCCGTATGCCAAAGAGAAAGGAGTATGCCATGTTGATGTTCTGAAAGACGTGCGGTAGGCCCAAAGTGCCGTAGGAAGTTCATCCACCCAAGCGCCTTTTGACTTTTCAAGCTTCTTCTTGATTAGAGTTTTGAGAATTTTGTTGACAGCTTTGACTTGTCCATTTGCCTGGGGATAAGCCACGGACGAGAAGCTTTTGTAAATTCCATGCCCTTGGCACCAGTCGGCGAACTCCTTGCTGTCAAACTGAAGACCATTATCCGATATGATTTTGAGTGGAACCCCGTACCTGCATAGAACATTTTTTATCAAGAAGTTAATAACTTTTGCTGAAGATACCTTATTTAGAGGTTCCGCTTCCACCCATTTGGTGAAATAGTCGACTGCCACTATAGCATATTTGGCTCCGCCTCGGCCCATTGGCAGTTCGCCAATCAAGTCAATTCCCCATACTACAAAGGGCCAAGGGCTGGTCATCTGAGTAATCTCATTTGTTGGTAGTCGAGGGATCTTGGCAAATTTCTGACATCTGTCGCATTTTTTGACGAAGTCCAACGTGTCTTTGTTTATGGTGGGCCAGAAATATCCATATCGGAGTACCTTCTTTGCCAGAGTCTTCCCTCTAGTGCGATCTCCGCAACTTCCTTGATGGATGTTGGATAAAATTTTCTTGTCTTCCCTTCCAGCAACATACCTTAATAAGGGGTTAGAGAAGTCGCGTCGATAGAGGATGCCTTCTTGTATTGTGTAGCGGGAAGCTCTCCTCAAGATTTTCCTGACTTCATTACGCTCGTTGGGTAGTGTGCCATCTTGTAAGTATTTCCGGATAGGAGTCATCCAAGTTTCTTCTTTGATTGCAGCTATCAGATCCTCTTGTTCAAAACTTGGGGCTAGTTGTTTTGAGATGGCTACTGTTCCGGAAATGGTGCTGTTCTTCATGCTAGCTTGCTTTGCCAGTTCGTCGGCCTCTCGGTTCTCCTCTCGAGGAATGTCTTTGATTAAATAGTGGTCCAACTGATCGAGTAGCAGTTTGGTTTTCTTTAGATATGCCGTGAGTCGTTCTCCTCGAGTCTGAAACTCTCCTAGTACTTGGTTTACGATAAGTTGAGAATCACTATGAAGACATAAAGAACTGACTCCAATTTCTAAGGCAAGTTCTAATCCTGCTATTACTGCTTCATATTCTGCATCGTTGTTGGTGGCAGCGAATTCCAACCTTAGGGCATAGTGCAGCTTCCTTCCCCTGGGGGCGATTATCACAATACCTGCCCCCGAGCCTTGTTCGTTTGATGCTCCGTCTACAAAGAGATTCCACTTGATATCTTCTGCTATTTCATATTTCTCCTTACCTTCGTTGGTAGTGAATTCGGCAATGAAATCGGCCATGGCTTGTCCCTTGATGGCGGTGCGAGGATGGTAGGTGGTATCATATTGACTCAGTTCAATGCACCATTTAAGTAGTCGCCCAGAAGTGTCGGGGCGATGGAGTACCTGCCCTAGCGGTTGATCGGTTAAAACTCTGATGGAATGAGATTGGAAATAGTGTCGCAGTTTCCGTGACGTGATTAGCAAATAGTATGCTAGCTTCTTAAATTTAGGGTATCTGACTTCTGCCCCCGTAAATCTCTTGCTTACAAAGTATACGGGCCGCTGCGCGCGATTGTCTTCTCTCACCAAAGCGGCGCTTAGAGCATGGGACAATACAGCAAGGTATAGGTATAGTTCTTCGCCTTCATTTGGAGTTGAGAGTACTGGTGGTCTCTGGAGGTGTTCGATTAGGTTAAGGAAGGTTGTTGAGCATTCGTCAGTCCATTCGAACTTTCCTTTGTCTTTCTTTAGAGCTTCGAAGAAAGGGATGCATTTGTCGGTTGCTTTAGAGATGAATCTGCTTAGGGAGGCCACCTTCCCATTTAGGCTTTGCATCTCTCTTCGAGTGGATGGTATCTTGATATCTTGCAAAGCCCGGACTTGTTCGGGGTTTGCTTCAATCCCCCTGGCATGGACGATGAATCCCAAGAACTTTCCCGACGATACTCCGAAGGAGCACTTTAGAGGATTCGGCTTCATTCCATATTGGCGAAGTACTTGAAACACCTCGTCCAGGTGGCTTACATGATCATTGGCTTTCCTCGATTTTACCAGCATGTCATCCACATAAACTTGCATAGTTTGTCCTATTAGTTCTGCAAACATCTTGTTGACGAGGCGCTGATAAGTAGTTCCGGCGTTTTTAAGTCCAAAAGGCATTACTCTGTAGCATTACAATTCCTGGTCAGTGATGAAACTAGTGTGGTCTTGATCGGGGGCGTGCATAGGAATCTGGTTATATCCCGAGTATGCGTCTATAAAAGATAAGAATTCGTGCCCGACTGTGCTATCCACCAGCTGATCGATTGGGGGGAGTGGGAAGCAATCCTTTGGGCAAGCATCATTTAAGTTGGAGAAGTCAATGCACGTTCGCCACTTCCCATTAGCCTTCTTTACTAGTACTGGGATAGCGATCCACTCTGGGTAGATGGCTTCTCGTATGAAGTTATTGGCAAGCAGGTTCTTTACTTCTTCATCGAGGGCTGCTGATCGTTCTGCCCCCATGCTTCTCTTTTTCTGCTTTACTGGCACTTTGGTAGGATCAATGTTCAGTACGTGGCACGCTACGTCTGGGGAGATTCCAGTCATATCAGCGTGCGCCCATGCAAATGCATCCAAGTTGTGGCGGAGAAAATCAATGAGTTGATCCTTCAGTTCTGCTTTTAGTCGAGATCCGATTTTCAATAGTCTACTTGAGTCATGTTTGTCTATAGATACAAACTCCATAGCCTCTGGAGGCTCGGCGGTGGCCTCCTCCTCTTTGTCCCTGGGGTCTAATTCATTGAAAGGATCACGGGTATATCGAAGAGGAGGTGCTCTCTTTTGTTGTTATGCTTCCAAGCTTTTCATGCAGAGAGTAGTCTCTGCATTCTTCCCTTTATCCCTTCTGTGGTTATTGCGAAGTTCAGTTACATAGCAGTCTCGAGCAGCGTCTTGATCTCCCTCTACTTCTCCTATTCCATTGTCTGTTGGGAATTTCATCTCCAGGCACCACGGGGCCATGACAATTTGGAAGTCGGACAAGACTGGTCTTCCCAAAAAGGCGTTGTAGGCCGAGTGGTTTTCTATTAGCACAAATGTTTGTTTCCACACAACGGAGCAGGGATGACTTCCTATTTCAACAAAGAGGTCCAGTTGCCCGAGGGGCATCTTCGCGTCTCCAGTGAAACCATGTAGCGGTTTGTTGCAGGGAGACACATCCTTCATCGACAGCTTCATTTTGTCGAAAGCATGCTTAAATAGGATATTTACTGACCTTCCAGTGTCTACTAGAATTCGAAAAACTTTGGCTGGACCGAACCAGACAGAGATGACCATAGGATCCATGTGAGGGTACTGCCTTCCTTCTAGGTCACGCCTACCGAATGTGATATCATTGTTCTCTTTCCGCTTTGTGTGGCGTTCTTCTATAACGGAATTAACGCAGTCTTCATTGTTTCTAAGTGACTTTCCATATATTTCCATCTCTGCCCAGCTTCTGACGGCGATGTGTGGTCCTCCAGATATGGTATGGACCACTATCTTCTCTTGACTAGAGCCGCTGGTGTTGCGATTTCCTCCGCCTACTTCCGAGGGTGATAGCCTCGGGCTTTCATTGGCAGGAGCTGGAGTCCTGTTCTGGCCTTTTACATAGCGTTCCAGTCTCTTCCTTCTGATGTGTTCTTCAATTAAGTCCCGGAAATGATGACATTCATTGGTATCATGCCCATGAGATTCGTGGAAACGGCAGAACTTTCCAGATTTAATTGTGTTATCTGATTCCTTCTTGTGCGGGGGGCGTCTGTATTTAACTTCGTCTTGCGTGGCCAGGAAGATGTTTTCGATTGTTTCATTCAAAGGAGTGTAAGTGTCCAATCTCGGTCCTGGCCGATATAGACGCTTTTCTCCCTTTTTGCCCCCAGCACTATCTCTGGAGTCATTTCTTCAAACGTCCTTTGCTACTGCGGGTGTGTTGCCATGAGCTGCCTTAGCTTGTTGCCCTGGCTGCCTTTCAATGGCAGCGTCTTCAAGTCTCATATATTTTCCGGCTTCATGGAAGAAACCGGGTAAGGTAGCTGGCTTTTCTTTTGTTAATCTCCTAGCAAATTCAGTATCCGGATGCACACCACTACAGAGGGCCACTAGGATAAGTTTCTCATCGGCATCCTGGACTGCGGCCGCTGCGGCAATGAATCGGGTTAGATATTGTTGCACTGTCTCTCCGAGCTTTTGTTTGATATTGGATAAGGAGTAAGCGTCCTTGGGTTGTTCCACATGAATGCGGAACTGGCTGATGAACTTTTCTTTCAACATTTCCTATGAGCTGATGGATCCTTGGGGTAGATGGCAGAACCAGGAGGTAGCTAGAACTGCCAAGAATAGTGGGAAGCATTTACACAACACTCCCTCTGTTTCTCGCTCATGAGCATATGCTGTGTGTATCTCTGCAAGTGTACAACGGGGTCAGAGGTTCCCTTGTAAGGTTCCATTGTTGGCATTTTCTATTCCCGGGGGGTGATGGCAGTTTCGATATTGCGGGTGAAGGGGCTGGTTACCCTAGCGCCTATCCCCCGATCCCTTTGGTCCCGTTGGACGCACTCTCTGAACAATCGCGCCATCCTTTCATTAGAACTTGGAGCGGATAGAAATGAGTTTGGTTCTTCTCTGTGGGATTGATTCCGTCCAGATGACCTGTAGGGATGGTATCGTCTATTACTCCTAACATTTTCCAGTGGCTGTCTCCAGTCTTCTGGGAGCATGCTGGGGTCAGCCACAGTTGGCCCTTGCCTCGATCTTCCCCTGCTGGGCTCTGTTCTAAGCATTCCGTCGGATCCAACTTCAGGCTGGACTCTAGCTCGACCCCGTCCATTGGTGTTCCCATGGTTAGGTAGCATGACAGGCTCAGCCATATCCGACCCCTGCCTGGTACCTCCCCCGTTAGGTTCAGTTCCAAGTGTTTCCTCGGGTCGGAATTCGAGCTGAGTCTGGGCTCGGTTCCTACCATTGTTGTTTCTGTTGTTAGCCTCTTCGAAGAAGAAAGGTCTTTGTCGCCTCCCAGATCCTCCAGACTGGGACTCACCCCATGATTCGGTGTTGCGGTTGGATTCTTCAGCATCCCTTAAGCGTGACATGAGTTGGTCCACCAAGGCTTCTTGTTGAGATGCGAAGCGGTTAGTTACTTCAGCCATAACCCTGTCCAGATCTGCCCTAGTAATTGGTTGTTCCGTAGCAGGGGCTGTCGGATTTGCCTGATTTCTATTTGCTGTCGGAACAGGATGATTCTCTTGATCTCTGATCACTGGATCTGGGATACTGCTAGTTGCGATGTTCTTTCCTTTGCTAGCATCTTTCCTCTGTCTGGGAGGCATGTTTTCCAAGCAATGAGCGATGCTGCTAGGAAGAAGGTTGAGTGGGAGAAGCTGAAGATTCTAGCTCGATCTCTCAGTGAAAGCACCAAAAATGTTTGTACAAAAAATGGGCAAACACCTCCAAGTCGTATGATTTAGTTGATTATATGTTGTTCTTAGTGATTTGGGTGATTTATGCAAATATGTAAAAAGCAGGGACTAAACTGTAAAAGACACGCAAATTTATAGTGGTTCGTCCAGAACGTGCCTACGTCCACTTTATATGTTATTCTCCTTTACTGTTCAGATTACAAGTACAAATCTTTGATAACAAGTGCATGAAAATTGTTTGAAAGTTCTATCCGTGCTTGAGCTCTCAAACTTGTCCGCCATCGTTGTACCCCTGCCCCTCTATTTATAGAGTGAGGCTGGGGGCAGGGGTCTTGGATGTATATAGCTGCCGGTAGGCCTGGGCTGATGCAATCTGGCCTGGCAAAGTTGGTTCGGCATTCCTTGTTCCAGTGATGGTTTTGGTTTGATATGCCTTGGTCCGGTAGTACGTTGGTTCGGTAGTATGTTGGTCCGGTGGTATGTTGGGAGATGGGTTGGTTCGGTGGCATGTGGAGTGGCTTTGGTTCGGCAGGCATGGGAAGGAGCTGGTTCGGCAGGCATGGGAAGGAGTTGGTTCGGTGAGACTTTGGTTTGGTGGTAGGAGCATGGATGTGGGATCTGGTCCGGTAGTGCAATAGTGAGCGTGGATTGATTCGGTGGGTTGGCCCGGTCGAAACACACCCAACAATAACCTTATTTGCAAATAAAGTATTTAGAAATCAATTTGAAATTTAAATCAATTTAACCATCCAATTTAAACTTTAAAATCTTTGAAAACTTTTCAAATCGTTTAATTTAGATTGTACAAACATTTATCTTTGTAAGCTTAATTATCGTATCCTAATACTTATCCATTTCAATATAATTTGAAAACTTAGTTTTTAAACATTACTTAAAAACTTGGATTTAATATTTTAAATTGAAAACACATCTTTTAAATTAAAATTCAAAATTTAATTAAGATAATTACTTTTAAAAGCAATCATCTTAAATATTTTAAATTTGAAAATAAATTCAAATAACACTTTAATAGTTTGATTAACATTTACTTAAAAAAAAAGTTTTTAATATGTAAATTTATTTTCTTTTATAAAACTTGTTTTATAATTTAAAGCTTGATTTTATTTATTCAGAACAACAAGTTAATTTGTAAACTTTATCTCTTTACACAGTACTTACCAGATGAGCATACGACCTAAAATACTCGAGTCGAACACTACTTCTACACGAGCCATCCCCGAGACTAACCCCAGTCTCATCTACTTCAAGTCGACACCAGGAAAACGCGAGCATCTCTCCGATTCAATCTCATCTTCCCCAACTCCATTTTTTTCCAGTGCACAAACGTACACGCGTGTACGTGCGCGTCCAAACCACCCTCCTCCGACCATCTTTCTGATCGTCGACCAACCACACAAGCCCTCGACAACCTTTACCTCAACCCAGAATCAAAAATCCAACAACGAATCAAAATTTCGTTGATTGATTCGAAAACTGAAACCAAGAACAGCCATCAAATCCCCTGTCGCCGACAATCACGACGACTGGAACCCATGGCTCTCCTACTAGAGCAACTTCGCGCCACCACGTTGCTATTGCGACCCTCGCGATCGAGGCCGCAGCTCCAGTTTTGCAAAGATCACGTCGACTTCAACTCAACCAAAACGACAGTCAAAATCCCTACTTCGAACGACTATGATCATCTCGGCCATAGGAAAAATTTAAGAGTATTTTTCTCTTCATCAACATTACAAAAGCAAGCTTCGACCATGAATTCAGCTCCAAACATCACGTTGATCATCGGCAATTCATCAAATTGACGAAAATGTTCAATTCAAAATTTCCAACAGATTATCGAATTAAAAATCATGAAATTAGTGTTAAAATTCATGATTTCCCATCACGAATTCATCCATGCAATCCAAACTAAAAATTGAGTTTATTGATTTTTGACTCAAATGTACATATTACTGTATTTTTCAAAAATTCGAGACAAATAGTAATTATAAATTACTGGGATTATTTTTTATAATGGTATTACACCAATTCAATCATCTTTCATTTGCAAATCAAGACTAAATATTGATTGTATGTTGAGATTTTGAATTAATTGAATGATCTAAACCTGTAAACAACAGAGCATACTTATACAGTCACCATACATGCATATCATCTTTATATACAAACATGTAATCATCTTCACAACACATTTGCAACTAAACTACTGTATAAATCATCACACATGTCTAGGTTTAATAACAGGTTCAAATCTGTTTTTTTTAAAGAAGATTTACTCACTATTTGAAAAGGCAGAGAGCAGGTTTTAAATTTTCTTCTAGGCTTTGAAATTTTATCTGGAAAGTGTTTTGATTGCCTTGCTGTTGAAATTGAATCCTTTGCATGCCCCAAAACTTTTGATTTTAAATGCTGAAACTTGTTGTTGATCTTCCATTTGAGTTACAGGTTTGCAAATTTGAATTTCAGATTTGATTTTGCTTTTGGTTTCAAGTTTCAAGTTTGAAAATAGTTTCTGGTTTGCCATAAAATTTTGAAAGAATGAGGGGAGAAAAGAAAAGAAATCGAGAAGAAGAAAGTTTTGAATTGAAAGTGGAAAACAAGTTTCTCTTCAAACTATATTTTTTATATAAATTTAAATTCTAAATGGAAGAAAATGTTGCCACTTGTTCATTAATTTAAACAAATGTCATCACAATTTTATTTTAGCTTACAAGTGTTGAAGATGTTTCACCGTTGTTTTACAAGTGTTAAACTCCAATTTATTAAATCATTTAAGTTATATATATATTCATGAAATATTTATATGCATATGAAATGTTTTTATGTAAATAAACTTTTAAAATTTAATAAACATACAAGTGTGAAATCTTTGTAAACATTTGTTTTATAAATAGCTTATGTTTTTAAAATCAAATAAATGTATTATATGTTTTCCTTCATATTGTGAAATATGAATTTGTATTTATATTTAGGTAAATATGAATTTAGTAATTTATTTATTTATTACTTATGTTTACCAACTATGCCAATTTAAGAGATTATTTTTAAAAAGAAAGTTTATTTATAACTTTATATATATTTATAACCATTTTAATTTAAGCACTTTTAAAGAAAACAAAATAAAACTTTGATTAAATCTTTTTTAAACTATCACATTTTAAAAATAAATAATTATCTTATATTTTGAAAATATAGAATTAACCTTAAATTAGCTTTTGAAAAATATTGAATTTAAAACAAAGCTTTAAATCACAATATATTCATATATATATTATCAATGGATTATATTAAAAAACAACTTCAAATTATGATATATACATACATATATATTTCAAATTTGAAACTACATCTTTTATTTAAAATAAAAGATTTTCTATTCATAATATATATATATATATATCAAATATATATATTATAAATAGAATATAATTTTATTAGCTTTGAAAGATAATTCTTATCAGTTTTAAATTGTAAAAAGATATTGATCAATATTGCCAGATTAAATATTTATTAACCTTTAAAGATTAAATTTACAAATTTAAATTAAAGTTAAAAATAAAAATTATCAAATCAATTTAATTATTAATACAGATTATTAAATTGATATTGTCCAAAATTCCAGGTCGTCACATTCCTTCCCCTTAAAAGAATTTCGTCCCCGAAATTTAAAAGCAATGGTAATTTAATAACCCAGCAAAGTTTTTAATTTTAAACAGCAAAGCATACCTATCACCTAGTTACTAACAACCATAGCAATCAATCAGGCAAACAAACCTAACTAATTATCCTGACACAAATCAGGATAAATTTAACTAACACTGTCTAGAGTTTCCCAAGTATAAATCACTGGGAGACTTGCTCTACAGAAGCTAAACTAACTACACCACTATAATCCAGAGCTCCTCTCATTTCTAGATCCACCAATCTGAACCAAAACATAAGATTATACTCAAGTCTAGCTCAACTTCCAAATCCAATTGGACTGCAGGTTCCACAACCAATCGATGAATCATACACGTACTCCCTCAGAGATACGTGAAATACAATGAATTCCAGCTATCCAAACTGGCAATTCAATCTTATAGACAAAAGAACTTATCTTATCAAAAACACAGATAAGAGACCACAAATGCCTCAGAGCTAGCTTTCCAATCTTCTCCAATTACTTCTCTCTTACCCAGAGAAATCTTAACAACAATGAAGTCTCAAACTTCGAATTCCAAATTCCTTATCTCATATCTGCATAACTCAATAGGCAATCCTGGGCTGCTCATTTTCTTGATCAGTTTAACCTATGCTGATGTTTCTAGAAACAACTAGACCAAAACAAACCAGTTTCTGGATCCTATTCATCAAAATGGTCCTCCAAGATCTGCCGAAATCCAGAACACCAGCTCTACTTCCCTAGCATAAGCAAACTGAACTTACTTCCTTCCTCGCACAGCTGCTACCTCGCTTCCGCTGCACAACTCTGATTCTGAAATAGATGAGAATACTATTGATGAACACGAGTACAAACTTATCCAATATATCCGGAAAACTTTGTTCATCAAATTCATAAAATCTTAGTGACCCATCTGACACGTTCACACAACCTTATAGCAGAATTCAACTCAAAAACTAGGTTTGACCAATCCAAATTCCAAAAATTCCCAAGCTGCTACACCAACTCTTCTTTCTTCAAAAACCATCCTACTACCAGGCTAACCATCAGTATCGCTTCTGGAACCAATTCAATACGGAACTCACTTCCAGATGCAGACAAACTTCTGATTACTTCATTAGCTCCTACTTCCTCATGAGAACCCTCAGTCTCAAACAAAAGATTGCCCAAGATAAATTTCTAAATTAATCGCAAATCACTTTTGCGATCTGACATAGTTCGGATTCCAAAGAAACTGTCCTCTCTTTACCAACTAGAACAGTCTTAAGATTTTCCAAACCAGGCTAACCCTTCAAGGAAACCTTTACCATCTGCCCGGACTACTGATAGAAGAACCGCCAAGATTCCTGAACCATCGGAGAAATGGGCCACACCGCTGCTTCCAAACTCTACCTCAATGATACTGCAAAGCCAAAAGACCTTCTTGTTGGCGCACTAACACCTCCGAGTTGCAATGCTACCACAGCTAACCAAAGACTTCTAGTCCAAAGGCTTCTCGAACCCCAAAACCATCAACAAACTACACAAAGGATCTTCGAAACAGCAGACAACCTCTCAAGAAATTCGGGTTCCAAACCAAGCATCAACATCTTGCTCTCCTTAAGGGATGACAAATGAGACCATGCCGAAGCGAAGCAACTTATAGACCTTAGTCTCATATTTCAAAACAGCCAACCTCCTTGCTAAAGATCCAGATAACTTCTACACAGATGAGTCTTCCCTGCGGCAGGTAAAGACTGCTCCTCAACTACTTCTAGAACTTCTTCAAGAGAAAACATCTTCGGAAATACCCATGGATACTGCATCTTACCACGCAGCTATCAAGATACCTCACTTGGTTCTGCACTTCCGACAGATCCAAACTTTATAAAATCCGCTCACCCGAGCGCAACCAAACTTATACTTCAAAGATGGACTTCGAATCTTTAAAAGATTTCCTTCGGAGATCATAGAAATCCTTACTCCAAGCTGCAAAGCTCACTCGAGACGGTATTAGGTCTACAGTCTCGACAAATATACTTCCACCTCAACATATGGACCTCTTCCATTAGTGGTAGTCGTGTTACACACATACCACTTGCTCCATCTACCTCTAAAACTTATGTTGGAAAACCCGAACAGATAACCCAACAAATCAGGTAGATATAGATATATAAATATATACTTATATATAAAAATTACAAGTACGCTCTCTCAAGAAAGTCACCATTCTAGAGCCTAGGTATTCACTCAACCTAACACTCTGATACCAACTGTCATGACCCGTCTTTCTATCTCCATAAAAACACATCATGATATAAGAAAGAAAGGGATAGAAGAAGAAAAGATAAGAAAGAAGAAAATCAACAACATCAGATACTCACGGCGGAACGAATGAAATATAATATATCACATAAAATATTACATAGTTTCATATACATCAGAGTTACACAACCTATACAACACATATTAGATAGTTATAAATATCTGTCTAACTATACAACTCAAGATATCACAAGATACAGACATAACATAAACACAGAGGAACCATAATATATCTACACGTGGAAGCCTCCTGCTCCAAATCTCCTCCAGAATTCGTCAAAGCTAACCTGAATCTTTTGACTACTCATACATAATATGAGTACCCAAGAGTTTAATAAAACAGAAAATAAACACTCGGGTCAGACAGGGGTCTGGTGTGAGTAAACGGTTTAAAATTGCTTAACTATAGAAAATCTTTTGAAAAGAAAGGTATCACGTAAGACTTCCCACACATAAACATGGAAAAGTTTTTACCTTATGCTAAGCAAAACATTTGATAGGAAATCCAGTGATATTATAATAGTGTCTAGGGTTTTCAAGTAAGTAAGAAATAGCCGAAATTGTTACATTTTAAATTCCAGCTACTAGCCACAAAAGTGGGTAATACAATCAAAACCGTAGGGTCTCGTAGGAAGAATGGGTTTTCATCAATGGCAGGGCTACTGGAGTACCGCCCGTCACAGTATGTGGCCTAGATCACCGAACAGAGGAGCCACCCTAACTCCCCTGCAACACAAGGCTGGAACCATCCCTCACTGGATAGTCCTGAACAAGACCACCCAGTGGTTGGCGCGACCAACCACACACTAAGCCGAAATAGAAAGGGACCTCTAAACAGGGGTAAATCTCGTCCGACATGGCCAAGACCCACTTAACCTTGCTGCACCTCTCCTGTTTTAGCCATTCCCGGTTAATGAGGCTTGAGGTTGCGATTACCTTTATATTACACATCTATCTTAGAATGCTCATCGTCCACCTGACGATGTTCTGAAAGCATTCAATCCATACAAGTTTGTTCCGGGTTCGAACGAAACCGAAGGCACTATCTTGTTGCACTCATTTTGGAATCACCCTTAGAGTCAACGACCATGACCCTTGCACTCTGAATCACCATCTCGAACCTGAAAGTACTATCTCCGTCAAACTCATCTCGAAATCACCCTTAGAGTTATACTGACGAATAGTTCTTACACTTTGAGTCTTCACTAAGCTCTTCTCTTGGATTCACGACCTAACGTTTAATTTGAATCGATATGGTTTTTGAATATCCAAATATGGAAACCCGATCTCGGTCTCACCGAAATCCAAACGCCATTTTAATGTCCAAGTTGTTTAAGGGTTTAAATAATTAAACTTATATTCAGAATAACATAACAGATAGATGAATCACATTATCACAATAGATAATTCATATCAACCAATTATCTCATAAGCAGCATATATCACATATCAGAGATATCACTTCCAAATCATCCAACATCATCCAATCATCCAATATCAACCATGCTATATAAATCAATCATCCAATACTAATCATCCAATATCAATTATCCAATATAAATCAATCATCTATAAGCGGGTTTGATTAACTCTTAATCAATTTAATTAACCTTTAATTAAATTAATTACTATCCTTTAATCACTTGGATTATCTTAATCTTTCTTTCTCAATATTAATTAATTAAAATTAATTAACTAATCACCTCTTAATGATCTTCCTTAATTATTCTCCCTTGATTAATTATCCTTTAATTACATTCAAGTATTTAACCTTTAATTAACTACACAAATTAATTATCCTTAATCATATACAGTAATTAACCTTTAATTACTATCATTAATTACATTAATTAATGATCCTTCATTTTCTTCCATTAATTAATCAACTATGACTAATTACATTAATCCTTTATTAAGTACAATTAATCATACTTTAATTAATCACCTATTCATCAGCCTTGATTAATTTCATTAATTATATTAACTAATGATCCTTATTAATTAATAATCCCTTTAATTAATTAAATAATTAACTTGTAATTAACCATTTCATTAATTAGTCTTAATTAATCATAAACAGTAATTAACAAACTTGTAATTAATTATCTTAGTTAACTACTTAATTAATTATATTAATCCTTTGATTTATTATACTAATTAATTAATCTTTAATTACTTCTAAATTATTAATCAATTAAATTAATTAATAATCCTTACTTAATTACTTTATTAATTAATCACATTTTTAATTAATTACACTTAGTAATTAATCTTAAATTAATCATATCCATTTATTAATTAATCACATTAATTAATTAACTAAATTAATTAAGTAATTAACCCTTAATTACTTTCATTAAGTAATTGTCTTCTAATTGCTTTCATTAGTTAATTACTCTCTTAATTAATATCCTTAACAAGTAATTAATCCCATCGTAAAATAATCCTTAATTCTTTAATTAATTAATCACTCTTTAATTAATTAACTTCAAATAAATTATATTAATTAATCCTTAAATTAATAACATCAAATGATTAACCCTTAATCACTTCCATTTAATTACTTCCATAAGTAATTTACCACTAATTACTTTCATAAGTAATTTCTTTTCTTAATTACATTAAGTAATTATCCTTCATTAAATAATTATACTTAATTGATTCATAATTAAGTGATTATTTAAAATTAGACAAACAATTAACTAATCATTTAAAATTAATTAAATAATTGGTTAACTTCTTATATTTAAAAATCCTTAATTAATTAAGAAAATCATTTATCTTAATTAATCTTTTACTTATTAACAAATCATATTAATTAAGTATTCTTAAATTCATAACAATAATAAATTAACCTTATTTATCTTCACAAATTAATTATTTGAATTAATCAAATCTTGATAACTAAAGACAATCTATTTTTATTGGTTTACAAAATTATGACAATAACCTTATTTGCAAATAAAGTATTTAGAAATCAATTTAACCATCTAATTTAAACTTTAAAATCTTTGAAAACTTTTCAAATCGTTTAATTTAGATTGTACAAACATTTATCTTTGTAAGCTTAATTATCGTATCCTAATACTTATCCATTTCAATATAATTTGAAAACTTTATTTTTAAACATTACTTAAAAACTTGGATTTAATATTTTAAATTGAAAACACTTCTTTTAAATTAAAATTCAAAATTTAATTAAGATAATTACTTTTAAAAGCAATCATCTTAAACATTTTAAATTTGAAAATAAATTCAATTAACACTTTAATAGTTTGATTAACATTTACTTCAAAAGAACAAGTTTTTAATTCGTAAATTTATTTTCTTTTATAAAACTGGTTTTATAATTTAAAGCTTGATTTTATTTATTCAAAACAACAAGTTAATTTGCAAACTTTATCTCTTTACACAGTACTTACCAGATAAGCATACGACCTAAAATACTCGAGTCGAACACTACATCTACACGAGCCTGCCCTGAGACTAACCCTAGTCTCATCTACTTCGAGTCGACACCAGGAAAACGCGAGCATCTCTCCGAGTGAATCTCATCTTCCCCAGCTCCATTTTTTTCCAGTGCACAAACGTACACTCGTGTACGTGCGCGTCCAAACCACCCTCCTCCGACCATCTTTCTGATCGTCGATCAACCACACAAGCCCTCGACAACCTTTACCTCAACCCAGAATCAAAAATCCAACAACGAATCAAAATTTCGTTGATTGATTCGAAAACCGAAACCAAGAACAGCCATTAAATCCCCTGTCGCCGACAATCACGACGACTGGAACCCACCACGTTGCTATCGCGACCCTCGCGATCAAGACCGCTGCTCCAATTTTGCAGAGATCACGTCGACTTCAACTCAACCAAAACGACAGTCAAAAACCCTACTTCGAACGACTATGATCATCTCGGCCATAGAAAAAATTCAAGAGTATTTTTTCCTTCATCAACATTACAAAAGCAAGCTTCGACCATGAATTCAACTCCAAACATCATGTTGATCATCGGCAATTCATCAAATTGCCGAAAATGTTCAATTCAAAATTTCCAACAGATTATCGAATTAAAAATCATGAAACTAGTGTTAAAATTCGTGATTTCCCATCACGAATTCATCCATGCAATCCAAACTAAAAATTGAGTTTATTGATTTTTGACTCAAATATACATATTACTGTATTTTTCAAAAATTCGAGATAAATATTAATTATAAATGACTGGGATTATTTTTTATAATGGTATTACACCGATTCAATCATCTTTCAATTGCAAATCAAGACTAAATATTGATTGTATGTTGAGATTTTGAATTAATTGAACGATCTAAACCTATAAACAACAGAGCATACTTATACAGTCACCATACGTGCATACCATCTCTATATACAAACATGCAATCATCTTCACAACACATTTGCCACTAAACTACTGTATAAATCATCACACATGTCTAGGTTTAATAACAGGTTCAAATCTGTTTTCTTAAAAAGAAGATTTACTCACTATTTGAAAAGGCAGAGAGCAGGTTCTAAATTTTCTTCCAGGCTTTGAAATTTTATCTGGAAAGTGTTTTGATTGCCTTGCTGTTGAATTGAATCCTTTGCATGCCCCAAAACTTTTGATTTTAAATGCTGAAACTTGCTGTTGATCTTCCATTTGAGTTACAGGTTTACAAATTTGAATTTCAGATTTGATTTTGCTTTTGGTTTCAAATTTTAGGTTTGAAAATAGTTTCTGGTTTGCCATAAAATTTTGAAAGAATGAGGGGAGAAAAGAAAAGAAATCGAGAAGAAGAAAGTTTTGAATTGAAAGTGGAAAACAAGATTCTCTTCAAACTATATTTTTTATATAAATTTAAATTCTAAATGGAAGAAAATGTTGCCACTTGTTCATTAATTTAAACAAATGTCATCATAATTTTATTTTAGCTTACAAGTGTTGAAGATGTTTCACCATTGTTTTACAAGTGTTAAACTCCAATTTATTAAATCATTTAAGTTATATATATATTCATGAAATATTTATATGCATATGAAATGTTTTTATGTAAATAGAATTTTAAACTTTAATAAACATACAAGTGTGAAATCTTTGTAAACATTTGTTTTATAAATAGCTTATGTTTTTAAAATTAAATAAACGTATTATATGTTTTCCTTCAAATTGTGAAATATGAATTTGTATTTATATTTAGGTAAATGTGAATTTAGTAATTTATTTATTTATTACTTATGTTTACAAACTATGCCAATTTAAGAGATTATTTTTAAAAAGAAAGTTTATTTATAACTTTATATATATTTATAACCATTTTAATTTAAGAACTTTTAAAGAAAACAAAATAAAACTTCGATTAAATCTTATTTAAACTATCACATTTTAAAAATAAATAATTATCTTATATTTTGAAAATATAGAATTAACCTTAAATTAGCTTTTGAAAAATATTGAATTTAAAAGAAAGCTTCAAATCACAATATACTCATACATATATATATTATCAATAGATTATGTTAAAAAAACCTTCAAATTATGATATATACATACATATATATTACAAATTTGAAACTACATCTTTTATTTAAAAGAAAAGATTTTCTATTCACAATATATATATATATACCAAATATATATATGATAAATAGAATATAATCTTATTAGCTTTGAAAGATAATTCTTATCAGTTTTAAATTGTAAAAAGATATTGATCAATATTGCCATGTTAAATATTTATTAACCTTTACAAGATTAAGTTTACCAATTTAAATTAAAATTATAAAGAAAAATTATCAAATAATTTAATTATTAATACAGATTATTAAATTGATATTAATACAGAATTCTGAATCGTCACAGAATGAAATGAAGAAATATAAATGGAAAACGAGTAAAAATAAGATACCAAACATTTATAGTGGTTCGGCTAATTGTTGCCTATGTCCACTTGAGATTTCTATTGATTATCTTATTGTTTTACAAGTATAGTTCTTATGGTTCGGTACCACTCCACAAACAGTTACATAGAGATATGTAAAAATTGCAATGAAGAAAAAATATCCCCATAAATGAGCCCCTAGCCCCCTATTTATTGCTGTAGGTCAATAGGAAATACTCTACCATATCTTCATCGATGATCTCCACTATCTAGCAGCTGTTCCTCTTCGATCGAGGACTTAATCTATGTTGAATTCTTCTCCGGCCTCAATCCCCAATCAAGGTCCTAATCCGTGGGGTATCCTTCTCCGGCCTCAATCCCTAATTGAGGACTTAATATGTGGACAAATCCATCATGTTGCTCTCTAGAAAAGGGACTCGTGCCTTGTTGTTATTGCTCCATCTCTCCAGTCGGAGCCAAAACCACGACATGTGTTATTGACTACATTAGTCTAAACTTAAGCATCCCTAAGTCCATAGAATAAAATTCTATACAACCAATAAACCAAAGTTCGAAGAAAATAATAAAAAACAAAATTTCATAAACCCGAGCATGGTTCATCATCATTTTAGAACATGCCTAGGAACCATCCTCGATCCCATACATGTGTAAGTGACTTAGCCGTATTACTGCGGAGTTTATTACTTATTCCATGCCATCCCGATCAACTAATTACAAGTTGACGATGATGCCTTGATCCAGTTCCATTTTCATTCGAGGTGGACGGTGGCTGCTTCTGTTCCACCGCCGCATCCCATGTCTTTATGTATTATTATAGCTGACCATTCCTCACATGTTCCTCAATGGTATCCTTCAAATGCCTACAGTCATTTGTATTGTGCCCATCTAGGTCATGGAATAGGCAATGCTTTCCTGATGCCCGCTCGCGTGTGGAGGGTTCCTCCTTGCTGGACTTCGATACTGAAGACATCCTCGAGTATCTAAATAAATCCTTTGCATAGACTCGATCGAATTTGTATAAGGAGGGAATTTTGGTTCTTTCAATTCTCTCTTCGACATATTGATGCCATTATCTATTTTCCATTTGCCTTTATTATTCTTGTTTACATCTCCTGATGATCCTCCATTTTTCACAGCTTTCACCTCCAGTTTATTTGCTCGTGCATCTTCCTGTCGGAGGAACTTTTCTGCTTCATGATAAAAACTCCCCGAGATCCATAAGTGGATCCCATGCAAGTGAATCCTTGAACTCCATGCCTTCATCAATTCTAGATACGGTTGTCATCAAAATAATGGATGGGTCTGGACGATCTACTGATGTCGCCTCCACATTAAACCGTGTTAAGAATCTCCTCAAGGACTCTCTGGTCCTCTATTTCAATGTTGCCAAACTCATTACATTTTAGGGTCTCGGGATGTGCACCCTAAACTACCTTATGAACCTTCTAATCAGTTCTGCCTATGTGCTAACAAAGTCGCTTTCCAATTGTCTGAAGCATTGTGTAACTATATCCGTTACGTACAATGGGAAGCACCGTGCCATGACTTCCTCCGATGCCCCCAGCACTTCCATGTGTCTCATGTACCTCTTCACATGAATAACAGGATCCGTTTTTCTATCATATGTCCTAAGCATTGGTAGTTTGAAATCTAGTAGATTCCTAGCTTGCCTGATATTTGGAGCGAATGGACTTCTATTTACATCCTTCAAATCCTTTTTCGTTAATCCTCCATGCATAGCTCGCCTTATCATCTCCGCAAACCTATCATTGTCTTCCAATGGTAGTCTTCTATCATCGTGCCTAAGTTTCCCCACGAGTCTACGAGGGAATTCTAGAACGTACTCCGCCAGATGAGCATACAAATTCTGATTTGCACCAAGCTCCATGGGATCGATTGCGGGTCCTCTAGCATCACGGTCAACTAGACCTATGGGCATGCCTTACAGCCTTTGGGGATAAGTACCAATCCCTCTGGAGGGATCGATGTTGATCCTTAGGTTGGTAGGGGACTACCCCCGGCTGCTCTGTTCCATTCCATTGTCTATTGGCTCCATTTACATGCTCCCAGTTTTGATTTCCAACGATTCCTGCTGCTTCAACTCCTGGATTCTATGCTCCATCTTGTCTAATTTTCTGGAGTAAATTCTTCATCATCTCCTCCTACCTTTTCGGCATCCTCTTTTGCATAGCATCCATCATTATTTCCATCTCATCCTTGGTGATGTATTTAGATGCTTGATTAGCTCCGACTCCTGAGGAAGCCTCCTGAATCCCTCCTTGGTGGCTCCTTTCTAGTACGCTCTCCTTGTTGATTTCCTAGCCATTGCTTCCTATCTCCAAGTATCCAAGCTTCCAAATCTAAGATGCAAGCTTTCAAATCTAGAGTGCAAGTCTTCTTAGTGAAAGCATCAAAATGTTGGCGTCAAAATTGACCATCAATAACCAATTATGTAAAAGCGCCAATATCCAATCCAGTCATAGAAATATAAAGAGAAATAGATGAAGGAAAAAATTAAAATGATAAGATAATAAGTAAATAGAGACACGGATTTATAGTGGTTTGGCTAACTCTGGCCTATGTCCACTCTAAAGATTTTCCTTTTTATAAGTTTATACCGCTTATCACAGTTACAAATCCATGAAATTCAAGTATAAAAATGGCAGCGTATAGCCTAGGTAGAAGATGAAAAGAAGAACAATAAAGATCCCTTTTCTGAAGCCATGCCTGCTTTATTTATAGGTGAAACTTCGGCTACAAGACCTTCTTATCTGTATGGGCCCACCATAGGGGTCGCTACGCCCAAATCTCCATGAGGAGGATCGGTATCGATCCCTTCCTTAGCTGATTTTTGGGTAGCAATTCCTACGGTGGATTCTTCATGATGAAATATGTTTAATCCCCAAGTTTCACATCATTTTAAATATGGGAGCTTACAAGAATATACTTAGTTATTGATAAACGACGACCCATATCCATTGACGATCCAATGTAACCAACCATGCCACCCCTTCTTTTTGAGTCAAGTATGCCGATCCATCTAAAATACCGATCTCTTCACCTTGCTAAGCCATTAAAGTATATCGATCCCTCCTTGGCTTAGCCAGATATACCGATCCCTTTGGTTTATCAAGATATGCCGACCCATTCCTTTGTCAAGCTTTCTTATGTTTCCACCATGCTGATCCCTCCTCTTCTATAACACCATGTCGATCCCACCTTCTTCCATAATGCAATGTCGATCCCTCCTGTTCTAGTATACTATGCTGGTCCATTCGCCATTACTTATCCCGAACCCTCCACAACTTCATCCATATTGACTCTTCCCACCGACTATGCCGATCCTCCCTTTATGAGTTTTCCGACCCACCCTCCATTAAGCACGCTGATCCCTCTTACACCATGAAGGTATGCTGATCCCTCCTTCATGTGTTACACCCATACTGATCCCTCTACATTGAAACATCTCGATCCATCCATAGCTTCCTAAACCAATGAAACATGCCGATCCAAGCTATGTTCCACATTTCTAGTATCATGCATCATCTATCTACCAACTCTGGCTTCGTATAACCATTTGTACTTTACCTTCAGGTCCTACGACCGTTGCTCTACACTCATCGGCCTTGATAACCTTGAAGTCCATTGGGTTAAATCTGCCAGTATGCTGCCTTGCCAAAAGGCGGGTGATGTGCACGTAAATGTGCATATTTTTACCACCATATTTATTCTATTTAAATTAAATAAATGATCATATTGGGTATTTTAAGTTGTTTTAACCAAAATTCATATTATTTCCAAATTTTCACATATTCATCTTCATATAGGGGCAAAACGGTCATTTAAGTGCATATATTTCTTTCAGAAAATTTGATTGAAAATTTATATATATTTTTGTAGGAAAATGGTCTCAAATAGGAGTGGTTTCATGAAGGAATATGCATGCACAAAGAATATAAAGGAATGAAGATGGAAATAATTCAAAGTGAAAATCATGGACGACCCCACCTACCCACCTACCTTAATGTACAAATTAAAGGCTAATGCACATGCTTATGGAGTTAATGGTTTCATGTACACTTTATGGGGGATTAAGACATGTTAATGGTTACTTGGCCTCCACACTTCCTAAGGGGCATTTTGGGCATTCCCCAAAAAGTGAATTAGGGTTTCATACATGTATAAATACCCGTATGTTTCATGTAGCCCTCTTCCTCTTAGTTAGTTAGTTTTAGTTTAGAAAATAAATCAAATCTCTCTTTCTTTCCATGGCTACTTAGCCATTTCTTTTTTAAGTAATTTCTTTTTTTTATGCAACTTCAATACATGTTTTATTCTTTCATGCTTATTTTCTTTCATGCTAGTAGTGTAGATTTACTTTTATGCAAGTAGAATAGTTTTCTTTTCATTTGCTTTCATTTTTCTTTTTTGCTTTCATGTTGTTGCTACATTTGTTCATATGATGACAAATATGAGAGGCTAAACCCCTTCAATTTAGGGGTAATGAAGCTCTCTAATTAATGTAGCTTTAACATTTTGTTAATTCATGCTCTTTTTTGTGCTTAATGGCATTGATAGAATTGGTTTAATTGTTGTTTTTGTTTTGAATTTGATAGTCTATATTGTTGACACCAAATAGGCTATGCTTAAACAATCACTAACACAAATGCCTCTTCATCAATATATGATTATGGCATAAGAAAGTGATTTGAAATTAAAATTTGATGGTCTATGTTTCTAATCAATAGTTAATAGGCCATACTTAAAATAGATTTCATTCTCATTTTCTTTGTCAAGTTTCATGAAAGTTAGTAAGTGTTTTAAGAGGTGTGTTATAGTTTGATGGCTTATGTTGGCTAATCAATAGCTCAAATATGTCATACTTATGATAAACACATCAATTAAAAGACTAATGACCATAAAAGAGATATCATGATTTCATGTGTTGAACTACATGATCTAGAGAGTGGATTTATTCTCTAAATTGTCATTTAACTCACATATTTGCATTTCTTTTCTTTTTTTTAGTTAGTTCATTTTCTCATTTTCTAGCTTAAACACACTCTCGACTTTGGTATAATTTGATTGAGTAGGAAACTTAAATCAACAATTCCCTGTGGATCGACCCGTATTCGCCGCGTGCTACATTCGTACACCGTGCGCTTGCGGTAAATTTTATTTCTAAATTTTTCGACGGTTTTCTAAACTGATAGAATTTCCGTCGACTAACAGCGGGTTAACACCTACAAAATAAATTAAAAATACGTCACTAAAAATTATATCTAAATTTGAAACATAGATTTTAATATATTTTAAATCAAA
This sequence comes from Allium cepa, assembly GCA_030765085.1. NCBI lineage: Eukaryota > Viridiplantae > Streptophyta > Magnoliopsida > Asparagales > Amaryllidaceae > Allium > Allium cepa. The sequence goes on from CM060932.1 coordinate 958,969,311, forward strand.
TCCAAATATTTAAATAAATTAAATATTTAAATTTAAAGATCCAAAAATTACGGGTTGTTACATTTGTGTTTCAAAGTTCAATAATCAACATTGTAACAAAAGCAGTTAATTTGAAAAGGAGCACATCAAAAGATGTGGGTCTAAGGTAGTAAATATTTTATTATTTTAAAGAATTTATATTGTTAGTTAACTTCCATATAGAGAAATTAAAATTAAATAGTCATTACCACAAGAAAAATTATTGTCGACACCAAAAATGGGCATCAACACCCAATAAAATCTATTGATCTTCCACTTTATTATGATTATAAAAATGTTTGGATCAGATGGAATCCTTTAGTGCAAAAGTGAAGAATAAAAGTGGCAGCGCCTCGGCAGAGAAAAAAAGATCTCTTTCCTGATGCCATACCTGCTGTATTTATAAGGGAAGACATGAACGAATCGGACTGAAGTTCTAGCATAAGGTTCAAGAGACCAAGATAAGGCTACCCAAAAATTTGTAGGCCCATCAAGGCCCACAATAGGGATCGATACCGATCCTCATTAATGCGTCCAAATGGGATACGATCCTTATGAGGAATGCCCAATAATGTTAGCTACTTGCTCCCTAAATTTCGTGTAATTCCGACGTACGATTTGTGAGATACCGCATTCCCTGTGAAGTAGTGTTGCATGAATTCTGATTTCTGCCGATCCCTCTAGAGGGATATGTACTGATCCCTCCAACTTGCTCCAAATGCCATGCAATCCCTATGGGACATTCCACATATGATATTTAGCTTATACTTTAAGTTTCATTTTGATAGCATCTGTAGGTTTTGAGTTATTGGCCGATCATTGTTGCAACATGTAGTGAAAGCTGAATATGGACGGTCCCTTTTATACTGATCCCTTTCATACCGATCCCTTTTGATAGGTGAAGTAATTTGTGCATAACTTGAGCATACGAACTCCAAATGACTTGAAACTTGAAATGTAGCCTCATGGGGCCGTCCTTGTTACTCTGTATCGATCTTACCAAATTTAGGATAAAAATTGAGGATATTTACCGATCCTTTAGGAAAAGGGATAGGCACTAATCCCCTGTCTAAGGGAGGCATTATTCCATACTTAGAATATTCTGAAGAGGCTATCTTTTGGCCTCGGTTGACCGTCGCTTCATATCATTGCCTGCACTTGATCTCTAAGCCTAATAATCATCTTTACGGGCAGTCTTCCTCGACAGTTTAGTCCAAAATATTGGCAATAATATTCTTAAGAAATCAAATATGAATGTCTTTTTAAATTAGTATCACCATGAAGTCTACATTTAACAAAATTTTAGAAAAATAATTTAATGCTTTGAAATACCTTGCCAATAGAGAACCAAGTGAGCATAACGCAGAGTTGGATTTGGCATGCTATGCACGTCGAATCAAAACATATAGAGGCATCACCGATAGAGAAAATAAATTTCATACGGGCAAGAAGAAAAATGTGTAGGAAAAGATTCATGCGCGTGCATTCGGGTAGGGTAGAAGAGTGGAATTCCATTTCCAAACTATAAAGAAGGCAATGCCGAGTTCCAATTGAGGAGGAAAAGCGGAACCCAACGCTTGTGAAGAAGTAGGTGCTATTGGTAGGCTTAAGTAAGGAACCTTAGTTCATATGAATTTTTGTTATAATTTTGATGAATAAAGTGTATAATAAATCATATGAATTTATCTCATTGTAATACAAATTTTATTTCATCGAAATCATGATTTCAAATTTGCATAAATAGAAGCTAGTTATAATTGTAGAAATTACGTAGTATATAATCCCTTTGGGTTTTAATTACTGCATCATTTTAATATCACAATTCCAAGAAAATAACCACCGAAAATTTCTAATAGGAAAAAACAAAAAAGAAATGAAGAAATAACACCAAGTGGGTCTCCCAACAAACATTCCTAATAAGACAAATTTAGTTAAATATTTAGATTATGTTAGCACCAAAAGTTGCACAAACACCCAAGAAATTAAAGTAGAGAATGAAATGAAGAAATAAAAATGGAAGATGAGTAAAAATAAGATACAAAATGTTTATAGTGGTTCGGCTAATCGTTGCCTACGTCCACTTGAGATTTGTATTGATTACCTTATTGTTTTACAAGTATAGTTCTCATGGTTCGGTACAACTCCATAGATAGTTACAAAGAAATATGTAAAAATTGCAACGAACAAAAATATATCCCCGTAAATGAGCCCCTAGGCCCCTACTTATAGCTTTAGGTCAACAGGAAATACTCCAACATTTCTTTATCCACGATCTCCATTATCTAGCAACAAGTTGGGATAAAACGACTTTTTTTAGCTTCATGAATTCGAACTTGTTTGTAATGCTATGAGCTTGATTCTAAGTCCAAGTGATGGATTGGTGGAGGAATAAAGTTGCTGATTTAAGGTGCTCGAGGCGTTCGATAGCAAATGATGTGTGACCGATCAATGAAGCTTGGAATGTGTTGCTATCACCAACACTCGAGTATAGAAGGAAGTTGGAGTGATTTGGTTGAATGTTTCTGGATCGATACCGATCTACAGTGTTGGACCGATATAGATCCGTCGCTAAGATGGATTCAACTTTGAGATTTTATGGATTGACTTTACTTTCATCTTGAAATCTTGGTTGTACTTGGTTTTTGGACTTTGTGGCTATCTCTCCGAACTTCATGCCTTGATAGCATTCAAGTTTGATCTGTCAAGTCTATCTAGATAATGCTTGGTTAAAAGGCTGGATAACTGATTATTCTTGTGATATTGATTATGGAACTAGTTTGTATAATATAGTAGAAAATGGTGCTAAAATAAACGAAAAAATTAATGATATAGAAGAAAATGCATATGATACCGAGATTTCACTACAACAAATAATGAATGAAAATGGTATTTAATGTTTACATGGTTTGAATGGAACAAGGATTGTGTCCTCAGAACATGTTTCTAATATATACGATCCTGGAGTTTTGGGATAATATTGATGGGAATAAGGGAGATTTACATTTGAGAAGGGACCTAACAGTGAACTTAATTCAACTTACCCCCATAACAATAATTTTAGATATTTCTCTATAACTATGTTCTCCATATCTTAATTTGAAGGTACATGAAGTGCTAAGTATTTCTTATGATACATAGAAAGAAAGTGATGTTGGAACACTCCAAGCCTTGTAAGTAAAATTTCTTCGTACTAGGACTTATTATTATTGACTTTTTATTAGATTTTCGTGAGATAATATTTTCAAATTAAAGTATATTTTAGAGATATAAGTTAAGGTGGAGTTGTAACTCGAATTTATTGACTCTTTTAATGTATAAAAGAAGGCAAAGAATTTTTAGAAGAATTATTTAGGGAGAAGGAAGTAATTGTTGATACACTAAGATTTTGATTAATGACAATGTGCTTCAACAAAAAGGAAGAGATATGTACAAAGCAAAAGATAGAATGATGAAGACCAAGGATAAACATAAGTATGATTTTTATATAGGTCTTAGTTTGGATTTATTGTTAAAATCTATCCTCAAGAGGCCTGCAAAAACACTAGAACACATTTTATAAATTTCATTTTTTAATAAACATTCACTGTGCACAATTTAGTAGTTCAGTCGACTGAACAGGGATGACCAGTCGACTGAACCTGTTACACATATACAAATATGTACAGTTTCAGTCGACTGAAACACCCTGCTCAGTCGACTGAATTTGTTCTTGAAAATTTTAGTTCATGTTTTCAGTTGACTGAATTCCCTGTTCAGTCGACTGAATTTGAACCTGCAAATTTTCTCTGAATGGATACCTTCTTCCTCCCAAGAGTTGCAACCATTCTCCAATGAAAATGGAAGCATCTCTTGTCTGCACCCTTAGCCAACAGATGCACCTCTTCTACAAGTATACATACATAATTCTAACATCTTCAATTCACTGAATTATCTTGCTTTAATCTTACTATTTTCTTGAACATATTATCTAGAAATTCTCAAAGCAATCACAAATCTATTGCTTGAATCACTGCTTTGTTTTTAACATTCTTTTGATTCACAGCAATTCACATTTCCTAAATCTTCACAAACACATTGCATAATCTCGAGGATAAGATTATAGGAATATTGTACTACATTAGAATCATTAGTGTTGACAAGAACACAACAAGTCGAATATTGTTTTTTAGTAATTGAGTTGAAGTCCTCTTCGGTAGTTGAGGCAAGAAATCCCGTTCGGTTGTTCGGGTAAGTTGTAAACCTATTCCTCCGGGTTAAGTGAGGGTTGTTAGGTAGTATTCCTAAAAGGAGCTTAGGAACTGGACGTAGGACACGGGGTCCGAACCAGTTTAAAATCTTGGTGTCTACTTTACTTATTGCTTATCGTTATTTATCTATATCATTCCACTATTTCATATTATACGATCCTACCCATAGCCTCTTTCAATTGGTATCAGAGCAAGGCCGTCCTATAACCATAACACCGTTATTAGACATATTGATAATATGGAAAATAACGCAAGTACAAGCACAACATCTGTCTATAGTTCTACATTTGCGGAAGGAAAATCTACCCAAAGACCTCCTCTATTCAACGGACTAAACTATAACTATTGGGCTACAAGGATGAGGATTTATATGCAAGCAACAAGTTTCGAAGCCTGGAATGCTACTCAAGCAGAGCTCGTTGTACCCACAACCGATTATCCTACATGGACACAAACTCAAAAGAATGAAGCTAGTGCAAATGCCAAAGCTATGAATATGTTATTTTGCGCCCTGGATAGAAACGAATTCAACCGTGTTAGCATATGTACTACTGCATATCAGATATGGGAAACACTTAAAGTCATACATGAAGGCACAAACAAGGTTAAACAAACAAAGATATCCATGCTGAAGAATCAATTCCAAAACTTTAGAATGCGACAAAATGAATCCATCAATGACATTATAACGACTGTGATTTTTCGTCCACGAAAACCGACATCAATACGTCCACTGTATCAACTGTCGAGCAATCGAAGGCCGGAAAACCATACCGTTAGGGTTAAAGAAAAAGAAAAAGTAGAAGAAGAGAGAAAAAGATAGAACAGAAACAGAAAGAAATAACAGAACAACATCAGATTCTCGCAATTCGCAGCGGAACAACATATAATAGATAAATGAATAATCTTTAAACAAAGAACTATATAGGTTATTACATTACATCACATTACATTACACCATATCATCAGAGTGTACAACAACAAACAACAACAAACAGCGGAGAAGAAATACTATATACTAGTAATACGCCATGCCATCCAGCTTGCCTCCTGCAACTCCTGAATATCCTGATAAACCTTTACTCTTGACTGCCCGTGTGGAAATTGGTGGGCACCCAGAGTTTAGGAAGGAAACAATAAACTCCGAGTCAGTCATGTAACTGGTGTGAGAACTAAAACAGTTTATTTTTCTTTAAAATCAAAATAGAGGAATATTTTTAAAGTCAATTCGCAATGCTTTTTAAAAATGAGACTACCATAAGGCCTCCCGCACACACACACAATGCAAACGCAGAATCGGAGGAGATTTCTCCTTATGATAGTCAAAGATGTTTGATACGCATTAAAAAGAAACATTTGATATTATTACTAGTGCATAGTGTAGGAAAAATCATTTCGAAAATAAAGATATAAATCTTAGCCAACATACGACCATTATCGTATGCCTACTATAGCTACCATGTTCAATAGCAGGTTACCGCCACATTCCATAGCAGGTTCTACAACTAAAACCGTACAAGTCTCGTATTGTTTCTTTGGATTTTCAACAAATGGTCAGGCCAAGGAACTTCCCATTGCCACATAGAAACGCTTCTGGAATGACGTCCCGAGAACCAAACCGGATCTCTGCCAACACAAGGCCGGGTTACCCCTAACTGGGTAACTATTGACACGAATATGTCATCCCCCGATCGTAACCGATCTATCCGAGGATCCTCGATTTCCAACAACCACAAAATTTGCAGCAACAACATAGGTTAAATATCTGGGCTCCATACCATGATACCACCTCTATCCAGAAGGAATGACATACACTAAACGGGTGCTACCTCCTAATAACCTTGCTGCATCCTTCCTGTTTTGACCATTTCCGAGGTGTGAGGTCCGACGAAGTCTCGTCCACAAAGCCACGCCTTATCTAAAAGCCTCGCTTCGGGTCAACAAATGATCATAGAAATGATCACCAAGATAAATGATCAAACAAATGATCATATCACAAATGATCAAGCAATGATCATTTCACAGCAACACTCAGCATGCCACACCACCAAATTGGGAGTATATCACTAATAACCTTCAACTATATAACCTCTGAGCTCGTACGTCTCAGAGAAGGGTGTTAAGCTAAGAGAATAAATTCTCCGCCACCAACAGAAATATATTTGAAAGAAATCAGCTTTATATCTCAATTTGTAATGTCAGACATACAATCCATACAAGTCTGTTCCGGGCTCGAACAGAACCGAAGGCACTTACAAAGAAGTCCTTGCATTCCGGATATTCACTAATCACGACCGGACTTCCCGTCACTAAGGGTGACAAAACCTCTATATCGGAGATCAGCCGATGTAGAGTAACTCGACGGTAATCCTTCCGTTTTCACAAATATCCGGTCTTCAACACCGGTCATCAAATGCAGTCCATAACGACGTATCACATATTCGGAATGGGTTATACAACCCCAAGGTCCTTTCCCGGCTAACCCGAATAGTGAGAGCTTATTCAAAAATAAGCGTGGCATTCAAATTCAAACAAATCTCAACAAATACCTATTTAAAGGTAAATATTGATAGTCGGATATTTAACTATCAATAGGCGTGTTCAACATCACCAAATCCAAATAATTTCCCAAATTATTTACTTTCCAAAATATCTTTACTAGATATATATTTTCCACACTTCAACCATTTAAAAACAAATTTTCAAATCACTTTTCACCTTTATCACTTTTGAAAACAAATTTCAATCATTTTCCTTATGCGGGATTTCTTTCATTTCAACATGGTTCATCTAAACTAATTAAATAAATCCTTAACGATTTACTTTATATTTACGTTCCAAATCCGTAAATTAATTCCCACACTTCAAAAATAAATCAACGTTTGTTTTTAAGCAAATTTCCTTTCTGTTATAAATTCCATAGTTAATTTACATTCTAAAATATTTATGAATATATGATTCCCAGATCGATTTCTAATATTCATTTTCAATTTGTCTTCAAAAAGATAAATTCTCAACACATTTCATTTCATATTGGAAAAACATTTCCATACTTATTTAATAATAAGTACATCACAAATCTATTTATTTTCAACATTTGAAAATATTCGATATACTTAAATCAAAATTTAGTATATATTTCATTCCTTAAGGAAATCATTCTCTTAACACATTTATTTGGGTCAAAAAACGAATGTTGTGTAAAACATCGTTACGACGACCCAAAATCACTAGTATAGGGATTCAAAGTTTAAATAGATATATAAATCCCAATACTATACAAAACATTTCCTTTCGGAAACCATTTACTATAACAACAGTGTTATAGTCCACCATTTCCTTCTTTCTCGAAAACGTCTATTTCAACAATAAATGTTGAAATCTATGGTTTCGATTCATAATACATTTTTAAACATCGTTAAAACGATTAACTTCATTTTATAATATTCATTTTGCCAAACATGACCATTTTATTCAATAATGTATTCACTGTCCAAAATCGTGAATATATTTCCTTTAATAAACTTCAATATTCAATTTGTCAAATTAAATTGATTTCGAATTTATAAACAATGTTTATAAACTACATTTCTATTTATAAGCTTCGATTTATAAATCTCATTACTAACAAATTCCATTTATATCTCATTTAAATGCTAAAATCCGATTTATAAGATAATTACTTATAAATCTTCTATTTTACAAAATCTATTCATTTTTATAACTTCACAATTTATAAATCTATAAATTCCGTTCACTTATGAAATCCATTTTTATTTCATTTTCAACACTTATAAAAACTCTTTTTATATTCCAATATTTTTAATTTATAAAATATCAATTTTATAAGTCTTTTATATACATCATTTTTAATAATTCAAAAATCCCAATTTAAACCAATTTATAAATTACTTAACTATTTATTTCCAAAAAAAAATCTTATTTCGGTTATATTTCTCAAAAATCTAAATTTTTATAACATAAAAATTTATAACGTTTTAATTATTTAAAATGAACCAATTCAAAATTTAATAAAAACATATACTTTGAAAAATCACTTTAAAATCCTTTTAAAAACCAAAATCATTATTTTTAAACTTTAAAAATGGATATGATGATACAGCAGCACCAAATAGTCAATCACGACATCCAAATATCATATATCGATATGATAACCAACAAATATCACAATGTCTATAAATAAATCAATACAGTTGAGGAATCCAGTTGGATCCCTCCAACCTGTTTCCCTGCATCCAAAAATGTTAGCACAATACCAAGTCCGCTCCAGTACGGAATTATCGCGGTATATGGGATTCATAAATTATTATCCGCTTAATAGACGGCGCAATAGGGTCTCATCCGCTATATAATGCGGGAAATCAACTCCAAGTACAATAATAATACCAATTTCACTGTTTATGAAATATTCGCGGTATATGTTTTAAATAAATAACATCCGCTTACTAACGGCGCATAATGTCTATTTTAACAATCAATAGATAACAATCATCATTCAACATTCAATCAACAATTTTAAATCTAACTATTTAAAATTAAAATCGAAACAATTCGATTGAGTGAGAAGTTCTCACCTTGATTTCAATTTCGTTTTCAGCTTTTATTTCGAATAAAATTAAACGGATGTTTAATTTTACCTGAAATTCTCACTAACTCCAAACGACTCCAATCCAATTCCATCGTGTAGTGCTCGTTAATACGATTCCAAAGCAACTGGTTTCGTGCGTTTTCGACCTCTTATGAAAAAGATATGAATTTTCAAAGTTACACGAATTTTTAATATAAAATTTACAACATTTATTTCTATTTTTAACCCTAAATAGATCATCACCGTTGATTTCTGCCCTCAATAATCCGGACCGCGCGTTTAGCTTCTTCTTCCACCGTGAAACCGTGCCCTACCCACAACCCATAGCCGCCATTCTTCAACGAATTATTGCGACCTCCGCACTCGACTTGAAGACGATCGGAGACCATCGTTGCGAAACCCCGCTCGAGAGCCACCATCGGCTGCCACCATGTTGAACTCGGCCTCCCCTATCACCTCGATTTGCATGAAAAACGCAGCCCCTTCTTGCTCGATTTTCCATTGATTCGAAGCTCCGTTTTCGATCATCTCCGTATGGATTTGAAGCTTTCATCGTCCTCTACAACTTTGTAGTTGAGAGTTTTTGCTAATTGTTGATGGATTGAGAGGAAAATGAGAAAGAAGTTTCGAAATTTTCTGGCCATTAATCAAGAGGGTGGCGGCTGTAACTCTAGCCTTGTTTTTATTTGCAAAAATGAAGATTGAGGTCCTTTTATAGAAAAATACGTGACACTATTCATCCCGGATTTTCCGAACTCCAAACGAAGCATGCCGGTTGGCGTTTCTAGGGTTTACCCCGCGTTCCGAACACAATGGAACGTGTTTCGTGAGCTAATTCGATCATCTGTGCGAGATACGGAAATAAACGATCAATTTTAAATTAAACCGATTAAACGATTTTCTATGCGTTTTCGCTTGCCCCGGACAAACCGTAAATCTGATTGACACGAAATTTGAAACCTTACAATGATATCACATTACGGATCCGATGAAACTGTTCGTTGAAATCCGAGACTTTTTGAAAAATGACTATTTGAACTCGCTAAATTAATATTAAAACAATTTCGATGCGTTTCGAGCTGCCATGATCAAACGACAACTCCGATTGCTATGAAAATTGAAATCCGACAATAACAAACTATTACGGATCCAATGGAACTAGTTTCATCCAATTTTGAGACTGTTCAAAAATTGGCTATTTTACAGTCGATAATTTAAATATTAAAATATTCAATTTTCACAAATTAACTCTTAATTCAATTTTAAAAGTTCTATAACATCATTCTAACTTCAACATGATAAAATAAAATTTTACAAATCATTTTCAATCATATTAAACCCAATTTTCAATTATTTCTGTATTTTCAATTATTAAATTATCGATTTAATTATTCAATTAAATTCAATTATTCGAAATAAAATTTATTCGACTTATAAATTCACTTATTAATATTTAAAATTAATTAAATATACAAATTTAAATTAATAAAAATCCTGGGTCGTTACAGACATGTACTCGAGATTTCAAGACATTCATCATGCTTTAATCGGACTTGGAGAAAAATACACGGATTTTGACATTGTGTCTAAAGTTCTAAATTCACTCACTGATGCATGGGAGAGAAAAGTACTAGCAATCGAGGAAGCAAATGATCTATCTACAATGAAACTAGAGGAATTGATTGGAAATCTTTTGTCGTATGAAGTAAATATGCAAGCTAAGAAAGATCAAGCTCAAGAAAGAAAGAATGTTGCTTTTCATGCGGAAAAGGAAGAATCAGAGTCTGAAGATTAGGATTTAGCATTCGTAGCCAAAAATTTCAAGAAATTCTTAAGATATAGAAAAGGAAACAAAAACGGACTCAAAAAGAATTTCTTGAACAAACCTACATCCTCGAATATAATATGTTTCAACTGTCACAAGAAAGGTCGCATGCACAAGGATTGCCCAGAGCAAAAGAAGGAGAATCAGAAAGCTCTCAACAACAAAAACAAGAGAGAGAAATTCAAAAAGAAGGCATTCTCTGTAACATGGGATGATTAGGATTCATCTTCATCCGAAAGTGAAAGTGATAGCGACAATGAACAGGCAAATGTATTCTTCATGGCTCAAGAATCTGAAGTAAGTAATTTAACTTTCAATGACTTAATTGAAGTAAACTCTGAAGTTTTGAGCACAATAAAAATTCTTAAAAAGAAAATTAAGGAAATTCGTGTAAATCAAAACAAAGTTGAATTTGAAAGAGATATGTTAAACGATGAAAAGAAAATTCTAGAAGAAGAACTTAAAAAAGTTCAAGAATCTTATTCAAATTCGGAAACTCAATTATCACTTTTAAGTCAAGAAATTGGAACTCAAAAGAAAAAGAATGATTTAATTGTTTCTGAAAATCATGAGTTAAAAACTAAGATTAGACAAGTTGACTTAGAAAATAATAGTCTTCAAGATAGATTAGATAACATAACTAAAAACGTTTCTAACTTTAACAAAGGGAGGGAAAATTTATCCAAGATATTAGAAAATTCTCAATCATCTTCAAATAAACAAGGTTAAGGATATAAAAAGGAGTCAAAAATTCCTAATAAAAAGGATATAAATCTTAAAAGGAATATTGATTCAAAACAACAAATATTGTTAAGAAAACCTTTGGAAACAAAAGTAGAAACCAAGGTAGCTAAAATTTGGGTTCCAAAGACTAACAATGTGTTAATTTGGAATAAATATATTAAAACATTTATGGATAGTGTTCGTTATAATAAAAACTATATTTATAAAAAGGATACTAAACGAAATTGGGTTTGGCTTCCTAAGCTCTAACTTTTTAGGACCCTATTAAAAGGTGGGTACCAATAATTTTGTATTTATCTTCAGGTCCCACTTAAAAAGAAGAAATGGATACTAGACATTGGTTGCTCAAAACACATGAACGGAGACAAACATATGCTTACAAACATCAGATACTTTGATGGTGGCTCGGTTACCTTCGGAGACAATTCAAAAGGCTATATCATTGGCAAAGGAGATGTGAGCAATTACGGTACATCAAATTTACCTTTTATAACAAATGTTTCATTAGTTGAAATTCTAAAACATAATCTACTTAGCATAAGTCAACTTTGTGACAAAGGCTTTAAAATAACTTTTTTGGAAAATAAATGTAGTATTTTTGATCAAAACCAAAATCTTGTTTTTGAAGGAAATAGAGATAGGAATAGTTACGTTCTAAATATGAATATTAATCATAATACAAGTATTTGTTTACTAGCCAAAGATAATGATCCGTGGTTATGGCACAAAAGATTTTGTCATATAAATTTTAAAACTATTAGAAAACTTTCCAAAAATGAATTTGTAAGAGGTTTACTGAAAATAAACTTTAAAATAATAAATATTTGTGACGATTGTCAAAAGGGAAAATTAACAAAATTATCTTTCAAATCTAATAAAAATATTTCGACTTTACAACCATTAGAATTACTACATATGGATTTATTTGGACCAACACAAGTTCAATCCATTAATCATAATTGATACGCGTTTGTAATAGTTAATGTTTTCTTAAGATATACATGGACTATTTTTATGAAAAATAAAAGTGATACTTTTGAACATTTTAAATCATTTGTCAAAAGAATTCAAAACACTAAAGATTTGAAGATTAAAAATATACGAAGTGATCATGGAGGCGAATTCAAAAATGAAGCTTTTGAAACTTTCTGTAAAATGCAAGGAATAAATCATAATTTTTCATTTCCTAGAACTCCTCAACAAAATGGAGTTGTAGAAAGAAAGAATAGAACATTACAAGAATGCGCTAGGACATTATTAAATGGAAGTTTTCTACCAAAACATTTTTGGGCAGAAGCCGTAGCTACTGCATGATATGTATTGAATAGAATATCAATTAGACCGTTAACTAAAAATACTTCATATAAACTATTCAACAACAAAAAGCCAAATATATCTTATTTTAAAATATCTGGAACAAAAATTTTTATTTTAAATACAAAAGATCAACTAAGTAAATTTGATCCAAAAGTCGACGAAGGAATTTCTGTAGGATATTCAGAACGAAGTAAGGCATATCGAATATTTAATAAACAAACAACCATAATCGAAGAAACCTTACATGTATCTTTTGATGAGAATTTCAACAAAGAATTAAGTATAAAAGATGATGAAGAATTTATAAATATAGAAAATACAAATCTTGAAAATTGTAATAATGAAATAAGATTTTCACCAAGAATATTACGAAATCACCGTGCTCAAAACATAATAGGTGAAATCAATTCTCAAGTTAAGACAAGAAATCAACTAAATCAAATGGGACATATAGATTTCATTTCTACAATAGAACCTAAAAATCCTAAAGAAGCATCAACAGACGATTACTGGATTATCGCAATGCAAGAATAATTAAATCAATTTGAACGTAACGATGTTTGGGAATTAGTTCCCCGTCCAAATAATCAATCTGTTATAGGAACAAAATGGGTTTACAAAAATAAAATAGATGAACAATGTAATATAACTAGGAATAAAGCTAGACTAGTAGCACAAGGATATAATCAAGAAGAAGGTATTGATTTTGAAGAAACTTTTGCTCCCGTTGCAAGACTTGAAGCAATACGTATTCTATTAGTTTTTGCATGTTTTCACAATTTTAAACTTTATCAAATGGATGTTAAAAGTGCATTTTTAAATGGTTTTATAAAATAAAATGTATACGTAGAACAACCTCCTTTATTTATACATGAAAATTATCCAGATCATGTATATAAATTAAAGAAAGCACTATACGGTCTTAAACAAGCACCTCGTGCTTGGTATGAAAGACTTAAAAGTTACTTACTAAATTCGGGATTTCAAATTGGAAAAGTTGATCAAACGCTTTTCATTAAAAATACTACTAAAGATATTTTAATAATTCAAGTATACGTAGATGATATTATATTTGGTTCGACAAATGAAAATTTATGTAAAGAATTTTCAAATATAATGACTAAGGAGTTCGAAATGTCTCATATGGGAGAATTATCATATTTCTCGGACTTCAAATTAAACAATTAACAAATGGAATTTTCATAAACCAAGAAAAATATTGTGCTAATCTAATTAAACGTTTCGGAATGGAGAATGCTTCTGCTAAACCTACTCCTATGAGTACCACTACTCATCTCGGTCGAGATGAAAATGGCAAAAGTATAGATCAAAAATTGTTTAGAAGTATGATAGGTTCCTTACTTTACTTAACCGCTAGTAGACCAGACATAATAATGAGTGTATATTTATGTGCACGTTTTAAAAATCTAATCCTAAAGAATCACATTTAAGAGCGGTAAAACGAATTATGCGATATCTTAATGATACTAAAGATTTTGGTTTTTTCTATCCAAAAGAGTGTCCATTTGAGTTAGTATCATTCAGTGATGCTGATTTTGGTGGATCTCGAACAGATAGAAAAAGTACAAGTGGTACATGCCATTTCATTGGAAAATCACTTGTATCTTGGTTTAGTAAGAAACAAAATTGTGTCTCGCTTTCCACCTGTGAAGCAGAGTATATATTAGCCGCTTTAGCTTGCACTCAAGTTATCTACATGCAACAAACACTTAAGGATTTTAATATAAATTTAACGAACTCTACAATATATTGTGATAATACAAGTACAATAAATTTATCTAAAAATCCGGTTAATCACTCTCGTACAAGACATATAGATATTCGTCACCATTTTCTACGTGACAATATCGAAAAAGGAATCATAAATTTAGAACATATTTCTACCGAAAATCAAATTGCCGATATATTTACTAAATCTTTATTAGAAAACTCATTTATAAAATTACGACGAGAATTAGGAATAATCTCTTTTAAAGATATTTTATAGAGAAAGTTATTAAAAAAAAATTATATAATTCAGTCGACAAAATCTATATGCTCAGTCGACTGAATGAAGAAAACTATGACTTTCAATTTATATTTTCAAATAATGATATATAATGAATAATAATATAAGGATTATCTCTAATCCATACATTTCTAACTGATTTATTTTAACCATTAAATCTTTGATTGGTTAAAAAAACTTTAATAAATTATCACCACAATATTTTTAGAATATTCATCCTATAAATACACGTTTAAACATATTTTCATTTTCACAACTCATTTTCACTTACAAAAGATTGAAAAGTCGATATAAAAATGTCCTCAAACAACTCATACTCCCCAATCAACATCACCTCTTCGGTCGATAACTCACCAACATCACCAAAACTTCCTACTCCAACACCAAAGCATGAGCCAGTCTATAAATGGGACAACTATCGAACTGGCTACACACCTGAATCAAAGAAGGCAAAACGTGGACATTTTATATCTCCAGATACAAAAGGAAAGATTGATGAGATTCATCACTTTCAACAACAACAAATAGATCTTCAACGAGAATTATATTTCGAACAAAAAGTAACGGCTAGACGATTAAGCTTCCTAGAGCAAATCGGTTTACGTTTTTGTGGCTCAAAGAAAAACGAAGTGACTGAGCCCCTACCTCGACCTGTTAGTTCATATGATCCGTCTTCGTCTTACCGTACACCAGTCGATTCCGTGAATCCTTGGATGTCGCCAAAGACTCCTCAGTATAGTCCAAATTCATGGGATATAAACTATATGGAGAATGAAGGGAAAAAGATGCAAAATAAAAATAGTCCATCTCCGAAGAAATAATTACTTTTGAAGTCAACTCATGTTGTTATATATCTATACAATTGTAATTATTTCTTTCAATAAAACTTTTTCTTTCAAAATTCACGAAGAATAAAAAAACAAAAAAAACAAAAAATTGCAAGGATCAGTCGACTAAACCTTACTGTTCAGTCGACTGAACATAAGGCAAAAAACAAAATTTCCATAGCTCAGTCGACTGACGTCATCTGCACAGTCGACTAAATTTTTAACAGAAACTTACATATCACGGTTCAGTCGACTAAAAACCCTGTTCAGTCAACTGAATTCAACACAAAAAATATTCGGCCTTCAATTCAATCGACTGAACAGACTTTTCAGTCGATTGAACAGACTTTTCAGTCGATTGAACAGACTTTTCAGTCGACTGAGCAGACTTTTCTGTCGACTGAACGCCAATTCCCAGACAACTTTTCCCTTCTATCCACCAGTTTTCACCTTTTTTCCTTCACTTTTTACATTGCAAAAGTTCTCTCTTCCCCATTGTTTTTCAAAACCCTAGCCTCCAATCCACAAATTACTCTCAAATCTCACAACAAATGGCTCCAAAAAGATCAAGAGCTTCTTCTTCATCATCCTCCGAGCCAATTGATGTTCAAATTGCACAATGGCTCTATGATGGAGTAGCTGTAACGAGGTGGAATAAAATGAAGAATTCTCGCATTTTCGAACACTCCTTCGTTGATTTTCAAAGCCTTCAGACATACAACATCCAAGCATTAACGGATCAGGCAGGTTTAACTTCTCTCTTGGATTTAAAAAGAAATGACCATGCAATAAATCATGTCATGGTCAAACTATTTTATGAAAACCTTAATCTTGGACACCAAGCTCCAAGAAATCCAAATGATAGTGTTTGGAGTATGGTATGCGGGAAGAAAGTTTGGTTCTCCTTAGATCGAATTGCACACATCTTAGGATCACCTAATGTAGGGAGAAAGCTTGACGAGGTAGAATTCAATCCACAAATTCGAGATAACATAAACCATCAATTTCTGGATGATAATGTTAACATTCGAGATTTTAAATCCACTTCCCTACGACCTAGAGAATCCTTCACAAAGCTCTTATGAGAACAATTACTCCACGAACGGGTTCATATGAAATTGTCTACCCAATCAATTATCGAGCTCTATACGCTATTTGGGGCAATATTCAAGTCAATTGGGTCCAACTAATTCTTGATGAGTTTCTCACATTTAATAATGGCAAAATGCGAACTATATATTTTAGAGAATATATCATGAGACTTCTCCTCAATGTTGAAATGTCATTACCCGAGTCCGAAAATACAATGGTCCATCAAATTAACCAACGGACTATAAGCCTTATGCAACTCCCGGCTAGACCTCCTCGCATCATATTTCTTGCCGAATGGGAAGCTAGGCATCAAGAACAACAACAACCTCCACAATCTCCACATGAAGAACCTTTCGACCGAGAAGATGAAATTCGTATCATTGAGCCAAGTTTTACTACCAATCAATCGTTAGGAATTTTATCAAGAAATCAACAAATTTTTGATAATCGCCTCAAGAAGGTAGATCACAAACTTGATAAATTAAAGGATTCTTCAATAAATTATGGGATGCCATCTCATGCTCAACTTCCACTACCGCTTCAACATCACGCGGTAAGCGTCCTGCACCTACTTTCACATGGACATCATCCGAAGAACATCCAAGCAGAAGCACGAGTGGCACTAGTGGTGGTCGAGGAGGAAGAACCTATAGACCACCCATCGGTGGACCAATCATTCGTGAACTAGAGGGAGGGAGAGAAGGCTCATATGATTGGGATAAAGATCAATAATTTTCTTATGATTTGAAGTTTTAGTTCATAACTTTCTTATGGCTTGTATAAATAGCCATTCTATGTTTTATTTATCTATGCTACATTCTGTGTTTCCGTGATTGTGTTGGTAATATACTTCTACGGTTATTACTTTCTTTTTTGTCGATGACAAAGGGGGAGAAAATCTATGATACTAACTTTGTTTTTGTAGAAAAGATAGTGCATATATTCAGGGGGAGGAAATAATCTCTACACACATGAGTATTGTCATCAATCAAAAAGGGGGAGAATATTGATATGCTAAGATTTTGATCAATGACAATATGCTTCAACAAAAAGAAAGAGATATGTGCAAAGCTAAAGAAAGAACGATGAAGACCAAGGATAAACATAAGTATGATTTTTATATAGGTCTTAGTTTAGATTTATTGTTAAAATCTATCCTCAAGAGGCTTGCACAAACACTAGAACACATTTTATAAATTTCATTTTTTAATAAACATTCACTGTGCATAATTTAGTAGTTCAGTCGACTGAACAGGGATGACCAGTCGACTAAACCTGTTACACATATACAAACATGTACAGTTTCAGTCGACTGAAACACCCTGCGCAGTCGACTGAATTTGTTCCTGAAAATTTTAGTTCATATTTTCAGTTGACTGAATTCCCTGTTCAGTCGACTGAATTTGAACCTGCGAATTTTCTTTGAATGGACACCTTATTCCTCCCAAGAGTTGCAACCATTCTCCAATGAAAATGGAAGCATCTCTTGTCTGAAACCTTAGCCAATAGATGCACCTCTTCTACAAGTATAAATACATAATTCTAACATCTTCAATTCATCGAATTCTCTTGCTTTAATCTTACTTTTTTCTTGAACATATTATCTAGAAATTCTCAAAGCAATCACAAATCTATTGCTTGAATCACTGCTTTGTTTTTAACATTCTTTTGATTCACAGCAATTCACATTTCCTAAATCTTCATAAACACATTGCACACTCTCGAGGATAAGATTATAGGAATATTGTACTACATTAGGCTCACTAGTGTTGCCAAGAACACAACAAGTCGAATATTGTTTTTTATTAATTGAGTTGAAGTCCTCTTCGGTAGTTGAGGGAAGAAATCCCGTTCGATTATTCGGGTAAGTTGTAAACCTATTCCTCCGGGTTAAGTGAGGGTTGTTAGTTAGTATTCCTAAAAGGAGCTTAGGAACTGGACGTAGGACAAGAGGTCCAAACTAGTATAAAATCTTGGTGTCTACTTTACTTATTGCTTATCGTTATTTATCTATATCATTCCACTATTTCATATTATATGATCCTACCGCATAGCCTCTTTCAGTAATCAATCAACTCCCTAATCTGCTGATTAAAGAAGGCATTTTATCAGGTGCATACATATTGGAGGGAAGTAGAAAAATCAAATAGATAAATATATCCCATATGAATCAAAGAATTGATGAGGGGTTGATTTATTACCATAAATAAATTATTTCAACCCCAATTATTAATCTATATAAAAAGGCGGTCATTCTTTAGAGATTATATAATCCTCTTAAGCTGTGTTTATTTTTATTTTTCTTCTTAGCCTCTATTATCAAGCCTCTAATTTTCTTTTTCAAAAAGTAATAATATCTCCTCTCCCCAAAGTGGACGTATGCTATCTCTCGATAGTGGATTCACTACTAATCTTATGTGTGATTTTCTTTTATAATTGTGCATCTATGATTTGTGATAGCTCATTTTAGGATATTAATTTTTTGTTTGTTTTACATTACCATCAACATGATTATATTGCTTTCATTTCATTTTGGGTGTTAATCTAGATTTTCCCCAACAATCTAGTATCAGAGCTATTTGGTTAGTTAATAGAAGGTATTAGGCAGTATGGAAGGAGATGAAGGTACCCAAGTTAAAGCAACACCCTATGTTAGAGGATCTTATGGAGCATCGAAATCTCAATTGGCAATGAAGAAGAGGAATGGGGATAATTATTTTGAAAAGTGATAATGGAGGATAAAGGTTGGTCTAAGGAAAACATCGTTCATTAGGTGTGTTTGACACCAAGAAATTTCCCATTGATATCACATCCACGGAGAAGGAGGATATGGAAGAATGGGTTTTACTACTTTGATTTTGGCCATGGGAGAGAATGCTATCTTGGAGATTAGCAGTGAAATCACAGCTAAAAGAATTTTAACCAAGTTAGAGAATCTCTACTTCAAGAAATAACTTGCAAACCATCTGATTTTTTTAAAGGCATTTTTCTCCATGAAGATGAGAGGGGGTATTTCAGTAAAGGCACATCTTAGTTTCTTCGGTTAGCTTTTGATAAAGATAAAGACAAGGACTGTTGATTTGAAGGTGGATAAAGAGCAAAAGGTAGTGGTTTTTTTGTGTTCCCTACGAGAGAGTTACACAAGTTTCACTAACAGTCTAATATATAGAAAAGACACTTTAATAGTAGAAGATGTGAAGTCGTGTCTTCTATCTGAAGACTTAAAGGATCAGATGAAGGAGATGAGTGAAGGTCGAGGAGGGAGTAGTAGTTAGGGTCTATTCATTGAGAAAGTAATAAAGGAGAAGAAGGAATGGAATCCTAGAGGATGTTCCAATTCTAGGAAGCCTGAAAAAGATTGGAGAGAAAAGTCAAGGGACGAGAAGTGCTACCATTGTAAGATACCAGGAAGAGAGATTGTCTGGACTTAAAATGGAGGAATGAGGAGGGATTTTCACCGATTATTGTGGAGAAGACCATATCATATGATGTGTTGAGTGCAGCAATATCGCATGTACTGGACACTGGATGCTTGATTCTAGAGCGTCATTTCACATGATGCTAAACAAGGATTTCTTCAGCGCTTTTATTGGGAAGGAGGAAAGTGCAATTCATATGGGAAATGATGCTTGTTATAGAGGTGGGGCAGAGGGTACAGTCACTACAACAAAAAGACCCTTTAATAGGGTTTTAAAATGCTATAAAAGGCTTTTATAGTGTTTTTATAAACGTTGTAAATGAACAAGTTGTAATAAGTCAATGACCTATTATTGCAACAAAAGAAACGCTATAAAAAACACGTCTTTTAAGCGTTTTCAAAATGCGATAAAAAGTCTTATTAATGGCATTCTTAACATGCTAAAAAATGCTATTAAATCCTTTAACATCATTTTAAAAATGCTATCAAATCCTTTAACGGGGTTTTAAAAATCATTTTTGCAGTACATAAATATCCATTATCACACTAGTCGACAAATTTACACAAACACGGTGTATCATTCCACACAATCATATTGATCAATTAAACGAAAAATAACTAGCCATTTAACATTCACATAGAATAATACATAATATGTCATAATATTTAATAAACATTACATTAAAAGTGTAAATAGTACAAGTGATAAAAGATCGTATTACACATGACGATTAAATGTGAAAACCATAAAGTTGTTACTGCAAAAGAACTTCAAATCGCTAATATACCGCATCATGTTGCCATTTATATGCACCATAGAAATTACCTATGAAAAAGAAATTGAACAATTAGCAATTATAACTATACATACATACATATTTATATATATATATGTGTGTGTGAAACTTAATTATATATATTTAATTAATTTATATGGAACTTAATTAATTTATATGAAACTTGATTAACTTTGTTAATTTTTATAAAATTAAATTAATTTATATAAACTTTTGTTAATTTTATAAAATTTAGTTAATTTATATAATAATATGGAAACGATATCAATAACATATGGAATTTCCTAAAATGGATGTAAATTTTGTTTAAAATATTTTCTTCAACAATTGCATGTATATTGTTATAAACTTATTATTTTTATAAAATTAAATTAAATTGTATAAACTTGTTTAATTTTAAAAAAGCGGTTGACTTATTTAATTATTATAAAACATGATTAACTTAGTTACTTATTTTAAACTTAGTTAATTGTTGTTGTTGTTCTTGTATTATTATTACTATTATTATTACATTATTAATATTATTATATTACTACTACTACTATTATATAATATTATTCTTCTTCTTCTAAACTTAGTTAATTTTTATAAATTTAATTAATTTTTATAAAACTTAGTTAACGTGGCTAATTTTTATAGGAATTAGACAATTTTTACAAAACTTAGTCAATTTTTATAACAATTTAACAAAGACTTCAAAATAGAGAACATGATTTTTATAAAACTTAATTACATTTTATAAACTTATTTAAATTTAAAAAACAGTTAGCTTATTTAATTTTATAAAACTAAATTAACTTAGTTACTTATTTTAAACTTAGTTAATTTATTGTTATTATTATTATATTATCGTTTTATTACTACTATTATTATTATATTATAATAGAGAACATGATTTTTATAAAACTTAATTAATTTTATAAACTTATTTAATTTTAAAAAACAGTTAGCTTATTTAATTTTATGAAACTTAATTAACTTAGTTACTTATTTTAAACTTAGTTAATTTATTATTATTATTATATTATTGTTTTATTACTACTACTATTATTATATTATATTCTTCTTCTTCTTTTAAATTTAGTTAATTTTTACAATCTTAATTAATTTTTATAAAACATAGTTAACTTGGTTAATTTTGTAAGAATTAATCGATTTTTATAACAATTTAACACAGATTTCAAAATAGAGAACATGATTTTTATGAAACAAAATTAATTTTTTTTAGCAAAGCTAGCCGACTTTATAGTGGGTTGTACTACTGTATATAAATGAAGAAAAGGTGTTCTGCATATGCATAGAATCAACTATATATGGTTTTATAGTGGCCATTCCACTTAGAGTATAGATCAGGTGAGAAGCGAAGGTGCTTCTACAGCTATAAAATGACCTATGGATCCATCGGTTCCTCCTCCCAAGAGGAGGAATAATATTACCAGCAGGGCCTAATACAGGCAAATAATCTGCAAAGTGAGACAC
Source organism: Allium cepa (assembly GCA_030765085.1). Classification (NCBI taxonomy): domain Eukaryota; kingdom Viridiplantae; phylum Streptophyta; class Magnoliopsida; order Asparagales; family Amaryllidaceae; genus Allium; species Allium cepa. The sequence goes on from CM060932.1 coordinate 958,991,713, forward strand.
AATATCCAAAACATAACTCAGGTGTTCCCTACAGTATATATATCTCCTATCTCCGCTATCATCAAGGAGAAGAGATCTATTTTGCTTGCCACGTGCTCCATCCACCGAGAGAATAAGCCCACCACCATCTATAGAATAATGTAATTTCCTAGATTCACCATCATCATCACTAACGAAAGAACAAAAATCATGACTAGTTGGGTCATATCTCATGTCGGAATGCACATGGACCCAAGTCATCTCAGTAAGATTCCACACAATACCTGAAACTAGGGTAGGCGGAGAAGAACCAGGATCATACATTTGGAACGGAGGAAACCATAGGAGCATCAAAGATGGAAGGGATAATATGAGGCATTAAAGGCTCAACGAGATGGACGGAATGTGCCATAGAAGGAGGAACAATGTGCTCTTTCGGGATCCATTTCATGTTCGGAGGCCTAGGTAGAGGGATCCGAACCGAGAAAGGATCAACAAATAACATACGAGAGCATGCTGATGATATATGACCAAAAGACCGACATGACGTACATATGTCTGGCTTCTAGCCATATCGCACTACAATCTCCGCTTCCTGATCCTCTGACACTATAACATTGATTGAATCTGGTAATGGCTTACCGGGGAAATCTCAATCAAATCTTTAACATAGACTAGTTATTCCCTAGCTACGGTGTTAGCATCAAAACATTTTACTTTACCTACCACACTAGCTAGCCAGTGTAGTCCTACCAGAGGTTGTAAAATGGAGGGAATATGAGAGAAATAAGTCCAAACAGGAATATATAGTATCTGCTCTCTGGCGCAATCAACAGACGGACTCCATGGAGTCACAATAAAAGGCTTGCCTCTGATAAATATACGATCTTCACTAAGTATTCGAAGACGCTCCTCAGGCCTTGAGAACTTGAAAAATAGCATAAAGTTGTCCATGTAGACTAGAAGGCCACCTTGAAGCTGTGATCCTTAACCACTAGATATGGGGGTTATCATCCAAAAACAACCCAACAAGATAGTCCGACCAATAATTAATACTAGCTTGTATTACCTCCGGAGGGGGGAACATAACACCATCTATGTTAACCATTTCAAACGAATGGGCACATAATCACCTGCATTTTTGGAAATGTAGAGAATAAGGAGGACCACTTTATTCCTATATTCTGCTCAATAGCTTTGGGTGGTATTCTATCCTATAGAATAATAGCGGCTACATGAATATCAGCAGTATCAGCAAGCGGATGTTGCTGATAATGAGCATGAGATTTATTAGTACAGTTTCGGGCATTAACAAATTTAGTGTAACCCTCAACATTATTTTCCATCCTTGAACTATCAAAATCTTTGCTAGCAGTTTCATATGATATATTAATCAATCCATCAAAACTAGTTACCAGACCAACAGATTTACTAGCATATACGTGATTATCAATTATCACAGGAGAAACATTCGAAGATTTATCCAAACCAAAACAAATATCAACGACCTCTACATCTTCTATATCAACAGATTTCAAATTCAAAACAGCTAAGTTATTTTCACTATTATCATTACCCTGTACATCACAACTAGCTAAATGAAGACATACATCACGTTTCCAAGCGGAGACAGAATGTTGAAGGATTGGAGATAACGTAGAGGAAGTAGAAAGATTCAATACACCTGATATCGGACCTTGTGATAGAGGATGCCTTTGACAATCAGAAACTAAAGAAGCTGTTTGCGCAAAAAATGGGCAAACACCTCCAAGTCGTGTGATTTAGTTGATTTTATGTGATTCTTAATGATTCAGATGAGTTATGTAAATATGAAAAAAGCAGGGGCTGAAATGTAAAAGACACACGCATTTATAGTGGTTCGGCCAGAACGTGCCTACGTCCACTTTATATGTTATTATCTTCTTTGTTTCAGATTACAAGTACAATGCTTTGTGTACAAGTATATGAAAGTAGTTTGAAAGTTCCTTTCTTGCTTGAGCTCTCAAACTTGTCTGCCATTGTTGTACCCCTGCCCCTCTATTTATAGAATGAGGTAGGGGGCAAGGGTCTTGGATGTATATAGCTGCTGGTGGGCCCGGGCTGAAGCAATCTGGCCTGGTAGCGTTCTGGTTCGGCGAGGCTTCATTCGATGGTGAGGTATGGACCGGTGGTAGGTGTGGTCCGGTGGTGAGTGTGGTTCGGTGTTAGATGGTGTGGGCTTTGGACCGGCAATGGCCTCGTCCGGTAGTAGTGGGGAGTGTTTGGATCGGTGGACCGGTAGTGACTGGTTTGGTACTGATGGAAATAGGTTTGGTTCGGTATTACTGTGGAGTGGCTCTGGCCCGGTGGTTGCTTGGACTTTGGTTCGGTTATGGTTGGACCGGATGGGGGGCTGACCGAATGGCCTTTGGTTCGGCATGAATTGGAGACGCCGAATGGACTTGTATATTGAGAATGCCAGATGGACTTCTATGCTTATATCGAGCCTTGTGTTTGTTGAACGAGGTGGAGGTTGCGAGCCCGGGTGAAACTGTGACTTCTTGGTCTCGAGATCTTCTGGGTGAGAATTCGCCCAACATTTGCCCCCCAAAGTAGGGCACGTGCTTGCATGTGTCGCGCTTTGTTTCCCTGTGGTAGGAAGGCTTGTTTTGTAATGCCATGGGCTGGATGTTCATATCCTGTTGATGTCCTGCAAAGGAATTTACACTTTTAGTGTGACTTAAGAAAACGACCGTTCAGGATCGAAGCATTTGAGATGAAGTGAATCGCGCCGTTCGGGGCTAGAGGTGTGCCCCGAGGGGGCTTAGCATTATCGATGCCAGGTTCACGTCAGAGTGGGTCCCTGGATCGTTTGTCAAGGTGCTTTATCGCCAGCTCAGAGCATGCCTAGGGATCGTTCGCGACCCCGTACATGTGTAAGTAGCTTAGCCATTTCGTAATTATCAGAATCAAATATCCATTTAACCGATGAGCTTAAAAAAGGATGTCAAAGTGCAAATTCTCACGACGATAGGGTTAATAGCCATTCAGGGCGTGCCTATGGACCGTTCGTGGTCGCGTACCCGTGTAAATGATTAACCCATGTTGGTGAGAGATTTACGACTCATTCATTGTTATCATATTCTCTACTTTATTAGTAGGTCCTAGAGTTCGGTACTTATCTAAGTGAGGTGCTTTGCATGCCCCCTGCTTCTGGTCTTTGCTGGCTGAGATGGTTTCATTCGGCTTTGAGCTGGTAGAGATAGCTTCATTCGGTCTTAGTTGGTCCGGTCTGCCGAATGGGTTGGTCCGGTAGTGTTGCGCTCATCTATATATAGGGGCTACACCCCCTTGGTTTTTCCTTACCGAATCAACGAAAGCCGAACCAATTCTTAGCCGAACCAACTTATCTACCGAACCAAGCTTATACCGAATCAGGTATATATCTTTTACCGAATGGCCTTTATCGCCGAATGAACTTGACTGCCGAATACACACGAAAGTCTTTGTTTGCCGAATGTGCTTTAGGCCTTAGTGCCGAATGACACGTATACCGGATGAACTCTTAGTGCCGAATGGACTTATTATCTCCCTGCCGAATGAACTTACTTGCACTGCCGAATGAACTTGATATATTAGTGGAATTCCGGACTTATGCATTCTTTTTTGCTTACATATCTGTATTCTTTGTTCTAACAACCTATCTTTTCACTTTTGTGTATGCAAATAAATGTCACGCAAGGAGGAAACACGATCAGACAGACGGAAACCCAAGGATGGAGGAGTGTCTTCTTCTGTGCCCCCAGCCCAACCAAGGCCGGTGCAACATGGGCCTGCTCCGAGGTCGTTAGTGGACGGGTACGGTCCTCAGGGACTTCTAGTCTCCCCTCCCGATTGCTTTCCTAGCTCCCTAAAGGAGGAGCAACTTGATGTTATATCCCGTTCCTTCGGGATAGACAGGGCTCGCATGATGTTGCCGGGAAATGGAGTGATGCCGTATAATCCCCTCGAAGGCTACTTTGCTTACAGCAGATATCATTGCATGTGTGGTGCTATCCCTCCTATCAATGCCTGGATAGTTAGCTTTACCACATATTTGAAGGTGGCTCCATTCCAGCTTCAGCGTAACTCTTATGCCATTCTGGTGAGCCTTTTCGTCATCTTCCAGAGGAGGTACGGGCGCCCTCCTTCTAACCGGGAAATTCGATATTTGTATAACCTGAGAGGCTACAAGAAGGGGTCTCCGTATATTAGTCTAGAAGCGGCCGTGCCCTTCAAACCGGTCTTGGACTTATATTCAAAGTTTACCATGTTCAAGAAGGAATAGTTTTTTATCAAGGACGATTCTATTTCTTTCCGCCTTTTCACTTCCGGCTGTAAGATGAATTTCATTTATATTTTCCATGTTCTGACTGTAGTGCTTCTTCTGACACGCTTCTATTTCTTGCTAGCGACAGGTGGCATTGCAGTCGTGGAAGATGATTCTTTGGCGCGGATGGCTGCTGAAATAAAGGCCATTCCCGCACGGGACAGGTCGGCTTCGTTCCTGATCAGGAACGCTACCCTCCTGGAGTACAATTTGATCCAGCCGCACCAGTCCGTGGTTAAGCAAAGGGACACGGCTGAGGAGAAGGCTGCTAAAGCTAAGAAGGAGGCTACGGTGAAGAGTGGCAAGAGGAAGCCCTTTGCACAACATCCCGTCGCGGGAGGCAAGAAGCTTAAGGAGTCTGAGGGCCCCTCTCCTAGTACTTGCCCGATCATTCCGGAGGAGGAAGGTGTGGAAGAGGGCGAAGGAGGCGATATGGAAGGAGAGTCGGAGGGCGGAGGAGATGGAAATGGTCAGGGTGACAGTGGTGCTGGTGCCTTAACTTCTGGGCAAGACTTTGAACTGGATAAGGCCCTCCGCCAGGCCTTCGGGGAATCGGAGGGGGAATCGGGAGTGGAGAAGGCGAAGGAGACTGGCAAGGTCGGGGCTGGTGCCGATCTATCCCCCAGGGGTTCCTCAGCCAGGGTGACTTCGGCGGTGCAAGGTGAACTTTTGTCCTCTGTCGATTCCATTTTCGATAAGGACTTAGAAATATTTTATGGTTCACTTCCGTCCTGGAATGAGATTCAGGACTTATTGCAGTATCCCACTCCTCCGCAGGGTTTGTATAATAGATGTGCCTTCTCACTTTTTTTTTTTTACTTAACATGTTTCTTGAATTGTGGACCATTGTATGTTCGTAACACTTATTCTTTATTCCAGGGGCAGGCCAGGTGGTTAAAACGTCAGACGTTTGACACCGCCTCGAACAATTCAAGTTGATGAGAGCTTCTGCGAAGCCTCCCACTGGTCGTACTGGGGACGTGGTCAAATACCGTCCTCTTCTTGGGGTCATTGAAGAGAGCATTCAGAAAAAGAAGATGAGTCGTTCTTTATTTGAGCCTTCCCCTGGTCCGCAGCTTCCTGTTCAGCCTCCTCGTGATACCCCAGAGGAGAGCACGGAGTTTATCCCCCCTCCACCTCCTTCTAAGAATCCCACTGTTATCCGTATAAGGCGTCCTGACGTGCCTCGTGACCCCTTTGTCGGTCATCCTGATTTAGATCCAAGCTCTCGGGATATTTCATTTGATGAGGCCATGGGTGAGCACCTCCTTCCCCGCAACCCCATGGTACGAGTGTTAGACGAGGCTAAGTCCCTAGATCTTGATCTGCTTACCACTCGGGTAGTTACCATGGGAGACGAAGCCAAAGTTAATATCGATCGGGTGGCTGAAGAGACCAAGAAGTTAATGAAATATCATGCTCAATTGGTCAAGGCCGGGGAGGAGATTAGGAGTGCTAATATTCGGTTGCGGCTGAAGGTTGCCGATCAGGCCGAACAGCTTGCCGGTCAAGCCGTTCAGATTTCTCAGCACGAGGAAGCCACCAGGCGGCTGAAAGAGACCATGGAAAAGGCTAGTAGGGCAGAATTACGGAAGATGGAGGCCGCCTGTAAGGAGCGGATCGACATGGCCATTGCGACAGTGGATGAGGTTCGGAACGCGGATCTCGAGCAGGTAGAGGAGCTGTCTGGAAGGCTTGAGGCCGCGGAGATGGCTCAAGTCAAGTTAAAGGAGGAGATGGAGGAGATGAGGAGGTCTCTCCAGGCTGACTGTTTGAGATACCGATCAGAGAGGGATGTCGTTGTCGCCAAGTTGCAGGCTTCCGAGGCCCGGGTGAGGGAGTTTGAGGAGAATGAGGGGATGATGGATGAGATGCTGCAGGACATGTACTTCCGCACTTGGAAGGAGGGCAGCTTGTCTTGGATGGATGACTATCCCCGGGTCATGGCCAAGATATATCTTCGGGCTTTAGAGGAGGCCAGGGTCAATGCGGGTAAGGAAGGTGGAGTGGCTTTTAGTCTGGATGTGGTCACTGCTCAGTTCTCGAAAGAGGAGCAAGCGGCGGTGAAGGAGGGGATGCGGTTGCTTGCTGCGGAGGAAGCGGGTGTGCAACTGGAGGATGAGGATCAAGCGGCGGACGCTGGTGAGTTATTCTTCTCTTTTCCTTTTCTTTCTGGGTTTCCATAACTTGATCGTTTGTCGTTTGTTTAATGGATTCCTCTTCTGAATTGGACAGGTGGAACTTCCGATCAACATGCTGGGGGCTCCGGCCCTGTGGCCAAGTAGGCTTGGGAAGTTGGTGATGGAGTGTGGACGCAGCTGGTTACTTGTCCGGATTCGGCCGCTTTTTTATTTCTTTTTATCGTTGTTTACGTTAGTCCAAAACATTGATGTGACTGTAATAATATTATTTGCAGAGAATAACTTTGTGTGATTTTATAATATAAGCTGATTTTGTTATGTGTAAATGTTGTTGTCATTTTGATGTGCTGCGTGAGAAGTATAACTATGTATATGCCTGTGATTTTAGTTGTGTTTGATGTTAAGCCTTTGCTTGAAATATAATTTCATGTTTTGCAATGTTAGTGTGACGTATGAATAAGCTATAGTTATGTATTTATGTACAAGAGAAGAGAGTACCGCCCTTCATGTTTTATTTGCAGGCGGTAGCTTTGAGCGTCTTGTGTAACTGATCATGGATATATCTGAGTACCTTGCCACCCAGTACGCAGGCTTAGATTCTCATGAGTGAATGCTCCCTATTTGGTTTCCTGTACTTTAGAGTTTGTTATACAGGATAGGAGAAAAGTATTTAAATGAAATGGAAATGTAGAAAAAGTAAAATTTCCAGTCACGGAAGGCCGTCGATGTGCTTAAGTTCGTGGCAAACAGGTTTTGTAGTCACTTTCCCTAGCTGTGGGTCTTGGAGACATTTGTCACCCATCTTACGCCTCCGCGGGGAGTTTTCTTTTTTACCACAGCCGCACTTAAGACACATCGGAGCCGAGATCGCACACGGTAACTACCCGAACCATTATGGTCCGTAATCGTGGGTATTATTCGATTTACCGTGGCCGGCTAGCGTGGGTGCCGTTGGCCGTGAACTACCCCTGGCTGGCCACAACTTATGTTGGGGCTTAAAGTAGGTTCACAGTTGCCGGCGAGCCGAACGCCGTAATGAGCTGCCATCGGCTATAGTCGGCCTTTATGATGACTTATAATCGGCTCATTACAGTTGGCTTTGAGGGCAGGCGCGAGCAATGAGTTAACCCGCAGCAGAGGGATGCTGGAGCAAAAGAGTCTCATTGGCGAATGCATAGAATCGTAGCGTACCTGTTAGGCCTTGTCCAGATGAGGCCGTGGTGCGTCTTGAGTGGAGATGCCATAAGATTTTGTTCAACAGAAAAGGATAAAGCTTAACAAGCAGCCAAGATATAAAGGAACAAGTTAAAAAGAGACAAGATTTTTTAAAGTGGTTCGGCATGAAAATGCCTACGTCCATTGATTCTCTTTGTTAATTCACTTCATATGGGCAGTACAAGTTAAGAAAAGTATCGACGGAGGTGTCGGATGTTCCATGCCCTCTGGAACACCTCTCCGTCCACTGTTGACAAAATATAAGCTCCGTTGTGGAGATCTTTATGAATTACATATGGTCCGTCCCAGATGGGGTCCAGTGCCCCGAGGCGCGGAAAGATTCGCCTGAGGACAAGATCTCCTTCTTGTAAGGTGCGATGCTTGACTTTGGAGTTGTATAGTGCTGCCACTTTTTGTTTGTGAGCCGCTGCTTTAAGTGCTGCATCATTTCTCCTTTCCTCAATCAGATCCAAAGACATGAGGAGGAGTTCTTCGTTTTCTTCTGGATTGTAGTGGATCCTACGGTGGGAAGGAACAATAGTCTCAACAGGGAGCATTGCCTCCGATCCGTATGCCAAAGAGAAAGGAGTATGTCCCGTTGATGTTCTGAAAGATGTGCGGTAGGCCCAAAGTGCCGTAGGAAGTTCGTCCACCCAAGCGCCTTTTGACTTTTCAAATTTCTTCTTGATTAGGGTTTTGAGAATTTTGTTGACAGTTTCGACTTGTCCGTTTGCCTGAGGATAAGCTACTGATGAGAATCTTTTATGAATTCCATGCTCTTGGCACCAGTCGGCGAATTCTTCGCTGTCAAATTGGAGTCCGTTGTCTGATATGATCTTGAGTGGTACTCCGTACCTGCACAGAATATTTTTGATCAAGAAGTTGATAACTTTTGCTGAAGATATTTTATTTAGGGGTTCCGCTTCCACCCATTTGGTGAAATAATCGACTGCCACTATAGCATATTTGGCTCCGCCTCGGCCCGTTGGCAGTTTGCCAATTAAATCAATTCCCTATACAGCAAAGGGCCAAGGGCTGGTCATTTGAGTAATCTCATTTGTGGGTAGTCGAGGAATCTTGGCAAATTTCTGACATCTGTCGCATCTCTTGACGAAGTCTAAGGCGTCTTTGTTTAGTGTGGGCCAGTAATATCCATATCGGAGTATCTTTTTCTCCAGAGTCTGCCCTCCAGTGTGATCTCCGCAACTTCCTTAATGGATGTTGAATAAGATTTCCTTGGTTTCTCTTCCAGCGACACATCTGAATAAGGGGCTAGAGAAGCCACGCCGATAGAGGATGCCTTCTTGTATTGTGTAGTGGGAAGCTTTCCTCAAAATTCTCCTTACTTCATCACGTTTGTCTGGTAGTGTGCCGTCCTGCAAATATTTCCGGATAGGAGTCATCCAAGTTCCTTCTTCGATTGCAGTTATCAGATTCACTTGTTCGAAACTTGGGGCTAGCTGCCTTGAGATGGCTAGTGCTCCGGAAATGGTGCTATTCTTCATACTAGCTTGCTTTGCTAGTTCATCGGCCTCTTGGTTATCTTCTCGAGGAATGTGTTTGATTAGATAATGGTCCAATTGATCGAGTAGCAGTTTGGTTTTCTTTAGATATGCTGTGAGTCGTTCTCCTCGTGTCTGGAATTCTCCTAGTACTTGGTTTACGATAAGTTGAGAATCACTATGAAGACATAAAGAATTGACTCCAATTTCTAAGGCAAGCTCCAATCCCGCTATTACTGCCTCATACTCCGCATCGTTGTTAGTGGCCGCGAATTCCTACCTTAATGCATAGTACAGCTTTCTTCCCCTGGGGGTGATTATCACAATACCTGCCCCCGAGCCTTGTTCGTTCGATGCTCCATCTACAAAGAGGTTCCACTTGATGTTTTTTGCTATTTCAAACTGATCCTTGCCTTCGTTGGTAGTGAATTCGGTAATGAAATCGGCCATGGCTTGCCCCTTGATAGCGGTGCGAGGATGGTAGGTGACGTCATACTGACTTAGTTCAATGCACCATTTGAGGAGTCGTCCAGAAGTGTCGGGACGATGGAGCACCTGTCTTAGTGGCTGATCGGTTAGAACTCTGATGGAGTGAGATTGGAAGTAGTGTCGCAGTTTTCGTGACGCGATCAATAAACAATATGCCAATTTCTCAAGTTTAGGATATCTGGCTTCTGCTCCTGTAAATCTCTTACTTATAAAGTATACCGGGCGTTGTGTGCGGTCTTCTTCTCTTACCAGGGCAGCGCTTAGAGCATGAGATGATACAGCGAGGTATAGGTATAGCTCTTCGCCTTCGTTTGGAGTTGAGAGTACTGGTGGTTTCTGAAGGTGTTCGATTAGGTTAAGGAAGGCTTTTAAGCATTCATCGGTCCACTCGAACTTTCCTTTGTCTTTCTTGAGAGCTTCGAAGAAAGGGACGCACTTGTCAGTTGCTTTGGAAATGAATCTGCTTAGGGCGGCCACCTTTCCGTTTAGGCTCTGCATCTCTCTTCGAGTGGAAGGTATCCCTATTTCTTTTAGAGCCCGAATTTGTTCAGGGTTTGCTTCAATTCCTCTGGCATGGACGATGAATCCTAAGAATTTTCCCGATGACACTCCGAAGGAGCACTTTAGAGGATTCAGCTTCATTCCATATCGGCGAAGTACCTGAAACATCTCGTCCAGGTGGCTTACATGATCATCGGCTCTCCTGGACTTTACCAACATGTCATCCACATATACTTCCATAGTTCGTCCTATTAATTCCGCGAACATCTTGTTGACAAGGCGCTGATAGGTAGCTCCGGCATTTTTGAGTCCAAAAGGCATGACTTTGTAACAATATAATCCCCGGTCAGTGATGAAGCTAGTGTGGTCTTGATCGGGAGCGTGCATGGGAATCTGGTTGAATCCGGAGTATGCGTCCATAAAAGATAAGAGTTCGTGCCCGGCAGTGCTGTCCACAATTTGATCGATTCAGGGGAGCGGGAAGCAGTCTTTCGGGCAAGCGTCATTTAAGTTGGAGAAATCAATGCATGTTCGCCACTTCCCATTAGCTTTCTTTACTAGTACCGGGTTAGCGATCCATTCTGGGTAGATGGCTTCTCGTATGAAGTCATTAGCAAGTAGGTTCTTTACTTCCTCATCGAGGGCTGCTGATCGTTCTGCTCCCATGCTTCTCTTTTTCTGCTTTATCGGTACCTTGGTGGGATCGATGTTCAGCATGTGGCATGCTATGTCTGGGGAGATTCCTGTCATATCGGCATGCGTCCACGCAAATACATCTAAGTTGTGGCGGAGAAAGTCAATGAGTTGATCCTTCAATTCTGTTTTTAGCTGAGATCCTATTTTTAATAGTCTACTTGAATCATGTTTGTCTACAGATACGAATTCCATGGCTTCTGCAGGCTCAGCGGTAGCCTCCTCCTCCTTATCCCTGGGGTCTAGTTCATTGAAAGGATCACTGGTGTATCGAAGAGGAGGGGCTTTCTTTAGTTGCTATGCTTCCAAGCTTTTCATGCAGAGAGTAGTCTCTGCATCTTTCCCTTTATTCTTTCTACGGTTATTGCAAAGTTCAGTTACATAGCAATCTCGAGCGGCGTCTTGATCTCCTTCAACTTCTCCTATTCCGTTATCGGTTGGGAATTTCATCTTTAGGCACCACGGGGCTAGGACAATTTGGAAGTCAGATAAGGCCGGTCTTCCCAAGAAGGCGTTGTAGGCCGAGTGGTTTTCTATTAGTACGAACGTTTGTTTTCGCACAACGGAGCGGGGATGACTTCCTATTTCGACAAAGAGGTCAAGTTGCCCGAGGGGCATTTTCGCATCTCCAGTGAAACCGTGCAGGGGTTTGTTGCAGGGAGACACATCCTTCATTGACAGCTTCATTTTGTCGAAAGCATGCTTGAATAGGATATTTACGGAGCTTCCTGTGTCTATTAGAATTCGGAAAACTTTAGCTGGACCGAACCAGGCAGAGATGACCATGGGATCCATATGCGGATACTGTCTTCCTTCTAAATCACGCCTACTGAATACGATGTCGTCGCTCTCTTTCCGTTTCGGGTGGTGTTCTTTCATAATGGAGTTAACATAGCCTTCAGCATTTCCAAGTGACTTGCCGTATCTTTCCATCTCTGCCCAGCTTCTGTCGGCGATGTGTGGTCCTCCCGAGATGGTATGGACCACTATCTTCTCTTGACTAGAGCCGCTGGTGTTGCGATTCCCTCCGCCTACTTCTGGGACGGGTCGCTTTGAGTTCTCATTGGCAGGAGTTGGAGTCCTGTTCTGACCTTTCACATAGCGTTCCAGCCTTCTTCTTCTGATGTGTTCTTCGATCAAGTCCCGGAGATGGTGGCATTCATTGGTGTCATGTCCTTGGGATTCGTGGAAGCGGCAGAACTTTCTAGACTTGAGTGCGTTATCAGATTCTTTCTTGTGCGGGGGGCGCTTGTATCCGAGTTCGCCCTGAGTGGCTAGAAAGATGTTTTCGATTGTTTCATTCAAAGGAGTGTAGGAGTCAAATCTTGGTCCTGGTCGATATTGGCGTTTTTCAACCTTCCTGCCCCCAGCATTGTCTCTAGATTCATTTCTTCGAGTGTCCTTAGCTGCAGCGGGAACCTTGTCTGAAGTTGTCTTACCTTGTTGCCCTGACTGCCTCTCAGTGGCAGCGTCTTCAAGTCTCATATACTTTCCAGCTTCATGGAAGAAATCAGGTAAAGTAGCTGGTTTTTCCTTAGTTAGTCTTCTAGCGAACTTGGTATCTGGGTGTACACCACTACAGAGGGCCATTAGGGTGAGCTTCTCATCGGCATCTTGGACTGCGGCCGCTGCGGCGTTGAACCGGGTTAGATATTGTTGCAGTGTCTCTCCGGATTTCTGTTTGACATTGGATAGAGAATAAGCATCCTTGGGTTGTTCTACATGGATGCGAAACTGGCTAATGAACCTTTCTTTCAACATCTCCCATGAGCTGATAGATCCTTGGGGTAGATGGCAGAACCAGGAGGTAGCTAGATCTGCTAGGAATAGCGGAAAGCATTTACACAGCACCCCTTCTGTTGCTCCGCTCTTGAGCATATGCTGGGTGTATCTTTGTAAGTGTACGATGGGGTCGGAAGTTCCCTTGTAAGGTTCCATGGTTGGCATTTTCCATTCCCGGGGGGTGATGGCAGTTTCGATATTGCGGGTGAAGGGGCTGGTGACCCTAGCGCCTATTCCTCGATCCCTTTGCTCCCGTTGGACGCATTCTCTAAATAATTGTGCCATTCTTTCATCAGAATTTGGAGCGGATAGAAATGAACTTGGTTCTTCCCTGCGGGATCGATCTCGTCCAGATGACCTGTAGGGATGGTATAGTCTATCACTTCTGACGTTATCCAGTGGTTGCCTCTGGCTGCTCGGATGCATGCTAGGACCAGTTACAGTTGCCCCCTGCCTTCATCTTCCCCTGTGGGGTTCTGTTTCGAGCATTTCCATGGGGTCAACTTCGGGCTGGGTTCTAGCTCGGCTCCGTTCAGCGGGGTTTCTATGATTAGGTGGCATGACTGGCTCAGCTACATCCGACCCTCGCCTGGCGCCTCCCCCACTGGGTTCGGTTCCAAGCGCTTCCTCGAGTCGGAGTTCGGGCTGAGTCCGAGCGCGGCCCCTATCATTGTTGTTCCTGTTGATGGCTTCCTCGAAGAGGGAAGACCTTTGCTATCTCCGAGATCCTCCAGATTGAGATTCACCCCATGATTCAGTGTTGCGGTTGGATTCTTCGACATCCCTCAAGCGTGACATGAGTTGGTTCACCAAAGCTTCTTGTTGGAATGCGAAGCGGTTAGTCACTTCCAGCACAACTCTGTCTAGGTCTGCTCTAGTGATTACTGCTGGTTGTTCCGCGGCAGGGGCTGTTGGAATTGCCTGATCTACATATGGCACTGCTGCTGTAGTGGGATGGTTCACTTGATCTGGATCCACTGGATTTAGAGCGCTGCTAGTTGCAACGTTCTTTCCCTTGTTGGCGTCTTTTCTTGGCCTGGAAGTCATGTTTCCTAGGCAATGAAGGGTGCTATTGGGAAAGAAGGTTGAATCAGGGAAGCTGAAACTTCGAGTTCGAAGCTCTCAGTGAAAGCACCAAAAATGTTTGCGCAAAAAATGGGCAAACACCTCCAAGTCGTGTGATTTAGTTGATTTTATGTGATTCTTAATGATTCAGATGAGTTATGTAAATATGAAAAAAGCAGGGGCTGAAATGTAAAAGACACGCGCATTTATAGTGGTTCTGCCAGAACGTTCCTACGTCCACTTTATATGTTATTATCTTCTTTGTTTCAGATTACAAGTACAATGCTTTGTGTACAAGTATATGAAAGTAGTTTGAAAGTTCCTTTCTTGCTTGAGCTCTCAAACTTGTCTGCCATTGTTGTACCCCTGCCCCTCTATTTATAGAGTGAGGTAGGGGGCAGGGGTCTTGGATGTATATAGCTGCTGGTAGGCCCGGGCTGAAGCAATCTGGCCTGGTAGCGTTCTGGTTCGGCGAGGCTTCATTCGGTGGTGAGGTATGGACCGGTGGTAGGTGTGGTCCGATGGTGAGTGTGGTTCGGTGTTAGATGGTGTGGGCTTTGGACCGGCAATGGCCTCGTCCAGTAGTAGTGGGAAGTGTTTGGATCGGTGGACCGGTAGTGACTGGTCCGGTACTGATGGAAATAGGTTTGGTTCGGTATTACTGTGGAGTGGCTCTGGCCCGGTGGTTGCTTGGACTTTGGTTCGGTTATGGTTGGACCGGATGGGGGGCTGACCGAATGGCCTTTGGTTCGGCATGAATTGGAGACGCCAAATGGACTTGTATATTGAGAATGCCAGATGGACTTCTATGCTTATATCGAGCCTTGTGTTTGTCGAACGAGGTGGAGGTTGCGAGCCCGGGTGAAACTGTGACTTCTCGGTCTCGAGATCTTCTGGGTGAGAATTCGCCCAACAGAAGCCAAACTTAGCTTTTCAACGAAGGCTGTTTGACCAACGCTAGCAATATGAAGGTGCGCTAACATTGATTTTTATAACTAAATTAATTTTCATAAACTTTAGTTCATTTAATTAAAAAAGTATGTTGATTTTTATTGAAATCAATTAACTTAGTTAAGTTTTATATAAATTAGTTGATTTTTACATCCTTTAATTAATTTTTATAAAACTCATTAATTAACTTAGTTTAATATTTATGAGACTTAGTTTATAAAATAGTTAAATAATTTTAGTTAATTTTTATAAAACTTTGTTAAATTTTATAAGAATTGGTTAATTTTTATAAACTTTTACTTAATCTAGTTAAATTTGTATAAAACTTGATAATTTGTGGTTAACTTTTATAAAAAATAGTTAATTTTTATAAATTAAGTAATTTTTTAAATTTTAATTATTTTTATATAACTTAGTTATCTTAGTTAAACTTTTATACTTAGTTAATTTTCATAAATTCATTTAAATTTTATAAAATTTTATTAATATTTAGATATTAATTTAATTTTATAAAACTTAGTTAATTTTTAGAAAATTACTTGTAATGTTGTTGCACATGCACATAACAATTATATTTATATTAAACAAAGAATATACATGTATATATAATTGGATGAACAATTTCTAACCTTGATATCATTATGTGTAGGGTGTGAGCAAAATAGGCATATCTGGTTTAAAACAGGCAAAGCACAAAATATTAATGTGCATATCAAGAGCCTACTAATTAATGCAATTACAGTGATTAATGCATATTTCTACACAACCAAGTTAGTTCAGCAAACAAAATCAAGTGGAAGGCAATTAATGATAGCTTCTACAGCAAACGATCCCAGTTAGCACAAACGAGTCACCATTGAACTAACTCCTACATTCTTTGGGAAATCTGAAATTATGGTTTAATAATACGCAACAAGAAAAAAGCATGTATAATTCAAAGAAAAGCAAGGCTTAGTTTGTGTACAGTCATTGATGCAGCAGGACCTACGGAAGCACAAGGCTTAGGTCATTCACGAGTTAATGAAGGTCGGCCCCGACCTAACGGGTCACGTGAGGAGGAGGAACGACCTAACAGGTCGCATGGGAAGGAGCAACGACTTAACCAAGGCTTAAGTCGTTCGGGTTTGATAAGTCGCACACGATCTAACGGCACGGCTATAAGTCGTCCACGACTTAACAAGAAGCAGGAAGAAGCTCCAGTGGCTGAAGTCCTTAAGTCGGAAGCGGGTTACGACTTAGTTGAGTCATGTGAAGATACCGTCCTTCAAGCCGTCCACGAGTTACGACTCATGATAAGTCGCGGAAGTTTAAGTCGTATAAGTGGTAAACCGTTGACGACCTAAGTAAGTCATAAGTCGTAAGTCGTGACGTTATGTTGTAATTTGTTTGTATTTTCCTTGAGTCGTTGAATGTTGAGTCGTAAGTCGTATGAATCTTATGTCGTGAGTATTTAGGTCGTCTACGACCTAAGTGATGTAATATGTTGTAATTTCGTAAGTCGTAGGTCGTTTGTGATTTAGGCGCTATGTGTCTGTTATGTCGTAGGTAATCTAGGTCGTGTGTTTTAAGTCGTGTACGACTTAAGTGTTTGAGTCGCGTTTATTAATAGGTCGTTGCCGACCTAAGGGTGAGTCGTAAGTCGCGTACGACTTAAGGATCCGGTTGTAAAAATGCTATAAATAGGGAGTGTGTTGTACATTTGATGGTGGTTGATTGTTGAATAAAACTTTGTTTTGATTGCTGTGTGCTTTCATCTAAATTGGTAGTTGAGTGTGATCTCCTATCTCCACTTTTGATTATTCGAGTGCGCTCGATTCAACGATCGTTGAAGCCAATTCACGGTATCAAGTGCGCTTGATCAACGTTTGAAGAATTGTAGATCTTCTTTCACGGTATCGTGCGCGATCAACGTGTCAGAGATAGCTAGAATTCGGTATCTTTGGATCAACGAATTTGGGCATTTCAGTATCATTCAATCCACCGATTGCTACTTTCATCGATCTATATCGTTTTGTTAATATCCGCTGCGTCAGTTTTGGTATCAGAGCTAGACTTAGCCAATCATAGCTAAGCCGAGTCTTGGAGCCAAGGAGTTTGAAGTTGGTGTTCATCGTGTTCATCTTGAAGTTGCAACAAGTTAGAAGCTTTCGATCCATTTCATTTTGGATCAAAGTGTGAAAGGAGTTGAAGTGAACGCCGAGCATAACTTTGTGTTAAGTTTGGGCCGTGCATCAGTTTGGTATCATTTTGGGCCGAACTTGTTGAACTTGTGCGAGCTAGTTGAAGTTTGATTTGTAGAAGATTTGTGAAGTTTTGAAGTATTTGTGTTTGATTCAATTATGCCACCAAGGAGAGCTAATCGTCATCAAAATGTTGAAGCTTTGTATAGAAGAGAAGAGGCCGAGCAAATGGAACAACGTATTAATGAGAAATTTGATGAAGGTATTGGAAAGATAGAGAAGTTGATGATTGATATGAATCAAACTCAAAGGAGGAGATCACCAGTCTCGAACCATGGAGGAAACCGAGTTTCGCCATCGGTTACGGAAGCGAGAAGGGTATCACCGCAATCTTTTAGAGAGAGAAGAGAAACATCAATTTCATCGAGGAGAGATCACCATGACTATATACATGAAGAGAGAAGAACTCCACGTGAGTTTGAAGATGAGCCATATAGAGATGAAGAGAGACATAGTAGAAGAGACATGCGTGATCAAAGGGATGTTGATGGTCGAGATCGATATAGACGCATATTTGATTTTGATGAAGATGGTGATAGAGCTAGTTTTCATTATCGAGATCGAGACCAAGTTCGAAATTTATATAGGGATGTGGATAATGATCGACGATGGGAATCGGGTATGAAGATGGAAATTCCAGAATTCAAGGGTGGAATGGTAGCTGAAGAATTTCTTGATTGGTTGTCTAATGATGAGGAGATCTTTGATTTCAAGGAGGTTCCTGAGCATAGAAGAGTGAAGTTAGTTGCTACTAGGTTGAGGGGAAGAGCTTTCGCATGGTGGCAGCAAACTAAACTTACATGGGAGAGAATGGGAAAGTCGAAGATTGAGTCTTGGGATAAGATGAAGAAGTTAATGAAAGCTACATTTTTACCTTACAATTATCAATCACTCATGTATCAGAGGTTGTAGAATCTGAGGCAAGGGACGAAGACTGTTAATGATTATGCTGACGAATTTAATCAACTGATTGCTCGAAATGACATTATGGAGACAGAGGAACAGCTGACTGCTAGATTTGTTGGAGGGTTGAGGATGCAGATTCAAGATATGGTTAATATGTTCGTTCCAAGATCTGTGGCGGAAGCACACCAAAAGGCGTTGTCTTGGGAGAAGCAGAGAAGGCGTGGAGGTGGTGTGTTTATAAATTCCAACAATCAAATGAAAGGTGTTAGTGGAAGTTCTAATGTTTCTAAATCTGTCAGTAAACCAGTTGTGAATGAAGTTGCGAAGGTGAAGGTCAACAACAGTTTCAAATGTTATAATTGCCAGGAAGTGGGTCACAAGAGTAATGAATGTTCGAAGAAGAAGAAGCGAACTATGATTGCTGAAATTGAAGATGAGGATGTTGGTGAAGGTTATTCTAGTCCAGTTGAGGAGGATGAACAGGATATCGCATCAGGAGATGAAGGATGTAATCTTATGATGAGGAGACCTTGTTTAATACCGAAGCAGGAGGAAGAATCTAGTTGGTTGAGGAGTAACATCTTTCAGTCAACGTGCACTATTCTGGGGAAGGTTTGTAAATTTGTGATTGACGCTGGAAGTTGTGACAATATTATTTCTACCGAAGCTGTGAGAAAATTAAAGTTGAAAACAGAGAAACATCCGAATCCTTACAAGTTAGCGTGGCTAAGAAAAGGAGGAGAGGTGAAGGTGGACAGACGAGTTCGAGTTCCATTTTCCATTGGGAAGAAGTATAAAGACGAGATCTGGTGTGATGTTGTGGAGATGGATGTTTGTCGTTTACTTTTGGGAAGACCATGGAAGTATGATCGAGCAGTGCAACATGACGGTCGGACCAATAGCTACAGTTTTATGTTTGAAGGTGTTAAGATCATTTTAGTACCAAAGAAGAGACAACAAGGAGAGAGCAAGTCAGAAGAGATTGAGGAGCTTAAAACTTTGTTGACTTTGAAGGAATTTATTGAAGAAGTAGAGAAGAGTCCAGAGGTTTTTTTGTTAGTTGGACATGAAGCTACTGAATCCGTTGAAGTTCCATAAGAAGTAAAACCGATATTGGAAGAATTCAAAGATGTGTTTCCTGAAGAGTTGCCAACGGAGTTACCACCGCTGAGGGATATTCAACATCAGATTGATCTTGTGCCAGGGGCAGTATTACCACACAGGCCACATTATTGAATGAGTCCAAAGGAACATGAGGAGTTGCGAAGGCAAGTGGAAGAGTTGTTAGAACAGGGGCGTGTTCAGGAGAGCTTAAGTCCTTGTGCAGTGCCAGCTTTATTGGTTCCAAAGAAGGATGGTTCGTGGAGGATGTGTACGGACAGTCGGGTTCTAAACAAGATCACTGTGAGATACAGATTTCCTATGCCGAGGTTTGATGATTTGATCAACCAATTGAGTGGAGCTGTTGTATTCTCGAAGATTGACTTGAAGAGTGGATACCATCAGATTCGTATTAGACCAGGTGATGAATGGAAGACTGCTTTCAAAACCAGGGAAGGTTTATACGATTGGTTGGTTATGTCGTTTGGTTTATCGAATGCACCAAGTACTTTTATGAGGGTGATGAACCAGATTTTTAGACCATATATTGGGAAGTTTGTGGTAGTTTACTTTGATGATATTTTGATCTACAGTGGAAGTATGGGAGAACATTTCCAGCATTTGCGTAAAGTATTGTTGATTCTACGGCTGGAGAAATTTTACGCTGCAACGAAGAAGTGTGTGTTCATGACGCACAGTGTTTTGTTTCTGGGATATGTTCTATCGAAGGAAGGAATTCAAGTGGATGAAAGTAAAGTAGAAGCTGTCAGGAGTTGGCCACAACCCAAGACAATTACTGAAGTGAGGAGTTTTCATGGATTGGTATCTTTCTATCGAAGATTCATTCCACATTTTAGTAGTGTAATGGCACCTGTAACCGATTGCATGAAAGGAAAGAAATTTGCATGGTCAGAAGAAGCAGGGGTTGCTTTTGAGAAGATCAAGTCACTATTGACGACAGCACCAATTCTAGTTTTACCGGACTTTCAGTTGTTGTTGTTCGAGTTACATACTGATGTATCGAAGGTTGGGGTTAGTGGAGTTTTGAGTCAAAAGGAAGACCCGTTGCTTATTTCAGTGAGAAGTTGTCTGGAGCTAAGTTGAGATATAGCACTTATGATGTTGAGTTTTACGCAATTGTTCAAGCAGTAAAGCATTGGAGACATTATCTGTTTCAGAAGGAGTTTGTTCTTTATACGGATCATGAAGCTTTGAAGCATTTGCAAGGGCAGGATAAGATTTCAGCTAGGCATGCTTTATGGGTCGCGTATTTACAACAGTTTACTTTTGTTGTTAAGCACAAGTCAGGAGTGACGAATCGTGTAGCTGATGCTTTGAGCAGGAGGAATCATTTGTTGACAATGATGAAAGTTGAAGTGACAGGGTTTGAACTATTACCAGAGTTGATTAACGAAGATCCTTACTTTAAGAAATTTGTTGAGAAAGTCAAGGAGGGGAGTGCTAATGAATTTGTGTTGATGGATGGTTTTCTGTTTAAAGGGAATCGGTTATGTATTCCAGAGAGCAGTTTGAGGATGAAGATTATCAAGGAGTTGCACGAGGAAGGACATGTAGGAAGGGATCGCACATTACAGTTGATTTCTCAATCTTACTTTTGGCCGACAATGAGGAAGGAGGTTGAAAGGTTTGTGGAGAGATGTCATATTTGTCAGGTTTCGAAGGGAACTGCGACCAATGCAGGATTATATATGCCGTTACCAGTGCCTACCCAACCATGGGTTGATATCAGTATGGATTTTGTTTTGGGGTTGCCTCGAACTCAAAGGGGGAATGATTCTATATTTGTTGTGGTGGACAGGTTTTCGAAAATGGCACATTTTATTGCTTGTAAGAAGACGGCGGATGTTGTTCATATTGCTCAGTTATATTTCAAAGAAATCTATAGACTTCATGGGTTACCAGAATCTATCGTTTCGGATAGGGATACTAGATTTTTAAGTCATTTTTGGCTAAGTTTGTGGAAGATGGTGGGAACGAAGTTAAACTTTAGCAGCGCTTATCATCCGCAAACAGATGGACAGAGAGAAGTTGTCAACAGATCGTTGAGAAATTTGTTGCGATGTCTTGTGAAGGACAATCTGAGAAGTTGGGACATGAAGTTATGCCAAGCAGAGTTTGCACATAATCATGCGGTTAATAGAAGCACAAGTTACAGTCCATTTCAGATTGTATATTCAAGTTTGCCAAGGGGACCGTTGGATTTGGCAGTAGTACCACAACCGAAGGGGACGGTTAAACGGGCTGTTGATTTTGTTGATGAATTAACTGAATGTCATAAAATCGTTCAGGAACGATTGGTGAAGGCAAATGAGAAGTATAAGCGAACTGCAGATTTGAAGCGACGAAGTGTTGAATTTAACGAAGGTGATTTGGTTTACGCAGTGTTGACAAAAGATCGTTTTTCGATGGGAACGTACAATAAATTGAAGGCGTGGAAAATTGGTCCAGTTGAAATTCTAAAGAAAATCAATGAGAATGCGTATCAATTGAAGATACCAGAAGATGTTCATACTTCTGATGTTTTCAACGTCAAATATTTAATTCCATACCATGGAGCTGAACTTGTTGTGGAAGAAGATGGTGAAAATTCGAGGTCGAATTTCTGTCAACCAAGGGAGGATGATGCAGCACGACCTACGGAAGCACAAGGCTTAGGTCGTTCACGAGTTAATGAAGGTCGTCCCCGACCTAACGGGTCATGTGAGGAGGAGGAACGACCTAACAGGTCGCATGGGAAGGAGCAACGACTTAACCAAGGCTTAAGTCGTTCGGGTTTGATAAGTAGCACACGATCTAACGGCACGACTATAAGTCGTCCACGACTTAACAAGAAGCAGGAAGAAGCTCCAGTGGCTGAAGTCCTTAAGTCGGAAGCGGGTTACGACTTAGTTGAGTCGTGTGAAGATACCATCCTTCAAGCCATCCACGAGTTACGACTCATGATAAGTCGCGGAAGTTTAAGTCGCATTAGTGGTAAACCGTTGACGACCTAAGTAAGTCGTAAGTCGTGACGTTATGTTGTAATTTGTTTGTATTTTCCTTGAGTCATTGAATGTTGAGTCGTAAGTCGTTTGAATCTTATGTCGTGAGTAGTTAGGTCGTCTACGACCTAAGTGATGTAATATGTTGTAATTCCGTAAGTCGTAGGTCGTTTGTGATTTAGCGCTATGTGTCTGTTATGTCGTAGGTAATCTGGGTCGTGTGTTTTAAGTCGTGTACGACTTAAATGTTTGAGTCGCGTTTATTGATAGGTCGTTGCCGACCTAAGGGTGAGTCGTAAGTCGTGTACGACTTAAGGATCCGGTTGTAAAAATGCTATAAATAGGGAGTGTGTTGTACATTTGATGGTGGTTGATTGTTGAATAAAACTTTGTTTTGATTGCTATGTGCTTTCATCTAAATTGGTAGTTGAGTGTGATCTCCTATCTCCACTTTCGGTTATTCGAGTGCGCTCGATTCAACGATCGTTGAAGCCAATTCACGGTATCAAATGCGCTTGATCAACGTTTGAAGAATTGTAGATCTTCTTTCACGGTATCGTGCGCGATCAACGTGTTAGAGATAGCTAGAATTCGGTATCTTTGGATCAACGAATTTGGGCATTTCAGTATCATTCAATCCACCGATTGCTACTTTCATCGATCTATATTGTTTTGTTAATATCCGCTGCGTCAGTCATATTATTTATTTTCCTTGCTATATGCAAGATCATCGTTATTTCTTTTTCTTGCTATATATGATGAGCTTTAGGACACCTTTTCAATAGAGAAATTTGAATACACGATCAGATTTTAGTATAAAGTTAAAATTATTTACCATTTTAGTGAAATAATATAGTAAATATTTTCCGTAGATAAAGGAGTGGATATGGTAAATTATTTATAAATCATAGTTAATATAATAAATAAGCAAATAAAAGAGAAGCACGGGAACAAATATTTGTTGTATAACTATAAAGGTGCAATTCATCAGTTAATGTGATGCTGCTTGTATACTAATTAATTATATTGCTATGTGGGTGCAAGCAATCATAAGCATCAAATTCAATATCATCATGTGTTTTATTTTGAAATATATTGTACGAAAAATGAAACAAATTTAACAGTATAACAGAGATGCTATGTATCAGGTGCACCTGAACCGCACCCATGACCTCTTCAACTATACATGTACAATTCATTAAAACTTATGCTGATTACTCTTTTATTTTCTTTTACTAAGCATTTATTTGTGTCAATTTTACAAATAAACTTATCAAATATCTATGGTTTGACAAAGCTCGTGAATAGGGTATAATATTTTGACTATGAATGTACAATCAACATTTGTACCTGAATTCATTGCGTATGGACTAAATATGGTTAGGTATAAACATGAGAGAGATGTTTTAGACTTATTAATATAAATAATGGTTAGATTAGATCCACTTGTTAATTGGTTATATCAAATGATACTATGGTATATAATATTAAAGTTTATAACAGCTAGTCTCGGACACTCATTATTGATTTTGGCAATCATTTATGGATTTTATGCCTTTTATGTTTGTTAGCATATCTAAATTAACAATATAGCAAATATATTGGTAGCATTATAGTATGGTACACTGAGATTTGGGACAATATATTTGGGCACTGAAAACAACATAATCTTCTATTCGATTATTATTATTTTAATTTAAATTTAAATTTATTATGAAAGTACTAGCAATTAATTTTATTACTTCATATATAACAATTTTTATATTATAATAGTGAGGCTAGCATATGATAAGACTTGATGAATATACGTTAAGTTTTCTGGATAAAAAGAATATATTGATAACCATTGGTTAATGGTGATTTTTTATCTGCATGTACACTAGCTTGGAATTTACAGTCAAAGATCTAATAAGCATTATAGTGTGATTTGCATGGGTCATGTGTTCTATTCCAACACACTTGATTTTGTGTTATTTTGGCTGTGGCATACCGTTACATGATGTCTGTTAATATATAACTGATATGATGATAGTTTCTCATTGACGAAGATTATAAAATGTTATAAACAACAAAAATTGTTTGATTGGAAAGTGTCAATAGCAGCAAATAGATGAAGTGCATTGGCAAGTAGTATTGAGGTGGTAGAAAGAATGAGACAACAATAGAAATGGTTTCAATAGAATTGGAGTGCTCGTGTAACGATTCATTTTTCATCGTTTGATTTTGAATATTTAAATAATTTAAATACTGGAATTGGAATTATAATTTAGTGAGTAAGATAAAAAAACTGAAATTTCAAGCGATTTCGCAAATTTTTGAAATCATCAATTTAATCGACGCGTTAAAATAGCGATCCGAGGCTCAGTCTCAGAATTCAACGAAACCAATTCCATTGGATCTGTAATAGTGTATTATTATTGGATTTTAAATTTCATAGCATTTGGAGTTAACGTTGGGTCGTACGATTTGACACACCAAGAATAATTTAATTGAAATTAATTTAATTAGTCAATTTAAAAAGCTATCTTCTCCATATGATCAAATTAGGCCTTGAAGCTTGTTCCATTGGGTTCGAAAGAGGGGTATAACATTAAGGACGCTAGGCGGAATGTCTCAATAGGGCTTGAGATTTTCAAGTAGGTTAATCAGATATTTTTAATAATAATAAAATTTTATATAATTGTCAAGTATGATCCACCCTATTCTATGAGTAGCCGACCTAGTCGAGAACCCTATAGGGTATGAAGCCACCTTTCTTCGCCTTTATATCATGTATGCCTCTTTCCACTTCTTCGCTTAGATTCGACGTCATCGAAAAAGAAAAGAAAAATCATCATCAGTTCGATATTAAAGAAATTCTGGTTCAAACATTCAATTCAAAAAAAATCGAGACTGCCTTTCTCTTTCAAAATCAAAATGAACAAAAAATAAAAAAGGGTGACAGTATAAAAAATATTAAAATCGTAAACAAGCTCACAACTTGAAGGAGAAACTCACGTGCGATGGTGGAGGTGGAACTCAATAGGAGCTCGATGGCGAGGTGGGAAAGATGAGCATCACGATCGAGGAAATCAACGACAGGGTTGAAGTCACGATTAAGGTTTCATGCGTAGGATGTTAGATGAGGAGTGGGGCATGAGCAGGTGACTGTCGGCGCCGATCAAGATCTGGAGGTGAGGTCGTGGCTACAGATGATGAAAGATAAGTATGCGACGCCTGGATAGGTCGCGATGGGTTCAGGAGATGGAGGTAGTACTGTTGTCTTAGGGTTCGCCTGAGGGAGGTCTAATGGTTCAGGTTGGTCTATGATGGTCGATGAGGCTAGGCGTGGGCGCACACAAGGGATGGAATGTCGAAGGCGAACATGTGCAAGCAAGGTGGCAGTGTCGATTAATGGAAAAAAGACCGGAGCAAGCAGAGAGGGGTTTGTTTCGGTAATTAAGGTAATTAAGATTTTTACCATTTAAGATTAATATGCTAATTTGTTTATTAAGTAATTAATTTAATTAATTTCGGTTTGTAAATCGATAGCTAAAAATTAAATGACTTTGTATCCGAGGTCGGAGTTGCATGATCCCGGCAGTGTTGGATTCGTAAGGACGTAGGCTACGATCTGGGTTTTTTTAAAACGATTGGCCATTTCGAAAAATAGATCAAGGTGAGAAATTCCCACTCATTTTGATCGCGAATGTAAATTTTAAATAGCTAAAATTAATTATGGATGCTTTGTTGAATTTTCAAATTATTATCCGTTGAATGATATATTATATATAATGTATATATAGTAGTATATATTAGTAGTTGGATATATTTCCCGTTGTTGGAGCGGATGAGACCCTCCACGCCTAGCATAATCGCAGATCACCCTATATACCACGATATCCTCCTGTGGATGTAGAGAAACAAGTTGGAGGGACCCAACTGGATTCCTCAAATTTATATTGATTGTTTTTCATATATAATAATATATGATGTGTTAGAATAATCCGCTATAGATTATTGTTGTGATGTGAATTATTGGATGATATAGTAGCACTAGCCTAACTTTTGGGTATTTTTAGTACCATAAATATTATTTTTGGATTTTGAAAGGAACTAAAAGGAGATTTTGAATATAAAAATAATTATATCGAAATTTGGACTATTTTAAAAAGAAATTAATTGAATAAAGAAATAATTTGATTTTGGTTGTGCTTAATAAATTCGATGATTGTTTAAATAGGGATTTTTAAAAATAATCTATATAAAGGATTTTTAAATGATATTTAGAAAATGTAAAAAGAAGTTGAAATCGATATTAAAAATAGATTGGCAGAATTAATGGAATAATGGATTTATAAAATGAAATTTTATAAAGATGATTGTTTTCATAAACAAGTAAAACCAAAGGAGTAATAAATTTATAAACAATGTTTATAAATAAGGAAAATGATAACAGTTGCTAAATTGGGAATATAAAATTCATAGGCTGAATTTATATTAGAATATGAAAACTGGGTTGAGGAAAAAGTGGATACTATTTTTGAAAAGTGGAAATGGTTAGAAGAATCAGAATGAAATCGATGGATTGTGAATTGAGAGGAATCTATAAATTACTTGGTTGTTGAGATTTAAAAAATATATTTTATTACTTAGAAATTAAGTGTTTTTAAAAAGGGAAGTTTTATTTATCGAACTATATAATTTTGAACTAGTAGAATTGAAATACATCGAAAAGTGAATTTTTCAAATACTTAATATTTATTTTAATAAATCTTAATTTTCAAAATCAGATTTGAAAATTGATTTGTTTATCTAAAAATGAGTTATGGATGTTTATAAAAGAGTTTCGATATTTTACATTATAACTTGAACATGTTTTAAAAATAAATTATAATTCTTGAAATACTTATTTTATATATAATGAGAGTTTTGTAATGGTTTAAATTTATTTATAAATCTTCTCGAGGTATGGAAATGAGGTTTATTCAGTAGATGGATTTTATAAGAGAAATTCTCAACATAGGATTTGGTAAAAGGTAAGGAAGATTTCTGAAGTATTTAAATAAAAGTGAACTTCGAAAAAATGAATTAGGATTAATAAAAGAAGTAGAAAGGGGTAATTGGAATTATAGACAAGTGTTTTGACTTTAGAAATATTAAAGGAAATCAATTATGGAATCCCGGAACTTATAGAATTCATTATAAATGAGTTAAGAAATTTACAATATAAATTATGGAGGATTTTGAGAAAAGAGAAATAAATGGAACTTTCCTAAGTGTTGAGAAGTAAAGGGTTTAGAAAAATATATTTTTAAATATTTTTCTAAGTGTTGAAATCAGAGATGGTTTGAAATATCCTAATATGGATATAATTATTTGAGTTGCCTCAAATATTGAAAATTTGGAAGGGATTTGAATATATATCTTATACGGATATTTTAAAAAATAATTTTTGAAACATTATAATATGGGCATAGTGACTGCTTATGGTTGTTATATTGATAGCTAAATCACCAACTATTAAATATTGGCCAATTTCATTAATCGTTTCGAAGAGAAAAAGATCGGATTTAACTATCTGAAAACCACTTCGATCCGGTTTGAGCGTTACGAATAGTGATTTCATAAAGATGGCGATGACGACGCTCGATTTTTCCAGATCTAGGACAACTTGTATGGACAAATGTTCTCAGTACATCATCATTAGAGGACAATGAGCATTCTAAGTAGAATTGTTCTTGAAAGGTAATCGTTAGCCTCAAGCCACATCAACCGGGAATGACTAAAATAGGGGAGATACAGCAAAGCTAAGTGGGTCGCACCCAATTAGGGTATGTTATCACTTTTCTAGATACCCTTGGATATATTATAAATTATGGATATGGTTGTGCATGGAAAAAGTGAGTGCTTGATTTTAAAGGTGGGAACACCTAGGATGATAACATATTCGGTACTCTCCAAGTTAAGGGTATGCCGGTCTTGTGTTGGCAGGGGATCTCGGCAAGGTCATCGGTGCATTTTTCTAAAGGTGTATTGTGATGGGCGGTACCCCAATAGCCCAGTCATTGTATGAAATCCATTCTCCAATCAGTGTCGAATGGTTTTGATTTTGTCCAACTATGCGGAAACGTGAGATGCAAGCATTTCAGCTATTTTCTATTTACTTTGTTTAGACACTATTATAATATCAAATGATTTTGGTAAAAATGTTTTGGCTATCGGTGGGGAAAAACCCATCGTGTTTATGTGTGATGTGGCCTTACGAGGTACCTTTGTTTTTCAAAGGATTTTGATAACTTTAATAATTCAAATTGAGTGTGTTTTCTCACACTGTTTTTCCAGACTGACTCGGGTGTTATTTTATTATAATGCTCGGGTCAAATTGAGTATTACAGATTCAGGATAGGATGCTATGGAGCTCAGGAGACAAGCTGGATGACAGAGACGTATCTCCATACTTGATTTGTATTTCCATCGTATGAGTACAAGTTATTATAACTGTCCAGATTGATGTACTTTGATGATTGTAAGTATAAAATAGTTACAGATTCTTTTGAATAAAATTCTGTTATTATATATTATATTTTGTTCCACGGTGATTGTGAGATTCTGTTTTGTTATTTCTATTTTTTCTACCTTTTTCTTCTTCACCCCTAAAAATCGGTATTTCCGGCACTTGAATATTCGGCATGTTATATAGTGAACATATAGATGTCGATTTTCGACGGTCGAAAGTCCCGTCCGTAATAGTTGGTATCAGAGCTAAAGATTAAGAGAGAACCTTGGCTTTGGTGGGGATTACTCATTAGAGATAGGGTCGTTAGTATCCTAGAATGAGTTTGAGTGTATTAATAAATATGAGTACATATTTGTTAGCGAATATAAAAATGTTTTATATTGTGTTTATTTATCTGATGAGTGGCATACAAATTCCGGTTGAGTTATGGGATGCTACTAAATCGATATGAGTTTCTAAACACGATAAACTGACACAATATTGTTTTGACGTGGGTAAAGAAATAATTTTACCCAAATTATATTTTGATATAAAGGAAATAATTTTCTGAAAAATTATTATAGTAGATTGATGTGTTTGGTTATTATTATATAATCAAAACCAGATCATAAAAAATGGAATGGTTTATAAAAACCAAAATTAAAATTGTATAAGAATAAATTATACAAATGAGTTAAAACTATAGATGAATTCAAACTAGAATTTGGAAAATTAAATCCCGGAGATTTTTGGAAATATTTTCCAAAGTGTTTGAAGATGAATAATAGTACTATTACTTTGAATTATTTTTGGAATAAAAATGGTTTTAAATGGATTTTGGAAGCGATATAGCATTTGACTTGCTTCAGTCACTGGAAAATAATCCTGGGGATGACTGCAGCATCATCCGTATTCATTTTCGAGTTTCTAGGTGACGGGTTGCTACTACAGTAATTTGATATGGAGATTTGTGTTTGGTAAACAGGTGTTGTTTGGAAATTCCAAGGGAATTGTTTTGGATAAAAAAATCAAGTTGATTTTTGAAAGTTGTAGGAAATGATTTGTTAAAAACAGGGTTATATATATATATATACACATATAATTTCACAATATTTGAAATAAGAGCTGGGGTTTCAGTTCTGAAATTTCTAATTAAATGAGATGTGAAATCAAAAGAGAATAAGATTTTAAAATAAAACTTGGAAAAAATTGAACTTCCAGATGAAATTAAAATTTAACTCATGTATGTTGAATAAATTGGATTTGTAAAGAAAATTTGTAGGAATTGGAATTTAACTTAAGCAAAGTAAAGAAAATCAATAAATGAAGTGATTATAATAAATGGAATGAAATTAATAGAATGTAATGAGGTTAACTAAATATAAAAGCATATGAATATGAAAAAGTGAATTGGATTTGAATCATATTGAATTGAATTAAATATGTCAATGTGAACTATAAAATCGTTATATAACTATAAGTTATAAAATTAGATTGCATTAGAAATAATATCGAATTGAAGTAAATATAATTTTTGAGTTGTGAAATAATTATATAACCATAAGTTATAAATTTTGAATGGAATGAAATTTAAATGGAAATTGATGGAATTGTAAATAAATGAGTTTGTATAGCTTGTAAAATTTGAATTAATGGAATAAAAATATACTTAGGCTAGAAAGAAACGTATAAGTTTGAGTAAAAAAATAAAATGTGAATATACTCGAGTGTAGAATTAAAGAAAATGAGAAAAGTAAGTTGTAAAAATTAATACATTGGAAGAATGGAATGGTAAAACCAAAATACAAATAATTTGATATTTCAGTGAAGGAAACAATATCCAAACTTGAATTATAAAAATGAATTTGAACTCAAGTAAATTAAATGGAGTGATTTTTGAATAAAAATCGGATATTAAATACAAAAATGGGACTTAACTTGGTTGAATAAATTGGATTGTGGATTGGAATTGAAATTAAATGTAGAACTTGAGTTATAAATAAATTCGACTAAAATGTAAAAAAATTAAATATATTGGAAATATGGTCGAATAAAATAGAAATGGATTGAAATAGTGATGACTTAAGTTATTAATAAATTCAATTTAAGTATAAATAAATTGGATATGGCCATGGGTGTTGTTTAAAAAATCGAGCTTGAAGTACAGTTTTGAAATGGATTGAGTGAATGAACTAATTAAATTGCTTAGTAAATGAAATGGAATTTGATTGAATAAAGATCAATCTTAAATTAAAATAGAGTTTGATTGCGATGAACTTAAGTTATATAACTGAATTAATTTAAGATAAACGGATTAACTTAAGTTTTTGAATGAGAGCTTGGCTCAAATAATTTGGTGAAATGGTTATTTAATAAAATAGCATGTAAGGATTTTGAGCTTAATAAAATGGATTTGAATATAACGAATGTGGATATGAATGGAATATAAATAAATTGACTGAGAACCGGATTGAAATGGAATTACATTGAATACAAATTGATTCGGAGTCAATTTAAAATAGCTATAAACTGAAATGGTTATTTTATTAAATAAATATCACCAAATTTGCATAGAAAAATTTGTCATTTAATGGAAACGAAAGTAAATAAAATTCTGCGAATAAGTGGAAAGTGAACAAATTGATTTCTAAGTCAATTTGAAATGGATATGAGTTTATTTGGTATAAAAATGAATTGAATGCAAATAATTGGGTGTAAATCATTCGAATTGAATGAAATGATATATGGATTGATTGAAAGTAATTAATTAGTATCGAAACCATTAATTGCTTATAAATATATGTGACCATGTTTGATTATGAAATATTGTGTTTAACTAGTGAAATAAGTGAAATGTTATTGAATTTTCATGTTTATGGAACTTACATGTTTAAATTGAGTAAGTACAGGTATATGGAGCTATTTTGCTTGATTTTAGTCGTTCAAATTGCATATAAAATAAACTGGCATGCTTAAAAACACTAAATAAAGGTATGTTTTCAGATTAAATACCGCAAAATATAAATATTGATATATATTGTGTTTTCTGACCGTGTGGATCGATGTATATATTTTTAGCATTTCTGTCATATTGTACAAGGCTGTCCGTACAAAAAAGACACTGCCAAAAATATTTGAAAATTCGAAAAATTTTGTTAACTATAAAGGTTGATTTTGGAATTAAGTTTGAAATATTGATTGTGGTTTAAAAATGAAAGTTAAATGTTTTGGATAAAGCTAAAGGGTTAGAAAAGTGGATATCGTGTTTTAACTAATTGAGTTTTGATAAGTTAATGGGTTTGGAGCATTTTTTCTGCCTTAGCAATTTCGAGGACGAAATTCTTTTGAGGGGGGAGGAATGTAACGACCCGTATTTTTTATCATTTGGTTTTGAATATTTAAATGGTTTAAATATTAGATTTGAAATTATAATTTAGTTAGCAAGATTTTAAAAAACTGAAATTTCAAGCGATTTTACAAATTTTTGAAATCGTCAATTTAACCGACACGTTAAAATAGCGATCCGGGGCACAGTCTCAGAATTCGACGAAACCTGTTCCATTGGATCTATAATAGTGTATTATTATCGAATTTTAAATTTCATAGCGTTTGGAGTTAATGTTGGGTCGTGTGATCTAAAAAACGCCTAGAATAATTTAATTGAAACTAATTTAACTAGTCAAGTAAAAAACTATCTTCTCCATATTATCGAATTAGGCCTCTAAGCTTGTTCCATTAGGTTCGGAATAAGGGTATAACATTAGAGTCGCTAGGCGGTACGTCTCAAGAGGGATTCGAGATTCTCAAGTAGATTAATGAGATATTTTTAATAATAATAAAATTTTATATTACTGTCAGTCTAAGCCACCCTATTTTATGAGCAGCCGATAAGTCGAGCCACCCTATAGGATACAAAGCCGCCTTTCTTCACCTTTATATTGCATATGCCTCTTTCCTCTTCTTCGTTCAAAATCGAGGTCATCGAAAAAGAAAAAAATCATCATCAGTTCGATATTATAGAAATTCTCGTTCAAACACTCAATTCAAAAAAATCAAGACTGCCTTCCTCTTTCAAAATCAAAATGAATAAATAAAAAAAGGGGACGATAGTATAAAAAAATTATTAAAATCGTGAACGGTCTTGCAACTAGAGGAGAAGCTCGCATGCGCTGGTGGATGTGGAACTCGAGTGGAGCTCGATGGCAAGGTGGCAAAGATGAGCATCATGGTAGTGGAAATCAACGAGAGGGTCGAAGTCGCGATTAGGGTTTCATGCGTGGGATGTTAGGCATAAGGAGTAGGGCGCGAGCAGGTGATGGTCGGCGGTGGTCGAGATCTGGAGGTGAGGTCGCGGCTATAGGCGAAGAGAGACAAGTGCGCGGCACCTGGATGGGTCGTGAAGGGTTCAAGGGATGGAGGTGGCGCTGTTGTCGTGTGGTTTGCCTGAGGGAGGTTTGGTGGTTTAGGTTGGTCTATGATGGTCGACGAGGCTGGCGTAGGCGCACGCCGGGGATGGAATGTCGAAGGCGAACATGTGTAAGCAAGGTAGCAATGTCGATTAATGGAAAAAAGGACCGGAGCGAGCAGAGTTGGGTTTGTGTCGGTAATTAAGGTAATTGAAATTTTTACCATTGAAGATTAATATGGTAATTTGTTTATTAATTAAGTAATCAATTCAATTAATTTCATTTTGTAAATCGATAGCTAAAAATTAAATGACTATGTATCCAAGGTCGAAATTGCATGATCCCGACATTGTTGGATTCCCAAGGACGTATGCTATGACCTGGGATTTTTATGGAACGATTGGGCATTTCGAAAAATAAATCAAGGTGAGAAATTCTCACTCATTTGGATTGCCGAATTGAAATTTTAAATAGTTAAAATTAATTATGGATGCTTTGTTGAATTTATGAATTATTATCTGTTGAATGATATATTATATATAATATATATAGTAGTATATATTAGTTTTGGATATATTTTCTACCGTTGGAGTGGATGAGACCCTATATACTACGATATCCACTCCGAACTGGGATTGGTATTTTTTATGTTGTATTAACATCTGTGGATGCAGGGAAACAGGTTGGAGGGATCCAACTGCATTCCTCAAATTTATTTTGATTTTTTTCGTATATAAGAATATATGATGTGTTAGAATAATCTGTTGTAGATTATCATTGTGATGTGAATTATTGGATACTATAGTAGCACTGGCCTAACCTTTGGGTATTTTAAATACCAAAAATATTATTTTTGGAATTTGAAAGGAACTAAAAGGAGATTTTGAATATAAAAATAATTATATTGAAATTTGGACTATTTTAAAATGAAATTGATTGAATAAAGTTAATATTTGATTTTGGTTATGCTTAATAAATTCGACAATTGTTTAAATAGCGATTTTCAAAAATAATCTATGTAAATGATTTTTAAGTGATATTCGAAAAATGTAAAAAGAAATTGAAATCGATATTAAAAATAGATTGGCAGAATAAATGGAATTTATGAGGAGATGGATTTATAAAATAAAATTTTATAAACAAGATTATTTTTATAAACAAGTAAAATTAAAAGGAGTTATAAATTTATAAACAATGTTTACAAATTAGGAAAATGGTAGCAGTTGCTAAATTGGGAATATAAAATTCATAGGGTGAATTTATATTAAAATATGGTAACATGGTTGAGGAAAATAGTAGATACTATTTTGGAAAAGTGGAAATGGTTAGAAGAATTGGAATGAAATCGATGGGTTGTGAATCGAGAGGAATCTATAAATTAATTGGTTATTAAGATTTAAAAAAAAATATTTTATTACTAGGAAATTAAGTGTTTTTAAGAAGGGAAGTTTTATTTATCAAACTATGTAATTTTGAACTAGTAGAATTAAAATACATCAAAAAGTGAATTTTCAAATACTTAATATTTATTTTAATAAATTCTAATTTTTAAAATCAGCTTTGAAAATTGATTTGTTTATCCAAAAATGAGTCATTGATGTTTATAAAATGAGTTTCGGTATTTTAAATAATTACTTGAACATGTTTTAAAAATAAATTATTATTCTTTAAATACTTATTATATATATATATATATAGTTTTATAATGATTTAAATTTATTTAAATCTTCTCAAGGTTTGGAAATGGGTTTATTCAGTAGATGAAGTTATAAGAGAAATTCTCAACATGGGCTTTGGGAAAAGGTAAGGAAGATTTCTGAAATATTTAAATAAAAGTGAACTTCGAAAAATGAATAAGGATTCATAAAAGAAGTAGGAATGGGTAATTGGAATTATAGACAAGTGTTTTGACTTTGGAAATATTAAAGGAAATTAATTAAGGAATCCCAGAACTTATAAAATTCGTTATAAACGGGTTAAGAAATTTACAACATAAATTGTAGAGCATTTTGAGAAAAGAGAAATAAATGGAACTTCCTAAGTGTTGAGAAGTAAGGGGTTAAGAAAAATATATTTTTAAATATCTTTCTAAGTGTTGAAATAAGAGATGGTGTGAAATATCCTGATATGGATGTAAG
Source organism: Allium cepa (assembly GCA_030765085.1). Classification (NCBI taxonomy): domain Eukaryota; kingdom Viridiplantae; phylum Streptophyta; class Magnoliopsida; order Asparagales; family Amaryllidaceae; genus Allium; species Allium cepa. The sequence goes on from CM060932.1 coordinate 959,026,650, forward strand.
TATTTGAGTTGCCTCAAATATTGAAAATTTGGAAGGGATTTGAATATATATCTTATAAAGAAATTTTGAAAAATAATTTTTGAAATTATAATATGGGCCTTGTGACTGCTTATGGATGTTATATTGATAATTAAATAACCGAATATCAAATATTGGCCAATTTCGTTGATTGTTTCGAAGAGACCGGGATCGAGTTTAATTATCTAAAAACCACTTCGATCTAGTTTGAACGTTAGGAATGGTGATATCATGAAGATGGTGAAGACGGCGCCTTGGTTTGTCCAGTCCCAGGACAACTTGTATGGATGAATGCTATTAGAACATCATCATTGGAGGACGATGAGCATTCTAAGTAGAATTGTTCTTGGAAGGTAATCGTTAGCCTTTAGCCTCATCAATCCGGAATGACTAAAACGGGAGAGATGCAGCAAGGTTAAGTGGGTCGCACCCAATTAGGGGATGTTATCACCTTTCTAGATACTTTCAGATATATTATAAATTATGGATATGGTTGTGCATGGAAAAAGTGAGCGCTCGATTTTAAGAGTGGGAACACCTTGGGTTATAACATATTCGGTACTATCCATGTTAGGGGTAGGCCAGTCTTGTGTTGGCAGGGGATCCCCGCGAGGTCCTCGGTACATTTTTCTAGAGGTGTACCGTGATGGACGGTACCTCAGTAGCCCTGTCATTGTATGGAATACATTCTCCAATAAGCACCGTACGGTTTTAATTGTGCCCAACTATGTTGAAACGTGAGATGCAAGCATTTCAACTATTTTCTATTTACTTTGTTTAGACACTACTATAATATTAGACGATTTTGTGTTTTGGTTATCGTAAGGGAAAAAACCTTCTTTGTTTATGTATGACGTGGTCTTACAAGATACCTTTGTTTTTCAAATGATTTTGATAACTTTATTAATTCAAATTGAGTGTGTTTTCTCACGATGATTTTCCAGACTGACTCGGGTATTATTTTATTATAATGCTCGGGTCAGACCGAGTATTACAAACTCAAGATAGGATACTATGGAGCTCAAGAGATGAGTTGGATGATAGAGACGTATTTCCGTACTTGATTTATATTTCTGTTGCACGAGGACAAGTTATTTTAACTGTCCATGTTGATGTATTGATTATTATACTCCGATGATTATAAGTATAAAACAGTTATAGATTCTCTTGTATAAAAATCTGTTAGTATATATTATATTTTGTTCCGCTGTGATTGTGAGATTCTGTGTTGTTGTTTCTATTTTCTTCTACCTTTTTCTTCTTCACTCCTAACAATTGGTATTTCCGGCACTTGAATATCGGCATGTTACATAGTGAACATATAGACGTCGATTTCGAGGGTCGAAAATCCCTTTCATTACCGCTGGAACCTGATCTGGACTGAAAAAACATTGGTATCTAAAGCCAGAGGAAAGCTTGGATAAGACGCGAAAGAGAGATGTGTTGAATATGCATGTATATGATTTTTGTTTGATGATAATAAACATATATATTCATTTAAATGTATTTGGTAATTTACTATTTTAACATAGTTAAATAAATATTTGCTGAATAAAATGAATAACATGGAGAAATTCAAACGGATATTTTATTCAAACAAATATTTATTATAATTTTGAATAGCACAAATTTGAGGTCTCACTATATGCACAATTTTCAAACAATACAATTTGATTGCATCACAATTTTTCATTTACAAATGCCCTCACTACATATCACTTACCCTCGTATTTATCTTCAACTCTATTCCAGATTGATTCGAGCATCTGAGAATCTGCAAAATAAACACTAACGCGGTAAAACTGAAATAGAAAATATTATGCATTATAAAATAAAAATTGATTTTGAATAATTTTATTTGCCTCAGTTATTTGGTTGTTCGTCATCATTTAATTTTGAATTCATCAAACGTGAACAACTAATGACGTGCAAAGTGTGTCACTGTACATGCCATAAGGCCGTGCACACGGATATACACTTGATTAAATTACAGGGATAGGTAGCACAAGGTCAAACCCAATCAAAAGCCGGGTTCAACTCAAGCGCAATACAAATAATGTCACGAGAGAGCATAAGATCAAACCCAAGATTTTTGCTGGATTCAACTCAGGTGCGATTTCAAAAAATCAACATGAAGTTCAAAGTGAACCAAACAAAATTGAAGCAAATACCAAATCAGTTCAACACGAATGTACACAAACAAGTGCAGATTCAAGCATACAATATTCTAGTGCATTAAAACCACACAACAAGTACAATCTGATATGCAAATCACACAACAAGTGAATCAAGACCAGCTACCAACTCAATCAAGACCAGACTACAATATCAAAGTGATGATATGGATTATACAAGTAGCGACAACCAAAACGCATTTGTGTACACATGAATAAAACACAAGTCTGGTCACAACAAACGACAACAGAAACCAAGTGTATACAACAACTATACATGTGCATAAGGACCAGACTCAATGAAACAACACAACAACACTGCAGATGCAAGTAGACTCGAGTCACAATGCAGCTAAAACCAACAACAAGTCATGAGCCAGTTCATATGCAAACCCAGACTCGAGCACACATGTAACAGTTCAAAGTTTCAGCTGCAACACAACTCAAATGAACAAAGTGCAGATGTATACCAGACCAGGGATGAAACTCACAAGCTCCAAACTCAAAACAGCAAGGCAGAAGACACAAACCAACAAACAAAGCAATAAAACTCAAATAGATATACAAATGAAGGTGCACAGTGCAGACTACACAATCACAGTCAATGGTGTGCATATAGTTCATCGATACAACTACAGATGCACAGAAAGTATCAAGTGCGGAAAGCTACATGAACAAGTGTGAAAACTGCAGTAACTCGAAGCAACTAATCGGTTCAAACCAAAATCAAATGATATACAACAGTTTTGAACAAAGACAGAGAAGAAGCAGTTTTAAATCCATGCATCAGGAATTTCAAATTAAACAAAGTCAAGGCCGAAGTGAAAAAGGAACCAAATAGACCAATGAACAACAAGTAGTACAAGATCGAACCAGACTATATGTAATCTAGAGCAATAGCAGTTTCAAAATAATCAAGGCAAGTTCGAACAAATCCTCAAATGTCCGAAGTCAAAATAAATCAACATCGTCAGAGAAGTCAGAGCCGTGGAAAACAAGGAAAGATAAAGTCAAAGTCGTGATAATCAAGATAATCAAGCAATCAAATATATGAAATTGAATAAGTCAGAAATCATCACAAGCATCCATACGAAGATCAATTGCCAAGCATATGATTATCAGACGAATTCATGTAAAATATACGAACGAAAATTAAGGGGTTCAAACCCTGTTTAAACCCGGTAACATCATAGGCCAAAAGATCATTCGAGTTCAAGCATATCACAGATCACAACATCAATTAGGAACTCGAATCAAGTCGAGTATAGTATAAATCGAAGAAGGAACGATCATACCAATTTTCACAACAGATAAACTCGACTCAAATTGAAGGAGCCGTGAGCAAAGTAAAGAGATGGTCGATTGCTGATGCAAATCAGAGTAAAAGCCATTGTATCGAATTATAAGCAATCGACGACTTTAGTTATCCCAAAGCCCTAATTTTCGAGCAAAGGAAAAGAGGAACGAAGAGTGTAACGAATTATCATAGACAAAAGAAGATACAGGCTGATATAATATAAAAGGAAAAAGGGAATTACCTTTTATTTTGGGCCGACATTTCTGTTGGGCTTAATATTTATAAATTAGGGTTTTGAGTTATTTAAATTGCTTTTATTCTGTATTTCTTTTAAACGTTTGTAATTTTGTAGTCGTGTGACTACAGTACGAACTACGGTGGTGTAGTTCGAGAATTCGCAACTCAGTGGCTGAGTTGTAGCAGGGTTTTGAGTGTAGAGTTAGGTTAGTCGATAGCGGGTGTCACGAGTTTATGTGTGTAAGCGTCTGACAACTTAATTTCTAGTAGAAACCTTGGGGGCAGCACCTAGGCAGGGTTTTGCCTAAGCTGGGTAAACCTGTGTGTTCTATTTTCTACATTTTTTTATTATTCTGCTATTATCCGTGCTGCTGTTACACGACTATTATCTATGCTGAAATTATTTTATATACTTCCGCAATAAATTTTTATAATTATTATTATCACCATATTCAGCCCCGCTCTAGGGTGAAATCGATCCTACAAGATGAGCATGTCTGAAGCAATGAATGACAGGCAATAAAGTGGATTCGTGAAGCAACATCTGAATCGGTGTAGAAGTAGGTAGAAACCAATAGGAACATGTAGAAAAGAATAGTATGGTGGAAACACACATCTTGGAATACATGTTGTTGCAGACTAGAGACAAAAGTCGCATATGCTGCAGCAGTTTTGGAAATAATGTGACAAAGCAGCATACTGCAATAGATGTTGATTCAAATTGCCAAAAAAAATGAAGAACCGAAAACAAAGCAAGGAAAATGGTGGTTTCAAGGCAGGTCCTAGTATCATCATAAGTGACAAATTAATGATAATAGGACTATATTGTACTCATAATGCTTCTTTATATCCCATTATTTTTTACAAATTTCATGTATTTAGATAAGCTATGAGTATTTATTTCTCTAACATGTATTTATTTGTAGTGTTTGCCAAGATCAAGAAGATCAAGGGACATGGTTCTTTTCTTCTATAAATAAAAATTTTGTTTATAAATATTAGGATATGTACACCTCTTTTCTCAAGACGATAGTCTATGGTTTGCTATCTTCATTTGATCTACTTTTCAAATATATTCATTTGGTTAGTTGAACTAAAAGCTTATATAGTTAAATAATGCATGAGTAGCCATTGGTTATAGTACTGTAAACATTTCAGTGAGTCATACTACACCCATTCATGTATTTTCTATTTGGTTATTCGAGAATTTTTTATTATTCAATTCCAATTTTTAGCTATACATATAAGACTATTTATTATCTTTAGAAGATTTAGTATATCTATTTTATATATGAAGTCCCTATCCCAAACTAAACAAGGATGAAGGATAAACATTTCTACAACATTAGTTTTGAACTTTACTTTATTAGAGTTAAAAAGGTACGACATAATGCATTGGAAATTTCCCTAATAAAAGTAGTAGCAACCATGATTTTTTGTTACCACAGACGAAAGCAATTCCTTTTTGTCTTTAATTATCGTGTCGTTCAATATTCATTTCATACGTCTTGATAAAGTGCTCATTAATTATAGTGTTAACTACAGGAGCTATGAGAAAGTGTATTATTTATATATGATTACATTACGCATTAAATACTATGATACGAAAAATAACACCAACTATATACATAAGGCATGCTAGATAATATACAAAATACACTAGTAACTACCGGTCATTGATTGCAGGCATTTCCTCTGAATATATAAAACTCTTTGTTCATCATACCTACGTATTTATATTATACATATAGTTTTGTTATAATCCTACATTAATAAGATTTATTACACTAATATTAAGAGTTTACTAATAAACATATTCAACTTTTGAGAACCAAATTTGGTGAAATGACCCAAAAGCTGCTAAAATACTCCCACCTATCTACATTCTGTATGACAGCCATACATTAAACATTTGTCAATGTTCGTTTATAATATTCATATATAAAATTACACTATATAACAGCCTTATATATTGTTACTTCTCAATGCTTCGTGTCTAATATTCATCCATTCATTATTGAAACCAAATTATTGCCAATTCATAAACAAGTGTTCAGACCTTATTTAAGTTCTCCATATTTGATTTCTTCAACCTTAAATCATAACAAACATTGATCATTGATATTAAATACAACCAGTTTTGAAATATACATCAGAAAAATTTATTGGATACAATCATAACAAGTTACTCAACAAATTAATCAAAGATATATCACAATGAGAAATTATATTAGTAAATAAAATATATTAAATATAAAAGTGGAATATTTAAGCAGGACCTAGATATCCAAAGCATAAATTTATCAAGTGTTTAGAATAAACAATCAATTATTCGTAGAAATGGCACATTTTAGCTATAACATCAACACAGTGGTAGAAGGCCAAATGACTGGATAATCATTCAACAAAGGAGTAATAGAAGTGAACAGAGAAGAAACAAAAAAAATCCTATTACATTACAAGGTAATAAAAAGCGCAAAGGCATAAGCACAACCAAAGGTGATTATGAGAGTGAAGTAAATGATTTAACATGCACAGATGATGATAATAACATTTCAAATAAGGAAGTTGCTAGACTACCTCTTCTTCCCGAGTGGTTAAGAAATGCTATGGATATGGGGCAATATTCAGTATTGAATGTGTGTGTGTCTTAATTTGCAGGTTACTACTCAGCTTCGATCAATCATTGCTTGATTTGAAAGAACTTCCATCTTCCTAAGTTCTGTAATGTGAATGGGGGTAAGAATGTACCATCTTCATCAAATCTCGTTCAATTTACACACCAACAGCAAGGTAGTATCCAAAATTTCATCCAATCTACTATATTATGGAAAAACATATGAATATAATAAGATGTTAAAAAGGCCTAATTGATGTTTACTGATGAATCTTACAACAAATCATACAAAGCAAATCAGCCAAAGTAATGTTCAATCAAGCTAGAAATGAATTTGGACTAAAGGAACAATTCACATTAAGAAAAAGTCAACCATATAGTTCAAATCTTCTTAATAAACAATCAGCTAGGGTTCCTTCAGAAGACTCACTTATGTGTGATATTGTGAAGCGCTAGGCTAACTGATGAGGTGGTCGAGGGGAGGCATGCTGAGGTGATGCTAAAAGTGGTTAGTGTGCTATGGTTTTATGTTGAAGATGTTTCTTGTGTGGGTTCGAGAATGAGAGTGGGGTCATGTGACCTCACCAACCCTATTTTGGCTATGCCTCTGGAGGAAAGAGAAGGCAGAGGTGAAACCCTAAGCCAAAAAAGGGTAAAAGATGGAGAAGTTAGGGACAGAGGGATAAGGTAGCTTTTCTCAGGGATTTTCATGGTTTGATGTTTGTGGCTAGAAATTGAATGGTGGGAGAGAACGAAATAAATTAGAAAAAGTGTGGCCACTGAAATAATTTGTGATCCCGCCTATTAAATTGGTAGATAAAACATCTGTAGCGTGCACATATTTAATTTTTTGTTTTAGACCGACTAATGACTGCAAAGAATGTTCGAAAGCTGTATTTTAATGCCATTAGCGATAAACTTTCTTGTAGTGAGTATAGATTCACATGTTTGATGAAGTGACTCAAGCTTTAATGGGTATCTTCTATTTTCCAGGTCTTCGGAAGTCTATGATCACTCTGGGGTAGTTGGCACCCATAATATGCTAGGTGATTACATAGAAGGATAGTTTGAAGGTTTCTGGGGGTGCGATAGTTTTGATGAAGGATGATGTGCTCTAAAATCTGCATATGTTGAAAGAACCCACTATTATGACGACCGCCCTCTAACACAACGCCAATATTATCAAAATAGTGCACTTCAGTCATGCCCGATCAATATAGGACGATATCAAGGTTGAAAATGAAACAAATACAGCATAAAACATGTCGAATATCTCATCGCACATGGATAAAATATAATAACATAGATATAATATGAGAGACAATCATAACTATGTAAACAAATCATCAGAACATAGATCCAAAGAGTTATATACAAATGTAGTAGAGTTTATATAACAGAAATAAATCCAAAAAAGGTCTCATAACAAGAAAATAAGAAAACGCTGCTAAGGCTCATCGGTGCTGCATAGCGGAATAAGCATAGAAATCCATATAAGTATATAATACGAGACAGGTCCACCCTGCTCGTCCTCTACACAGCTACTGCATTACCTAGGACTATTATCTAGTCTACTCAACTAAGAGTACCCAAGATAATAAGAAGCAAAGTATAAAACCTTAGGTCAGACAATAGTCTTGTGTGAGCGGTAAACTAATCTCAAAATACAGTGCAGGTAAATATGGTAAGGAACAGAGGTACATGAATCATACCTGACCTATCCCCGTAACCGAAGAAATAGCAAATAACATCATAACATGCTACTGTACAAATAATATAAAGGCACTGTATACAAAATAAGGTTATCATCTCTCCAGGTATTACTATCTCCAATACCTAATCCCAATGATATCTCCAAGTGATAGTCTAGAAAGCAACTAAAGCAACCATAGTATCCACCGAGTAATCCCCACTACCACACCACGTGCCCTGAATATATGATTACCCGTATAGCCCCCTTACTTCCAGGGACTAATGGAAATCCTAGTTTTCAATCTACTCTCATATAAGTAGCCCAAAGCTAGATACGTATCTCATAACCCAAAGGTAGACACTAGACCCAAAATCACTGGTCCGGGGTATTCAGATCCACTCCATTGATTTATGAGCATTCTCACTTATGTTACCCATGTTTCAAGTATAACGAAAAAACTTCAAGTATCAATGATTCTTTAACCATACGTCCGAGCCCTCCTTTGCTCCATTTAGATCTGAGCCCTTCCTTTGCTTAATCCAGTTTCCATTATTCAGAACCCTTCACGTTCCTCATCCATAGCTCCCTCCTTTATCAAGCCGCTATCTTCAGTATTTACTCCTTTCATGAGTCACCAACCAAAGATACAAAGCTTTTATCATGCTGTTACATCGCCATCCAATACCCAAACGAGTGGGCCAACACTTCCAGCATGATCCAAAGAGTCCCTTGCTTCCTCTTTGTACAATCCTGACCCCCACACATTCACCAAAACAACTCGGTACTGAGTCAAAATGACTTGGCACCGAGTAATTTACTTAGCCAATATTGGCTATGTATATCACCATGCCTTTAGTACTTCCTTCTTAAGTGCTTTGGACCCCGACCATTCATCAAAAAAACTCAGCCCCCAATCCAAAGCATTTAACTCCAAGTTCTAGAAACAACTTGGCACAATACCTAACACTTAGCCAATCGTCTGAAACTTGCCTTGGTCCATCTCCACTAGCCAACACCTAGAGATCACCAAATTCGTCGACCAACCGAGCTATAGAAATGACTTGGTATCGAATTAAATGACTCGATACCGAGTAGTGCACTTGATCAATTTGGACTTGCGATTTGAGCTACTATTTCTCTCCATGCTCCAGAGCCACTCCTCCAAGTTTCATCCAATTCCAACCAACTTTGTCTTGATCTGCCAAATTCACCAACCTATCCTCCTAAGCATCCAAAATACTAGCAAACATCATCAAAGCACAACATATAAGCATAGAATAACATGCATATACATCCATTCATACTAGCAAAGCATAAGAATGTGATAAACAAACCAATTCTAATTTTAATCTATATATTACATGCATGCACATATATATAACAGGAGGATTACTAAATCATTTTTGAAAACCTTTTCAGAGATTCAGAAATTTAGATCATAAGCTTATGATAACATGTAATTAAAGTTATAAAAGGTTTTAAGGCCAAAAACCATGTTAAACCATGTAATTCTACCATATAAACATGCATAAGACAGTGAAAGGCATAAATCACTCACCAATTACCAAATTCAACTAATTCTAGCCTGGATCCAATGTGGACAGCAAGAAAAAGCAATGCAAATCAACCAAAATGATTATCTCTATCTTATAATTGATGATCTTCTCCTTAATTAGTGATATGGCAAAGATTAGACAGAAATTTATGTGATTTTGGATGAAATTAGGGTTAATGGGGTTTAGATCTGATTTGGAAAAGAGGGAAAAGTTTTAATTTGACAGCTACAACCCCCTATTTATGCAAATATCGAATTAGACCAATAGGAAAATTTATGGGCTAAAATTAATTACTCATTAATACTGGCCAGCAGCTCTCAAGACTTAAAAAAGGCATAATTTACTAACTGTAAGTCCGTTTTGCTATTACGACCGCTCTAAAAAACCGTCATTCAAAAGAAAAGGAATTGATTTGAGATTCTAATTCGACACCCATCAAAAGTTATAGTCCAAACAAGATTTCTAGGGTTAAAATGGTCACATAAAAATTCAGGAAAAATCATAGATGTGTATAATATCCCTAAGAGTCATATCCCAAAATTATAGAATCATACAACCTCATATAAATAAAATAAAAATATTTTATGATCCTTTAATATATAAAATACGGGTCGTTGCATTCTCTCCCTCTTTAGGAATTTCACCCTCAAAATCCCTAAACAAGTCAAGAAATAAGCAACCGTGGGTATTCCCACGCCCAACAACCATTTGCAACCATCAAACATGCAACCATGCAGTCAATAGTGAACCTACCTTAGCATGCGGAATACTAACCTATCTAATGCGATATACAATGGTGAAAGTGGATATGATAAACGATGGATCTTACCATTCAAAAAGCTCCAGACATGTAGTCCTTATGCTCTCCTTAGTTTTCCACGTACAGTCATCATCACTTTCGCTCCATTGTACCTTTGCAAGCTTCACCAAATTTCTCCTTGGCTGTTTCGTATCGCGGCCAATAATACGAATTGACCTACAAATTTCAAAACTTCTGGTTCTACCTCAATCTGCATGATGATCTGGTGTAATCATCATGCTTGAGTCATGCACAAATTTCCATAAATAGAATACATGAAAGACATTGTGTACACCCGCCATCTTCTAAGGTGAGTCGACCACATATGCTAACATCCCAATCCTTTCTATAGCAAAAAGGAACCTACGAAACTTGGTTCCAACTTCCCATTATTACCAAATCAAACCACATTCTTCAGAGGAGATACCTTCACAAAAACCATATACCTAATAGAAAATTCCAAATCTCTACGTCTTGTATCGACAAAGCTCTTCTGTCGATCCTAAGCAGCTTTTATTCGTTGCCGAATGATCCCAATCTTTTCTAAAAATTTCTCTAATCATATCTAGCCCAAGTAATCCTCTTTGGCAGACCATGAATCCGTATTATCCACTTTATATACAACTCTGCTAGCTTGGATATTGTTCTGCTTGACTTAACACGTATAAATCTAAGGCTCTTGGTCAATCGATCAACAACGATCCAAATGCTATCGTACCCTGTTTGAGTCCTAGACGGTCCATCAATAAAATCCATCGATACCCGGGTTTCTTTTGCTCTGCCTTTACCAATGGCAGTTCATACACTTTGAGATGAATGTCCCAATATCCTTCTTCATATATTCTTAATAACAGGTCTGCTTCATATCCTGTACATTTTATTACCTCCAAGATGTATTGTCAACCTAGAATGGTGGTATTCTTGCAACACGTCATCTCGTAGTCCATCAATATCGGAAACAACCAGTCTTTAATCCTTACGGAGCCAATCTTTGTGGTCGAGTCAGTATGGGTTCATATCCTCATACTTTACTCCTTTTACTATCTTCGTTATGATCTCCGCCAGCCGTGCATCTCGCTTTTAACTAGCACTAATCCTTTCTATTAGAGTAGGTCTGATCAACAAACTTGCCAACATATCGGGTTTCAGCTTGCAATGAGGCCTAGAATTATACCCAGCAATGTACTCAATCTGCTTCCATTCTAAGAACATTGCTCCTAAACTAACATGTCTTCTACTCAATGCATCGATCACTGCATTCCCTTTTCTTAGTGTATAGGAAATGTTAATCATAGGAGGCTAAGAACTCTAACTATGGTTGCTGAGAAGGTTGGGATCCTTCTAAGAGAAAAGGTACTACCAGGATTTATGGTCCGTAAATAGCTCAAACCTTTCTCCTAGCAGATTATGCTTCTACAACTTTAAACCAAAAACTATCACTGCCAATTCCAAATCATGAGTCGGATAATTCCTATCATGTGGCTTTAGCTTTAGACTAAAATAAACAACAACTTTTCCTTTCTGCATCAAAATTACACCGAATCGAGTACCATAGGCATTCGTATATACCGTCAACTCACATTCCCACTTGGAATAGTCAATATCAATGCACTCATAAACCTCTCTTTCAGACACATAAATGCATGCTCACACTTTGCGTCCTAAACAAAAGTCTAGTTCTTCTTTATAAAATTGGTCAGTGGTGTTGTTATCTTTTAGAAGTCCTTAGTAAAATGCTTATAGTATCTTGCCTATCCTAGCAAACTCCTTACGTCCGTAGCATTCTTGGGCCGGTTCCAATCTTGAACTGCTGCTACCTTCGCAGGATCCACTACTATACCCTATCCAGAAATAATGTAATCCAAAAAATTCACTTCTTTTCTCCAAAAGTGACACATAGAGAACTTCGCTCTCAACTTATGCTTCCTCAATACCTCTAACATAATCCTCAAGTACGTCTTGTGTGCCTCTTCGATTCTAGAATAGATCAGAATATCATCCATGAATATAAGTACGAACTTTTCAGTTGATCTCTGAAAACTCGATTCATGAGATCCATAAAGTATGTCGGAGCATTAGCCAACCCGAATGGCATCCGAACCACTCATAAAAACCTGATGGTGTATGAAACGCAGTAGTAGGCATACTCTTCTTTCCTACTCTAAGCTGGTGAAATCCTGTTGTCAAATCCATTTGAGAGAACACCTTCACCCCGTGAAGCTGATCAAACAAGTCATCAATGCATGAGAGTGGATACTTGAATACTTGCTCTTCTTCATTACTTTATCCAGCTTATGATAATTCACACACAACCTCAAAGATTAATCCGCCATAGCCTCAAATACTACGGTGCACCATACTAATACATACTCCTTCGAATATACCCTCTCCTTAATAGGTCATTCACTTGCACCTTTAATTTATTCTGCTCTCTGGGTGCCATACACTCAAAGGCATAACTATAGGTATGGCTTCCTTCATTGAGTCTATCTGAAACTCAATCTCTCTATGCGACAGAAATTCGGTCACTTCCTCAAATACATCGAATACTCTCTAGTGATAAGCATAAAGGACAACCCCTTTTGTGAAATTTCAAGCAAATATAGAAAGCTAACCATCCCCCATCCTTGGGTATGCAGCCAATCACTATAGTTCGCCCTTCCACATCCTTGATTGTCACCAATAGATTCTTACAATCCACTATCGCTGGATACTTCTTAAGCCAGTCCATTCCCAAGATAATCCCAAACTCAGTCAAATCCAAGACAAAGCAATCTCAAACAAAAAAAGCATCGATGACTCGATAACACTAGGCCACGACAAACCATGCAAAGGCTAGTAGAGCCTTCAACAAGGTTTGTCACAATCAGGGGTTGGTCTACCATCTCAGGTATCAATCCCTATATGTCTACTACGTCGCTGGATATGGACGACTGTGAATCCTCAGTATCAAAACAAAGCATGAATGGAAACATCTTTAATGGAAAACATACCTTGAATAACGACTCCCTTTCCTATCTCCTTCGTCGAGGGAGCACTTGACAAAGTCCAAACAACGTCCAAAGTGTATGTGACAATACTTCTTAAAATGCCCCGTCTTGTCACAATTGTAGCACTTCTTCTTCTTACTCGCTTTGCAATCCCTAATTAAGTGACCCTTCTTCTTGCACCCATAGCAAGTATGTTCCCACTTAGCTTTCTTCTGGCCATTTTTTCCTTAAGATTGCTTCCTCTTTCTGTTCAACTTTTTCTTGCCTCCACCACCTTGTTATAGTTTTGGCTCTTCCTTTTCAGTAGAAACGACAATAGCAGTTCTAGCATTTAAATACAGATTCTCATGATGGAGAGCTTCTCAACAAGCTTCTCAAATGGCTCATCAATGTGGTTTAGCTTCTCTCCAAGACAGTCATCTAGACCAATGATGAACTTCTCATTCTTTTTCAATGGATTGTCAATGGATGACATCTCATACTTTAATACAACATCAAATTCTACAACATACTCAGAAACTGACATCTCTCATTGCTTGAGATTAGTAAACTTCCTAAACAACACCGACTTTCGAGTAGCTAGAATGAACTTCTCTTCAAACCTTGCTTTAAACTTGTCCTAAATAAACTGATCTTCTGGAGTGGCAATGGTGATGGCATTCCACCAGTTCATAGCTTATCCTTTAAGCTATCTAGAGCCTTGTTTCCTCTTCATAGCATCATCCACCTCTATATCACTAAAGATGCGCTCACAGATATCCAACCAATCCTACACTTCTATGACTAACTTCATTCCATGAAATGGTTTTTCTCCTATAGTATAATATTTGCTCAATTTGAAAAAATCAGCCTTACGTGCTTGCAGGGGAGCACCTCCTCCAAAAGCCATACTAAGAGCAGTAGCCTAAACATTCCTCATCATAGTTGCCATCATAGTATTCAACATCGCTTAAACTTCAGGTCTAGCAGCTCTTGACCATGCTCCTTCCTTAAATCTCGAAGCAGAATTCCTCACGGTATTTCTTATATGCCGGCTCATTCTTAATCTGTAACAAAAATGATCAATCTCTCATAAAGAAAAATATGTCTATGGGGACCATGTGTATGTGACTTATATTGTATAATATACTACTATATAGCTTTGGAATCCAAAATATATAATAAGTACACAATATCTCGTGTGTATATATACTATCGATTCAGTCTAAAGTGATAATTCCTTCCTTATCTCTATTGGATCCCAATATAAACTCAGGTTAATTAGGTAACCAAAGCTCAAATACCAAATATGATGACCGCCCTACACCACCGACATAAATAATATCAAAATAGTGCGTTGCAGTCATGCCTGGTCGAAATAAGACGATCATTGATGTGCACATAAATGTGCATATTTTTACCACCATATTTAATCAATTTAAATTAAATAAATGAACATATCGGGTATTTCAACTTGTTTAATCCAAATTCAAATTATTTTCAAATTGTCACATATTCATCTTCATCTAAGGGAAAAATAGTCATTTTTGTGCATATATTAATTTTCTAAAATTCAATTGAAATTTTTTATGCTGTTTTGTAGGAATTTAAATTCAAATACAAGTAGCTTCATGAAGATATGCATGCACAAAAGGAAAAAAAGCAAATGAAGATGAAAATAATTCAAACATGTGAACATGGAGGACCCCACCTACACACTTATCTTGATTTTCGATTAGAAGCTAATGCACATGCTAAAATGCCATTAAAACTTCATGTACATTTAAGTAGAGGATTATTGAAGCTAATGATAACTTGGCCACTACACTTCCTACAAGGGCATTTTGGGCATTCCCCAAAAATATGCATTAGGGTTTCTAACTTGTATAAATACCCCTTATGTTTCATGTAACCCTCCTCCTTAGTCTCTCTTAGTTAGTTTAGTTTAGGCTTAAAATAAATAGACAAGCTCTTCTCCTTTCTTTTCATGGCTACTTAACCATTTCTTTTATTTTCATGTAACTTTCTTTTTTTTATATGCAATGTTAATTAGTGCTCTCTTTTCTTTTACATGCTTCTTTTATTTATTTACTTTCTAGTTAGTAGTTAGTTTATTTCCATGCAAGTAGAGTAGATTTTATTTTATGCAAGTAGATTAGTTCTCTTTTCCATTAGCTTTCATTTTCCTCTTCTTTTTGTTTTTGTTTATTTCATGTTGCTTTCTACTTGTGTTGATATGAAAACACAAATGAGAGGCTAATCCCTTCAATTTAAGGGTAATGAAGCTCTCTTGAATCATGTAGATGCAACATAATTTCTCATTTATGTCTCTTTTGTGTTTAATGGAAAGTTAGATGTTTGTATGATTTTGTGTTTAATATTGAGTTTGATAGCTTATGTTGTTTAAAACAAATAGGTTATGTTTAGTCATATGAATCACTAATTATCTCTTCATCTACATATGATCATGGTAATGGAAGTGGATTTAGAATCAAAATTTTATGGTCTATGTTTCTAATTCAATAGTTAATAAGCCATGCTTAAAATAGATTCTACTTTTAGTTTCATGTCATTTCCATCAAAGTTAGTAATTGGGTTAGAGGGTGCATTAAAGTTTGACGGTATAAGTGTGTTAATTAATAACACAATTAGGCCATGCTTATGATAAATGCATCAAATAATCTCACAAATGACTAAAAAGAGATCATAATTTCATTATGTTGACTTATGTGATCATGTGAGGGTATTTGCCTCTAAATTGCTCTTTAATCTCATATTTTTATTCTCCTTAATTTTGTTTGTTTTTATTTTCTTTTAGTAGTTAACAATCCATCGACTTTGGTTTAATTTGATTGAATAGAATTTTAAAATCTTAAACATTCCCTGTGGGTTGAATTCAAAATTTATCGGTGGTTTTCTAACTCAATAGAATTTCCACCGATTAACAAGTATTGGCGCCGTTGCCGGGGAATTGTCTTTGATTTTATTTTCTATTTTTCAAATTATTTGTTGTTTGATTTTTATGTGTTTTTGTTTTGTGCGTGTTTGCATTTGAAAAAAACTGAGTTGTTTGTTTGTGTGCTTGTTTTCTAGTTGTAGTCGCATTTGCATATCTAATTTTTATTTTTCTTTAAAAAAACATACACAATTTCATATAAAAATAGTTTATTGCTTTTCATTTTCATTCGCATTTTACTTTGGCATTTCTATACATTTCTCAATCCTTGCGATATATATATATATATATATATATATATATATATATATATATATTACACTGTTACATTGAAGTGCACATTATGTTGCACTGTTCCTTTTCTCAACCATTCCTCATCAACAGTGCAACTACAAATTTCTGCTGCATACATCCTATGTTGCCTAAACCAAGCACAGACAACTTTCCACTCCCCCAACAAAAGCTTCTAACTTCTCACCAACCCTCTGTTGCCTGACACACAAGGCCTCGCTGACTACAACTTGCCTCTACTGCCAACCATCCTTTCCTTGCTACAACTCTTCGACTCTTCCATTTACATCCATAACTCTTCCCTATAAACACTGTAATCACTTCACTCTTCTAAATACATCTGCAACTCCTCAACCACACTGCATCAATTCCATACCTCCTGAAATGCCAACATTCTTCCCACAGCCACAAACAAACTTGATCACCAACATTGCTACATTCTTATGCAACTACCCTGACCGAGCATCACCAAGAAAGCCATGTCAATCACAAACATAACACTTCCTCCTAACATCATCTATATCAAACCACAAAACAAACAGTTCCAGCATTACACAACTCACATTCAAACTCCCACTAACATTAACATTATCCAACCTCTGCAACAACACCAGACTGCAGTTGCCATCGCCACAGCATACCAAACCTCCCTACCTAACTGCACATACATTCATCCTCTTGCACACCACAGTCTATCATATCCTACAAACAGCCAACAAATACTTCCTGACCATAACATTTCCATCATCATCGTAACTTCTTGCCATTCAAGTCAACAACATCATCAGTGCACATATAACACCCAGCAAACCACCCTACAACCACATAAAAGTACCAGACTCCTTCATACACACCAAACAACCCATACAAAAACTTAATCTCATAACCGCAACCTCCAATCAACTTGCCTCATATCTGCCGCAAACATACTCAAACTTGAACCCAATCGGCAATTCGAACACCACCAAGTCAATCGCAGTCTTCACCAAATCGATAATCCATCACTTCCAAGTCACACAGGCACCCATTGCAATCCGCGAGCGCCAGACCAGAGCAACAACTCTAAAACCCAAAACATCCAAAATCAAGACTTCGACGTTGCCAATCGCCTCTCGACCAAAGTCCATAATTCAAGTTTGGGTGTTATTCGTTCTACTTTGATCTTGAAGTGGTATCGGAAATTGGTTTTGTTCGATTTTGATTTTGGTTCTGTTTGATCTTGATTTTGAAGAAAGAATTGAAAGTACATTGTGTGGGTTATTATTTTTTACGGGCTTGTGGGCTTTTGCTTTATGGTTTGAGCAAATTTGGATTTTCTTTTGTATAAAAACAAGGGGGTTTCTTTCTTTCCTTTATTGGGATTTTCCATTTGTTTTAGTCTTGTTTCTAAAAAAAAACTATGTATGTTTCTATTTTTATTTTTCAGGTTGCAAGAAATAAAGGAATTGCTTGCTCCGCTGCTTAGCTTACTTATAAAAAAATTGCCGCTTAAAATTTTTTTGCTGCTTTTAACCCGTATCTATTGTTTTTATTTGTCTTACATTATTGTTTGCTTGCATTTTAGAAAAGAAATAAAAAGTTTCAAAAAAACAACAAAAATAAACTCATTCATAGTTGCATTGTTAATGCACGTTTAATTTTCTCTTTGCATTTCATTTTTTATTAATAATAACAGTTAGACATCAATAACACTTAATTATATATTGACAAGTTGTCTTCTTTAAATAATTTAATTTCTCGGTATCAAGGCTAAGGTAGAGTAATAACCATTTACAAATATTACGGTGATTCATAAATATTATAGTGGTTGTTTCTCTGAAAGTACTTAAACCTTCGGCTGTATTGCTACGATGATTCGTGGTGCACCAATAAATCATGCCTGTTACCTGGCCGAGAACTATCTTGTTGATTTAAGATAGAGTGCGATTATACAATTTTGGTTTCACTTTGGATAAATAATTTTTAATTAGACCCTTGCATTCGTTTAGTTGCATTAGTTCATGCATATTTAAAAAAAAATTCAAAATCCAAAACTAAAAAAATTGTAAATATTTGTTAACTTGGTTAATTTTAAATCCTTTTCCTTTGAAAATTTTCAAAATCAAACCTCCAAAAAAAAATATTTCGTTTTTTATAAAATCAAAAATCCAAAAAAATATCAAATCTTTTCAAAAAAAAACCAAGATAATAAACAAAAATCCATTTTCCATTTTGAAAAATAAATTCTATTTGTAAATATTTTTTCTTTACAAAAAAAACCCAAAACGTTCTTGAAAATGCCTGAATTTCCATATTCACATGAATTTTACGATAGTTGTGAAAATCAATATAATCCACATAATTTTACACCAAATTCTTATGGATATTTCAACAAAAACTATTGTTTAAACGATTCAAATTTTGAACCACAAAATTTTTAAAATGATGACCAACCTTCAAATCTTGAAATAACATTTCGTCTTTACTTGAAATCACTACACAACAAAATCAAATGATAAATGAGTTGTGCCATTCATATTTGTGCAATAACTCGAATCAAAATTTTCAAAATGTTCAAAATTTGGATTCACTTTAAAATTCAAACAATTACATAACCCATGCCAATTCAATTTTGAACTCCAAAATGAATTTCGAAATCAAAGCGAAAATGTGATCCACTTTTCAAATAATTTTGGCAATGGAAATAATCTCGGCTATGATGTGATTGAAAACTTTTGTCTTCAACAATTTTAAAGTGAAAATCCCCATGTTAATAACCAAATATTGGATTTTGTTGAACAAAAGAGCGAAATTTATGATGATCACACGGATTCCTTGTTTGAAACTTATTTGAAACAACGTGAACAACAAAACCAAATCCCAACGTGTGACGAGTTAAGTAATAATCCATCTTTCACCAAAATCGATGATTTTCAAACAACTTTTGAAATTGAAAATGATGATCTTAATGAAGTTGTAGAAAACATGTTAATTGAGTTGGATTTCAATTCTTTTGAAGGTGTGGAACCAATTTAAAATTTGATCTTCCTTCTCTCGATTTAAAAAATTTGAATACAACAACTTTGGATTTTGAACTTAATATATGTGATGAAGTTGTTGATAATCCAAATAAGAAAGACGAATTCAACGAACACGATTTCTTTGGACTTTTTGAAAATGATTTTTTAAATTCTCAAGGGGAAGATTTAAATCACCATTTCAATTTGAAAATTAATAATTTGGAAAAATTTGTTGATGATGAGCCTGAATTTCAATTGGTGAAAATAAACTTGAACTTCAATCAATCGTTTTATCGACCCCAAAAATCATCAAAAATAAAACAACTCATACGATTTTTAATAAAACGACATTCGTTTTTCCAAATCAACATTCAACTTTGAAATCTTTTACGGTTTGGTTTTCTGTGCTTGAGCTGTGTCTCGCATAGTTGACAAGACAAATGAATCGGTCTTTGGAAGACCATTTCATTTACTTTTTAATAATATACTTTCTGATCTCGTGTAAATACCGTTCATCTTCATGTAGATATTGGTCATCTTTTTATTTTTGTTTTATTTTTCACTTCCACTTGGGTTGACTGCGGGGACACAGTCAAAATCAAGTGTGGGGGAGACTAATCTTCATTTTTTATAATTTTCATGGTTTATTTTTTCTTTTTCTTTATAAAGAAAAAACTCAAAAAAAATTAAAAAAATTAAAAATTCCAAAAACAAATTTTCTTTTGATTTATTTTTAAAGAAACATTATAAGATAAATATATGGTTTTTGTTCATTAAATTGAAATTTTTGAAAATTTATTTGTCTTAACAAAAATAAAAATAAAGTTTAGTTAAAAATAACGATGGTTTAACCAGTATATAGGAAGGTTCATATTGTAAATTATGAAATATTTATTAATTGAAAATCTTTGTTTTAGAAAGTGCTGAATTCAAATAAAAGGTATAACATTTTTTGCCTTCTAAGTTAAACGGTGCTAAGATGATTTTGGAAAAGTCTGTTTTCAAAAAAATGAAATAATAATAAACAACAAAACATTTGCATATATGTAAATATTTTCTATTAACACCTACCATCGATAGGTTTACACACTTGTATGTACCCTCGTCATGCTCTATACCTTTCTCATGTAAGCCCAAAAGGCAGTGCATGATCGGTATATCTGGCCTCGGTTTATCTGAGTTAGGTGTATGTATATAAAAATTCTTTTATTAATAATGCCTACAATCGATAGGTGTTCACACTTGTGTGTTCACTCTCCACGCTTTGAATTCCCCTCACATAAGGCCGAAAGGCAGTGCACGGGTAATATACCTGGCCTCAGTTTACCTAAGTTAGGCATATGTAAATATTGTTAATATTAATAATTCAAAATAAAAAATGGAGAGAGTAAGAATTAAAAATCCAAGCACTATTTTAACTTATTTGATTTGACTTGTTATTGAAAAGAAATGAAAATACCACTTTGATAAACTTTGATAATCAACTAAGGATCTATTTCATAATTAACATTGTGTTATCAACCGAAATAACGAGTTAAACTATAGTCTATTTGTTATGATAACTTTTTTTTTATTAGAAACTTTGACGAGTAAATGACTTAAATATCAAGATAATGACCAAAACCTATATCTAACTTATTTGTGTCAATTTGAAAGTAAATCTTTCATTTGTAAATATTTCCAAAAACTCGCATTCATCTCTTTGTAAATAAATCTTGCATTTTGTAAATATTTTCATCCTGCATTTGGATTTTGTGGGTAGTACCGCTAAAAACTCTCATGAGACAACATCCTTCTACTGGGGACACTAAGAGATTTAACGGCTTGTTGCATACGCTCAATGCAATCATGCTCTCTCCGAAAACAGATTTATCTTAGTTTTTCTTTATTCGAGGATGAATAAAAAGATAAATGTGGGGTATTTGATGTGCACGTAAATGTACATATTTTTACCACTATATTTAATTAAATTAAATTAAATAAATGATCATATCAGCTATTTCAACTTCTTTAAAACAAATTCATCAAATTGTCGCATATTCATCTTCATCTAAGAGCAAAATGGTCATTTTTGTGCACATATTAATTTTCTAAAATTTAATTGAAAATTTCTGTGTTGTTTTATAGGAATTTAAATTCAAATACAAGTGGCTTCATGAAGATATGCATGCACAAAAGGAAACAAAGCAAATGAAGTTGAAAATGATTGAAACACATGAACATGGAGGACCCCAACTGCCCACTTACTTTGATTTTCAATTGGGAGCTAATGCACATGTTTAAAGACTATTAAAGCTTCATGTACATTTAAACGGGGGATTATTGAAGCTAATGGTAACTTGGCCACCATACTTTCTACAACGGCATTTTGGGCATTCCCCAAAAATATGCATTTGAGTATATAACTTGTATAAATACTCCTTATGTTTCATGTAACCCCCCTCCTTAGTCTCTCTTGGTTACTTTTGTTTAGGCTCAAAATAAAAAGACAAGCTCTTCTCTTCTCTTTTCATGGCTACTTAGCCATTTCTTTTATTTTCATGTAACTTTTTATTATATGCAATGTTAATTAGTGCTCTCTTTTCTTTTACATGCTTCTTTTGTTTATTTACTTTCTTGTTAGTAGTTAGTTTATTTTCATGCAAGTAGAGTAGATTTTATTTTATGCAAGTAGACTAGTTCTCTTTTCCATTAGCTTTTATTTTCCTCTTCTTTTTTTTATTTATTTCAAGTTGCTTTCTACTTGTGTTGATATAATAACACAAATGAGAGGCTAATCCCTTCAATTTAGGGGTAATAAAGCTTTCTTGAATCATATAGATGCAACGTAATTTCTCATTTATGTCTCTTTTGTACTTAATGGAAAGTTAGATGTTTGTGTGATTTTGTGTTTAATATCAAGTTTGATGGCTTACGTTGTTCAAAACAAATGGGCTATGCTTAGTCTCACTAATTACCTCTTCATCTACATATGATCATTGTAATGGAAGTGGATTTAGAATCAAAATTTGATGGTTTATGTTTCTAATTCAATAGTTAATAAGTCATGCTTAAAATAGATTCTACTTTTAATTTCATGTCATTTTCATCAAAGTTAGTAAGTGGGTTAAAGGGTGCATTAAAGTTTGATGGTATAAGTGTGTTAATTAATAACACAAAGGCAATGATTATGATAAATGCATCGAATAATCTCACGAATGACCAAAAAGAGATCATACTTTCATTATGTTGATTTATGTAATCATGAGACGGAATTTGCCTCTAAATTGCTCTTTAATCTCATATTTTTTTTCTCGAAAGGTTTAGCTTGTTTATACTTTCTTTTAGTTAGTTAACAATCCATCGACTTTGGTTTAATTTGATTGAATAGAATTTTAAAATCTTAAAAATTCCCTATGGATCGACCCGTACCTGCATACGTGCTATATTCATACACCGTGCGCTTGCGGTATAAACTAAATTCAAAATTTATTGGCGGTTTTCTAACTCAATAGAATTTCCGCCTATTAACAATCATCAAAGTTGAAAATGAAATAAATACAACATATAACATGTCGAATATCTCACAGCGCATGTATAAAATATAATATTACATATATAATAGGAGAGACGGTGATAACTTTATGAACAAATCATCAGAACATAGGTCAACGGAGTTATATACAAATGTAGTAGAGTTTATAAAATGGAAATAAACCCAACAACTATCTTGTAACAAGATAATAAGTAGTTACTGCTAAGAGTCCCCAGTGCTGCACAGTGGAATAAGCATAGAAATTCATATAAGCATATAATACAAGATAGCTCCATCCAGCTCATCCTCCACATAGTTGTTGCATCACCTAAACCTGTTATCTATTCTACTCATTTAAGAGTATCCAAGGTAATAAAAAACAAAGCATAAAACCTTTGGTCACACAACAATCTAGTGTGAGTGGTAAATGAATCTCAAAATACTATGTAGGTAAATATAGTAAGGAATAGTGGTACACCAAGCATATCTAATCTATCCCTACAATCAAAGAGTTAGCACATGACATCATAACATGCTACTCTAAAATAACATAATGGTGCCCTACCAAAAATAAGGATATCAGCTCTCTAGGCATTCCTATCTCCAATACCTACTCCCAATGATATCTCTAAGTGATAGCCTAGAAAACAACTAAAGCAACCATAGCATCCATCAAGCAATCCCCGCTATCACTCCTCGTCCCCTAAATATATGATAACTTATATAGCCTCCTTACTACCAGGAAATAATGGATATCCCAGTTTTAGTGTACACTCGTATCATATAGCCCAAAGCTAGATATGTGTCCATAGCCCAAAGTTAGACATTAGACCCAAAGCCACTGGTCTAAGGTATCCAGATCCACTTCAATGATCCATAGGTGTCCCCACTTATAATACCCCTACTTCGAGCATAACCGAAAATACTTTGAGTATCAACGATTCCTTAGCACATACATCTAATCTTTTCTTTACCCTATTTGGATCTGAGCCTTTCCTTTGCTCAATCCAGTTTCCATTATTCAAAACCCTTCACCTTCCTCATCCATGGCTCCCTCCTTTATCGAGCTGTTATATTTAGTATTTACTCCCTTCATGAGTCACCAACTGGATATACAAAACTTTTATCATGTTGTTACATCTCCATTCAATACCCAAGCGAACAAGCCAACACCTCCAGCATGATCCACAAAGTCCCCTGCTTCCTCCTTATACAAGCTTGATCCCTACACATTCACCAAAATAACTTGGCATCGTGTCAAATGAATTGGCATCGAGTTGTTTACTTAGCCAATTTTTGCTAAGTAAATAACTCCACCTCTTATACTTCCTCCTCAAGTGCTTTGGGCCCCGACCCATTCATCAATATAACTCAGCCCCCAATCCAAAGCATTCAACTCTAAGTTCTAGAAATAAATCGGCATAATACTCAACATTCAGCCAATTTTCTGAAACTTGCCTTGGTCCATCTCCACTAGCCAACACCTACCTAACCGAGATATAGAAATGACTCGGTGCCGAGTTGAGCACTTGGTCAATTTGGACTTAGGATTTGAGCTATTGTTCCCTCCATGAGCCTCTCCTCCAAGTTTTGCCTAATTCCATCCAACTTTGTCTCTGATTTTCCAAATTCACTAACCTATCTTCCTAGAATCCAAAACACTAGAAAACATCATCAAAGTAGAACATACAAGCATAGAATAACATGCATATATATATCCATTCATATAGGCAATACACAAGAATGTGATAAACAAACCAAATCTAATCTAAATCTACATATTACATGCATGTATGAATATAAATAAGGATAATTACTAAATCATTTTTGAAAACCATTTCAAAAATTTGCAAATTTAGGTCATAAGGACATGATAATATGTAGTTAAAGTTAGAAAAGGTTTAAGGCCAAAAATCAAGTTAAACCATGTAATTCTTCTATATAAACATGCATATGATAATGAGAAGGCATAATCCATTCACCAATTACCAATTTTAACCAATTCTAGCTTAGATCCAATGTGACAGCAATAGGTAGCAATGCAAGTCAACCAAAATGGTGATCTCTATCTTCGAATTGATGATCTTCTCCTAGTTAGTTATTTGGCAAAGATTAATGTTATTATTGATGAAATTAGAGTTAATATGAGTTTCGATCTGATAGGGGGAAGAGGGAAAAGTTTTAATTTGACTCCTACAACCCTCTATTTATACTAAACTCAAATTAGAATAATGGACCTACTTATGGGCTTAATTAATTACACACTAATACTGGCCAGCAGCTGTCGAAACTTAAAACGTACATAATTTTCTAAATGTAAGACATTTTTCCTATTATGACCACTATACAGAATGGAAACTATTATCCTGAAGGAATGGAACTAGTTTGGGATCCTAACTCGACTTTTATTAAAATTTGTAGCCTAAATAAGATTTCCTTGGTCAAAATGGTCATATAGAAATTTAGGAAAAATCATCGGTGTGTAAAATATCCCTAAGATTTATATTCCAAAATTATAGAATCATACAACCTCATATATATAAAATACAAATGTTTTACGATCCTCTGATATGTAAAATATGGATCATCAAAAATGCTTGGAGAGTCACGTGTTGGGGTTGATAGTTTATTCTTTGACGCCGCCAGATTTTGGCATCTTGGATTGGGTTATATTTTGGTAAAGGTCTTGGTGTTTCTTTGTATATGAAATATGATCAAAGGAGAAAGCTACAAGTTAGATTTCATCTAGGAGTGTGTATTGGGAAAGCAGATGAAGTTACCTTTTAGAGTTGGACTTCATAGATCAGAGAGAGCGCTTGATTATGTGCATACAGATGTTTCCAGTAACAACCCCTTCCATTGGGAGAGTAAAGTATTTTATTTCCTTTATTGACGACTTTTCTCTGGAAGCATGGATGTAAGTGATGGAGGCCAATCAGAAAGCTTTCAGATGTTTAAAGCTTGGAATGTGCTAGTTGAGAACCAATCAGGTTGTAATTTGAAGGTGCTTGGACTTAATAACTACGACGGATTTATCTCTTAGGAGTTCCTCGATTTTTGCAAGTAGCATGGTTTTAAGAAACATTTCATTACACTTGGTGATCCGTAATCCAATGAGGTTGTTGAGAGGATGAATTAAACTATACTAAAGAAGGACCGTTGCTTGAAATTAACAATGGATTTATCAAAGGTCTTTTGGGCTGAAGGTTTATCGACTGTAGCGCATATTATCAACTGAATTCCATGGTGAGTCGTAGATGGTAAGATTTAAGAGAAGTGGAGAGGTAAAGCAGTGTATCTTGGCTATTTTTGCCTTTCTGGTTGTCCTGTGTATATGCACCATATAGGTTACGATAAATTGGAGGTTGATATAATGGCATAATTATGGATACATAGATGGAGTCCAAGTGTATTGCATTTGGAATTATGTTAATAGGACGATTATGCATTCCAGGTATGTTTTGATGAGTCTTCAATATTCAAGTCAAAGTAAGATTTACCCAGCACATTAATTGATTCTAATAGGCCAAAAGAGATGAAAGAAGCTCCAATATTGCAGCCTATAGTAGAGTTGTAGTTGTTGTTGACAGAGGTGAAGATGTAGTTGATGAGACATCACAGAATAGTCTATAAGTACCTTCTAGTAGCGTTGGTGATGTGCATAAAGCTAGAGGAAGTTTAATTCAAGATAGAGCTGAAATGAGTTTAGGCACACCTACTCGAGCTGGTCGTAGGATTATTAAGTCACTTTAGAGATATAGTGATTGGTATTATGCGAACTTAGCCTTGATGATAAGTTTAATTATGCTCTACACGTGGTTCATGATGAGCTATTTGACCTTGAAGAAGCCATGAAGCCGAGTGATTACTCACAGTGGATGTGCACTATGAAAGAGGATTCTGGGTCGTTAAAGAAGAACAAGACATGGGAATTAACCTCATATAGGAAGTCGAACCATAGGTGGTAGATGGACGTTCAAGGTAGCATATGATGGGTGATACAAGGCCATATTAGTTGAAAAATGGTTTTCATAGAGAAAGGGAATGGAGTATTATGATATTATTGCTCATATAATGAGATCTACCTACATTCGAATTTTCCTTGTTATGGTTTACTCATGACTTTGAGTTGGAACAACTTGATGTGAAGACCGCTTCTTGCATGGTGACTTAAAGGAGACAATTTACATGATGTGGCCAGAAGGATTTGTTGTAAGTGAGAAAGAAGATTGGGTTTGCAAGTTGAAGAAGTCTCTTCATGGACTTACACAGTGGGGCAGTGGTAAAAGAGATTTGACTCTTTTGAGCTTTCACTTAGTTTGATTGTAGTATCAAAGACACTTATTTGTATTTCAAGCATTTAAAGAGAGGTAGTTAGGTGTATTTACTCTTGTATGTGGATGATACGTTGATTGCTTCAAAGGATAAAGCCAAAATTGATAAATTAAAGTTGAAGTTGATGGCGATATTCGAGGTGAAAGAGCTCGGGGAAGCAAACAAGATTTTATATACATAAATCTAAAGGGATAGAAATAGGACTTTTGAGGCTTGCTTAAGAAGAGTATATTCAGAAGGTGCTTGCTCGGAGAGCAAATGCAATTAGTACACTCATGCCTCTATACATACAGCTTTCTGATAAGGCTCTCTAATCTCAGAGAAGGATAAGGCCTACACGGAGAAGGTAGCCTATGCAAGTGTAGTTGGTAGCTTTATAGATGATATGGTTTGATCTAGGCCTAAAATTGCATAGGTTGTTGGATTGGTTAGTAGATACATGGAAAATCCAGGAAAGAAGTATTGGAAGATGGTGAAATATATTTTTAGATATCTTAGATGAACTTCAAAGTATGGGCTTGTTTTTGGCGTTGGATAGAGATGTTACCTTGGTGGGATTTGGTGGTTCTGAATATGTCAATGATAGAGACCAAAGGAAGTCAACCTCAGGCTATGTGTTCACTTTTAGAGGGATGGCTATTAGTTAGAGAGCGAGGTTAAAGACTATAGTTTCTTTGTCTACTATGGATGCATGGCTTATTGCTACTTTTGAAGTGGCTAAGGAGGCACTCTACTTGAAATGGTTAACATGAGATTTGGGCTTGGTTTATGATGAACTAGAAGTGAGTTGTGATAGTCAAAGTGCAATTCACTTAGCTGAACATCTAGCCTTCAGCTTGAGGACGAAGCATATAGAGGTGAGAGTCTTTTCTTAACTCGATGAATCCACTATGCTAGAAAGTGAATTAGGCAACAGTGATCACACAATATATGGTAACTTTTCTATTATTCCACTTTTTCACATAACATAAGGAAAAATCTTCAATAATATGGCATAAAAGTGATTAAACAACATTTGTTGTCAGACAATATTTATCTATTATTTGATTGAAGTTATCAAAAAGTTTAGTTTTGGCTCCAAATCAATATTTTAGTTTCCCTCTCAATATTTTGGTAGTTGTGTGTTGCTTAATTATTTCAATCTTCTCCAACTCTCAAAATCAAATCAGTAGAACCCTTTAAGCCCAAAATTAAGTTTTTTATTTTACTTCAAGCTCGCATTCATTTCCATGCCATCTTCCTTTTGTCTTCGTTCTGATATAGGGTTTTTAGATCGAAAGCTACCAATTGTAATTTGAAGTGCAAATGATACTCTTTTTTCTCTAATGCTTTCATACTTCGATTAGCGGTGATTTATTGTGCGGCTGCTTTCTTTGTTAAGTTGATTGTTATCGATTTAGTATGTTTATAAATTTTGCCCCTTTTCAATTTTATGCTCGAACTCGATTAATTTTTCAAATGATGATATGGGTTAATTTATAGGGTTTGAATCCTTATATTTTTCGTTTTGAAATTCCTAAATAAATTTCGAATATATTTTGGATGTTGATTTTACTGACTTCGACCTTGACTTTTTCGTTTTTTGATTTATGATTTTGAACAGATTCATTTTTTTGCTTTATATTCTGCGATTCCAATTTCAAAATTTTTGATTTCTTTGCCGAAATGCTTGTGTTCGTGAATGTGTGCACCTGCTTGTTGCACCTTGCTCTTAATTACCGCATTTGCATATGTATATGCTGCCTATTTATGTATACATATAAACATATCAATGCGATCATTTTCTTGACCTTGTCCATGTTGATCCGCATCATGATATTTGCTTGACTTGCACCTTGTTGCTTGATCTTGGTTGGGACTGTGATTGCATACACATGCATATTCTACTTGCATTTAACTTTATGATTGTGTACATTTGTGTACTTTGATACAATTTGTGTTGTCTGAAATCTAAGCATCTGGTTTGTTCAATCTTGTGCTTGTCCCATTCCTGTGTGTGTATCATGATACCCTATATGCATGTCTTGATTCTTGTTGAACTTGCACCCGTGTTGGAACTTGTATGGTCTCTCACTTTTTTTTCTTGTATTTGCATGACTTGTTTTTTCTGCACTTGAGTTGGGCTTAAACTTTCTTAGCCTGACATTTTTATATATGGTGCATCTGAGTTGAGCCCGAGGAGGCTTGGGCTTGACCTTATGCAACTGTCCACAAGATTTAATCGATGTCCGGCATGTTGATTAAGTTTACCCTGTATATTTGTTTCCTGGAGATTTGACCAGGCAACTTGGTACTTGGAATTCTAAACCTTCGGTGCCAGAAGAACTTCCGGCATATAAAGAACGGTCGGCATCCATGAAGGTTCGGCATGAATCGTGTTCGGCACCCCGAGACCGTTCGGCACGAAGAAGCGTTTGACATTAGATAGTGTTCGACATCAAAAGAGCGTTCGGCATTGGATAGTGCTTGGCATCTTGAGAGCATTCGGCATTGGATAATGCTCGGCATCTAGAGAATGTTCGGCATTAGCTATTGCTCGGCATTTAGGGTGTCCGGCATTAGCTTTTTT
Organism: Allium cepa; assembly: GCA_030765085.1. NCBI lineage: Eukaryota > Viridiplantae > Streptophyta > Magnoliopsida > Asparagales > Amaryllidaceae > Allium > Allium cepa. The sequence continues at coordinate 959,056,674 of CM060932.1, forward strand.
GGGAACACTGGGGAAACTCTGCCGCATTCAACACTCTTTCAAGACTTAGTCTTTGGTTTTGCAATTGTATTCAAGTAATTAGAAACGGATTGTATCTGTAATCAATTATCAAGGAAATCAATAGAAATCAACTTCAAAGTGGACGTAGGTAGTTACGCCGAACCACTATAAATTTGGTGTTCTTGTTCTCTGCACTGAAATTTACATATTTTTCTCTATTTTAATTTACTCTCTTCATTAATCTTTCTACACAATCTCTCTAAGGGTGTTAGTGACCAATTTGGTGCTAACATTTTGGTGCTTTCACTGAGAATTGAATTCTCAGGCTGTTAGGATCTGCTTTGTAGCTACTGGATTGCATAAATCCTCCAGAGGAGATCCAAGATCATTGACAAGACATCTGTTGATTCTATTCAGAGTTATAACCAACAACTCTACCATGGGAAGACCACGAACCAGATCGGCCTTCCATAACGCAGATGTCCATGAAACTACTAGCGTACAATAAGTTGGACCTAGAAATCAGCAAGCAACAAGAGGTGCAGGGCCCTCCACCCAAAACCAAGCGGAAGTCGTTTCCCGAACAGAGTTCAACGACTTGATAAGAGAACTCAAGAAAAGTAGAAGGCAACTTGCTGAGCATATTCAAGCCAACACTAACCTCATGACTCAGCTCGTCCGGCAACAGCACCAGAATGCTGGAGGCAACTCTACCCCTTATTCTGAATTTGACAGTTCAACGTCAACTGACGAACCTCCTAGGCGTAGACGCCGTAAGGATGAAGGGGCACAAGCAAGGCGTTGGGAATCAAGCCCGTGAAGAGACCGGACACCCGAATTTCCAAGACCTAAATCAGGCGATACATCAATTCGCACGGTCTTGTGGAACGGAACCCAACCTCCCATCCTCCATACAAACTCCAGACTTAATAGCTATGGTCAGGCAGTTGATGATAGAAAACCAAGGCTTGACCAATGAAGATTGGGGAGTGTCCATAAGCCATACTCCATTTACGGATGGTATCTTGTAGGATGAGTACCCTAAGAAGTTAAATATGCCGACTATCCCAGCCTACGAAGGGAAGACTGATCCCAGGCAGCATGTGATGAGGTAAGGATGGATGATGGATTCTGCAAGAGCTAATGATGCAACAGGTGCTTCCCAATCACCCTGTCCTGAATTGCCACGATGTCGTTTACTCGACTTCCCCCACGGTCTATATGTAGCTTTGACGAATTGGCAATGAAATTCATAGAGCAATTCAGGATACATACCACCTAAAGGATGTGATGTCCTTATCAAGCATAATCCAAGCTCCGGGAGAGTCATTGAAAGCATACCTATAGAGATTTCATGTTGCTGCTACCGGAGTGAGCAATCCAAATGACCATGCAATTTTGATGGCGGTAATGCGTGGAGTGGATCTAGACTCTGAATTCGGAGATTGGTTGGAAGGAAAGCCTCCAGCCACGCTGGAACGTTCTTACTCGAAAGCCCATCAGTTCATAAGAAGGAAAGAATCCCGATGGACAAGACGAAACAAGGTACCAGGTGTAACAACCCGCATATTTGTCGATTGTATATTTAAATATTTTATTTAAATATTTTATCGTTCATCGGATTTTGGTCCGAAAAGCTACTTTTTGCAAACCGTCGAATTGGGACTCGAGACCACCCCCATTGAGTTCAAAATGCCGTTTGCGACCTTTATGAGTATAAGCTTCGATATGTTTGGAGAAAGTTGATTTTTGCTACTTTTTCCCGCTTATGACTTTGGTTTGGACTGAGCCACTTATGTATTCAGTCCCAACCCCTTCTCCTCTTCATTACTTCATTCCTCATTTCCTAATACTCAAGATTTTATATTAATGGAGAGTGGAAGAGGAAATTAAAACTCCAAACCCTAGTTTCCTTTTGCAAATCAAACTCTAGCTCCAAACTAATAGAAGAACCCATTGGTAAGCTTCTCTTAATCTTCTCCAACTCATTCTCTCTTTGATTTCAGAAAATTCCTAAACCTAATTTGGGAAATATTTCTCTTTTAAGCTTAGAATCAAGCTTCTTGAGTTGGGATAGAAGGTGATTGTTCTTGCCATTGCTTTCGAGCTTCTTCTTCATTGATTTGGGTTCAAATGTGAGATTTTTATCTCACATCTTAGTCTATAATTATCTTCGATTGTTAGGTATGAATTCCTAACACTTATTCATGTGCAATTGATTTTTGTTTGGATTGATTTCGTGTATATTCCAATTTTTGGTGTTTTGGTCTAATTTATGAAAATCCTATTATGGATATTTGGACATTGATATTTGAGGCGTATCGAAGAGCCGTTTAGGCTGGGTTGTCGTTCGACGTAATTCCTTAGTCATCGCCATTTGCTCGTTCGATCGTTTCCGATATTCGTTTGGCCATTTTAGGCCTAGGTTCAGGGAATGCCCTGAACCCCAGATTCAGACGTCTGAAACGTAATATTCAGACGTCTGAATATTGTCTGGGAAGATTTCTATTCCTAGATTCAGACGTCTGAATATAGGGTTTCAGACGTCTGAATTGGCTTATTTTCAAACAGAAAGAAAATAGGCTAAAATATGCCTATTTCAGACGTCTGAAACAAGTGGTTCAGACGTCTGAATCGTGTTCTGGAAATTTTTATATTTCCAGATTCAGACGTCTGAACCACTTGTTTCAGACGTCTGAAACTGCTGTATTTTGCCTATTTGCCTATTCGTTTGAGAATTCCAATTTAAATCGATTCGTGATAATCCTATTTGTTGTTATCATCTATTATGACTTTGATGACTCTTTTTAGGGATTTTTGAATATCCATTTCGATGGATTCTTTATCGGTTTCGTTGGATTTTTATTCACATCTTCGTATGTGAATTTTAGTGATTGATTGTTCCTACAATCTTCTTTGTGTTTTGTCACTTTAAAAATATAAAGGTTTTCTATACTAGTAGTAAATATCAAAACTCTTCCCTCAAACGATTTCAATACTATTTTAATATCAAATTCGTTTATAAAACCGTTTTCCAATCTATTAGTATATATAAACCTTTGCCTCACTCGTATGAGAAATTGAATTAAACGGCTTAGTAAAACAAGTGGTATGAAACGCTTGCGTTTGCTTCGTCGGTTAATTCTTAGACTTGTTCGATTGAACCTCTTGTGACAATTTTCTAGTGAAGATCTACAGTTTGTTCGTAAATATTTAAGTTAAGCAAGTGGTTATGGGATATGAAGCTAAACTCATATATTTACTAGCTTAGTGTAATTGACACTTCTCGTTGATCATGACGATCATTTTTATGGTTTAGGCTAGCATTGTGCGATGTCTCTTTGTCCACGTGGAGGACTATACGTCGTTTTTACTGAGCTTCGGCTCACCAGGAGGAGCTTCGGCTCAAAGTCCGCAATGGGGGACTATACCCTGTCACGAGGAGTTTCGGCTCACCAGGAGGAGCTTCCGCTCAAAGTCCGCAATGGGGGACTATACCCTGTCACGAGGAGTTTAGGCTCACCAGGAGGAGCTTCGGCTCAATGTTCGCAATGGGGGACTATACCCTGTCATGAGGAACTTCGGTTCACCAGGAGGAGCTTCGGCTCGGCGTCCGCAATGGGGGACTATACCCTGTCAGGAGGAGTTTTTGACTCACCAGGAGGAGCTTCGGCTCAAAGTCCGCAATGGGGGACTATACCCTGTCTGGAGGAGCTCTGGCTCATTTTTATGGATTGGCCATCCTTTTTATTGTGATTTCTGGATTTCGTGTGTTGATTTCTGGAATTTATGTTTCACCAACTTTTACGATGGCCATTGATATATATGTCAATTAGTGTGGCTTGGTGAATGAAATTAGGAGTATGCCATTCCTTTTTATCTTGAGTAGATTATTGTGATATTGATTAATCTCTTGTTGATTTTCAGTTACTTATTTATCACAGCTTAGCATTGTGATTATTATATGTTTATGTCATATCTCTTATTATATATCACTTCATCTGATATTTATAGCTAGACTGATCCGTTTATTATTTTCTTCTTAAATAATACTCGGGTCAGACTGAGATTTTACAGGTGCTTCTGCTTGACTCCTTATCGGACTTTCATCTGATCTTTTGGCTAACTACTCTAGATTAGTAGTTTTTGTTGTATACATTTGAGATACAGACTCTATGATGTATACTTATTCTTTTGTCTAGCACTTGTATCTATTCCTTTGTATTATTGTGGATCCTTTTGACCACTACTCTGATGAACACTTTCATGTGTTATATTCATATCTATTTCCGCCTTTGTGATATGAATTGTCTTGACTGATTTGTGTTATGTTTATTTCTATATTTGTTTCCGAAGATTTTATATAGCCACTGTGTGATAGTTTTGAGTTTGTGTCGGCATGTCGGATTTCCACTTGAAAAGAATTGCATGTTATACTATCTGACATATCGTGCTCGCACAAAGCAATTACACGGATGGTCGCTCCTCAACAGCCTTATTCTCCGTGCTAGTCGACAGCGTTACTTCGTAGTGTTCTTGGCTAGCGTGGGTATAGAGGTGGGGCGTCACAGCTTGGTATCAGAGCCAAACTTCGGAACAATATAGAATAATTTAGCAAGGATCATGTCCTAAGTCTTTCTTAGGAGTCGTGCTTTAGGATTTAATTCGAGTCTTCGTACCGATTCATCCTATTTTCTTTATGATTCCTTGTTTTATCAGTCAAGTTTGATTGAAATTTACTTTGAGAATAACTTTTTCCTCTTCTTTCTTTCTTTCTTAAAGAAGAGAAATGGTTAGACCAGGCCGTCCCAGCGCCGGTCAATCTAGTGCTACTCCCCAGGATGGAGTATTTATGTCTGCCCAGCAGCTTCTAGATCTTGTTAAGAATGCTCAAGCTGCCGGTCCCATTCCAGAGCCTACTCATCCTAGATCCGGTTTTGCACGCTTGTGCAGAGACTACACTGATTTGGGTGGAAGGCGATTCAAGGGATCCGAGAGTGTTATTGAAATTCAAGTTTGGCTCAAATCATGCGATCGCATCTTTTCTCGCATGAACCTTATTGACCTTCATCGAGTCCAAGTGGCTTCTAGCATGCTCCAAGAAAGAGCGTTAGATTGGTATGAGCTTTTAATTTCTGAAATCGTTGAGGCGGATCTCACTTGGGAGCAATTCCGGAAAAGATTCGAATTGAAATTTGTGCCGGAGGCTGAGAAAGTAACTTTAGCCCGGCGTTTCATAGACCTTGTTCAAGGTGAATCTTCTGTGACAGACTATGTCACATCTTTCGAATCTCTGTCCAAATACGGGGTTGAATACATTAATACCCCATTGAAGAAAAATCAGAGATTTGTTTATGGCTTGAATAAGAATCTTAAGAAGCCATTACTTCTGAAACTTGAGGTTTCATTTGATCGGCTTATTGATATCGCTCTTCGTCTTGAAGAGGCCGATAGAGAAAGTGATGTCGAGGTTGGGAGTGCCAAACCGAACTCCAACAACAACAACAAGAGGCATCCCTTTATTAGGTTTGAAAGTCCTAATCCTAACAAGAGGGCGAAGCAAGAGACTTCTATAGCAAATACTCCTATCCCTAATCGCGGAGAATGCTACAATTGTGGCTCTAGGGACCACTATATAAATAGGTGTCCAAGGCCTATTTCTTGCCGCTATTGCAAAAGTGCGGATCATTATATATCTTCGTGTCCCAAGCGTCAAAGAAAGAGAGAAGGAAAGCTGCAAGTCCCTAGCAACTCTTCTCGTGGTCAAGGTACTTTTCACTCAATCCTTGATGGCATTGTTTTATTTCGTGATCTTCTTATTCGAGTTCTTTTTGATATGGGTTCCATCTCACTAATTTATATCAAAAGAACTTGTTGATTCTTTTTAAACATTTTTGGGCTTGATGACTTCTTTGAGGATTGTGAATCCGGATGGTAGATCCGCAACACTCAATTTGCTTTCTATTGATGTCAAAATTATTTTATGAGACTTTTCTTTCCGAGCCGATATTTTTTACTTAGGATTCGGAATTGATTTTTGTAAGGATTGGCTTAATTATGAAGCCTATATCCTATTTTCTGAGTGGACTCTTCATCTTCGACATTTTCTATCTGTTAAGCAGATTTCTGTTTTTCCTTTGTGATTTTGATTCCAATTTGATGGCATCATTTTATTCCTTAAGCCCACTTATAAGGAAAGTGTTATTTCTCTCATTCATGTCGTTTGAGAAGTTTTTCGGTATTTTTGAGTTTGTCTTAGGATTATCACATAAGAAATCTTTTGTGTGGTGTTAAGGTCTTTTCAGTTCGACTTTACCACCGGTTTTCGTTTGCTACGAGTTGCGGAAATTAGCATTCCACTTACTGCATTCCGCACTCGTTATGATTCCTATGAATGAATTATTATGTCATTCAATTTGTCCAGCTTATTTCATCCATTTCATAAATCGAATATTCTATGAATATTTCGATGAGACCATTCTTGTATATATTGATTTTGGATGAAAATAGTAATTTAAAATTTTGAAAATCTTTTTCATAAGATTTATTTATAAGTACAATTTGAATTTTTGTTCTTAAAATGAACAAAGAGTATTCTTAAAACTTTTTAAGAGGTTTATTTATCCTATAGAAGATGATTTTGTGATTGTATTGCCCATTGAGTGCTTTAAGAATTTTGGTCGATGCGCTTGATCAACGTTATCGATAAGAATTTCCTAAACGCTTTGATGAGACAATCAGACACAGTATATTAACTTGAAAATAGTACATTTTTCTAGAATGATTATTACATAATGATAAATGTAATTTTGAAAGTTTTAACTTTTCAGGAAAGAAGATTATTTAAAAGAAATTCTTTCTTTTCGATACTCTTATTCTTGTGATTCCTGAAGGGGACCAAGATTTTGCTATTTGTACCGATACTAGTCGTATTGGTTTGGATGCCATTCTCTTGCAAAGGAGAATGTGTTATCACTTGTGCTTCTAAATCATTATAGCTTATCGAGACTAGATATGCCAGTCATGATCTAGTGCTCGCGGTTATTGTTTCTACTTTTAGAGTTTTGCATCATCATTTTTAGGGGAGGAATTTGTTCTCCATCTTCTCCATCTCGATCATAAATCCTTGGAATATTTATTTTCTTATAAGGAACTTCATGTCGACTCGAGTTCCTAGCTTCTTATGATCTTGATATTCTTTTATTTCCGAAAGGGGAAATCGTGTTGCCAATGCGTTTAGTCGTAAGCAACAAGTTTTTGGATTCGTTGGATGTACCGTTTGTACTACATCAGTGTCTTTGATTCATTGGATGTACCGTTTTTACTACATCAATGACTTGGCTTTTTGGTTCATTGGATGTACCGTCTTTGTACTACGTCGGTGTTCCAAATTATTCGAGCTTCTAGTTTCTCGGGCGTACCGTATTTGTACTACGCCGTTGCACCGGCTCAACTTTCTGCTATTCTTGACGTTTTCCACGTCTTTTAACTATGGAAATGCTTTTATGTTTCCGGTTTTTATTCCTGAGCCCGGTGTTATTGAGGGATTGAAGTTTCACCAAATTTGACTTTTGAGCAACATTCTATTCGCATCATTGCTTTGGAGGTTGAGCGCCTTCGATATAAAGATATTCTTTTTGATAAAAGTTCAATGGTTCTCAAATCCTAAGGATTGCTCATGTGAAATCTTGAGAATTCATCGAACGAAAACTTTCGGATTTACTCCTTCGTGCTCTTTATGGTGGACTTCTTGATTCAAATTTTCTTTTGTGTTAATATGCTTCCACGGTTGTTACTATATATATTTCCTTCTTAAGTATTGCGAGGACGCAATTTCTTTAAGGAGGGGAGTCTGTAACAACCCGCATATTTATCGATTGTATATTTAAATATTTTATTTAAATATTTTATCGTTCATCGGATTTTGGTCCGAAAAGCTACTTTTGCAAACAGTCGAATTGGGACTCGAGACCACCCCCATTGAGTTCAAAATGCCGTTTGCGACCTTTTTGAGTATAAGCTTCGATATGTTTGGAGAAAGTTGATTTTTGCTACTTTTTCCCGCTTATGACTTTGGTTTGGAATGAGCCACTTATGTATTCAGTCCCAACCCCTTCTCCTCTTCATTACTTCATTCCTCATTTCCTAATACTCAAGCTTTTATATTAATGGAGAGTGGAGGAGGAAATTAAAACTCCAAACCCTAGTTTCCTTTTGCAAATCAAACTCTAGCTCCAAACTAATAGAAGAACCCATTGGTAAGCTTATATTAATCTTCTCCAACTCATTCTCTTTTTGATTTCAGAAAATTCCTAAACCTAATTTGGGAAATATTTCTCTTTTAAGCTTAGAATCAAGCTTCTTGAGTTGGGATTGAAGGTGATTGTTCTTGCCATTGCTTTCGAGCTTCTTCTTCATTGATTTGGGTTCAAAGGTGAGATTTTTATCTCACATCTTAGTCTATAATTATCTTCGATTGTTAGGTATGAATTCCTAACACTTATTCATGTGCAATTGATTTTGGTTTGGATTGATTTCGTGTATATTCTAATTTTTGGTGTTTTGGTCTAATTTATGAAAATCCTATTATGGATATTTGGACATTGATATTTGAGGCGTATCGAAGAGCCGTTTAGGCTGGGTTGTCGTTCGACGTAATTCCTTAGTCATCGCCATTTGCTCGTTCGATCGTTTCCGATATTCGTTTGGCCATTTTAGGCCTAGGTTCAGGGAATGCTCTGAACCCCAGATTCAGACGTCTGAAACGTAATATTCAGACGTCTGAATATTGTCTGGGAAGATTTCTATTTCCAGATTCAGACGTCTGAATATAGGGTTTCAGACGTCTGAATTGGCTTATTTTCAAACAGAAAGAAAATAGGCTAAAATATGCCTATTTCAGACGTCTGAAACAAGTGGTTCAGACGTCTGAATCGTGTTATGGAAATTTTTATATTTCCAGATTCAGACGTCTGAACCACTTGTTTCGGACGTCTGAAACTGCTGTATTTTGCCTATTTTCCTATTCGTTTGAGAATTCCAATTTAAATCGATTCGTGATAATCCTATTTGTTGTTATCATCTATTATGACTTTGATGACTCTTTTTAGGGATTTTTGAATATCCATTTCGATGGATTCTTTATCGGTTTCGTTGGATTTTTATTCACATCTTTGTATGTGAATTTTAGTGATTGATTGTTCCTACAATCTTCTTTGTGTTTTGTCACTTTAAAAATATAAAGGTTTTCTATACTAGTAGTAAATATCAAAACTCTTTCCTCAAACGATTTCAATACTATTTTAATATCAAATTCGTTTATAAAACCGTTTTCCAATCTATTAGTATATATAAACCTTTGCCTCACTCGTATGAGAAATTCAATTAAACGGCTTAGTAAAACAAGTGGTATGAAACGCTTGCATTTGCTTCGTCGGTTAATTCTTGGACTTGTTCGATTGAACCTCTTGTGACAATTTTCTAGTGAAGATCTACAGTTTGTTCGTAAATATTTAAGTTAAGCAAGTGGTTATCGGACATGAAGCTAAACTCATATATTTACTAGCTTAGTGTAATTGACACTTCTCGTTGATCATGACGATCATTTTTATGGTTTAGACTAGCATTGTGCGATGTCTCTTTGTCCACGTGGAGGACTGTACGTCGTTTTTACTGAGCTTCGGCTCACCAGGAGGAGCTTCGGCTCAAAGCCCGCAATGGGGGACTATACCCTGTCACGAGGAGTTTCGGCTCACCAGGAGGAGCTTCGGCTCAAAGTCCGCAATGGGGGACTATACCCTGTCACGAGGAGTTTCGGCTCACCAGGAGGAGCTTCGGCTCAATGTCCGCAATGGGGGACTATACCCTGTCATGAGGAACTTCGGTTCACCAGGAGGAGCTTCGGCTCAGCTTCCGCAATGGGGACTATACCCTATCAGGAGGAGTTTTTGACTCACCAGGAGGAGCTTCGGCTCAAAGTCCGCAATGGGGGACTATACCCTGTCTGGAGGAGCTCTGGCTCATTTTTATGGATTGGCCATCCTTTTTATTGTGATTTCTGGATTTCGTGTGTTGATTTCTGGAATTTATGTTTCACCAACTTTTACGATGGGCATTGATATATATGTCAATTATTGTGGCTTGGTGAATGAAATGTCATATCTCTTATTATATATCACTCCATCTGATATTTATAGCTAGACTGATCCGTTTATTATTTTCTTCTTAAATAATACTCGGGTCAGACTGAGATTTTACAGGTGCTTCTGCTTGACTCCTTATCGGGCTTTCATCTGATCTTTTGGCTAACTACTCTAGATTAGTAGTTTTTGTTGTATACATTTGAGATACAGACTCTATGATGTATACTTATTCTTTTGTCTAGCACTTGTATCTATTCCTTTGTATTATTATGGATCCTTTTGACCACTACTCTGATGAACACTTTCATGTGTTATATTCATATCTATTTCCGCCTTTGTGATATGAATTGTCTGTGACTGATTTGTGTTATGTTTATTTCTACATTTGTTTCCGAAGATTTTATATAGCCACTGTGTGATAGCTTTGAGTTTGTGTCGGCATGTCGTATTTCCACTTGAAAAGAATTGCATGTTATACTATCTGACATATCGGTGCTCGCACAAAGCAATTACACGGATGGTCGCTCCTCAACAGCCTTATTCTCCGTGCTAGTCGACAGCGTTACTTCGTAGTGTTCTTGGCTAGCATGGGTATAGAGGTGGGGCGTCACACCAGGGCCTGCTCAGGAGACTGTGAAGAGTACCGTCGCCATAAAGCAAACCGACGATAATTCGGGAAAAGCTCAAGTCAACGTCCAAAGCAAGCCTGGGCAGTCTAAAGGATCCAGAGGTGGAAATCCCGGAAAGAAAAGAGAGACGGGGAAATGGAAGTCAAGGATCTCGACATACAATGAATACAACCAGCTCAACGCATCACTTGAGAACATCTATTTGTCAACTTGCAACACTTTTCAGTATATGAAACCATGCACAAAAGAATCAACGGAGGAGCAGAAGCGGACTGGGAAGTTCTGCCGCTTTCACGAGTCTAATGGGCACAACACAGAGGAGTGCAGACACCTCCATGACGCTATAGAAAAGCTGATTAGACAGAAGAAGCTGCAGGAGTTCGTCAAAGACCCATAAGACGGAAGACAAGAGACATCGGACCCCGGACGTGGGCCAGCTCCACGCCAATGAGAATAGCCTGCTTGAACTATGGTTAGACTGGTTATCAATACGATTGCTGGCGGACCTCATCCTACGGATAAGAATTGGCAGGAGATGGAGAAATATGCTAACTCTTTAAGACATGCCGAGTATGAGTGTTGTTTGAATGTGGAGGATGGGACCCCTGCAAAGTAGCAGCGCACGATGGATGATGATATTGTATTCAGGAACAGAGATGCGGATAAGGTGGAGGCCCCTACCATCGACCCGATGGCCATATCTGCGGCAATCGGGCCGGCGTTTGTAAAGAGAATTCTAATTGATTACGGAAGTTCCGTTAACATCATCTTCAAGAAGGCATACGACCAATGAAGTTGGAGACTAAGGATTTGAAACCATCCACTGCCAGAATCCATGGCTTTAATGGCGCAACAACGGATGCAGTGGGATATGTGGAGTTACTAGTTGAACTGGGGCAAGGCGAGCGTAGGAGGGTACGGATCCTACCATTCATAGTGTTGGACATTGACTCTCTATATAACGTATTTCTAGGACGTCCAGCCTTGGCAGAATTTAGGGCAGCATTGGCCCCTTGATGTGTGACGTTAAAGTTTCCCACAGACAGTGGTGTTGGAGTGGTACACGGCGATCAGGCGACCGGACGTGCCTGCTATGTGGTTGAGCTAAGAGTGGCTCAATGTAGAGAGAAAGGAAAGGTTGCGGACCACTCCGTCCGCATCCGAAATGCTGATGATTGACAAGTAGCGCCCGAGCCCTGGCTCGGGCAACATTCTCGGATCCATAGAGACATAGATCTGAGAAACGATGATGGGGGACCCAGGAAAACAAATGCAGCTCCGGCTAGACTAACAATCATATCCCAGTCAGCCGGGATGACCCGTCACGAATTCTCAAAATTGGATCACAACTCGACCCCGTGGTGGCCGAGAACCTCACTGACTTCCTCCGAGCGAATCTTGATGTCTTCGCTTGGACACATTCTGACATGCGCGGGATTTCTCCTACAATCACGAGTTATATGTTGAACATAGACCCAAAGTACGTTCCCGTAAAATAGAAAAGGAGAGGTATGGACCCGGAGAGGTATGCGGCTCTCAAAGAGGAGGTGGATAAACTCAAAGCCAGTGGGTTCGTCCGCGACGGCCTCTATCCCGAATGGTTATCTAACCTAGTGCTAGTGAAGAAACCAAATGGAAAGTGGAGGACTTGTGTTGATTACTCTGATATGAATAAGCATGCCCGAAGGATAGTTTCCCTTTACCTAGAATCGACCGGCTCGTCGACTCTACCGTCGGACATGAATTACTATCATTTATGGATGCGTACTCTGGATATAACCAAATCTCGATGCACCTCCCAGACCAAGAACACACCAGTTTTGTCACAAACGTTGGGTTATATTGCTATGTAGTGATGCCCTTTGGATTGAAAAACGCGGGAGCAACTTATCAGCGTTTGGTGAATCGGATATTCAAAGACCAGATTGGTAAAACGACGGAAGTTTATGTGGATGGCATGCTCGTGAAGTCGCGACAGTCAAACGACCACATCCAAGACTTAGCGGAGATGTTTGACATACTCAGACAATATGGAATGAACATCAATCCTTTGAAGTGTTCATTCAGCGTAGCGTCGGGAAAGTTTTTCGGTTTCATTGTGAATGCACGAGGAATCGAGGCCAATCCGGAGAAGATTCAAGCCATCCGTGATATACAAGTGCCCAGAACCATAAAGCAGGTGCAAAGCTTGAACGGAAAGGTGGCCGTGCTGAGCCGATTCATATCCAAGGCCACAGACAAGTGTATTCCTTTCTTCGATGTCATAAAGAAAGGAAAGAGGAATTTCAAGTGGACATCTGACTGTGAAGAAGCATTCAAAGCTCTTGTAAGGCACTTAGAAAGTCCCCCGGTATTGTCGAAACCAATAGACCATGAAATGTTGCACATATACTTGGTTGTATCCCAGCATGCTATCAGTACAGCCTTGGTTCACGAGGAAGACCGGGTTCAAAAGCCAGTGTACTATGTTAGTAAACGTTTGACGGGGACAGAAGGAAATTATCCAAAGATTGAAAAACTAGCTTATAGCTTGGTGATTGCATCACGCAAGCTTCGCCCGTATTTTCAGGCACACTCGATCAGTGTCTACACTGACCAACCTTTACGGTAGATACTCCAACGACCAGAGACTTCCGGGAGAATGCTTAAATGGAATATTGAGTTAAGTGAGTTCGACATTGTAACGGATCGAATTTTTCGCGTTCGAAAATCGACATCCATACTTCACATTGTACTCGAATGCCGCAGATTCGATCGTTCAAATTCGAGTCGCCGGAGCTTATAACACATTAAGTAAATAACACAGCGGAAGAAAAGAATAATATATATCAATGTACAACATTTGATACAATATCTGATACAACAGAATGATACAATGAACATCAATATACATCAGAGATACAAGAAATAGCAGCGGAAAGAAAAGATAACACAGCAGCGGAACAAATCTCCAAAATGGCCTTCAAGAAAGAACTCCAGTATTAGTAATCTCCATCTTCAAAGCACCAATCCAGAAATAGCTCGAACTCCCAAATCAAGATGAAGAGAAGCAACTCGATCCAATTGTCATTGCCAAATCCTAAGGCTGAAAGCTATCGAATCTACACCTACTACTGATTATCTGAAAACCCCAACTCTAGACTGCCCGTGTGGGGAAATAGTGGGCACCCAGAGTTTAGGAAAGGAACAATAAACTCCAGGTCAGTCGTGGGACTGGTATGAGCAAACAAAAGCAATTGGTCTTTTAAAACAAACAACAGAATTTAAATTTGAAATCCGCAATGCTTTTTGGAAAATGAAACTACCATAAGGCCTCCCGGCACACACACAATGCAAACGCACACATGGGGGAGATTTCTCCTTATGATAGTCAAACATGCTTACTACGAGAAAAATCTTTTGATATTATTACTAGTGCATAGTGGAAAATCTTTCGAAAGTATAATATAAATCCTAGCCAGCATAGGTACCATGATGCTATGCCTACTATAGCTGCCATGTTAAATGGCAGGTTCTACAACTAAAACCGTACAAGGCACGTATTGGGTGAATGGATTTCCAACAAATGGTCAGGCTAAGGAACTTCCTATTGCCACATGGGTACGCCTCTGGCGGGACGTCCCGAGAACTAACGTTACGGTTAGATCTCTGCCAACACAAGGCCGGGTTACCTCTGTAACTAGGTAACTACTACACGAATATGCCATCCCCCGGTCCTTTGGGACCTTTATCCGAGGCGCCTCAAAGCAACAACCACACAGTAAATGAGATTGGAGCAACCACATAGGTTAAATACCAGGGCTCCATACCTGATACCACCCTTTACCAGAAGGGAATGACACACCCTAAAGGGAGCGACCCTCATAACCTTGCCGCATCTTTCCTGTTTCGACCATTTCCGGGGAGTGAGGTCCTGATGCAGTCTCGTCCACAAAGCTACGCTTTGTGCAACAAAGCCATGCTCTGGGTCAATCAGATGACCAAAGCAATGATCACAAAGATAAATGATCAAACAAATGATCATATCACAAATGATCAACCAATGATCATCACACAGCAGCACTCAGCATGCCACATTACCAAATTGGGAATATCACTGATAAATATCAACTACATAACCTCTGAGCTCGTACGTCTCAGAGAAGGGTGTTAAGCTAAGAGAATAAATTCTCCGCCACCAGGCAGAAATGTATTTGATGGAGATCAGTTTAACATCTCAAAGTGTAATGTCGGACATACAACCATACAAGTCTGTTCCGGGTTCGAACAGAACCGAAGGCACTTCCGAAGAAGCCCTTGCAAATCCGGATAATCCCTAATCACGTCCGGACTTCCCATCACATATGGAGATCTCTATACCGGGGATCAGCCAGTGCAGAGACAATCGATGAGTTACCCTTTTGTTTTCGGAAATATCCGGTCTTCACCACCGGTCTTCAATTGCTATTCATAACGTCGTATCACTATTCGGAATGGGCTATATGACACTAGGTCCTCTCCCGGCTAAACCGAATAATGAGCGCCATATTTTAAAACATATGGATATGGGATTTTAGTTAAGTCACAACTTATAAAATCCAAAACTTTTCTTTCAATGGTTAAACAAATTACCATTTTGAATCTTTAACAAAAAGATTTATTTCACAAAGTTTCACCTAGTTTCACAAAGATCTATTCATAGATTTCAAAACAACTTCCATTTCAATTGGATTAACTCAATAAATCTTTAAACTAAAGATTTAATTTATAGCTTTCAAAACACGTTCCAAAGATTTATTTATAACTTGGAAAACCATTTTCATTTCAAAACTTGAATTCCTTTTAACATACATTGGAAATCCATTTCTTATATGAAAGCTTCTATTATTTGAAAACAACAGTTTTCGTTTCAGAAAAGTCCGATTTATACAAGTTGGAATCTTGGGTTAAATTTTAAATTTCAAAACATCACTTTTAAATTGGTTTAAAAACCCCATATAAACCCATTTATAAGTTGAATAACTTTTTAAAACCCTAGTTTCCAAATCATAGAATTCAATTCAATTATTGAATTCAAATTTAACTCAAATTATTTAAAATTTCAAAACTCAATCGAGTTATTCAAAATAACTTTTATTTTTGAAATTCATTTTTTTCAAAAACTTCAATTCTAATTCCAAAACTATTTTGGATTCAAAAATTCAAATTTTAAAACAATTTCAAAATCTGTGACTTAACCCATTTCCACGTGCAATCCATATTTGTGTGTGTATAAGTGTGGTCCAGGGGTTTAACACAATAGTGCACAACATCATCATCACAGATTCAATCATAAAGATAAGCGGTATAACCCATAGCGCTTATCTATATTCACAGATTCATAGATAAAGTAAATTATCAATCACAAAAATTCACTAATATGATTCGATGTGGGTTTCGGATAACCAGCTGGAATCCGACTCCCTGTCGCATCGAAATTCAAATGTCGTTTTACGGGTCAAAGGGTTTCATATTCATACAACAGCATATTCATCACAAATATAGCAGATCAGCACAAAGTATCACATAGCATCACATCACATATCAAATATATCAATCCATCACACAACATTCAATAACAATCAGCATCTACAATTAAGATGAATAAACTGGGTGGTTTTAAATTTATTACCTACATGATTACTTTCATTTATTAGTCCTAATTAACTATCTCTAATTACAATGAGTAATTAGCTTATAAGATCATTACACAAGTTAATTACTTAAACCCTACATATATATAAATCACCCTTGATTAATAACCATTCAGTAATTAAATACATTAATTACTCAACCCAATTAATTATTCTTAATTAATTATCTAAATTAATCATTAATCACTTGATTAAATAAATCTTAATTATAAATTAAAATTTAGTTAACCGTTCTTAATTATAGATTAATTAAACTTAATTAATTAATCTCAAATCAAATTAAATATCATTAATTTTTTAATTAAACTTCCACATTATTAATTAATTAAATAATTAATATTTATCTAAATTACCTTAGTAATTAAATGATTCCAATCATTAAACATTTATTTATCTTTTAGATAAACATTTCTTATTAAATCAAGCATTTAAACACAAAAATGTTTTTAAATTTACATTAAATTCCATTTAACATTTCTTTTAAACTTAAAGATTCAAATTTATTTAAAATAAGATTCTAAAACAATACAAATCTTAATCTTATATGTTTACAAGAACATATACTTTGTTAATAAGATTAAAAAGAATTTAAATTTCAATTCAAATTAAATTCAAACCAATTTAAAAATTACTTTAACATTTGAAATTCAACTTTCAAATTTATTTTAGCTTTAAATTCTTTCTATCATCTATACCTTTAATTCAAATGCAAACCATTTGAAAACAATTTAAATTTAAATCTTTAATTTAAAAACTGAAGTTAAAAAAAATAGATTTAAAAACTCAGAGTTTGAATTCATTTGAATTCCTAAATTTCAAATACTTAACCTTTCCAATACAAAATTCAAAACAACATTGCCTTTATACTTGAGAGTCAAAATCAAATTTGAATTTGAAATATAATTACCTTCAAATCTCTGATAATCAAATCTGAACTCATATTCAAAATTCCAAATTAAAAACTAAGTTTAAATCTCCATCTTAATTTTAAATTTACTTTTTTTTTTCATTTAAAACAGAAACAGTTTCTGTTTAATTCAAAAACTTAAACTTTGAAATCTTTTTCTAAATTTACATTATTTCAAAAGAACATAATTCAACTTATTTGAATTGAACATAAATTCAGTTTCAAAATTCCAAGTCACAAATGTATTTTGCACTTTATTTCAAATTTTATAAAACCTGAAACAGGTTTCCTGATTCATCTCTTTTATTTATTTTTTTATATTTCAAACAAACTTTGAATTTCTGCATTTAACTTATTACAAAAATAGGAATTCAAACTATTTGAATTTAATTTTCAAACTCAAGTTTAAATCCTAAGCTAAGCTTCCAGATTTAAATTTAAACTTTACTTCAAATTTTAAAAATAACAGAACAGCTCTGTTATTAAGCCTGCACATACACACAGAACTCCCTGATTTACTTCGAGTCACTTCTCCTACTACTCCGAGTTTTTTTTCAATTTACCCGAGACCTACCCGAGTCAAAATTCCCTGCAACCCAGAAACTTACCCCAAACCCAGTAAACTAGTGATCTTACTGTAATTTCCAATTTACAAACTAAATTTTGAATTGTAAATCAATTCAATGATTTACTTATGATCTAAGATAGATGACCACTTCCAGAAACAATTTTACTCAATTCAAATACAAGGATCAAAGGATCTTGATCAAAAAGTAAAATACAGTAAACATGAAACTGTATTTTCTCTTTTCACTGTAAATTTAAATTTTAGTTTTAAAATTCTTGAATTTACTCACTGATTGAATTAATAAACCTGGAACATTACATCATAAATCTTTAAATTTATCACTCCAGTCAAATTTGTTTTGTGTAATTTGG
The DNA here is from genome assembly GCA_030765085.1 of Allium cepa. Lineage (NCBI taxonomy): Eukaryota > Viridiplantae > Streptophyta > Magnoliopsida > Asparagales > Amaryllidaceae > Allium > Allium cepa. The sequence goes on from CM060932.1 coordinate 959,074,963, forward strand.
TTTTCAGATTCCAGATATCATATGTAGTTTATATACAATTAGAACTCACACATTCTAAACAAACTTGATTTGTTCAAGCATTTAAGTTAAATTCAGAAAAAAAAAAGTCAAAGAAATTTTAGAAATCAAGACATAAGTTTTGAAATTTGAAAAGCACACATGCACAGCCACCAACTTGTTTACAGTCACAACTTGCAAGTACTTCCATATATGTTTATTTAAAATTTATAAACATGCATAATTTACCTAAAAAAAACTGTTTTATAAAGAAGAGTTACTCACCATTTTGTAAAATTGCAGAGCACAATAAATTGCAGGGCCCAGAGTTTTGAAATGCAGGCTTGTATGCTTGTTTCAGATCCAAATTATCTCGAAAACATGAATGCAGACCTCTGCCTTTAAAAATGATGCTAGCTTGATAATTTCAAATGCAGTTTTCCCAAGGTTCTACATGCAGGCTCTACTTGATGCATGCAGGCCTCTTGCTTGTAAATGAAATGCAGAGCTTCAACTTGTTTTTACCAGATTTTGAAGATTTCATAAATGCATGATTAAGTCTGTTGCATGCAGGCCTCTGAAATGCAGGTTCTATGATTGAATTTGCAGATGCAAAGAAATGCAGGGTCCCCTTGCATTTCCAGATTATGAAAGTATGAAATGCAGCCCCCTTTTGTTTCCAGAGTTTGATTGTTTGATGAGGTTTCTTGATTCATAATGATGCATGCAGATTTGAATTTTGGAAAAGAGGAGTTTTGAATACATGAATGTATGCTGCAGGTTTTGAATATGGTTGTGAATGAGATTTGTTTTGAAAAAGAGGAGGAGTTTGTTTGATTTCAAGGTTGCAGATTAGTATATGGTTTGAGAATGTGATTTGGTTTTCTTTTTGATATCTATGTTTTAAAAAGCTTTGATATTGAGATGTGTGATGCAAAATCTGTTTTTCAGATTTTGCTGAGATATGCTAAGATATGTTATATGATGGCATATGGGAAGATGTGAAGCTTCTTGTATTTATTTTTTTTTAAAAAAATTCATTATTTTAAATAAAAGTAATGATGCTATTTGTATGTATACATATATGTAAGATCTAAAGGTATGTATTTGTTTATACTTTGTAAATAAATGTATTTGTTTATTCATTTGTATGTAATATGTACATGTTCAATGTTAAAAGAATTTAATCAATATTTATGTATGTATATATATACATATATTGTATCTTAACAAATTTTTAAATGCTACTCATTTTTTTAAAACACTCATTTTAAACTTAAGATACTAACATATGTATTTATTTTACTTTTACAAATTTTAAAAAGAAAGGAATTTAAAACAATTTGTACACTCACAAACAAATCACACACATATATATACATTTCTTAGTTTATTTTATCTTTTGAATTAAGACTAGTATACCATTTAAATAAATAATTATCTATGTTTATATTATTTCAGATTTTTATTTCTTATTTTATAACCATTTTGTCCATTATTCCTACTTATTCTAATTTAAAGAAAGGAAATGAATTTTAAACTAATTATGTTTTTAATAAATAAACCCATATTAAAATAGTATTTAGTTTTAAACAATTGTTTTGAAAATCATTTGTATCCAATTCAAAATACAACTTTTAAATCCAACTAATTTGATAAAAATATAAATTATTGAATTTTCCATTAAAAGTTCCATTTTAAAAATACCTAAATTTCACCTTAATGATTTTAAAGGCCAAATGTTTATTTTAAAAACATTTATCTCAAATGTAGGTTCAAATCCCCAATTTACTTGAATTAAATTTATTTATATCTATTTATATACATATATTCATACATTTTCCTTTTATTTATTTATTTATTCATTCTAGAAAATTTTCTAATTAAATCACAATTTATTTCAAAAAATAATTTAATGGCTAATTTAAACTTAATGAATTTCAGGAATGTTACAGATTTCCCCCCTTAAAAGAATTTCGTCCTCGAAATTGCAAGGACGAGAAAGAAAAGATGAAAGATAGAGAAATTCCTTTCCAAATCGAACTGGATATAAATTCTGTATTTGGCTTACCAAATAAGAATATCAACAATAGATATGAGAACAATCTCATATAATATTACACAAGATATTTGGGTCCATCGGTCTACGAATATGCAAGGGCATTGACTAGTTCGAAGAGATAACTAATCGTTCGTAGAATAGATCGGATCCCAGAGAATAGATAGATGGATCAAATCTTCATATTAGTTAACCAATTTACTAAATTAAAATTTCTAATTTATTTAATATTTTCAATTTCAAATTCATTAGAGTTTAGATCGAAAAGCTGATAAGAAACCGATGAAGATACGAAGTAAGAATTTCCTACAACAATACGTATGGCCATCATCACACCGAAACTTCTTTCTGGAGCAGTCACGAAGCAATCAAAAGAATTCGAAATCGAATCAAAGGAGATTGATAGAGAAAAGATATTCCCACTGTTGCAGGGTATTGACCATTTGTAGTGGTACTCCCCTGTCCCCTATCTCGTTCTCTTCTCGCACTCATACTCACTATCAGTGGATAGTAAGAGAATTTACTGAGGCATTCGAACGGATATCTCAGGGATATACTCATTCTAGGGTTTACTTCACCCTATCTCTAATGAGTTACTTAATGTGTTATACTCCTGAGCTAAAGTTTTAACCATCAGCTCTGATACCAAATGTAACGGATCGAATTTTTCGCGTTCGAAAATCGACATCCATACTTCACATTGTACTCGAATGCCGCAGATTCGATCGTTCAAATTCGAGTCGCCGGAGCTTATAACACATTAAGTAAATAACACAGCGGAAGAAAAGAATAATATATATCAATGTACAACATTTGATACAATATCTGATACAACAGAATGATACAATGAACATCAATATACATCAGAGATACAAGAAATAGCAGCGGAAAGAAAAGATAACACAGCAGCGGAACAAATCTCCAAAATGGCCTTCAAGAAAGAACTCCAGTATTAGTAATCTCCATCTTCAAAGCACCAATCCAGAAATAGCTCGAACTCCCAAATCAAGATGAAGAGAAGCAACTCGATCCAATTGTCATTGCCAAATCCTAAGGCTGAAAGCTATCGAATCTACACCTACTACTGATTATCTGAAAACCCCAACTCTAGACTGCCCGTGTGGGGAAATAGTGGGCACCCAGAGTTTAGGAAAGGAACAATAAACTCCAGGTCAGTCGTGGGACTGGTATGAGCAAACAAAAGCAATTGGTCTTTTAAAACAAACAACAGAATTTAAATTTGAAATCCGCAATGCTTTTTGGAAAATGAAACTACCATAAGGCCTCCCGGCACACACACAATGCAAACGCACACATGGGGGAGATTTCTCCTTATGATAGTCAAACATGCTTACTACGAGAAAAATCTTTTGATATTATTACTAGTGCATAGTGGAAAATCTTTCGAAAGTATAATATAAATCCTAGCCAGCATAGGTACCATGATGCTATGCCTACTATAGCTGCCATGTTAAATGGCAGGTTCTACAACTAAAACCGTACAAGGCACGTATTGGGTGAATGGATTTCCAACAAATGGTCAGGCTAAGGAACTTCCTATTGCCACATGGGTACGCCTCTGGCGGGACGTCCCGAGAACTAACGTTACGGTTAGATCTCTGCCAACACAAGGCCGGGTTACCTCTGTAACTAGGTAACTACTACACGAATATGCCATCCCCCGGTCCTTTGGGACCTTTATCCGAGGCGCCTCAAAGCAACAACCACACAGTAAATGAGATTGGAGCAACCACATAGGTTAAATACCAGGGCTCCATACCTGATACCACCCTTTACCAGAAGGGAATGACACACCCTAAAGGGAGCGACCCTCATAACCTTGCCGCATCTTTCCTGTTTCGACCATTTCCGGGGAGTGAGGTCCTGATGCAGTCTCGTCCACAAAGCTACGCTTTGTGCAACAAAGCCATGCTCTGGGTCAATCAGATGACCAAAGCAATGATCACAAAGATAAATGATCAAACAAATGATCATATCACAAATGATCAACCAATGATCATCACACAGCAGCACTCAGCATGCCACATTACCAAATTGGGAATATCACTGATAAATATCAACTACATAACCTCTGAGCTCGTACGTCTCAGAGAAGGGTGTTAAGCTAAGAGAATAAATTCTCCGCCACCAGGCAGAAATGTATTTGATGGAGATCAGTTTAACATCTCAAAGTGTAATGTCGGACATACAACCATACAAGTCTGTTCCGGGTTCGAACAGAACCGAAGGCACTTCCGAAGAAGCCCTTGCAAATCCGGATAATCCCTAATCACGTCCGGACTTCCCATCACATATGGAGATCTCTATACCGGGGATCAGCCAGTGCAGAGACAATCGATGAGTTACCCTTTTGTTTTCGGAAATATCCGGTCTTCACCACCGGTCTTCAATTGCTATTCATAACGTCGTATCACTATTCGGAATGGGCTATATGACACTAGGTCCTCTCCCGGCTAAACCGAATAATGAGCGCCATATTTTAAAACATATGGATATGGGATTTTAGTTAAGTCACAACTTATAAAATCCAAAACTTTTCTTTCAATGGTTAAACAAATTACCATTTTGAATCTTTAACAAAAAGATTTATTTCACAAAGTTTCACCTAGTTTCACAAAGATCTATTCATAGATTTCAAAACAACTTCCATTTCAATTGGATTAACTCAATAAATCTTTAAACTAAAGATTTAATTTATAGCTTTCAAAACACGTTCCAAAGATTTATTTATAACTTGGAAAACCATTTTCATTTCAAAACTTGAATTCCTTTTAACATACATTGGAAATCCATTTCTTATATGAAAGCTTCTATTATTTGAAAACAACAGTTTTCGTTTCAGAAAAGTCCGATTTATACAAGTTGGAATCTTGGGTTAAATTTTAAATTTCAAAACATCACTTTTAAATTGGTTTAAAAACCCCATATAAACCCATTTATAAGTTGAATAACTTTTTAAAACCCTAGTTTCCAAATCATAGAATTCAATTCAATTATTGAATTCAAATTTAACTCAAATTATTTAAAATTTCAAAACTCAATCGAGTTATTCAAAATAACTTTTATTTTTGAAATTCATTTTTTTCAAAAACTTCAATTCTAATTCCAAAACTATTTTGGATTCAAAAATTCAAATTTTAAAACAATTTCAAAATCTGTGACTTAACCCATTTCCACGTGCAATCCATATTTGTGTGTGTATAAGTGTGGTCCAGGGGTTTAACACAATAGTGCACAACATCATCATCACAGATTCAATCATAAAGATAAGCGGTATAACCCATAGCGCTTATCTATATTCACAGATTCATAGATAAAGTAAATTATCAATCACAAAAATTCACTAATATGATTCGATGTGGGTTTCGGATAACCAGCTGGAATCCGACTCCCTGTCGCATCGAAATTCAAATGTCGTTTTACGGGTCAAAGGGTTTCATATTCATACAACAGCATATTCATCACAAATATAGCAGATCAGCACAAAGTATCACATAGCATCACATCACATATCAAATATATCAATCCATCACACAACATTCAATAACAATCAGCATCTACAATTAAGATGAATAAACTGGGTGGTTTTAAATTTATTACCTACATGATTACTTTCATTTATTAGTCCTAATTAACTATCTCTAATTACAATGAGTAATTAGCTTATAAGATCATTACACAAGTTAATTACTTAAACCCTACATATATATAAATCACCCTTGATTAATAACCATTCAGTAATTAAATACATTAATTACTCAACCCAATTAATTATTCTTAATTAATTATCTAAATTAATCATTAATCACTTGATTAAATAAATCTTAATTATAAATTAAAATTTAGTTAACCGTTCTTAATTATAGATTAATTAAACTTAATTAATTAATCTCAAATCAAATTAAATATCATTAATTTTTTAATTAAACTTCCACATTATTAATTAATTAAATAATTAATATTTATCTAAATTACCTTAGTAATTAAATGATTCCAATCATTAAACATTTATTTATCTTTTAGATAAACATTTCTTATTAAATCAAGCATTTAAACACAAAAATGTTTTTAAATTTACATTAAATTCCATTTAACATTTCTTTTAAACTTAAAGATTCAAATTTATTTAAAATAAGATTCTAAAACAATACAAATCTTAATCTTATATGTTTACAAGAACATATACTTTGTTAATAAGATTAAAAAGAATTTAAATTTCAATTCAAATTAAATTCAAACCAATTTAAAAATTACTTTAACATTTGAAATTCAACTTTCAAATTTATTTTAGCTTTAAATTCTTTCTATCATCTATACCTTTAATTCAAATGCAAACCATTTGAAAACAATTTAAATTTAAATCTTTAATTTAAAAACTGAAGTTAAAAAAAATAGATTTAAAAACTCAGAGTTTGAATTCATTTGAATTCCTAAATTTCAAATACTTAACCTTTCCAATACAAAATTCAAAACAACATTGCCTTTATACTTGAGAGTCAAAATCAAATTTGAATTTGAAATATAATTACCTTCAAATCTCTGATAATCAAATCTGAACTCATATTCAAAATTCCAAATTAAAAACTAAGTTTAAATCTCCATCTTAATTTTAAATTTACTTTTTTTTTTCATTTAAAACAGAAACAGTTTCTGTTTAATTCAAAAACTTAAACTTTGAAATCTTTTTCTAAATTTACATTATTTCAAAAGAACATAATTCAACTTATTTGAATTGAACATAAATTCAGTTTCAAAATTCCAAGTCACAAATGTATTTTGCACTTTATTTCAAATTTTATAAAACCTGAAACAGGTTTCCTGATTCATCTCTTTTATTTATTTTTTTATATTTCAAACAAACTTTGAATTTCTGCATTTAACTTATTACAAAAATAGGAATTCAAACTATTTGAATTTAATTTTCAAACTCAAGTTTAAATCCTAAGCTAAGCTTCCAGATTTAAATTTAAACTTTACTTCAAATTTTAAAAATAACAGAACAGCTCTGTTATTAAGCCTGCACATACACACAGAACTCCCTGATTTACTTCGAGTCACTTCTCCTACTACTCCGAGTTTTTTTTCAATTTACCCGAGACCTACCCGAGTCAAAATTCCCTGCAACCCAGAAACTTACCCCAAACCCAGTAAACTAGTGATCTTACTGTAATTTCCAATTTACAAACTAAATTTTGAATTGTAAATCAATTCAATGATTTACTTATGATCTAAGATAGATGACCACTTCCAGAAACAATTTTACTCAATTCAAATACAAGGATCAAAGGATCTTGATCAAAAAGTAAAATACAGTAAACATGAAACTGTATTTTCTCTTTTCACTGTAAATTTAAATTTTAGTTTTAAAATTCTTGAATTTACTCACTGATTGAATTAATAAACCTGGAACATTACATCATAAATCTTTAAATTTATCACTCCAGTCAAATTTGTTTTGTGTAATTTGGTTTTCAGATTCCAGATATCATATGTAGTTTATATACAATTAGAACTCACACATTCTAAACAAACTTGATTTGTTCAAGCATTTAAGTTAAATTCAGTAAAAAAAAAGTCAAAGAAATTTTAGAAATCAAGACATAAGTTTTGAAATTTGAAAAGCACACATGCACAGCCACCAACTTGTTTACAGTCACAACTTGCAAGTACTTCCATATATGTTTATTTAAAATTTATAAACATGCATAATTTACCTAAAAAAAACTGTTTTATAAAGAAGAGTTACTCACCATTTTGTAAAATTGCAGAGCACAATAAATTGCAGGGCCCAGAGTTTTGAAATGCAGGCTTGTATGCTTGTTTCAGATCCAAATTATCTCGAAAACATGAATGCAGACCTCTGCCTTTAAAAATGATGCTAGCTTGATAATTTCAAATGCAGTTTTCCCAAGGTTCTACATGCAGGCTCTACTTGATGCATGCAGGCCTCTTGCTTGTAAATGAAATGCAGAGCTTCAACTTGTTTTTACCAGATTTTGAAGATTTCATAAATGCATGATTAAGTCTGTTGCATGCAGGCCTCTGAAATGCAGGTTCTATGATTGAATTTGCAGATGCAAAGAAATGCAGGGTCCCCTTGCATTTCCAGATTATGAAAGTATGAAATGCAGCCCCCTTTTGTTTCCAGAGTTTGATTGTTTGATGAGGTTTCTTGATTCATAATGATGCATGCAGATTTGAATTTTGGAAAAGAGGAGTTTTGAATACATGAATGTATGCTGCAGGTTTTGAATATGGTTGTGAATGAGATTTGTTTTGAAAAAGAGGAGGAGTTTGTTTGATTTCAAGGTTGCAGATTAGTATATGGTTTGAGAATGTGATTTGGTTTTCTTTTTGATATCTATGTTTTAAAAAGCTTTGATATTGAGATGTGTGATGCAAAATCTGTTTTTCAGATTTTGCTGAGATATGCTAAGATATGTTATATGATGGCATATGGGAAGATGTGAAGCTTCTTGTATTTATTTTTTTTTAAAAAAATTCATTATTTTAAATAAAAGTAATGATGCTATTTGTATGTATACATATATGTAAGATCTAAAGGTATGTATTTGTTTATACTTTGTAAATAAATGTATTTGTTTATTCATTTGTATGTAATATGTACATGTTCAATGTTAAAAGAATTTAATCAATATTTATGTATGTATATATATACATATATTGTATCTTAACAAATTTTTAAATGCTACTCATTTTTTTAAAACACTCATTTTAAACTTAAGATACTAACATATGTATTTATTTTACTTTTACAAATTTTAAAAAGAAAGGAATTTAAAACAATTTGTACACTCACAAACAAATCACACACATATATATACATTTCTTAGTTTATTTTATCTTTTGAATTAAGACTAGTATACCATTTAAATAAATAATTATCTATGTTTATATTATTTCAGATTTTTATTTCTTATTTTATAACCATTTTGTCCATTATTCCTACTTATTCTAATTTAAAGAAAGGAAATGAATTTTAAACTAATTATGTTTTTAATAAATAAACCCATATTAAAATAGTATTTAGTTTTAAACAATTGTTTTGAAAATCATTTGTATCCAATTCAAAATACAACTTTTAAATCCAACTAATTTGATAAAAATATAAATTATTGAATTTTCCATTAAAAGTTCCATTTTAAAAATACCTAAATTTCACCTTAATGATTTTAAAGGCCAAATGTTTATTTTAAAAACATTTATCTCAAATGTAGGTTCAAATCCCCAATTTACTTGAATTAAATTTATTTATATCTATTTATATACATATATTCATACATTTTCCTTTTATTTATTTATTTATTCATTCTAGAAAATTTTCTAATTAAATCACAATTTATTTCAAAAAATAATTTAATGGCTAATTTAAACTTAATGAATTTCAGGAATGTTACAGACATTACCTACCTACCACGAAGGGCCATACAAGGACAAGCACTAGCTGACTTCATTGCTGAATTTACTATGACAGACGAATCAAACGATCACAATGTCATACCTCCCGTTCGGTGGAAGATGTACACCGATGGGGCATCTAACGACCGTTGTTCGGGGGTTGGCATAGTTCTTGTAACTCCTGAGAACGGATCAGTCTGCTACGCTTTGAAGCTTGAATTCACAGTGACGAATAACAAAGCCGAATATGAAGCGTGGTCGCCGGCTTGAAACTTATCAAAGAACTGAGAGTAAAATCGGTTGAAATCTTCAGCGACTCGCAGCTGATGGTGTATCAAGTGCGAGGAGACTACTAAGCAACAGGGCAGAGACTTTCCCCATATTTCGTTCGAGTTCAGGAGCTGCTAGCGAATCTCGAGTATTATGACATTTTGCATGTCCCGCGTGAGTGAAACAGAGCAGCCGATTCATTGGCAAAATTCGCAAGCACAGACGACGCATAGCAAATTGGATTATTTCCTATTGAGACCCTCCATTCTCCAAGTATAGATATGATGGAGGTAGATTTCATGTTAGACATTGAAGTCGAGAAGGAATCGTGGATGATCCTAATCAACCAGTACCTGCTATTCGAGATCTTACCCAAAGAAAGGAGCGAAAGACGGCAAGTCCTTCGTAAGGCTTCTCGCTATGTAATACGTGATGGAATAATGTATCGAAGGGGATTATCGACCCCACTACTCCGATGCATTTCCCATGGTGAGATAAAACGAGTCTCGGAGGAAGTACATAAAGGTGAGTGCGGCGACCATACTGGAGGGCAGACATTAGCAAAGAAGTTCCTCCGTTGTGGATACTACTGGCCAACTGTGAATTGGGATGTTGCAGACTATATAAGGAGATGTGATAAATGCCATATATATGCAAAAATCCCGAGAGCCCCGCCGACGGAACTCATGCAAATGGTTAGTCCCTGGCCATTTTCAATGTGGGGAATTGACCTAGTTGGTTCTTTACCCATAGCCAAAGGTGGGGCAAAATATGCAATTGTTGCGGTTGACTACTTCACCAAATGGGCAGAAGCAGAGCCTCTGGCCACAATAACCACCAAGAAGGTTATTAATTTCGTCATATGAAATATCATATGCCGTTTCGGCCTTCCACGGACCATCATTACAGACAATGGGACTCAATTCGAAAGCAAGGAGTTCAAAGAATTTTGTCAGAAATATGGCACTGAGAAGAAGTTTGCAGCGGTTGCTCACCTGAAAGCCAACGGACAAGTGGAAGTCATAAACTAGATAATCATGTCCATATTGAAAAACGTATGGAAAAGGCTAGAGGCAAGTGGGTGGATGAACTTCCAACAGCGCTTTGGGCCTACAGGACCACCCACAAGACCGCGACTGGCCACACTCTACTTGCATTGGCATATGGCACGGAAGCTGTCATACCTGTGGAACTTGAAGTTCCATCACATCGGGTAACTTATTACAACCCCGAGTCGAACCAGAATCTATTATTGGAATCATTGGACTTCATTGATGAAAAATGCGAAGAGGCCAATTTGAGAGCAGCCACATACAGACATAGAGCACAAAATATTATAACGAAAAGGTCCGACCAAGAATTTTTAATGTAGGAGACCTCGTTTTGAAATGATTTTTTCCGATCCCGTCTCATATGAACCCCGCATGGGAAGGTCCATACGTCATCGAACGGAAGCTTGGAGGAGGAACTTTCAAGCTAGCGACCTTCGATGGTGCAACACTCCCCCGAGCATGGAACAGCGAGCACTTGCGGCATTATTATACTTAGTCTAATTCTTTCATGTATTAGTTGCATTTATTTCCAGTATGCCTTTATTTATAGTTCTTGGCATGTAGTAAGACAATTCAGCTTGCTTTCATTGATAAAGGCTTGAAGCCATCTTTTCCATAAATTACTGATGTCTCTGCGTATGATCCTATGGCAGGCAAACGAAACCATATTATTCTGGCCGACGTACGAACACGCGCAAACGATTCAAAATCTCCAAGTCCCCGGAGTGCGGACAGGAGTATTCTAAGTCCCCGGAGTGCGGACTCGAGTATAGACAATACAAAATCTCCAAGTCTCTGAAGTGCGGACTGGAGTACTCTAAGTCCCCGGAGTGCGGACTCGAGTATAGACGATTCAAAATCTCCAAGTCCTCAGAGTGCGGACTCGAGTATAAACGATTCAAAATATCTAAGTCCCCAGAGTGCGGACGGAGTACTCTAAGTCCCCGAAGTGTGGACTCGAATATAAACGATTCAAAATCTCCAAGTCCCCGGAGTGCATACTGGAGTACTCTAAGTCCCCGGAGTGCGGACTCGAGTATAAACGATTCAAAATCTCCAAGTCCCCGGAGTATGGACTAGAGTACTCTAAGTCCCCGGAGTGCAGACTCGAGTATAAATGGTTCAAAATCTCCAAGTCTCCGGAGTGCGGACTGGAGTACCCTAAGTCCCCGGAGTGCGAACTCGGGTATAAACGATTCAAAATCTCCAAGTTCCCGAAGTGCAGACTGGAGTACCATAAGTCCCTGGAGTGCGGGCTCAAGTATAAACGATTCAAAATCTCCAAGTCCCCGGAGTGCGGACTGGAGTACCCTAAGTCCCCGTAGTGCGGACTCGAGTATAAACGACTCAAAATCTCCAAGTCCTTGGAGTACGGACTAGAGTACTCCAAGTCCTCGGAGTGCGGACTCGAGTATAAACGATTCCAAATCTCCAAGTCCCCATAGTGCGGATTGGAGTACCCTAAGTTCCCAGAGTGCGGACTCGAGTATAATCGACTCAAATCTCCAAGTCCCTAGAGCGCGAAGTGGAGTACTCTAAGTCCCCGATATGCAGACTAAAAAATACTCTAAGTGCTTGAAGCGCGGAAGGAACAATGAATAACTCTCGAAGAATCTCCGAGCTATATGAAGGTGAACCGAGAAGTCCATGTTATTCACAACAGCTCGGATTTAAATCATAATCATACAAAAATTGAATGACAAGAGCCTTTTGAAAGACAAAAAAGGGGAAACTAAACTTTATTCAGACAAAGTTTTTACTACAAATTTCGGAGTAGACAATCTATTTACAAAGACTACGGAAGTAGATGAAAATAATTACATAACTTAAACTAACTCTCGTTGAACAAGAGTAATGGTCACTTCTTGTGCTTCTTCGACTTCCTCACCTCCGTGGCCTTCTCGGATGGCTCCTCCCCTGTGCGTTTACCCTTGGTACTCTTCTTTGATGGATGGGTAGCAGCTGCAGAAGTATGGGGAACATCCACGGGCTTGGACCTGCCAGGGAGAATGACCTTCAATGGCTTGTGCAAGGGATCGTCTGGGTCCACAACTCAAGGCTCAACCTTGATCTCGGCCGTCTATCTATTCTCCTTCTCGAGCGCTCCTTCATACATAGCTCAGATATATGTTCGAAGGTGCCTGTGATCTCTAATTCATAACTCCCCTCGATGGGAGAAGAAGTCTCCAATTTGTCTTCATCCAGCACCCCAATCACCTGGGCATCTGGCCCGGGAGCTTCTCCTGCCTGACTGGCCTCGCCTATCTTTTCCTCCACCTCCTTGGTGACATCGCTCCTCGGAGTGGGCCCGGGATCAGAACGACCTGCACGAAAGCATGAAAAAAAAGCATTAGAATACAATAGTCCTTCATAAAGAATGACGACATTTGAAATCTTAAAGTGAAGAGTTATCTACCTGGTTCCGACAGGCTCTCAGCCGCCAAGGGGGTCTCACCCTCCGGAATGGGAGACAGAATATGGACGCCAAGGCCGGGGTCCTTCGGATTGTAACCAATATGGTGCTCAAATGGATTGAGTATCGGTCGATTGGCCGATCGAGTAGCCTCATGAGCTAGAGGCACGGCCTCAGATGGACCAGTAAAACTTCTTTCCCTTTCTTTGAGGGGGAACCTTTGCCATATATAGTTTTAGCTGCAGACAAGTCCGATGCTCGTTTCCCTTGAGGAATTCTTTTATCAAGTCCCCCTCGTCAATCTCTTAAGTACCGTGCTCGGCCTTTCTGATTTCGATTAAAGTCTCCCACGCCTCGGCCAGAGATTCAAGATAACCTTCGTCCAAGAAAGTCAAGTCTCGATGCATGAGAACGCGGGTGTTGAACTCAGCAATTAGCGGGTCAAACCTATTTTTGACCTCCTCCCAGCCTTCTTCTCTAGCCACCTCAAGGCGCGAGTCGATATCGATGGACGCTATCCTCGTGCCCTCTTCATGGGCCTCACTCTTTAACACCTCAACTCTGGAAAGCTCGCCCTCAAGTTTTTCTTTCAAGAGTCGAGTGGCAACGATCTCATCACAGTATCGTTGTGACTCCTCTTGGGCTGCCATTTTCTCTTCCTTCTCTCTGCAGAGCTGCTCCTCAAGTTCCTTGACATGGAGGCTGAATGCGTCCCTCTCCTTTTGAACCGAGTCCTTCTCTAGAGCCAAAGCCTCACAGCGCTGAACTGCCTCATCGAGTTCTTTCTTGTAAGTTGCTTCCAGACAAGTGACGGCCTCCGCAGTGTCCTTGGCGCTCCGGTGGGCGACGTCAAGTTCAGACTTGTAAGTTGTGATTTCTTCGTCCTGAGCCTTAATGATGTCTTTGTCATGGATAGCCTCAAGCTTCACGCGATCGATTTCATGTTGGCGCTCCACGGAGACTTCGGAAAGTTTTTCAGCCAAGTGAACAAACGCATCGTATTGAACGTAGACGTTGTTGGTACAGGCGATGGCGCTCTGCTTGACATGACCGGGGATAGGATGAATTGCCGGAAGAAATTTTTGGTCGTCGAAGCAGATTTTCGAAAGTTTGTCTTTAAGCTCGGCCAGCCTCTCCGATACTGTCGGGTCTGTTGCAGGAGCGGGAGGAGACGGCTTTGAAAGTTCGGCTCTCCTGTGAGGATCTCGGGACTGTTGAGTGGTAGAGGAGTTAGAGTGTTGATCCCGGGGGCATCGGATTGCGACCCCTTATGGTCGCGCTTGTCTTTGCTAGGTTTCGAAAGAGAAGAGGGATGATGGTGGTACTTGGGCTGATAGTATGTTTTCTTCGAAGAGGGTGAGTCCCGGGAATGATAATCCATATCGCCATCGTCGTCCCTGTCCCGACGTCTCTCGGAACCTGACTCACGCTCGGAGTGATAGAAAACAAACGACCCACGGAGGAAATCAATGCCGTGTGTACATCCCATGCCACCTGTATGAAATTTGAGAAAAAGTTAGCAATGAGAAGAGTAGCGTGATAACGAAAATCTAAGTGGAAATTGAAGTGAAAGTGTTTGTGCATGTCCTTGTGTTTCCCTCCGACGGACCACTTGCTTTACTAATGGGAGTTTTCTCTCCCTGAATCTGGGATAGAGCGCCCGCATCGCCTTTGATGGGCAAGTGAAGTTAAAATGCTTCTGGATCGTCGAAGTCATAATTGAGCAGGTCATCGGGAATGGAGAGGTTCGATAGGCCCTTTAAAGAACTTTCTACATGCTGTGAAGAGGCCTCTTTCTCCATTGGAATGAGTGTAACTTTTGAAATTCCACCAACCTTCTCCTTTCTACTTTTGTACGTCAATCCCTTTTTCCTCTTTGAAGGGGAAGATGATGTTTCGATATCGTGTACTTCGACTATCGGATCTTGAGTGGGACCCAAGTTCTCACCTTGTGCTTCGGGTGTTTCATTCCCTTGAATTTCCCCCTCTTCCTGTGCACCAGGGGTGTGACGTGATGGCGGCTCAGCTAATTTTTTCCCTTTACCGGATGCGGGCTTGGGTATGGAGACGCCCTCAGGGAGGCTTACTCGACACCTTCTGCTAACAGTCCGAACCTCGTTAGTGACTCATTTGAAATGAGAGTTCGGATGTCTCGTTCTTCGGCGGAAAGAGCTCTAATAGCTTCAACAGCCTCAGAATATCCGTGGCCGTCGGGACGTGGATTGATACCTGAGAAGATGAAACAAGAGCTAGAAAAGGCATAGCTTCGACCAAACATGAGTATCATTTCAAGAAGAAGACTTACTTCCTTTAACCCATCTCCTCGCGAAACCAGGAGAGCAATGCACATAGAACCATTCCTGTTTGTACAGGGAAAACTTGCTCCATGTCCAGGTTAAAATCTGGCATTTGTGGTGCGGTTCGAGGAACACAAAAGAGGGGCTATCTCTCTGCTTCTTGATAATATAAATGTATCTGATGTCGCCCGGAGTTGGAGGCCTAGAGAAGATGGTCATGAAGAGGATGTAGGTGCCATAGATGAAGGCATGACCGTTTGGATGCAGTTGCAACGGGGCGATGTCAATGTATTGCAGTACATCCTGAAGAAATAAGTTAAACGGTGGCACACTACCGACCCAGCACATAAACTTATTACAGGCGGTGTATCCAACTGGGGGCAGGTGTGGACGATCGTGCCCCGATGGAACCATCACATCGTCAAATGGGATTCCGTCGATAGAGCATATTCGTCGGAGCGCAGCTTCATTGACCTTCGAAGCTTGAGAATCGACCGGGTTGTCCAAAAGAATCGATGCTTTCAGGGCATCAGGAGCTAAGTTATGAGTGGGGGAAGTCGACGGATTAGTAGTATCCACGACCCCTTGTTTAAAAGACGGCCCGGGTCTATCCGAGATCGTGGCAGAGCAAGATTTCTTAGACATCTCCGATAAATATTGAGGTTGACCAGAACACATGTTTGAATTATACTTGAAAAACAATCGACGTCAGAATTAACAACACAAGGATCCCCCCCCCCCACGTGTGGTGTGTGAACTCGTGCGATCATTCATGTGTAAACGCTGAAAATTTGAAAGTCACAAAGTTAATAATATAAAAATGAGCTTCTAATCGTCATCTTCGAAGGCCGTCATTGCTGACCATCTCCAAAAGCCTGCCTTATGGTGTTTACAGTTTCGGATTCAGAAAATGTTAGAAGAAGTTATCTGATTATGTCGATTTAAATTCAGGTTCATGTCTACCGAAACTAGGAAGTTATCAGTCTGGATCAGTTCGATATGCTAGTATGATGGAGTCCTTGTCCTTGTTTTGTTATGTGATTAGTACAAGATAAACAAGTGTTCGGCCTAAGCTAAGGGATGGTTCAGCATTCATAATGGCTCGGCCTAAAAGTTGTCCGGCTTGAATATTGTTCGGCTAAGCCTTCGCTCGGCCTAGCTACCGTTCGACCTGAAAATTGTTCGGCCAAACTATCGTTCGTTCGACCTAGGCAGCGTTCGGCCGAGTATCGTTCGGTCAAAAATCTGTTCGGCTAAAATAAGACTCGGCATCCCATCTAATTCATGCTTCCACCCTAACCTCCCAACCCACTGTTCGGCATGTGGTGAGTCACGCCAAACCAGAGTTACGTCGAGCCCCAACGCTCGGCACTCCTCCCATAACTACGGTTTCATTTTTTCCTCTCTTCCTCCATCTAGACCGAACCACCAAGACGGGTCGTTCGGCGAGTCATACCAGACCATGCTGTTCGGCATCCTAGCCACTTCGTACTCCTCCTCTATTCTTTCTTTTTCTCCAACCTCGTTCGGCACAAGAGATCCATGCCGAAGCACAATGCACCTCCCAACATCTCCCCCGTGTACTCGACTCTGGCCACTTCTCTTTCCCTCCATACCACTATTCGAACTTCGATTCACTCGTCTGCGCAACACCTATCAGCTACGGTTCTAATTTATGGACTCGAGCCTCCTGTTGAAACCCATTTATTCGAGGAAAGGACTTAGATGGAGGGATCGTTATAGATCGAGACTTGGAGAAATCTAGGGTTAAGGGCACGGCTTTGGTTAATGCCGAATGGATTGGGAAGGAATGGTTGTTAACAGGTAAAATTTGCAAGTACGAGATAGCGGAGGTAAAAAAGTGAAAAGAGAAGAAGGGGGAAATCGCTGGCCTTTATAGGGAAGAAGAAGAAGTCGAAGAGGCTATGGCCGGTGGAACCGGTCAAAGCCGCATCGTTCGGCTTTGGCATACAAAGCTGCTCGGCACACGTGGAGCGTCTGGCCTTGGTTGTATTGTTCGGCATTCACATTACATTTGGAACACACCGCCTCATCAAGTGTTCACAAGAAAACAACCTCTAAAGGTGACGGGCCAAGGTTCGGAGCGAAGCACAAAGGACTCGTAGTCCAAAGCGTATCACGTTCGGTCACGCGATACACTTTGGGGGGCAAGTGTTTCCTGGAGATTTGACCAGGCAACTTGTTACTCGGCATTCTAAACGTTCGGTGCCAGAAGAACATCCGGCATACAAGGAACGGTCGGCATCCACGAAGGTTCGGCATCCATGAAGGTTCGGCATGAATCTTGTTCAGCACCCCGAGACCGTTCGGTATGAAGAAGCATTAGACATTAGATAGCGCTCGGCATCAAAAGGGCGTTCGGCATTGGATAGCGCTCGACATCTAGAGAGCGTTCGGCATTGGATAACGCTCGACATCTAGAGAGCATTCGACATTAGCTACTGCTCGGCATTCAGGGTGTCCGGCAGTCAGGACGTTCGGCTTTGCCTTGTTCGGCATGATACCATATTGTTCGGCATTCAACCAATCTCAATCAACTTCAAATACTGCTTGGCATACACTCGCCATTTAGCACCTCACTTTGTTCGGCATGGAGATGATGGTTCGGCATCTAGGCGTTCGGCCATGTCACTGGTTCGGCTTCCAGTATCGTTTGGTCCACGGCAGTCAGAGTGTTCAGCGTCGCTATGCTCGGCATGAGGAGATTGTTCGGCATTCATGCCCTGTCCGGCATTCGATGTTCGACATCTATGGGTCGATGCACAAAGATTACTCCATTTGGGCCGAGATATTCAGAAATTAGGCCCACCAGGGAAGTCCAACCCATTTTCGTCTATAAATAGAGAGGCAGGGGCACAGCGAAATGGATGATTTTTTTTGGGAACACTGGGGAAACTCTGCCGCATTCAACACTCTTTCAAGACTTAGTCTTTGTTTTTGCAATTGTATTCAAGTAATTAGAAACGGATTGCATCTGTAATCAACTATCAAGGAAATCAATAGAAATCAACTTCAAAGTGGACGTAGGCAGTTACGCCGAACCACTATTAATTTGGTGTTCTTGTTCTCTGCACTGAAATTTACATATTTTTCTCTATTTTAATTTGCTCTCTTCATTAATCTCTCTAGACAATCTCTCTAGGGTGTTAGAGACCAATTTTGGTGCTAACAATACTCATCTTTTTGAAATGAATTTGGTTGCTTTGTCAATGCCCACATCTTGTTTTAAGAGTGTGTATGTTTTAAGATTATATATGTACTTGTCTGCTTGCTGTATTAATTTACTTGTGCATCTTATTATTGAAGATTTCATCTTTGATTCCATTTACTAGCTTGTACAACTGACCTGTATTGTCTAGTTGCCTTGATTGCATTTTCTGGGTGCACTGTCCTGTATTATTTAGTTCATGCTTCTTGTAGTCGTTTTGCACTTTATTTCTGATCTTGAACCCATGCACACATCCTTGCCTTGTTGCTTTTGTGCCTAAGTATGTTATGATGTAGTCATGTGTATCACCATCTTACTAGTTTGTGTCTTTGTTGAACTACCTGGACTTATTATTATGTGTATCTCTGTTGAACTTCCTGATCTCTTAAAGCTTGTTGGTCCATGTTTTTGAATTGCTGAAACTTTCTTTTGCTTTTGGTCTAGTTTG
Organism: Allium cepa; assembly: GCA_030765085.1. Lineage (NCBI taxonomy): Eukaryota > Viridiplantae > Streptophyta > Magnoliopsida > Asparagales > Amaryllidaceae > Allium > Allium cepa. The sequence goes on from CM060932.1 coordinate 959,094,168, forward strand.
GTTTGGTTATGATACTTGACCATCCATGTTCTGGTCTGGTTGTGATACTTGATCACCCATATTCTAGCCTGGTTGTGATACTTGACCACTCTGGTTGAATTGTTGTTTCCTGATCATGTGCTCGAACCTATGCACTTCAGCCATGTTCATGCTTTTTAAAGCTAATACATGTTGCGCCTGAGTTGAGCTAAGCCCACTTTGGCCTAACCTTGTGCACACTTGCACTGTGTTGAGCCTTTAGGCTTGACCTTTGCATTTGTCCCTAAGAGACAATCGATGCTCAGCCTTGTGATATTCATAGTGATACACTGTGTATACATAAGTTATTCGTGCACACTTAATATTTGTCCCTGTCTAAAATATAAAAACAAGCAACCCAAATAATCGAGATAATATTAAATCACAATTATAATTTATTTTTGTCATTTTTGTTTGTTTCTTTTTCCATTTTATCGCGTTGTTTATTTGACAGGTATAGAAAACGACTGGACACAAGCTGGAGTAAGAAGATATCGAAATCTAATTCAGGCGAGAGTAAAAATGTTGTATATGGAAGTGTGAAATAGTGTATGATGAAAAATGTATTGCATTTGAAAATGTAAATATAGTGGAAGCCAAATGTGTATTGTTTGAATTTGAATTGAAATAAAATATTTGTTTAAATAAAGTTATTTCATTATGCAGATATTTATTTCATTTTGTGAACAACATATAAGTGTAACTGGTATTCATATTAGTCAATATTTATATGTTGTCTTATAGGTAATTCTAGGAATGGTATTATAACATCAGACAACATACGACTGTTGTATTAGTGCGTATCAAATGATGGAGCATATATATGGTCTGATGTGCAATGAGACGACACCGGATTTAACGACAGATAGATATGCTTTCAGACAACTGGGCATATCTATCGTCTGATGCATTTTTTGGCATGGTGATTAAGCGAATTTAGTGTCTTTAGAAGGTTCACATAGAGGAGAATTTAGAAAAATGTTTACCAAGTCCTTGCCTAATGCAAAGTTTGGCTATTGCTCGAACTTTATCCGCTTATGCCACATGGTAGCATAAGTGGAGTATGAGTCGGTAAATGGAGACATTTGTATACATGGTGATATTGGAGATTGATAAGTCTTATTTACATGGAGAGGGTAGTTTCAATTCTTTATTAGCGTATGGTGGCTTTGCTGGAGTCCATTGACAAAGTGCTATAGGTGATAGCCATGCCAAAGCTCATCGAAAATGTATCCATGGTGTCCTATCCAAGATTTTCTTGGAGTATGAGGATGTAGGTGGAGTTGGTTGGCTTGTATGGAAATATAGTATCAAGGGGGATACCATTAGATTTCGATACAATATTTTCAAATTGAAGTAGATTTAGAGATATTTTGAGTTAAGGAGGAATTATGAATCAAATTTATTGTCTCTTTTAATGCATTAAACAAGGAAAAAATTATCTATATGAGAAGAAACTATTTTGAGAGTGATTCCCTAATTAGCTGATTAAATAAGACATTTTAACGAACACATGCATATTGGAGGAAACTAAAAAAAATCAAATAAACATTTCCCATATGAATATAAGAATTAATGCGGCGTTGATTTATTACCATAAATCAATTACTTCAACATCGGGTAATAATCTATTTAAAGACAGCCATCTTTGGAAATTATATAATCCTCTGAACTTGTAATTCTTCGCATTCTTCTTCTAGGCCTCGGTTATCACTATTGTGATTCTCTTTTTAGAAAGTAGTAAAAACTCCTCTTCATAAAGTGGACGTACACTATCTTACAATAGTGGAACCTATATAAATCCTATTTATGGTTTTCTTTTCTATTTGTGCATCTGTGATTGCTTATTTTTGGTTACTAATTTTATGTTTTTTCTACCTCACCATTAACATGATTATATTATTTCCATTTTGTTTTGAGTATTAATATTGATTTCCCCAACATTTTTTACATTAGAATTGTGGTATTTTAGTTTTTTATTATTTGCAATGTTAGTTCATAAAAATACTAGGTGCTTCACGTATTATTAAAAAAATAACAATTATTCAATACTAATTTAAAAGTTTATATTCACTTTGTTGTATTGAGTTATCAAAAATAAACTATAATTCCTTATGAATAAGAATTATATCCAATACCGTTATGCATTACAATAAGAGGCAACATTTTAGTAAATCACATTAGACATATGAACCTTAGAACCGGCTCTGGGAGAATATTAAACTTGCGTATATAAATTTAGTGAATAAGGTATCATCTATTATATATTTCCAAATAATTAAAAAAATGGAACGTTGAAGAAAAATTTGAGTAAACAATAGAGATAAAAATAACATGGATTCCCGTCTTCCCTACTCCCCTCAAGGCACAGAGGTGGATTCCCATAAAAAAATAACTCGGTTGGGAACATCAAACCTCTATGCTGGGGTTGCCTTAAATCCCTTCTGGAGTTGGCAGACTCACTAGGTAGGGGCTCTTCCCTTCGGGGTGGAGTTTCTAAAAAATAAAAAATACATGGATATTGAGATGAGCTGAACGTATTTCAAGCCATGAAATTAGAAGATAGTTAGGTAAATAAATTATTGATTCATAAGATCATACCAAGTAATGCTAGTAAGAAACTATTTCTAAAACAGGTTCATGGCACTCAATAAGTAATAAGTAGAGATAATTCTAACTCACTGGTTATCAATTCCACTTTTTAACATATATACATAATTTTTGAATTGAAATCGGGTAAGAATTGTTTCACATTTCTTCGTGCATGGGATTAAATATTAACTTAAGGATGCATAGCAAGTATCTTATATAATGCATTTATAATAATAAATACCTTATAGTATAGTACAGTTTTTAATTGAACACGGGTAAGAGAATTAAAAAATAATCACAGTCTACATATTATTAGATTACTGCAAGAACACGGGAATTGAGAAATTAGTTTTGAATTTTTCAACTACATTTTAAACTGTTTTTACCTAGAATATGATATTTAAGGTTGTGCCCAAAGTGTAAGACGAAGCTACAAGGATGAATAGGAAGGGTATGGAAGTTTTAAATCTGAAGTTGATTGTGATAGTCATGGAAAATATTTTGGGTTGACTATCGGGATAGCAGAACGAGGAACATAAAAGGCTATCAAATAGATATATATGATGGCCAAAAGATTGGAAAATATTACGAGAAATTAGTTTATCTGAACAAGAAACGAAGCAATGAGTTAAAATTGAAGAAAAAAACGTTCAGTTCAAATTCAAATTCTATAAAATCAGAATATAAAAAGACTTGACATTGAAAAGGATGAGAAGGAATGGATCCGAGACAGGTTGGTTTGAAAAGATGGTAGAGAAAAGGTAATAAAAGACCACTATAAGCTAATGAAGAACGTTTAATATTGTTAAATTTGAATGTAGTGTCCCAATAGGTGTCATTTGATATATCAGTTACTTTTTAATCTCAGTCCTCTTTTACCTTTGTTTTGTCTTTTCCATTAAACCAATGCTTTTATATTATACAAGCACACACAAACACACATACATAAATGCATAAATACATATCTTCATAAGTTTCTATGTAGAAATTTAATTTAAAAAATTTATTCAATGCTTTTAGTCTTCAGATCATTAATAAACATTTTTTGTTCTAAAAGGTTAAATGTTTTATAAAATTTCAATTTTCAATTTTATAAACTAATAAATATCTAATCAGATATTAATATGCAGAAATTTGATGTTGTCTACATATATAAATAAAATAAAATTATATATATATATATTAGATAGTTATTTTAAAAACATTAAACCTATTTAAATTTTAATTATATATGTATAATTCAATATATATATATATATATGTTACGCAGTATCCTGACCTGACTATATTGAACTGATTGTGCAAGATAGATTCGACCGTTATCGAGGAGGATGACCATGGAGCAATGGTCATAGAACCCGGTTATATGAAGCCAGGATCGAACGAAGTTGGTAGATAGACGATGCAGGGTTCTAGAAATATAAGAGTTGGGTTGGAACTCAAGGGATCGACATAGCATTGTAGAATAAGAAGGATTGATGTAGCATTGTGGAATAGGAGGGATAGCCATAGTATTGTGGAATAGGATGGATCGGTATAGCATAGTAGAATAAAAGGTATCGGCATAGCTTAGTGGAATCAGAGGGATCGGCATGATGGAATTCAAGGGATAAACATGCATGGATTAGCATATGTAGAAGGGCATGGATCAGCATATTGGAGTCAATCATGAGGGATTGGCATGATCCATTTAGAGGGGTTCAGTAGAGATAACCTCTAAGTGGATTTGAACCAAGGATCAAGAAAAAGCATGAGTTCCACTTGCCCAATCAACATGGTATTTGAAGAGCCAGAATGTCAAAACATAAAGACGCCACTATAGGATCATTGCTTAAGAATCGACCAATGAAGGGATCGGTATTGATCCCTCTTCATTGGGATTTGGGCCTAGCAACCCCTATGGTGGACCCATATGGATAAGAAGGTCCTATAACCGAAGTTTTGGAAACATTAATGGTCGCCTTCACCTATAAATACTGGCTTAGGCGATCATTCTCAGGATCTTTACATCGCCGGTTACATAGTTCTTTATTGTAATCAAGTTTTTTCCTTACTTTTTGATGTTTTATGTTGTAATCAAATTAATAATGAATTAATAAAGAGAATCTTCAAAGTGGACGTACGCATACGATGTCGAACCACTATAAATCATGGTGTTCTTGATTATAGCTTAGACTTGCTTGTTAGTTTACTCTATTCCTCTGTTTTAATTTTATTTTCTTCATTTACTTCTTTACATAAATCTATTCTTAGGTGCTTGTGACCAATTTGGTTGCAAACATTTTTGGTGCTTTCACTGAGAAGCTGATTCTCAGTCTTTTAGGATCCCTTTTGTTGCCATTGGATTGGGCAAATCCCCCAATGGAGATCCCTAGCTATCTTCAAAAAACTTACTTAGACTTCTCAGATTTGCAAAAATCTAAACAAGGAGATTGACAATGGTGAGACATACCAGATCCACTTCTCAGAATGCTGTTGGGAATGAGATGCTAATATTCAACAAGGAGGCCCAAGCAACTAGCCTGCAAATTTGAATGCTGATCTGATTGAAGTTCAAAACCCTATAGATTCTATAACCCGAGCTGAATTTCATAATCTGACGAGAGAGTTGATGGATAACCATCGACAACTAAATGAGCAGATTCAGACCAATATTAGTCTGATGAACCAGATTACCCAACAACAGCGTGGGAAGGCCAGGAGGGATCCCACTCCCTACTTGGCATTGGAAAGTTCAAGATCATCGAATGAATACCAGAGGCTTAGGCATCGCAAGCTTGAAGGAGATCATGCAGAAACGTCAGAGCGCGGCTTGGCATTGGCAGACCAATATGGTTTGCCAAGATAGATTGGTGCCAATCTCTCCCTAGGGATCGGTACCGATCCCTCCTCCAAAGGAGGGATTCCCCCACTACACTTAAGGGATCGTGCTAGAGTTATTCCCGGAAGCTTAGATGTTGGAGCTCGATCGAATGCTGACCAGGTACTCTGTCGAAATAATAATGAGACAAATGTTCAAGGTGCGCACCAAGAGGATGGTGAACCAAGAAGGAGTGAAACAGCCTGTAGACACTGATCAGATAGTTCACGTGAGGTGTAGCGCGACCATCACTTGGCACCACCCATCCAGATGCCAGATTTATCACCAATGGTCAGACAATTGGTGAGAGAGAATCAAGGTTTGGCTAATGATGACTGGGGAATCTTAAGAAGCCATAACCTGTTTGTAGAAAACGTCTTGCGTGTAGAATACCTAAGGAGGTTCAACATGCCATCAATGCCTACCTACGAGGGAAAAACCAATCCCATGCAGCAAATCATGAGATATGAATGGTTGATCAATTCTGCAAGAGCTAATGATGCAACCAAGTGAAGATGATTTCCCATAACCCTTTATGAGATAGCAATGATGTGGTTCACAAGACTACCTCCGCGGTCAATTTTGAGATTGGATGAGATAGAAACCAAGTTTGTAGAGCAATTCTGAATGCACATAGTTCGACCTAAAGATGTGACGTCCCTTTCTAGTGTGATCTGAGCCCCAGGGTAATCATTGAAAGATTACTTGGAGAGATTTTCATACCGCCGCCATGGAGGTTAGAAACCCAAATAATCATGTTATACTCATGTCTGGGACGAGAGGGATTGATCCGGAATCTGAGTTTGGCGACTAGCTAGCGGGAAAACCACTTGCCATGTTGGAGCGCCTCTATGCAAAGGCAGCTCAGTTTTTGAGGAAGGAGGAGGCCAGGTCCTCCAAGAAAAACAAAATTATAGGACCAAATAGAGAAGTAGTATAGAGTAATATTGCACTAAAACAGTCTATAGTTTTGGAAAATTTCTGGTGAATGTTCAGAATAACCTAGATCAACAAAAGAAAGATGGAGACAGGAATAGAGATCGGAAGAGGGATTTTGGGAGACCAAAGCCCTTGATTACAATGTATGAAAATTACACGCCACTAAACACATTCCTAGAGAACATTTATCTATTTACTTACAATACTATGCAGTACAGGAAGCCGCAACCAAAAGAGTCGTCAGAGAGACAGAAGCAGACTGGGAAGTATTGTCGGTTTCACAAATGTTATGGGCATAATGAGAACGAATGTAGGCACCTCCAGGATGTCATAGAACAACTAATTTGGGAAAAGAAGTTGCAATAGTTTGTGAACGCTCCCCAGGATGGCGGACATGGGACATTCGACCCTAATCGAGGACAAGTTCTGTGTAGGGCTGAGGAGCCTGTGCGGACCGACGGAAAACTAGTGATTAATACGATAGTTGGGGGGCTGCAACCGATAGACAGGAGTTGGCAAGAGATGGAGCGTTATGCTAGCGCGATAAGGCATGTAGATTTTGAATGCTGTTCGAATACGGAAGATGGAGCTCTAGCAAAACAACAGCACACCATGGCGGATGATATTGTGTTTAGAAGTAGGGATGCAGATAAAGTAGAGGCTCCAACAATTGACCCGATGGTCATTTCAGCTATGATTGGTCCAGGATTTTGATTGATTGTGGAAGTTCGGTGAATATAATCTTCAAAAAGGCGTACAATCAAATGAGAATGGAGGCCAAAGACTGAAACCATCTAAAGTCGAATTCATGGTTTTAATGGAGTTGCAACTGAGGCTGTAGGATATGTGGAATTACCTATTGAATTGGGTGAAGGTGATTGAAGGAGAATGCTAATCTTACTGTTTATTGTTTTGGATGTCGACTCTCCGTATAATGTTTTCCTGGGTCGATCGACCCTGGCTGAATTACGTGCAACTCTTTCCCTATGGTGTTTAACTCTGTAGATTCCAACGGATAATGGCATAGGAGTTGTTCATGATGATAAGGTGACTGGACATGCCTGTTATGTAGCTAAGTTGAGGGAAGCTCAGCGTCAGGAGAAGGGAAAGTGTATGGACAAAGCTGTCTGCATCCTGACCACTGAAGATTGACAACCAGGTCTTGGGCCTTGGCTCGGACACCATAGTTGGTTCTATAGACATATAGATCCAAGAGATGATGAATAGGAGCCGACGAGACCAAGGCTGCACCGGCAGAGCTGATGATTGATGTCTCGTCCAGCCACGACGACCCATCGTGAGTCCCGAAGGTTGGAGCACAGCTCAGCCCACCAATAATGAAAGAATTTGCTGGTTTTCTCTGATCGAATCTAGATGTATTTTCTTGGAATTACTCTAACATGTGTGAAATCTCGCCTGCCATTGCGAGCCATGCATTGAATATTGATCCAAATTATGTTCCGGTGAAGCAAAAAAAACGAGGCACGGATCCAGAGAGATCTACCGCTTTAAAAGAGGAGGTGCATAAACTAAAGGTCAACGGGTTTATCCGTGATGCCCTCTCTGAGTGGGTACCTAATTCGGTGCTTGTGAAGAAGGCGAATGGAAAACGGAGAACGTACATTAATTATTTAGATCTGAACAAAGCATGTCTAAAAGACAGTTTCCCCCTTTCCAGGATTGATCAGCTAGTTGATTCAACTGCAGGACATGAATTGTTATCGTTTATGGATGCATATTCGGGTTATAACCAAATCCCAATACATATCACCGATCAAGAGCACACTAGCTCTGTTACAAAAGTTAGGTTGTATAATTACGTAGCTATTCCATTTGGATTGAATAATGCCGGAGCAACCTATCAGCGTTTGGTTAACAGGATGATTAGGGATCGGATTGGAACGACACCGGAAGTGTACGTGGATGATATGCTCGTGAAGTCTCGATGATCAAGCAACCACATCAAAGACTTAGCAGAAATGTTCTACATCCTTCAATATTACAAGATTCAAATCAATCCTTTGAAATGTACATTCGGTGTGGCATCAAGAAAATTTTTGGGCTTTATTGTCAATGCTCATGGAATAGAAGCTAATCCAGAGAAGAATCAAGCTATCTGCGATATCCAAGCGCTAAGAACCATTAAACAAGTACAGAGTCTTAATGGGAAGGTTGTCGCTTTAAGTCGGTTTATCTCTAGAGCTACTAACAAATACATTTCTTTCTTCGATCTGGTTAAAAAGGGAAAAGAAACTTTGAATGGACGCTGGATTATAAAGACGCATTCCAAGCTCTGGTGAATCATTTGGAGAGACCCCCTATTTTTTCAAAGATGGTAGATCATGAGGAGTTGTTCATTTGTTTGGCTGTATCATCACATGCTAGAAGTGTCGCCTTGGTTCGTGAGGAAAACCAGATCCAGAGGCCGGTGTATTAAGCCATTAAACGATTGACAGGAGCAGAAAGAAATTATCCAAAAATAGAGAAACTGGCATACTGCTTGCTAATTGCATCACGAAAGCTTCGCCCATACTTTCAGGCACATCTGATCAATATTTACACCGACCAGCCATAATGATAGGTACTACACTGACCTGAGACATCTAGGAGGTTGCTCATGTGAAACACTGAGCTAGCCAATTCGACATTGCTTATCTCCCTCGGTGAGCTATCCAAGGACAGGCTTTGGCGGACTTCATAGCAGAGTTTACTATGCAGGATGATCTTCTAGAAGGAAGTGACATCCCTACTGTACGATGGAAGTTATATACTGATGGAGCGTCTAATGATCATTGCTCTAGAGCTGGGATCGTGCTTGTAACTCCTGAGAATAGGTTGATTTTTTATGCTCTAAAGCTTGATTTCCCAGCGACAAACAACGAAGCTGAATATGAAGCTCTGATTGCGGGACTTAAACTTGCCAAAGAACTTGGAATCAAATCTCTTGGAGTCTTTTGTGATTCGCAATTGATGGTGTATCAAGTTAGAGGAGACTACCGGGTTAAGGGACAACAGGTTGCTCCTTATCTTCCCCGAGTTCAGAAGTTGTTAACTGAATTTGAATACCATGACATTTCACATACTCCACATGATCAAAACAGAGAGGCTGACTCATTGGCAAAGCTCGCTAATACTGGCAACGCATAGCAGATTGGTTTGGTATCGGTCGAAGTATTAAATACCCAAAGTATAAACTTGACGAAAATCGATTAAGCACTGGAGGCGGAATTTGAAAAGGAATCATGGATGGGCTCCAATTAAAGGCTATTTACTTCACGGGGTCCTGTCTGATAAAAGAAATGAAATGCAATAGGTCCTTCGTAAAGCTTCACGATATATTATGCAAGAAGGAGTCCTGTATAGGAGAGGTTTCTCAGTCCCTCTACTCTGATGTATCACTCATGATGAGATATTTGAAAGAAGTTCGTGAAGGAGAATGCGACGATCACACTGGGAGGCAAACTCTAGCAAAGAAGATACTTTGGTATGGGCATTATTGGCTAACCGTAAACCGAGATGCGGTCAATTATGTAAGATGATGTGATAAATGCCAAATATATGAAAAGTTCTAAAAGCTCCACTAACAGAAATCATGCAAATGGATAGCCCATGACCGTTCTCCATGTGGGGTATTCATTGCCAATCTCTAAAGGTGGCACGAAGTATGTTTTTGCGGTAGTTGATTACTTTACCAAATGGGTCGAGCCGGAACCTTCAGCTACAATCGCGACCAAGAAAGTAATCAACTTTGTTGTTCGGTACATCATATGTGGCTTTGGTCTTCCACGGACCATTGTAACAGATAATGAGACTCAATTCAATAGTACAGAGTTTAAAGACTTCTGATGAAGATACTGCATTGAAAAGAGATTTACAATGGTTTCTCACCCTCAGGGAAATAGACTGGTTGAAGTTATAAAACTCTAAAGAAGCGTTTGGAGAAGGCTAGAGGCAAGTGGGTAGATGAACTCTCTATAGTACTTTGGGCTTACAGGACCATTCACAAGTCTACGACTAGCCATACTCCGTTTGCCCTTGCTTACGGTTCAGAAGCCATTATTCCTATCGAGCTCGAAGTCCCTTCTCGTCGAGTTACTTATTACGATCCTAAAAAAATAAAGATCTTCTCTTGGAATCTTTGGACTTTATAGGTGAGAAGCGCGAAGAAGCCGATTTGAGAGTAACTGCACACCGATATCAAGTCGCTCGATATTACAACACTAAAGCGTGATCAAGAACCTTTGAAATTGGCGATCGTCCTGAAATGGGTTTTTCCTACCATTTCACAAAAGAATATGATTTGGAAGGACCATATGTTATTGGACAGAGGTTTGTAGAAGGAACTTTCAATCTAGCGACTGTTGATGGCGTTATACTTCGAAGAGCATGGAATAGCGAGCATTTACGATACTATTTCACTTAGATTACTTCCTTTACATTTTATTTCTATTTACTTTCTAAGTTTTGCTTTAGCATTTGATTTTTCGACTATGTAACAAGACGGATTATTTTGTTTCTTCCCATTTAATGAATAAAGTTTCAAGCTTCCTTTGTAGTTATGATTTTTATTTGTATGCTAAGTACATAATGAAACTGATTGATATCGATATGTATGAATAGGCTCCCAGAGTTTGAAATCTATCAATCATGCTAACTTTTGATGGGATCAAACAAGATGAGTCAGTTAATTTGATTGTTTAATAATTTCTGTAAATGTTCCAGAAAATGGAGAACACATAATAAGGAACGAACATGGTCGATAATCTAGAGATTAAAAAATTTCTACCCGGACGATGGGACTGAGACAAAACCAATCAACCAAAAGGAGTATAACCTAATGGCTCCCAAAAGACCTCTAAGTCCCCAAAGTGTGGACTAGAGTATAAACATAAATCAGACAGATACTGACTGCCTGCAAAACAGGTCTAGGTCCCTAGAGCACAGATTGTAGTATAAACATAAATCAGCTGGATATCGACTGCCTACAAAATAACTTTAAGTCCCCAGAGAATGGACTGGAGTATAACCATGAATAGATGAGTGGATTTCGACCACTCTATTCCACAAACTCCATGAATAGATGAGTGGATTTCGACCGTTCCCCATTCCACAAACTTAATGAATGGATGAATGGATTTTGACCATTCTTTATTCCGCAAACTCCATGAATAGATGAGTGGATTTTGACCTTTGTCTATTCCACAAACTCCAACCTTAAATCGACAGAAGGAATATAAACTTGCTAAGGATGGAATTCGACCGTCTGATTTCTGGCCTCGCCAAATCAATGCCAAGGGAAAAACCACAATAAAAAAAATTGTTGAATTCGACATCGTAACACTAGGGCTCAAGCTTGGTGTTTGATATGACTCGAGGCCACTACCATATGGAGGCCTTGGGATGGAGATAGTGAATTGTTAACAGAATTTGCAATTGAAGAATTATAAGCACATTGAATGGAAAGTAATCGTTCAACTATTTAAATAAAAATTCACATGATGCTTAATTGAAAACAAAAACTTTTATTTATAGGTGCCAAAATTTCGGTACAAGTTATCTCAAAAGGTCGAGATTCATACCTGTACAACTACGACTAGTGAAAGAAATAATTATGCAAACTATATACAATGACATCAAGCAACAACTACCTTTTTGATTTTCTTTCTCTTTTGGATTTTTCAAAAGTGTCGTAGTTCTCTTTCAGTACCCTTTACCGCATTTGGCCAGAGAGCTTGAGGAGGTAGGAGGAAGTTCATCCGGGATCGACCCACTCAGTGGAATAATTTGCAATGGCACAAGATGAGGATCATCGACATCCATCTCGGCAGGCTCGATTTTATCCTTTCTTTTCAACAATTCCTCCTTTTTATCTGCTCCCTCATGCTGGTCTTATTAGTGTGTTTCGAGGCACTAAGAATTATCATCTCATCAGATTCATCGGTTGGGAGTGGATCCTTGGTCCTATCTTCATCAAGCACACCGATGACTTAAGCATTGGTCCCGGAGCATTAGCAGCAGCCACGTCTTTAGTCGTTTCATCGTGTTACTCTACAACAGCACCACTTAGGGGAGATTGACTGGGACCTAGAAGACCTACAAAATTTGATAAAACGGGAAGGTTAGCTCAAAGCCATTGCACATGAAATAACGAAAACTTGTCATATACAAAGAAGTAAAGCAAAATATTAGCATTTGGATGACTCTCTACTGTCATCGGGGTGCCTCCTTCTAAAATGGGGGATAGCATCTTGGGCTCAAAGCCAGGCCTGTTCGGATCATAACCTAGATTCTGCTCTATGTCATGAGAAGTTGATGGTCTGACTACTTGGGTTGAAAGGACCCCTTAAGACCAGTTCCTGAAGACCCAACAATATCCTCTCCTCCATCGGTAGGTTCAGAATCCTTGAAAAATTGAAGTTTTGCAGCGGCCAGATCTGAAGGCTCGTTTCCGGGAAGAACCTCCCTCGCTAATTCTTCCTCATTAAATTCAACTTCACCCAGCTCTTCCTTTTTCATCTTAACAATATGCTCCCAAGCTTCAGCAAGCGATTCAAGGCAGGTCTCACCAAGAAAACTTAAGTTATGGTGGAGCAGGGCCTTGGCATTGTATTCAATGATCAGCGGATCGAAAAAATCCTTGATCTCATTCCTACCGAACTCTATGGCGGCTTGCACCTAGGAGTTGGCTTGTTGATCACCTCTTTTAGGCCTTCTTCTCGGGACACTTCTTTAAGAGCTTTAATTTTAGCAAATTTCTTGTTAAGTTTTACCTTCATGCTCCTAGCCTCAACGACTTCTTCGCAATACTTCTGCGGTTCCTCCCGGGATTCATTTTTTTCCTCCCTTTCCTTCTTTAACAATTATTCAAGTTCCTCAACGCGACGAGCTAAAGCATCTTTCTCCATTTGCAAGGAGTCCTTTTCTAAAGAGAGTGTCCCACCGCAATAAGGTGCCGCGTCGAGTTCTTTTTTATGAAAAGTTTCCAAATGTCTTACCGCCTCTTCCATCTCCTTGGCGTTATTTTCTGCCTCGACAAGTTAAGGTTGGAATTCCAGCAACTCAGCGTCTCGGTGCTTCATTAAATCCTTGTCATGTATTACTTACAACTTGGGGCGGTCTATTTTGTCGCTCGACAGAAACTTCAGAGACATTTTATGTCAAGTGTATGAATGATTCATGTTGCATAAATACATCATTCACACACGCTAGAAGGATTTCCTTGGCATGCCTTAGGATTATGTAAATAGAAGGGAGGAATTTAAGACCATCAAAGCAAATTTTTTGGAAAGTGGCCTTAAGCTCGGTCGACTTCTTTATGGTGGAAGTGTCTGGAGCAGTAGCCGACAGGGGAGGATTAGAGGTAGCGAGTAGATGTTTGCTTGATTAAAGCTCACGAGATTGTGTAGAGCTTGAAGAGCCAAAGTGATGCTCGTAAGACGCAGCGACGTGAGGGCCACGATAAGAAAGTTTTCCTTTCTCTGAATCGGAAAATTAGATGGTTCTCCTTGACGTATGAAATTAGGATTTTCGTTTAGAACAAGAAGAAGACTCCCTCGAGTGATAATTCTTGTCCATTCCCTTATCCTTTTCTCCACGTCGAATGGACTCGGAATCCTGGCTTGGTTGATGGTATGCTGAAGAGATTCAGAGACGGTCGAAGGCTCTCGATTGATACATTGTACCTATAAAGACCAAATGAGAGTGTATTAGAAATTATTGTACGAAAGATCAGTAATAAGTGTATAGTGGCGTGCAAGTGATTATGAGTGTCCTAATGTTTCCCCTAACAGACCGATGTCGGTAGCCTTGCTCATCTGCATGTTCTCCCCTTTATTGGAAGGTTGGATGCCTTCTCCACTTTTGGTGGGAGAGTTAAGTCCTTCGATGTTAATGTTTGGAAATTCATAAAACATATTGCTTTCCAAAATTTGAAGATTAGAGAATCCCTTCAATGAACTTTCCAAATATTGAAACGATGATTCCTCTTCAAGAGGAGTAATAACAAACTCTGGGTCTGATGTGGTTTTTCTTCTGCGTAGCATGTACGCCAACCTCTTTTTTCTCGTTATAGGCGTTTTGGATTATCCGACTTGTGACAGTTCAACCATTGATGTTTTTTCGAGGCCTACATCAACATATCCTATTTTTCAACTTGAGAATCGTTAATCTCTCCCTCCTCGATATCTTCCTGATTCCCTCAGTAAGGGGTACGATGGGGTTAACTATGTCCGTTCTTCATTCGACAATATTCTTTGGTAATGTTGTGCTTCGAGGAAGTCCGATGCTACAGTCGTCTACCAATAACCTAAACAAAGATAGAAATTCATCGGTTATGAGGAGTGTGATGTCCTGATCCTCGACGGGTGTAGCACGGATGGTAGCAATGGCCCTAGAAAAATCAGTGCCTTTAGGGGCGAACACTTGAAAGAACTCCGGAAGTTAGTGGATTCAAAAGAAAAGTTATGACTTGGGTCAGTGAACTTGAGAGAAAAGTGGAAGTAATACTTACGTCCTTCTAACCATCATCTTGCGAATCTAGGAGGACATCGCATATAGAACCATTCATGTTTAAATAGTGAAAGTTTATTCCAAGCGCTCGTCAGGACTTGGTAATTTGGTGAAGGCTCGAGGAAGACATAAGAAGGGCTTCTCGATCATCTTTTTAAATTATAGATGAATCTGATATCTTCATGAGTAGGCGGACGAAACAGAACATTCATGAACAACAAGAAAGTCCCATGAATAAAAGCATAACTGTTGGTATGAAGTTGTGTAGGGGCGATCCCAAGATATCTCAACATCTCCTAGACAAACGAAGTGAAAGGCAGAACACATCCGGCCCAACACATAAACTTGTTGCATGTTGTATACCCGGCTAGGGGCAAGTGAGATCTATCTTATCTTGTAGGAACCAAGACATACTCAAATGGAATTCCGTGGACTGACATAACCGACGAAGATCGGCTTCGCCAATTCTAGAAGCCTGTGAATCCATTGGATTATCGAGGAGGATGGTGCCTTCAACAGCAACAAGAGCAGGGCCAATATTTTTCATCGGAAGGACTAGGATGTCGATGAAAAGATCGGCTTGTGGGTTAGAAGCTTCTATTCGTTCTACATGATGGCTTGGAGAAGGCCTTCCAGATATAGTTACCGAACTTGACTTTGTTTCAAAACCAATATGTCGCATTGCCGAATCGAAAGACATGTCAATTGAATGCTTCGAGCATTTAGGATCTATATTAGCTATGCTCAGTAAATAATCGAGATTAGAAATAATAACCTATCCCTCCGTGTTTATTGCGAACTAGTGCGGTGCAGTGTGTAATAGACATAAACAGTTTGAAACTAGAAAGGAGAAATAAAATGATGAGACTTGGGAATTTTGTCTAGTGAAACCGTTATTGCTGACCGTCTCAATTGATAAGAAAATTTATTGCTAACGAAATTTGGGATCGATTATAGGCACATCAAATTATGAAGTCTATTACTTAAGTTCATTAGCAAGTTTATCGCTTTGTCCATATTTAAAATTCTAGAAGTTTGGTTAATCAATTTCGAGTTCAACAGTTCAAGTATGCATGTTACATTCATTCATTTTCATCTTATGTTCAAGTTCAGAAAGGCAAAATAGTGTTGAATGTTCAAATGAGTTGAGTTGGATTAGTCTATAATGCACATGTCGATCCCTAGACTTCACTGCTGATTCGTTCCCTAAGAGCTTCCTACCACCCTCTTCTAGACAACCTCATACCGATCCCTCCATCAAAGGCCTCATTCGATCCCTATCTTATAACACCTCATATCGATCACTCCATCAAGGACTTCCTACCGATCCCTATCCTATAACACCACTTCTACTAATCCCTAACCAAACCTTCCCTTCCTTATCCCTGTCTTCAATCTTCCTAAGTTCCATCATCTCCTCAACTAAAAATAGATTAGCAATCGAACCCTGTGGCAGCCATACTCTAACATACTGACCCCTATATTCCTACACTAATGTCCTCTCCTCCATCAATATATTTAACCGGACCCCTCTCCTCCTTCTTCTTCTTCTCCCCCATGTATCCTAATACTATCCATCAAGCCATCTACCTAAAGACGCTCGAAAAATGCTCCAGCTCGCCGCCTCAAACACTCACTAACGATTACACGCTAAGGATTTTATCGTGTAATTGAAAGGAGAAGCATAAAATCATACTTATATGAAAGCATGGAGATGCAAGTTTAAATAGGGAAGAATGTTCGAGGATTATCAAATCCCAAGCAGAAGGAAGGCAAGGTTATGGGACGAATTGAGTTGAAATTGGACGTGAGGTCAAGAGTTTAGGAAGCTTGGGCTCGAAAGGAAAATTTTCATGCTAACGCATAAAGAATGAAAAGTAAATAAGGGAAATAAGCAAGGCTCATATTTATATAGATGCGGGAGGGTTCGGTCATAAAAATGTTGAGCGAGTCAAAGGTGAGGAGGGATCGACATTGGGACCTGCCATCCCTATTTGAGTAGCCTCAGCAATGGATCGACATATTGAATGTTGATCCTTACATGAAAAAAAAAGTAAATGAGATGAAAAATGAAAAAGAAAAAATTATGGAAGAGTGAAAAATGAATGACGATAGTGCTCATGAAGGTTTGACTGAAAACGTGAACATACAAAATACTATAAAAATTGGCAACGACCTGTGAACGTTACCACATGTTTGGGAGCTGACGACAGAAACGTGTATATGAATATACATATGAGTGATTTTCAACCTTTTTGAAATCAATGGAAATTGAAATCAAACCTAAAACCTTTATGTTCGAGGCTGACTAGATAATAAAAGGTTTATAAGTTCCACATTGCCGGATTTGTATATGCTGACGGAATACGACATTGGACTTATTTTATTGGAAGTCAACCAAGCATCTTAGCGATCAATGGATAATTCAACGCCTTGGAGAAAGATTCAATGAAGGAATAGAAATCAGTCAGAAACCTAGATAGACTTCTTTTCAGCAATTTAGACTTGCTTTGATTTAAAGCACGTCATGTTACTCACAAGACATACTTTAGGGGGCTATTGTTACTCGGTATCATAACCCGGCTATATTAGACTAATTGCGCAAGATAGATTCAACTATTATCAAGGAGGGTGGCTATAGAGCAACGGCTACAGAACCCGAAAGCAGAGATCAAATGGTTATATGAAGGTAGGATTAAACAAAGTTGCTAGATAGACTATGCAGGGTCCTAGAAATATGGGAGTTAGGTTGGAACTCAAAGGATCGACATAGCATTGTGGAATAAGAGGGATCAGCATAGTATTTTGGAATATAAGGGATTGGCATAGCATTGTGGAATGGGAAGGATCAGCATAGCATTGTGGAATAGGAGGGATCTTCGTAGTATAGTGGAATACGAGGGTGTGGCATAGTATAATGGAATCAGAGGGATCGGCATTACATGATGGAATTAAAGGGATAAGCATGATTAAGCATGCATGGATCGGCATACGTAGAAGGGCATGGATTAGCATACTGAAGTCATTCATGAGGAATCAGCATAATCCATTTAGATGGGGTTCGGTAGAGATAACCTCCAAGTGGATCTAAACTAAGGATCAAGCAAAAGCATGAGTTCCACTGGTTCGATAAACATGATATTTGAAGAGACAACATGTCTAAACATGAATAAGCCACAACAATGATCGTTGCCTAAGAATCGACCAACAAAGGGATCAGTACCGATCCCACTTCATTGGGATTTAGGCCTAGCGACCCCTGTGGTAGGCCCATGTAGATAAGAAGGTCCTGTAACCGAAGTTTCAAAGAGATTGGTGGTCGCTTCACCCATAAATACTGGCCTAGGGGGTCATTCTGAGGATCTTTACGCTACTAATTACATAGTTCTTTATTGTAATAAAGTTTTTTCCTTTCTTCCTATTCGTTGATGTAATCGAATTAATAGTGAATCAATAAAGAGAATCTTCAAAGTGGACGTAAGCATACGACCCTAAACCACTATAAATCCTGGTGTTCTTGATTATAGCTTTGATTTTCTTGTTAGTTTACTCGATTCCCCTATTTTAATTTTATTTTCTTCATTTACTTCACTACATAAATCTATTTGGAGATGCTTGTCACCAATTTGGCTGCAAACAATATCCTTGTGTGTGTGTGTGTGTATATATATAAAATTATAAGAAATTTATATTTGTTAACAAGATTATTTTTGAAACTATATGTTTGATGTAAATATACAGTGCATACATATTTATAGTAATTTTTTAAATAAAATTTATAAAGATAAATAAATTAGTTTGTATCAGTGTTAGAATAAATTTAATTTCATAATGTATATGTATATCCTTTTTAAATTTATATATGATATGACTTATACATTTATTAACTATAAGTCACATGCACATGTTCTCATATAACCCCTAAGATAGATCATACCTTTTTAATATCTCTACTACTAATAGAGAAAATTCATTGAACTAATTTACTCGGTGTCTTTCTGAAATTCCAAAAATACCCTCTTATGTTTGGGGAGAATAGCATATGGAAGAAGAAGGATAAGAACAACTACGTGTATGTATTTTATTTTCACATTATATTTTAATGTTTGTATATTCTAAATACTGAAAACAGATATGTGTTCTTTAATGTGCTCTGCTGCGTGTGTGAGCATTTTCAGTTGCCTATGCAATTTTACATCTCCTCTGTTGTGTATGTTGTCTCCTCGAAGTTGTTTGTAGTGTTACGTGCATGCCTGTATATGGGTTTATATATATTTTCCCTTAGAATGGATCTAACTAACTTAAGCCTAAAAACATAAAATGCGTAAGTTTGTTTCCCTGTTTGTCTCTATGACATGAATCAGTCTTTCAAGAATAAGGTAGAAGTATACTTATACCTCTATTGCATATTTGAACTGGAAATCGCGTTATCAATATATATATATATATATATATATATATATATATGATATACTTAACACCACTATAAAGTAATATGCATACGTTGTATAGATATACATGAATGGAGACTATTTTGTATATATTTTGTATAGCCGTATGTTCTACGTGAATCCCTTGTGCATGTTATCAAAGCCCCATACAAGACCTACTTAAAGTAGCAGGGCAAACATATGATTATATTCATATGTTCAAAGACATATCTCTATTTCTCTATTATTAATAAAGAGAATTCAATCAACATGATTTACACGGTGTCCTTTTGAAATTTCAAAATTACTCTCGTTCGTAAATGGGATCTCACCGCCCTTGTCGCCTACCCACCAATGGAATTTAACTATAAATTTGTCATTGATATCACCAACAAAACAACTTGAAATGTGTTGTAACTACAAAAACATTTACACGTAAAACACATATTTATCCAAGGTAAACATCATTGAATATTAGATGCACGTACATGAGTGCATACTAGTAGTTATAATGTTTTTATTATGAATACAACATATTAAAATATTGAAATAAAATTACAATTAAAGTAATAAACTAAAAATAAAATTTTAAAAAATTAAAACTAAATTAAAGTCGAATTAGTAGTAATATATTATTTAAATGATAAAAACAAAAAATTAAATTAATTAAATCGAAATGTTTGTAAAACTCTTTCATTAATAAATATTAAACTTTATTTAGTATAAATAAATATTATTCAAATAATCACAAAATAAGATCTTGTGCAAATGAATTTTCTTTTTTGAAATTCATCTTTTTACCTCTTTGACAATGCACCTGATCCTACAAATAACCCATAGTAAGTGACTGAATGGAGCTTCGTATTTCGAATGTTGTTATTGCAATAATAGAAATGGCGGGAGCATACATGTGACATTTACTATTGGACGCATCAAGTACTGAAAAATTACATTCGTGTATACCAAATATTATTTATGAAATAATTTTTTGGCTATGATTGAAAATAGATGCAACTTTATTCTAATATTAATATTATGAATATTTATTATAAAATAAATATGTTTTCGACATATAGATGATGGTATTTGTTTTGCAATATAGTGATATATTAGTTGTAGAAAATACAAAATATCTAAAATATTTAACAACTAATTTTGGAATCATGGACTAAGCTATATCTTTGAGAAATTTTTCTTTAACCAAATGGTAATCATGAATTATATATCAAAAAAATTAATGGAAAAATGCTCATTCGATGGGAGCGAAAAAAGAGTTAATGAACTCTTTGGATTGATACATACAGATGTACGTGGTGTCCAAAGTCTAATGGTACTAGAAATGGATCCACTTACCTCATTAAATGTATTGATTTGATAGAATAGGCGAGTGTCTTGGATATTAGTTCGAAGAGTACCTAAAAGAGAATATGATTCACTCTCAAAGTCACTCCTTACTATGCTACATAATTGTTAGCTTGTAATTTAGCTAACCTCTGAATTATGTAACGCATTTGTAATAGCAATGGTTATTGCTAACATTAGGCTTACATATTAAAAATGAGGAGTGAATTAACAATTAAATACAACGAAACAAGATGCATAGTGATTCGGCTAAACTTTCCCACGTCTAATGTGAAGATTTCCTACCATATTGATCACTTACAATTACAAGGAATTACAAGAGAATAATAAGAAACTAAGAGAATTTAAAATTACAATGATATTAATACTCAAGGGCACTTGTATTTTTGTGTTAAAAATAAATTCTGAACCCTTATGAAGTTGGATAAGGCTGGACACTGAATGACTGAGATTGCGCAGCTGAAATACAGGAGTCACTATGGGCCATTGATCTAGTCACCCAGACTAATGAAGAATAGCATGAAAGATAGTATGATCATGTGGCTAAGATGCGTGCCAGCATCATTTTGTACTAAAGATGTGATTTGCATAGAGTTAGGTGGCATGGTACAAGAGTGGGTATGCTTTTATTAGACGTGTTGTAGTGGACGGATAATAGGTATACACAGTTATACTTTTATCAGATGAATAGTGTCGAGTAGTACCCTTTTCCAAGAAACAAGACTAGAGAGAAGCTTCTTCTCCACAGTAATGACTGGTTGCTAATAGATAATGGTTGCTAAGGACAAACCTAAAGGTGATGAGGTGAGCCGTTCACATTGTGACTAGACTGGCTGCATAGGATCAGTCAAAGGCGGGATGAGATTAATCCAGGATAAGGACTGGATGCTTTCGAGTTGGGTCTAGTCATGATTTGACTGTTAATGTTGTCTTGAATTATGTCATCCGGCTTAAGAGAGTGGGTGGTGGCATCTTTGACATGTTCGTTTTTTGCTGTTTTGCGGATTGGCTTGGACTAGGTTGGGTCAAGAAGCACTGACCGGCCAATCTTTTACTTGCAAGAAAATGGAGTAACTTTTTCCCCCAAGTTCATCTCTATGAGCAGGGCGGGAATGTCTTTTCATGAAGACTCTGTCGATCAGGATGTCAGCTTTGAATTTAATGCAAGTGTCACATGTCAACTCATGATTTGTTGAGACGATTCTTTTCCCAAAGCAGCACTGCAATGACTCAAAGTGAGGGGACCATTGATATGACATCATTATAATTAAACATAGACGGTTAGGATTTCATTGTTTTGAATCAGATGGCTATGATTAAGGGGATAAATCAATAAATATCCCTCTTCTTCCTCCTCTTTATTCTTTATCGAATCTTCAAAACACTTTCTTCCGTTAAAAATTTCTCCGTAGTTTCAATGCATCCAACGCTTCTTTCTTCATGCAAATAGTAAGTCTTTCTTCTCTTTGTCTTTTATTCATTTCTTGTCACTTTAACCATTAAAAATATTTTTTCCCATTTTTTCTTATCAAGTTTTCCTTTTCTTTGCTACTTTGAATGCTTTTGATTACGTGTTATTTCTTCATCGTTGTTTGGCCGAAATCTCTATTTATGGCCAATTTTGGCACGTCGATTGATCGTTGCTGTTAACTAGATTCTTAGCTAATCTCAGAAGCATGTTCAAGAGGATGTATTAGAAAAGATTGATAACTAATATATCGATTTAAAAATGAAAATTGGAATGATGCTAATATGTTAAAAACTAAAGAGATGAGAACTTAAAATGGTTCGACCAAAGGTGGTATACGTCCACTATTTGAAATTCTTATTGTTTCACTCTGACTATAGAAGCCTAGATTACAAGGTAAAATGACAAAAAATACAAAGATAAGCGACGGCATTATGTTTTCTAACCCTTATAAAGTTGCAATGCATGATATATTTATAGCAACTGAAGAAATTTTCTAGGATAGTTGAGATTGAGCTGAATAAGCCTAGGAAATGCTTTGGACCACTGATGGGGGTATGCGGTTGATATGCTTCCCAATGAGGATATTGCGTGGTTTGCATGGTTCAGATGAAGATAGATGTTGATCCATACTTTGGACATGCTCAAAACATAGAAGACGACATGGAAGTAGGCCGTAGAAGAGGTACTAGGGTGGCAGTAAAGTATAAGAAGGGGTAGTTGTATATCGACGCCTTTGTTTGATGAACTACGACTATAACGACCCATATTTTTGACAATAAAAAATATTAAATTGAATAATAAATTTTGAAATAAAAATGGTTAGAAATGAAATTTATGAATTATTAATGTGGATTTTATTAGAACGCAAATTATGACCTTAAATAACTTATTACAATAAGAAAAACAATGATAACATATATTAGGGTGTATTTTAATGACATTAATTTGAATGAAATAAGTGACTGTCTGAATATATATTTCCAATTGATTGGAATAATAAATGTTAATAAAGAATAATGAATGTTTCTTTATTAAAGAGAAAATCTTATATTTATTTATTTGAAAATGTTTGGTAACTGAAGATTGATAACATGTATAAGAAATCAATTATTTAATAAGAAATTAATAAATTTTGGTTTGTATACAATAATTCCAAAAATACGTTAAATGACTATAAATAAGAATTACAATTGTTTATGTATTTATTTGTTTGTATCCATCAATTAGGGTCGGTTTAGAAGTGTAAGATTTAAATTAATTAGAAATTTATTTCTTGAAATCTTTCGATTGAAGAAGGAAAAGAAATGAATTGCAATTAATAAATTTAAGGTAAGAATGTTTTCATTTGGAATGTAAAATATTTTGGAAAATATAAATATGAATTTAATATTGTATATGTTGATTATTTAAACTATAAGAACGTTTCCATTTACGAATTGAAATTAATGAATATAAAAGAACGTTTCGAGAATAATAAAATAGAAACTTATGAGGAAAATTGATTTAATTAAAAGAATATTTTTAATTAAATTAGAAGAATGTTTTGGAAAATAAAATAAAATGAATGTTGTCATTTTGTAAATAAGTATAATTGTATGGAAAGAGAAAAATGTAAGCTTTGAAATAATCATGTTCAGTATAATAAGCTGAAATTTATGTCATATTAATTTTAAATTTTAAATATTTAATTTGATGGCAAAAAGGAAAATATGAGCAAAATTGTGTTTTGAGATTTTTGATAGTTCCATTGGATTTAGAAATGTCGAAAATGTATATTTTGATATATATAGGATGATATAATTTCGTTTAGGGATGAAAACGATTTTGCGAGTCATGTAGCCACTTTGGCCGAAATCAACCTTTCTCTTGTCTATAAATATATTATTACCGAAACCCCCGCAGACTCCTATCTCTATGTTCTATTCTTCAGTATTTTTCCAAATATAACTTGTGTCTTTTTAATGGTGAATATACTAAAACCCTAATTTTCAATTTCAAATCAAATTCAAAATTCAATTTTTAATGGTGGCAGTGTAGGCTAATCGACGACGGTGGATCTCCTGGAACGTGCGATGAAGGTAGAGGGCGGGGGCAAGGTGACGATGATGAGGTCGAATCAAGGCGGCAGTGACGGTATGTAGCACAATTAAGGGTTTTTTAGCGACTATTGGGTTCACGCATGGTAAGGTTGAGAGAGATAAGTTAATTACGATTTTTCCCTTATTCATTATATTTATTTTTAAAATTTAAGTCTTCTAACTTGAATAACTTTTGCATACAAACTCCAATTCACGCGGTTTCTTCCATTGTATTGGAATTCTGATCAATATGTAACTGATTTGGTTGAATTTGGGGACTGTTGATATTTTGGGCTTCCTTTTGGATTTAATGAGCTAAAACTAAAGGTGAGTGATTAAATCCACTCATGCAATACTAAAATTTTGTGATGTTAGTTGAATCGAAATCATGAAGTGATCAATTATATTGATTGTTATTTGGAAATTTAATTTGACATTTGAATGGATATTGAACTTGAATAGACACTAAAATTGGATTGACTTTTAATATGAAATTGACAACAAATTGAATTGATCTTTAAATTGACATTGAAATGGATTTTCTAGTTAAACACCTGACATTTGATAACTAGTAACTGTTGTGATATATTGGTTGATTTGGATGTTGATTGTAATTGGATGCCTATTGATGGATATGTTGGATGTATGGTTGTTTTTTTATTTTGACATATCCTTAATTATCACCCTATATATTATTGACATCATATAAATTGTTTTGGATTATTTGAAATGAACAAAGAAATAGGTTGAAATGATATATACCTATGTCATTCAAATATGGGTTGAAATAATATATATCCATTCGTGCAATTAAAATTGAAATAACTTATCACTTGGCCATAGGCTAGAAAATTATATATGGATATCGGATTTAGTTAAATTAAATGGTTTAAAAATCTTGAATTTGAATTGGTTTAAGTAATATTGTTTTATAGAAAATAAAATCGGATTTATATGAATTGAATTATTTTCAAATTCAAACTTTGAAATTTTGGAATGAAACTGTTTAAAAGGAATTGTATTAAATTCTTTAATGCGAAGTTATTAACTTTAAATCTTAAAGTTGAATTTGAAACATAATGTAAATTTATTTCAAATGAATTGTTTTAAGGGTTTAAATATTGAAATTTTGACTTTGAATTTATTTTAATTAAAGTGGTTTAAATTGGTATTTCGAATTTATGGATTTGAATTCGAATGAATTAAAAGATGAAAATTGAATTTGCTTTGATTTAAAATTTGGACCTGTGTTCAAATTGCTTGAGCAAAGGAAGAAACAGATTTGATTCGAACTCATTTTTAAATATAAACTATTTTAAATTTTCAAAAAATTATTTTAATAATCAATTTATTTTAATATATAAACTATTTCGCATATTCAATCTATTTTCAATTTTCAAAATATTCTAATTATTTAAACTATTTTCAATATTTCAACTATTTTAATTATTCAAAACAATTTTCAATATTCAAACTGTTTTAAGATTGGAACTATTTAGACTTATTGATTTTAATACGAATGTTTGATATGAAAGTATAACCTATTTTTGAATTCAAAATGATTTTGGAGCGAATCTGATATTTTGATATGAAGTATGATTCGTCCCTCAAATTTAAAAGAACCAACCAGTGTGAAAAATGTCGTTTGATTTTTAAAGAGACCGGAGCCGGATAAATGGTATACTCCCTATTATTCTATCAGAACCACTTTAATAACTGTATATGTGGTGGATGTTATACAGAATGTAGAGGTTGAATCGGCGGCGTTTGCTGGATGAAGTAAAAGAACGATGATGGATGACCCGGACGCTTGTGTTAGTTTGAAATGACTAAAATAGGGGCCTATGTCTGGCCAATGGGTTAGCTACCTTTAGAGGCCATCACCACTTCGTATTACTATATTGATTTTGACTTGATCGGTGCACCTTGATTTGATTTTAGGGGTGATGGACTCGGTTGGCGGTCGTTGCAACGATGTGTTACGGCCAACCAAAAAGGGTAAACTTGTAGGATCCTACCTTGGACATCGCCTTACATGCCTTGTCATACGGTTATCCTTATACTCGAGCACTATGATTTTGTTTTAGTGTTGTCCTATCTTGGCACTTCACTGGCTACCGACATTACTGGTTGTGCTACTAAGGCAAATTGTAGGACAATGCTTAAAAATTTGTTGGGGGGGGTTAATATAAAGCCTTAACGCTATTTTAATATTTACTTTACTGATAGACACTACATTTATAACATATCTTACTTTATATAGATAGTTTAGACACTATATATATAACGTATCTTACAACATACAGATAGTTTGACAAATTCTTATGAGATGGAAGACCCCGTAACATCTCTTAAGTTATTTGCACTTATATTTCGCATGATATTGATTTAAATTCATAAACACATTAAGTTCTGATTTGACTGTATTGTTTTTCATTATGCCCAGGTCAGCCTAAGTATTTCAGCGTTTGAAGATGTCATTGCTCGAAGATGAAGATGGAGATTGGTGATCATATTTATTAGCATTATTACTTTGCATTATTTGGTATGTTTTTTTATTTTACTCTGATTAGGTTGTAAAATGAAAGTTAAATGTATATTGTAAAATAACTTCATGATATGTTTATGTGATTGTTCAATTTTTTCATTCCACTGTGAGATTCTGATTATCAATTTCTTCCTCTTATTTTATTCATTAACCCCTCTAATTATCTGTCTTTTGGACTATTTGAGTCAGACTTGTGTGGTTTATTATCGGCTTAAAATGTCCAAAATGATGGGTCTTTACAACGTCGGTGAATTCTAGCCTTTCAAAGAGTGATACACATGCAGCCTCCCTTAATCTACAATGTTCGATACTTTTAGAGATGGTTGAAGACAAGTAAAGGATTCTTGCAGACGATGGCATCCTAGAATAAGGATGATGATGAACGAGGGGGTTGTTAGGTGGCTTGTTGATTAATTAAGACGACTATTGAGGGGCCCTAACCTTGCAGGGTGACCTACCCTGATTCTGCCGCATGGCACCTTTGGGGAGACTAGCATATTAGTCGTGCTGAGGCAGACGAGGTGTCTCTTGAGTGGGCCTGGCTGGTTCGGGACGATAAGTGGAAAGCAAAGCAGGTGAGTCGTGCTCAGGATAAGTGCATTGCATGGACTGACCTTTGCTAGTCGACTTAGGTTTGGTGAAGAGTAGAATCTTTATGATATGTGGGCTTAGGAATACATAGGTGTCTTAGTGGGTTGGTCAACTTCTTTATTGCAAGAAATACAAGCAAAATTTTGTCCCTCAAGCTAGGCTTGTACATGGGGCCGAGCTTGTCATTAATGCATTTAGTGTCGCATTAAATGCCATAATACATGTTGTCAAATGACTGGCGAAGACGGTTTGTTTTCTTAGACGTCGTAGAGGCAAATCACTTTTTTGACATGGAGATTTAACATGCATATTAATTATATCTAGAAGGTTTAGATCTCTTCATACATGGTGAATCCATCGGCTTACGTCGCTTCCTTCTATTCGTATATTCTTTTCCTTCCCTCCTTTCAACTTTTACCGAACTTTTGAAGAAACCCACCATTAAAGACTGTCGAAGCTTCCTGTTGTTAATAATAAACTAGATCATTTTTCCTAAATTCTACCGAATCAATATTAAGTATTTCTTTTTTGACAAGGATCCATGCATTTTTCGTGTTATGGTTTTTACTCGAATATCACATTTTCCAAAACCCTTCCTATTTTATTTTGGAATGGTGTCAATGAGTTTTTATTACTGATTTTCCTATGGTTTGTATGCTCTGATGGTGCACTCTTAAGATTTGTCACCCATCTCCATAGAAAACTCTTCTCTACTGAATCTTTCAGGCAAACTTTTTCACCCTTTGGCATTTGACACTCATTGTTGTGCAATCGATGGAGGTCGTCAAATGTGGTGCATCACTAGGAAAGACCTAAAGCCTTGGTGCTCTTATTGCTAAACCATCCTCATTTGATTAGAAGTAGGAAGAAAGTGGCTTGGACTTGTAGAAAGGGCTTGGTGGTGGTAGCTCAGTCGCAAATACTAGCATAGGGTCCAAACTAGCCCTCTGATCAAGTTAGAATACTTTGTTAAATAAGTTGGGGACGATTCGGTAACCAAGGTTACTTGCAGTAAATTGTAGATGGATGAAGGCACGTCTACCAATGCATAATAGACTCTTCCATTGAGGGCCTCTAAGATCCAAGATGATTGGATCAACCTTGCACATTCTTTAGCCTACATCGGCTATAAGAATATTACCCATATGTATCCATGGCCTACGAACCTACCAAATAATCCCTTGTCAGGCTACTTTGCTTGCTCACTTTCTTATATGATGGTTGAAGAAACTCTCCCTCTGTACGTATTCCACATGGGGTTCTTAATTACACATCGTTTGGCGCTAGGTCATTTGGCCTCGAACAACTATAAGCGTTCGGTTGAGCCCTTCATTGTTTTACACAAACTGTGTAACGACCCAGAATTTTAGTCATTTGAGATTGTAATATTTAATTTATTGTAAATATTGTAAAGTAAAATTTTATAAATTAAATAACTTAAATTTCAAATATAGTGATTTATTGGATGATTTAATTATTAAAATTGATTAAATAACGGATTCTTGAGTTTTAAGTCAAAGAAAAATAATTTCAAAGCTTATTTAAATACTATTAATAAGAATGAAGATAATTAAAAACTTTTAAATTGGATTTAAAAGTGATTTAACTAAATTTGAAAATAACTCATTTTAATTAACGAGTGAAAATAGCCTTCCGATGCACTGTCTCAGATTTCGACGAAACCAGTGTCATTGGGTCTGTAATAATAAATTATAATACGCCATAAAATTCCGTAGCGATCATATGTATCGTCTAGTCGTGCAAGATCGAAACGCATTGAATGTAATATTGAAATTTTAATATAATAATTTGATTCAAAAGCTATCTTCTCCATACGATCAAATTAGGTTTCGAAACAAGTTCAATTGAGTTCGAAATAGGGGTATAACATATAGAACGTCATGCGGCACGCCACGATTGGGGTCCAAAATTATATGGCTAGATATTTTGAATTTTAAATTTTGTGTGTGTGTGTCTATATATATATAATTAACAACACACCCATGTTTATTCACATCGGCCTACAAACCGTACAAGCCTATGCCCCTCATTTTTTCCCATCTTCCCTCCATTTATTTAAACACTACAACTAAAAAGAGGTAAAAGAGAAAAAAAAAACTTCAAAATTTTTTATTTCAAGTTTTACAGAATGGAAAATTATCAACGAATTTTAAAATTCTTGTTCCAATGAGATCTTCATGTATATGGATTTCTAGGGGTTGCGGTGGTTTTTTTAGAGTGACCAATAGTAGGGTGTGCGAGGTTTGCAAACTAGGGTTAAGGTTTTCGTTCGATGGAGGAGGAGTTTTGCCGAGGGGTTGTTTGCAGTGAGTTGATCGATCAAAGGAGCAAATTTTGGCCCGAATTTAGGGTGTGCAGTATTCTATGGGGGAACGCGACATTGCAAGGGTCGCGAGCAGGTTGTTTTCGATCGGGAAGTGCGGAGCTTTAGCGAAGGGGTGCGATCAAACAAGGAAGAGAAAGCGAGTTCGCTGGTTGTCTCAGGTCATTGGAAGGTGGAGCGTAGAGGTGATGCACATGCATAGCCAAGGCATAGTTTCCATTTGCGTGCACAGGCAAGGGTCGGGTTGGGGAAGATGGAGGTGGGAAATGTTGTAATTATATAGAAGTTGTAATTAGTATAATTTAATTTTTTGGTTGAAAAATATTGATAACTTATAAAATTGATAACTCCTTCATACGAGGCCTGATCGAAATAAAACTTTTTGCGATGCGCACGTGACGACGAAAGCTTCGCAACGGAACTAGTTTGGTAAAATTTGGAGACTATTGAATTTTGGGCTAAAATCGAAATTCCAATTCGGAATGCCTAGGAAATAATGGAGAATTTCGGCGAGCTGATCTCACCTTTTTGGTTAATTAGTATGATATATAGTTGATAAAAATTATTGAATGATTGTTTGGATGGATTATTATATTTATTAGTTGGATTGAATATTACCGTCTATTGGAGCGGATGAGACCTTATTACGTTCCCGTGTAAGAGCGGATGACCCTTCGTAAAAGAATCCCGTCTCAAAGCAGTTGATTTATATTTTATGATTATTAACATTTGTGATGTAGGAAAAGCAGGTCGGAGGGATCAAACAGGATTCCTCACAACCAATGATTTTTTAACATATATATGTGCTAACTTATATAAGTTGTGATGCAGGGGATAACAGATTGGAGGAATCCAACGGGATTCCTCACTAGTGTTGAATGGTTTTCAATAATATATTTTTGTATAGATTATTAAGTAATAAATATGATTGTGTACACTTTGGTTATAACATCGTTATATGTTTGGAAATAAAACCTAGTAGTGATAGAAAATAAATATCGATATTGGTTAAGTGTTGGGTGGCTATTGGCCTCAAATTAGTATTTTAAAAACACTATAAATTGCCGATTAAGTCAAAACTGGTTTTTGAGACAAGAAACAATTTTTAAATCCAAAATTGGGTTTCGGAAATATTTTATTTAAGGATTATCTAATTAAATATATAAATATTGTATTTAAGTTAATTAGTTATATAGATATTGATTTTAAAGTTATTTAATTGCATTAATATTATTTTAGGTCATTGAATTATATTAATATTATTTTAAAGTTATTTAATTATACTAATATTTTTTAAAAGTTATATAATTATATTTATATTATTTTAAAGTTATATAATTATCTTAACGTTATTTTAAAGTTATTTAATTATTTAACATTTTTTAAAATTTATTTGTTTATAGTTAATATGTTTTAGGAATTTATGAAAAGTTAGTTATCTCAAGAATAATTATGGTTTGAAATTAGTAATAAGGGTTATTAATAAGGTTTTGAAAATGAATCATTATTATTTATAAAAATCGAAAAGATTATGTATTTTTGTTTCTTAAGACAATATTATTATTTAAGATGCTTTAAAATTAATAAATTTCATTTATTTATAATGTTTATTATCGCTAACCATTATTATATAATGGTGTTTTGAAGTAAAAGATTTTTCTTTATTTATAAATGTCTCCAAGACCCACGAATGGAGTTGGAAGACTTAGATCTTATAAAGGAGTTATAAAATGGTTTGAAGAGTTAAAGAAAGGTTATTTGCAAGGTGGAAGAGTTTAAAAATGTTTAGATATTTGTAAACGAATTTTAGAGACAGGTTATAGATCTATAAAAGAAGTTTTATAAAGGCTTATAGATTCATAAAGGTTTTATCAGTAATCTTTGAAATGTATAAGAATCTTATAGTGATTAAATTTTAAAGGGTTACAAAGGGTTTTTGGAAATTTACAAAATGGTTTATAAATGTTTTTAGAGAATTGTTAGGAGTTTTATAAATGGGTTTTGAATCGAATAAAAAGAAAATCTTTCAAAATTCGATGAATATACTTATACCATTGAGATAAGTACATGGATATTTCTAAGTATTGAAATATAGAGATTTGCGAGTATATTTTGTAAAGGTGTTTATATACAAGTAATTTACAAAGTGGATCTTTAATTATGAAGATTTATGTAATAAGGCTAGTGAGTGCCTATATGCTTAATCAATGTTGGTTTTTCCTATGAAATATAATCTTTGTTTAAATGTTTGTTTATTTGATAGTTCAATAACCGACTATCAAGTCTTAGCCTAAATAAGTAATCCTTCCTAATTTTGGTGGTATGGAAATGTCCCTACTTAATACCGAAGGATTTTAGCTCTGGAAATATCTAGAGGAAACACGGGGATTATATGGTACAGTTACCATGGTGGTACTATACTATATGTATAAACTGGTTATGTTCTTCCAGGACAAACGATAAGGAGATCCATCCACTTAAATGGTTAGGGGGTGATCCCCACTCTTAAGTATTGTCTAATTATTTCCTAAAGAACTAGTATTGAGCATTCCAAAAATCGACATTTTGTTTTGTGGAGCACCCTGGAAGCAAACGAGTGTACTCATAAGAGATGACTCAAACACATAACCACTCGGAAAACCATATACGGTTCTATGGAGGAGATTCATGATATATTGGAATGTTGGGATCCACGTGTGATTCCGAGACCCATTGGGGTATGTGAATCCGGGAGTGATTCCAAGATCTAATTGAGATGTGGGAATCAATGTGTGATTCTAAGACCCGTTGGGGTATTGGAATCCATGTGCGATTCCATGATCTATTTGGTGGAAGTGCATAATCTGGAATGCCGGAAGTAGCCTCATCAGCGGGAATGACTAAAACTAGAGATAGAAGGCATGGCTAGTAGGGTTGACAAACCCGTAGGGTGTAGTCGGCTCCTCCTAGATGTCACTTATAGTTGTTATGCATTCATAGGGCGATGCACTTGGTCTTAGCGAGACCAGCTATGTTTTTCCAATGATATATCACTAGCATGTATGCTGCTTTAGAAGGATATCTCTAATCCTTGTGCAGGAGGACTATTCCTCAAAGTACTGTGGGCACCTCCATGGAAATCCTACACAATTAGCGAATGTGCCTTATCGATTTTCGACTACATATCTAGTATTGTTGTGATGTACACTCACGAGCATCACATCTACTAGATTATTATTATTTTCTTCTTTAGACATTATTATAATATAAATGAATTTTCTATTGAAACGGTTTTGGTTATAGTAAGTTCAAAACCCGTCCGTGTTTTTATGTGGTACGGTCTTACGAGATATCTTTGATTTCAGAGATTTTTATATAAATTAAAAATCCAGTTGGGTGTGTTTTTCTCATGCTGGTTTTCCAGACTGACTTGGGTGTTATTTTATAATAATGCTCGGGTCATACCGAGCATATTATAGATTGGTTTGGATGCTTGGGGCTTCAAGAGACGAGTTGGAGGCCCAAAGACGTATTCACGTAGATGGTTATTTCTGTTGTATTCATTGTTGTGTTTATCAACAATTATAAGGACAGGCTATTATAACTATCCATGCTAAAATAGGTTCATATACTCTGATTGATGTATGTATATACATATATTAAAGTTTTGTTTTTGTGTAAATATTTATGGTATATTATAGATTATTCGTTCCGTTGTGAGATTCTATGTTGTTTAGTTTCTTCTTATCTTCTTCCTTCTTTTCCTAACAATCGGGTCTTCCAGCATTCGATTGCTCGGCATGTGATATAATGGACGTAATAGTGTCGATTTTCGAGGGTTGAAAAGCACAGTTTGTTATAAACTAGATGTTCCTAAGCCTGATTCTACACTTATTTGTATAGCGTTCAAGCTCTGTTAATAGGCGAAACCCAACTTGGATGACTACTCTCTTCTATAAGGCCACGAAGTGCCCCTTTGATCTTTGGTCTCCCAAGAAAGGCTTCATCCTCAATTCTTCTTTGTCCCTACCTCTATTAACCCGACCTTCATACTCGAATCCTCAGTGGGCCTTTTAAATTTTTCTTAACTTACAAAAGAATTCTATGACAATGATCTCTTAATGAATATTTCTTTTTTTGTTGCATTCGTCGGATCAACGCGATTGAAGACATCGCCCTAAACCTGGTGATGATCTTAAATGATATGAACCCTTACTAGGTTGGATTGTTAGACCTAAGGCAAACCATGGATGGTGGATCAGCCGTACCGAGGGTCCCTACCATGCGGCCAACAAGGCCGACAGTGATTATGATTAGGGAGTGGGAGTAGCGACAATGGGGATGAAGTAGATGATAAAGACGAGACCAACGAGTTGGATTCCTTCCAAAGTCAATGGGGTGATTAGCGTGAGTAGGAATTTTCCAACAAAACCCTCTTAGAGGGTGTTGTAGTCTCCCGTTATGATCCCGTAATAGATTGGTCATCCGATTACACTAGCTCGTAGAAGACGCCCAAGGCGAAAGGAATGAGCGACTGGGCATAGGAGCTAGACACACAAACCAAAGAGGGCTCCTCCATTGGGTACCCCCATCCAATGGCTTTTCAGAACTAGTAAACCAAAACGTAGCCCTTAACGCACACAACCTTAAGGAGGCACGACTTAGTAGTAGCAATTTCAGGGTCTCCCTACCCGCCTTTAACTAGGAGTGGTGGAGGGATCGATCTATTGAGTGTAGCCTAGCTTTGTACTACTACTCTTTTAATTTTTTCCTTGATTTTTTATGACTTGCACTTGTATTTTTTTGGAATAGTACGTTAAAGCTTGGGTGTCGCTCTTGATGCTGCCACCATGAGGGGAACCTAGTTTGAAAGTCCTACCTAGCAACCCCATATTGGCACTACTCAAGCATAGCAACCTGGCAACGGTGCCTTACAGCACACGCCAACAATGCCCCGGCCACCCATAAGGAGGGGATATTTTTTACTACTTGGCCGAACATCGCGTGATGAGGTGTTAATCGAGGAGGACCGGAGGGGGGAGGAGGAAGAGCAGGGAAGGCTTTCCAAATGACCTTGGAGTTCAGAGCCAGAGTGTTTTGGGAGTGGGCTGGTATATAGTTTTTCCGAGGAAGTGGAAATGATCAGGACCCTACTGAGGGCGGATGAGCTCGAAGTAGTTGATTGAGCGTTTTGAAGGCAGATGACGGCCTTCAGATGCTGGTGCATGTATCGGTCAGGGTTGCATCAGAGGCATGTACAATAAGCATTGGGCTCGGTTAGGCTCGGTCGAGCTAGGATACTCATCCACTGGACATGTTTCTTAACTCCCACCAACAAAATCTTATAAGGATCTTCATAATTTGTAATTTCGCTTCCTTTCCATGACTTGGACTCCAAACTTCTAATTATGCAGGCTACGTTGCGAGCCTTTCGCATTCATTCAAGTATGACAGACCTGACTAAGAAGGTGGAGGAAGAGAATGCCATGTGCCAATGGGAAGAGGTAGTAAAGGAGAAGTTGGGGAAAATAACCTAGGATGCCGAAGGGAAGCTAGAGGCTTACGAGAGAAGGGCTTCACATGCGAAGGCCGCTCAAAATACGACCGAGTAGACCAGAGACGATGCTATCAACGATCGAGCCATGAAGAAAAGGAGGTTGGAGGGTAAGCTCCAGCAGATAAAGATGAATATGGACATGCATTATGTGAATCGGAGGAGATCACGAAGGAAAAGGATGACCTGAGTAAACAGTGGGAGGAGAAGTTGACTAGGATGTTAAAGTTGATCCTCTCAGCCAACTGCCAACTTCCATTGTTGGTTTCCTTTTTTACCACAGAACACTATGTAGAGGTCCGCGTTAAGGTTGCAGAGGAGATGACAGTGTCCAAGATGGTTTCCCTATCAGTCCTCACCCTAAAGCAGATTTCCTCCTTGATGGGAGGACCAAGCGGTCCTACTACGCCAAATCCTCCACTGGTAGACAAGGATTTGGTTTATGATGATGATTTCATATTATGGGGTTCTTTCCCCTAAGTCATTGAGTTGATCGTCTTTTTGTTTTTTAAATGATGTATTAGTTAGGTTATGACTGTATTTGTAAATGTTGAGCATTACTACCATCTTTTCTTGTGTTGAAAATTGTCACAGTTGATTAGTTTATCCATGTGAATTTTCTATACTCGCCTTGCATTTCCTTTACTAATCATTGAGCACACACGAATGTATACTCGGATGCCCCCTTCGTCATGCTTGCCTTTTATTGTTCGAAGCCAGGCCGCTCTGATGCCCTCGACATTTTTATAGTAAGCATGTAGACATTTCATGCATATGATAGAGTAATGAAATATGATGAAAGAAAAGGCTATCCAAGCAAAATAAAACATACCTTCCAATGAAGTTGTCGGTCCATATTTTTGTACAACAGGTGTGAGCTGTTGCGGAACCTTTGAGCGGTCGCTCGATGCTTTTGGTAATGGGGGAAGCACTGACTGGCTTGCGATTCCTCATGGAGAAACAATACGGGTGAATGAATTGCGTCCATCATAAGAGTGGTCTCGTCGTTGGTTCATCGATGCCTCGTTAAGAAAGGAAGCATGAGTGGCTTGCCCATTCATAGAGAGCAGCACTATGAACGAATGGTTCAGAGTTACAATATAGGGAATTTCAACTTTGGGCACCAGTGCCTTGTCCCATCAAGGAAACTAGTATCATCAAGAGCAAATGAATCAGGTCCACTGTGAGGGTGGTCTCACCATTGATTTTTAGATGTTTCGATGAGGAAGGAAGCATTGAGTGGCTGCGCATATCCATGGAGTAACACTACGGGTTCCTGATTCAACATTGCAATGTAGGTAACTATGTTGTAAGGGTACTAGTGGACCATCCCATTGGGGAGACCGCAGCATCATAGGTGAACGAATTGGATCCACTATGTGGGTGGTCTTGCCATCACTTGTTGATGCTATAGTGAGGAAGGAAGCATTTAATGGCTTGTGCATCCCCATAAAGCAGTTTCTTAGGAATTCCTTGGTTGAAAAGGTGGTGTTTAAGCCTGACCCCTCTAGATAGCCATGGTTATATGCCTCCCCGACGATGGTGGGGGTGCAAACACGTTGTTACCAATTGATTAGTCTTGTCATTACTCAGATCGAGAATGTTTCAAGGATCAACTGTTTCACATTCCACATACCCAAAAGAGTTGATAAAAATCATGTTCCTTATAATAATGGAAACATTTCATAGCCATATAAAAATGGCTTGTAATCTTTATGCGGAATACACGCAGATACTCTGGGTTCCATATCCGGGACATATTGCAACCAATAGAATTCGAGATGTGGTAAGAGTCATTGGTGAGTGCAGTAATGATTACACATGGGCCTTCCTTGTTTGGCCCTAAGACTCCCTCGACTGGTTCTTGTGTTGGCAAAGACACGGTGCAACACCAAGTCCCTGACTTTGAACTAGCGAAACTTAACCCTTGCATTGTAGTGTTTGGCTACTGTTCTTTTGTACTCCTTCATATGCATTTCAGCCTCTTTTCTCTTTTCTTCAAACTGTCAATTCCAACCCGAAGAAATTCCCTATTTTTATTAGGGTTGTGGGGAAATGCTACAGGGATGGTATGTCAACCATGGCAAGTAGCATAGATTCATACCCCATAGGTCAAAGATAAGGGAGAATGCCTAGTTGATGTGCGGTTGTTAGTGCGGACGACCAAAGTAAAAGCGGAAGGTCTTCAGTCCAGTTTCACTTGGCCTTCGTAAGATGCTTCTTTAACGTTGCCGTGATGGTTTTGTATACAATCTCAACCTATACATTGGTCTATAGATAGGTAACTAAAGAGAAATACTTCTCTATTCCATTCTGGTTACAAATCCTTCGAATAGTCCACTCTCAAACTAGTTTTCCATTGTTGATTATGATCTTCTTTGGGAATATGAATAGGCACATGATGTTCTTGATTACAAAATTAAGGACCTTGGGCATGGTGACCCAAGTGTGAGGTTCTACCTCAATCTACTTCTGAAGTAGTCGATGGAAACTATGGTGTAGTTGCACCCGCCCTTGACATTTGGTAGTTTGTTTATCAAGTCTATCCCCTAAGTGTTGAATGGCCAGAGGGAAGTCATAGGTGTCAGGATATTCAAGGAGGCTCACAGATTTGGCAGTGGTCTTGCATCTTTGATAATGATTGGCTACAATACCCTTGATTAGCAGCTTTCTTTACCAAGCTTTGCCCCTCGACGTTACCTTCATAGAAACCTTCATGCAATTCCTCTAAAATATGGGTGACCTCTTCGTTGGTCATGCATCTTTGGAGGGAAGTTGAGTATCCATTTTGATACAGCTTTGCATCCATGATGGTGTCGTTAGTGCCCGATATAGGATCATTCATGCCTTTTTACTTTCAGTAGGCATTTCGTCGCTTGTGAGATACTTCATTAGCAGTGTCATTCGGGAAAGACTTCATTGATTTCCATGGAAGTTACCCCTAGTTCAAAGCAGCGGGCCAGCCACACCTCCATTGTGACCCATGAGATGTCTTCTCCAGGATTGATGACTGTCGTGGCTAGTTGGTCAGATTGTTATTTCTCTCACGGTGGATCTTTTCTACCTTGAAACTAGCAAAGGTGTAAATATGCTCTTTGCCTCTGCCACATAGAGGTCCAACGCCATGCCTTTGACCTGAAAGTGATCCTCAATCTGCTTGACAGCCAATGGAGAGTCCTTGAATATATGCAACGATTCTAGCCATAGTTCTTTAGTCATCCTAGGACTTGCTAGGATGGCATCATATTCGACTTCATTGTTCATGGCCTTGAAGTCAAAACGGATGGTGAAGTAAAGTTCTTTACCATTAGGCATGGTCAAAACCATTCCTACCCCCATGCCTTTCTCACTAGATGTGTAATCAACATAGAGTTGCCAAGAAGGAAAGTTATTTACTGCCCTTTTGTTGCCATTGTCCCTACTAGAGCACTCTACTATTATATCAACCATAGCTTAGCCCTTGATTGAGGTGCAACGGTGGAAGGTAATGTGATGTTGCTCGTGTTCCATGGATCATTTCAATAGTCGACAGGCTATATCAGGCCGACGCAATACTTCTTCAGTGATTGATTGATGAGAACCTTGATAGGGTAAGCTTGGAAATACGGTCATAGACGTCGGGTGGCCATTAACAGGTAGTAGATCAGCTTCTCTAACCTAGAAAGCTTGTTTCAGGGCCCATTAACCTCTTGCTTACGTAGTAGATGGGTTGTTGGACTATCCCCTCGTTGCGGAGCAAGGCAGCACTGATCATGTGGTAAGACACTATAAGATATAAGTCTTCCTCATCAATAGGCTTCGAAAGTATGGGAGATGATGCTTGTGTTTCTTCAATTCTTTGAAGGCTTTGGTGCAAACTTGAATCCATACAAAAGACTTCCCTTTATTGATGAGGTCGAAGAAGGGTACACATTGGTTTATAGCTTTTGAAACAAAGTGTATAAGCACCATCATTATTCTATTTAGACTTCGCATATGCTTGGCCGTGTGCCATACCTACATCTCTTGAATGACCTGAATCTTGTAAGGGTTAGCCTCGATTCCCTTAGCACTTACCACGAAGCCAAGTAATTTCCCAGATTGTACTGCAAAATAACATTTCTTGCAATTGAGCTTCATATAGTATCTGAAAAGGATGCCAAAAGTAACTGCCAAATTCTTCACATGCCCTCTGGCCTTTGAAGACTTAATCAAAATGTCATCCAACATGTCATTCATGTAGACCTCCATCGAATGACTACTCTGTTGAGCAAACATTCAGCCGATGAGTTGTTGGTATGTAATGCCAGCATTGCGAAGACCAAAGGCATGGCTCGGCAGTAATAAAGCCCAGCATTGGTGATGAATGAGGTATACTCCTAATCTGGCCCATGCATGCCAACTTGGATATAACTGGACTAGGCAACCATGTATATGAGTAGCTTATATCCGCTGGTGATGTCCACAAGTAAGTCAATGTAGGGCGGAGAAAAACTGTCCTTAGGGCATGCCTTGTTGAGGTCTGAGAAGTCAATGCAAGTTATCCAAGTCCCACTAGGTTTTTGAACAAGTACCAGGTTGGCTACCCAAACTGAGTATTGAACTTCGTGGACAAAACCATTTACTACGATTTTTTCCCATTTCCTCCTCGAATGCTTTCTACCACTTAGGATTAACTGGTCATCTTTTTCGCCTTCTGTTCTGTGATGTTATGTACATTTTATTGTTGTATTTTGTTTTGATAGATTTGTTCGCTACTACAGTTTTTTATTAAACATTTATTGAATATGTCGATTCACTTGAGGAAAAAATATAAAGCACCAAATCGTTGTATTTAATAGATGTTTAAGACAAAGATATAGATGGTCGCTCATAACCAGCCATATTCTCCGCATTAACAGATAGTATTACCTAGTAATACTCTTTGTTAATGTGGGTCTCGGGGTGGGGCGTCACAGCTTGTTAGCTGCCTGGTCAACGTTGAGGGCATGGCATATAATCGAGGGGTCGATGGCGATCATTCGGCATGCCTCTAGACAAACAAATCTTTACTCTCTCTTAGGAAGCAAATCGACTTGCCTCTTACTCTATACTCAACCCTTTGCCTATATGGATAACCTTGTTGGGGTCATCATCGTCAATCACTATTGCCTCGAGCGACGTGGATGGCCCACCATTGGGATTAGAATTGACCATCTAGGGATCAACAAAATCATTGTTATCATCTTTGACATTCTCTTTCAAGTCACACTGGTCTAATGCATATATCATGGATTTAATAACTTCCTTAGTCAGCGGGGACATCTGTTTTTGGGCCAAAGCACCGATGTCGGCCACGACACTCATAGATGAGTCCTCCATCCCCGAGAGGGAAGGAGTGGTGACGTCTTTTGTGCCCACATACTAGCGGGGGTGAACATGTTCATTCCATGTACCGATAAGCTCTTTGGTTTTGCTAGGGCTGGCTAGGGAAAGATTATTCCCATCGACTATGTCATCTTAGTTTAGGGTAGCAATCAACGCGTGTAGTTTATTCTCGGTAAATTGGGTGACCCTTGATGTGAATGGGAGTAGTGAGCTACTCACACGCTATCTCGGCGTGTCACCGTTGAAGGTTGCCATTTCCTGCTATATCATCGGTATTCCCTTCTTTGATTATTGTATGGAGATGTTTTAATAATCTCTAAAGGCTTGTTGGTTGCCTCATATACATCATGTTCCTTCCTTTATTGAGAACTTCATTATTAGACATTGGTAGCAACTATTGCATCCATGCCTACCAAGGTTGGCCTACCTATTAGAATGTTGTACGCGGATGGATAGTCCATCACAACAAACTAAACTTGGATTTTGGCTACCAACATACCTCGCCAGAAGTGACTACGTGAGAAATAACCCCCAATTGTATTGTGCTAATGCCCCTATACCCATAAATGGGTAATGCATAGGAGGGGCAAGGCTAGATACAGGAAGCTTCATTCTATCGAAAACATCTTTAAACATTACATTAATGGAGATGCCCTAATCAATAAAGACCCGATGGACCTTTGAATTGGCCACGCTGACTGAAATGGCCATAGGGTCATAATAGGAAAACTAACCTCTTTCTTGTCCTTCATGGTAAATGGAATATCCATGGAGTCCTCCTCGACCCAAGGATCCTTTAAGGCCTGGAGGTCAACTAAATAAACATGATTTGAGAGCTTATTACTATAGTAGGCATGAGCGCCTCAATTACTATACAAATGGGCCACCATAGATTGACATGATTTCGGTGTTGATTGCGGCTATATTATTGTCGTCTACCCATTCGGAGATTCGGGAGGGATTTTTTCAAGCATTACATTGTTCAATTTGTCGCCTATCATACCGAGCCAATACTCCTTTATGGATTAGCCACTCTACCCCATCTTTGAGGTGCCGGCACTCGGTGGTCGAGTGACCATTGAATTGGTGAAATTCACGGTAGTCTCATTGCCCTTAAACTCCACCTTTATCCTAATTGGGAGGGAGTAGCCATTGGAAATGCACACGGTCACACATGCAAGGTAGATAATTTCCATGTTGTGGTTTAAGGTTGCATAATTAGTGTATCTGAGCTTGAAGCGTGCTCCATCATCAGAATGCTTCTTGTCATTTTCCTACCGACCACTCTTTCGGTGATTATCTCTCTTTAGTTAGTCTTGTTTCTTTGATTTCCTTCTTTATCACTATCGAAGATGTCTACTAACTTTACTCTCATAATGCCATTCACCCTTTAGAGGAAGTCAGCCAGGGACGAAGCGAGTTGCTTGTGCAATTCTTTCCACATATGGGAATAATATTTCACCTTCAAACAAAAGGATACTACCAAGATTTTCTTATTCGCTCCCCTCTCCCTCGTTAACTCCTTGTTAAAATAGTTGATATATGAGTAGAGTGATCCAGTCGGACCCTACCTTATGTTGCCGAGCTCATTGTCCATTATTATTCTCATCTTTTACACGAAGAAGTGGTTAAAAAAAAAGTTGGGCCCATGAGCGAACACTACCAGCTTGCAAATGGAGGAATCATCGCGACACCTGCCCAGTTAGAGTAGAGGGAAACATGAGACAAATTTGATCGGCTTAGGTTACTGAGTTAGAGGCAGTGACTCGATTAGAAGGGTCAGCACCCCTGTCATACTTATCCATGGCAGGTAAGATAGATCTACGGTGGATTTAAGCACCTAAGATCACTTTGGAGAATAGGTCTTCATTCCCATCATCCGACACACCCCCCATTATCCTAGTTTCATTGCTTAAATCCTTTCAATTTGCTAGCATAGGGTAGCCATTTCTTCTCAAAAGTCAGATTCCGCCTATTACGGATGATGGTGGCACCTTACGAGGGAGTGACCTCTTTACCGCCTATCTAGCATTGGGGACCTACAACATTAATACGAAAAAGGAGAACAACGAAACCTTATAGGAGTTGGGGACCTTCTCCTAACGACTAATGGTAACCTAGGGGATGAGATCCCCTTTCTTGGGATATGGGTTAGGGTACCTCCTGCTGAGGTCGTGAGTGGACTGATGGCTCTCGAAATTCTAGGTCCCTGCCTTATTCTCCACTACCGAGGCATTCAAAACGAAGATCTTGGTCTCTTTTTTCCATCTGTAAGAGATGGAATGCAAACTTCGTCTCTACCA
Source organism: Allium cepa (assembly GCA_030765085.1). Classification (NCBI taxonomy): domain Eukaryota; kingdom Viridiplantae; phylum Streptophyta; class Magnoliopsida; order Asparagales; family Amaryllidaceae; genus Allium; species Allium cepa. The sequence goes on from CM060932.1 coordinate 959,137,091, forward strand.
ATAGGGATCAATCATGCAGTAGTGGTTTTGATTTTGGGATTTCACGGATGCCCTCTTGCACTGGAGTAGGGTGAATGTTCACATGTGGATGTGGATCTCCTCAAGTAGAGTTTCCAAAACCACCCTTTCCATGGCTTCAGTGTCCCTTGTAAGGTTATATGCGACTCGGGGGGTTAGATAAGTAGTCTAGTCAACCATTGGGAGACTGGTGGAGCAATGCTGACCAATGTCTGGGCATCTAACCTTGTCCTCAAACTCTTCACTTCATAGGTCAAATTGCCTAAGTTTTCAGATGTTGTATCATGTTATGCCATATATCGACGCTTAGCCCAGGGATAGGGCAAGTAGTAGTTGCTATAGTATTATCATTAATTTCATGTTCATTGTAGTTCTTACCCTCAGGCCCTGGAGCTGGTTCCATGGTAACAAACTGGATTAAGCTTTTGAGGAGAAAAATTGAAGAAAACTGAGAGCTTCAGAGGGAGGCCCTTCTTCTAGCATCAAAATGTTTACTAGATTTTTAGCCAACCTTGAAAGTATAATCAATAGGATATATTAGCAAATATTTACAACTAATATCTCGATTTAAAAATGAAAAATTAAGCGATGCTAGTATGCTGAAAAGTAAAGAGATAAGAGTTTAAAGTGGTTTGACCAAAGGTGGTCTACATCTACTATTGGATTTCTAACTATTTCTCTTTGATTACTACAACCGAGGCTACAAGGAAAAATGACTAAAAATACAAAGATAGTCGAAGGCTTAATGCTTTTCAACCCTTCTAAAGTTGAAATTCATGATATATTTGTAGCGGCTGAAGTTAATGCTCAGATGGCTAAGATTGAGCTGAACAAGCTCAAAAAACGATCTAGGCCACTAATAGGGGTATGTGGTTGATGCATATGGGACACTAAGTGGTTTGCATGGTGTAGATGAACACAACTAGTGAGCTGTATTGTGGACATGCCCAAAATGTGGGAGTAGGTTGTGGCAGAGGTACTAGGGTAGTAGTAAATTACATGAAGGGGTTGCCGTACTGCGGTGCCTTTGTCAGATGAACTACATCAATGGATGCCAGCTTTTAAGAGGAGAAGTACATGTGGAGCTTCCCTTAAGTCAGGAATTTCGATGCTTATAGACATGGTTGAAGGTGGCCATAGGATCCTTGCGGGAGATGGTAGGACAGAACAAGGATGACAATAAACGAGGGGGTTACTCGATGGCTTATTGATTGACTAAGTGACCTTAAGGATCCCTAACCTCCCAAAGTGACCTGCCCTGATTTTTCCACACAATGCCTATGTAGAAGACTGGCTCGTCAATCTTTCTAAGGTGGATGAGGTGTTCCTTAAGTAGGCCTAGCCGGGAGATTCGAGGTGGAATGCAAAGCGAGCGAGTCATGCTAAGGATAGGCCATTGCATGGGTTGATCGTTGCTACCCATTTGGATCGAGTAAAGAGTTGGATCTTTGTGGTATGTGGGCCAAGGAAAACATAGGTGTCTAAGTGGGCTGCCCTACTTCTTTATTGTGAGAAATATGAGTAATAGTTGCCACCGTGTTAGTGGTGATCGATCAATGATGGCTATCTTTTCGATGATCTGTAACTTAATAAACACGATGCCTTGGATCATGGCTTTAGGCCCAAACTTGTTGTCCTGGGTTTTCAGTGAAAAGGAGAGGTGTGAATATGGGCAATATAATTTGTAAATTGGCTTAAAGGGTTGTTTAAATCATGAGTTGGCCTTCATGGGTGCCCGACCGATACATGCCATGAAGACAGCTACCCAGTTTCCCCCCTTGAGGTTGCCTCTGGGTTTTGCTAGGCTTATCGGTGAAGACATTGTAGTTTAAGTAGATCCCTTGTGTTTCAGATGGCTACTTCTAGTCTGAATTATGTTGGTGCTTCAGGTCTAATAACTTTAGACATAATTGAAGGAGAAATGAACCTAGTTGAGTTCCTGGCCAAGAACACTTGCAACATAGGGCTGGTTCGATATCCTACGGTCGTTGATCGACCAGATCACCTAAAAATATCGTGCATCTTTACTTGATCCTTGAGATATTTCATGGTCAGGACCCCTTTGCGTCTTTACCCCTTCCTTATCTCCTTCCTCTGCGACTTCGAGACTGCTCCCGGTCGGTTCACCCCCAATAACTACCAGTTCTTGTGTGAGGTATATGTTATTTACATGAACCTCCCATTTCCTGAGCCAACTGCTCATTTGATCGGCATGATCTTCCAACTGTAGTACGAAACTGGCCACCTAGTCGACACCTACTATCATCTGCAAGTAAACACCAAACCCTCTCTCTTTACCTATGTTTTTAGCAAAGCTTCCCTGGGATGGATAGGGAAGTACTTTTTTATCCCTGTGGAGTCAATCCTGACTTGACCAAATTATAAGTCTCAGGTAAGTTATTTTTACGCTCTTTTTTCGTTCATCTTTCCATCTATTCCTTTGCTTATCCTTCCTATGAAAGGAAATTCTCTTGATCCTATCGGTGTGGATCTCAGGGTGCTTAGCGAACACTTGCATCAAATAAGGAGAGCTCCTAATGTCGTTAGAAACTTAAGGGCTGTGGTGATTGATGGGAACCTTCGCTGGTGTAAGAGTTATGCATATAACCTAGGGGCAATTATTTAATTTGTTACATATATCTAACTCGACAACCAATCTTGTTCGAAATAAAAGGTATTTTCTTTCTATTATGTACTTGATATAATATATTATATATTAATTAATTTAATTAAAAGTATATTTAATAGAAAATCCATAAATGGCATATTTTGTGATTACAGTTAAAAGTGTTGTAGCCATGAGTAATTTACCACAATGAAAATATATACCATTTAAATATTCCAAGTCAAGATGTATCAAGACCGAATATTGATATATTCGTTAAGGTTAGAGTATGTAGCACTCCCTAAATGTTAGGCGGTGTATCACTTATGGCTGCTAGGGGCATCAAGGGGTTAGGTACTGATAATTATTGGATAACTATGGAATGACTCACTCGATAGTTTTCTGTTGGTTAACATAACTAAGGTCAAATAGAATATATCGATGTGACTGATCTAAACGGTTCTTCCAACTTGAGAATACTATTGATCTTCAATGTGGAAGCACCGCTTTGAATATAGTTAAATCATAGCACGACATTCATCTAATGACTATAGTTGGGTCAAGTGGAAGCATTGGAAGTGAAACACTATTCAAGAAAGGATTCATCTCCCGACTATATAAGGCTAATATCACGGTAAACTGAAGTCAACTCAAAGTCAATGTCTTCGGTCAGAGCATTTCAACTAATAATAATTGTTATTATTGAACCTAGGACTTTGTGTTTGGACTATAAAGTTGAATATGGACGATTTTGGAATTTTGACCATTACCAGACTCCATAAGTCCTAAGTGATATAATTTCAACGAAGAGAATTGGTGTAAATAATTATTACTAAAAGTTACTGCTTAAGTGTTTGTGAAATTTGATTTTACCAAAAAGACTTATAAGCGATGAATTCAGCTAAACTGTCAAACCACTAGCTAATGTGACGTGTGAACATTGGTATCTGAATTATTCAATATTAATCGTTGACTAAATTTACACCACTGAGTCGCATAACCGTATTTGTGGTTTCTCTAAAAACCACACGATTTGATTAATTTGTAAAATGTTGTAAATTGATTAAATTATTTAATATTTAGAAATATTAAATATTGTTAATTTATTTGATGTTTTGAATGTTTCTGGTAATTATTTAAATGCATATATAAAAGTTATATTTGCATATATCGATATGCGATGTCAATATAATTTTAAACATGGTTTAGATAATAAAATAATTACATAAAAGTTATTTCTTTTATTTGGAAAATTTACACATTAAGAATACGCGTGGACCAGCCATATAATAGTGAGAGGAGGAAATTAATTAATTGAACTGATTGAAATTTAAAAAGGATTTAAAGAAGGAAGTTTTGATAAGAGATTGGGAAAGGTTCCTTTAATTCTATTAAAACAAAATCTCCTTATTTTGATTTCTTTAACAAAAAATGAATTTTTCTTCCTCTTCTCTATCACTCATTCATCGTTGAAATTTATTCAAAAAAACATCAAAACAAATTCAAATCAACATAAAATTAAATTAAAGAAAGGTGGTTCATCCTTCTCTTGTAAGACGGGATGCTGATTTATTTGAAATCTAAGGAGAGGTCACGTATCAAGGTGTGATGAAGGGCAAGGTTTAACGGATTAGCTTACAATTCATTCATGATGTTTAAAATATATTTTTTCATGTACATGTAAATTGTATCCACTTATTTAAATCAATTTTAAAATTATTCTATGTATTGTGATTGATTGTGAATTCTATTTGTGTATGTTTTGAAGTTGATGATTTAATTGGATATGAAATAATTAACCGTTTTGGAATTGATTTGTTAAATCCTTATATAATTGCATAATAATTTGTCTGACCAAATAACTTATGTTTTATTTCATTTGAGATCTGAAACAAATCCTCCTTTTGTTATCCTATTGTATGTTGTTGTATATCTTATTTGTCTTAATAAAGTACTCTTGTTTCCACACTCATTCCTTTTTAATCATGGATCAAATTTTAATATATTAAATTACATAATTATGTCTATATATATCACATGTGTGAGTCTGTATGTGTATATATAGATTAATCAAGTCTTCTTTATACCTTGAATTTGTAAACCTATATTAATCAAAGTATCAATTGGCTGATTTCTTTCCAATTAATTCAGTATCATGTTTCAAAATTAAATTTCATCTCATTACATATATATTTATTCCAAAACATAAATTTATATTTTAGATCCAGTTATATCATTGGGATCAATAAATCAATTAGGTTTGAAATCTTATAAGGTATTAAATTAATTGTTTAGTTGGTGATTGTAAAAGGGGGTAAAGTAGAATCACACTTGATTGTTTTCTTTTTCACTTAAATTCGATTAGATTTAAGCAACGTATATTACTTTTTTGTCTTCTCTCTTCTAATTTACTTTTCCATTAATTGCCTTTTTATTTGAATTACTTGCACACCTTCTATTTATGTAAATGTAAATATAACTAGCAACAAAGGTTACATATATGTGTATATATGTCTAAACTATATACATGTGGTAGTGTCAATATGTTTATACAAACCATATCCATATATTGTAGTATACTCAAACATATGTATATAATTAGGCATTTATATTTTCGATATGCATGTGAGAATGTAACATGTATATGTAAGTACATACACACACAATAGATATAAATCCCAATATCTAGATGTACACATACATACATACATGTTTATGTTAGTTCATTTACATTGTCGTGTATTCGAATGTATGTTGATGCATTCTCAAACATATTTAATTGAAATTCTAACATGTTTATTCAACAAATTATCAACCTAACTAGAGGCAGAAAGAGAGAAATGAAAGGTTTCTCTCTCTAATTAATGATGTTTATACCCTTAATTAATTGCAAAGTATTAAAGAAGAAAAAAAGGTTTCCTTCTTGAAATAAATTTCAATAAGTAACTGCTACATACATGGGTGTATTTGATACACTCATTCATTTAATTTTATATCAAATTCAATCTTTTTTGAACTAATCAGAAAACACAAAGGAATTTATTTGAAGCACACCTTTTAGTTTGGATCTAAAATCTCTTCAGATTCTATAAGCCTAATAAATCCAAAAAGGAATTTTTTTGAAATTTACCCTTTAACTTCGTTGTAGGCTGGTCCAGTACCACCAGCTGGGCCAGGCTCTTGTGAGAGGATCAAATCATGAATATGGTGGAGAGGGGAACCATGGCAATAAAGTTGATGAAGAAGAAGCTTGATTGTACAAAGATCAAGTTTCTAGACGTTGATGTTAGATCGGTCACTAACGAGAACTAGGGCTATGATAACATGAGTAAAGATGAGTGGTTGGGTGAATGGAAATATTATGATTATGATAAGCTAAGCGACGTGGTATAGAAGCCTCGGTGGGAAACCTTAGACCCACTAAAGCTAGTTGATGCCCCGATCCAACAATATGGGACATTAGCTATCTCAGGGATACCGAGGAGACATCCGAGAGAGGTAATGCAGGGGTCTACTGCTGGAATCAGGATTTGGTGGAAATACGGGTCCCTGCTCTAGGCCTCATCCTTCTTATGATCCTTTGTATCCTGGTTATGATGTTGTGTCATCGGGTATGGCGCATTATAGGATTGATCAATCTAGCATAGGCAGCTTGATCTCATTGTGCATGCCTTTTGTCAGAAGGAAAGGCTAGTCGATTGCAAACAGTATTTTCTTTGCTTTTCGTTTACTAATTTTTCATGCATTGAACTAGCCATTGCTTATTGTCTTATTTTAATCATTGACAGGCTTAAATTTGGTGCTTTCGACCCTACATCCATGATTGTTCCAGCTCGTACACCTGATATAGCTGGCAAGCCAGGAGATCACTGAGCAGTCCCCTAGTCCCTAACCAATACACGTCCTATCCATTGATAAAAGAGTGAGGAAACGACCCGAAAGAAGAGAGTTTGGGTCCCCTAAGGTCTTTATCCCGTATGCCAAGAAGCTATACATCTATAACGTGAAGATGCTAGTCAACATGGCCGAGCCTATGATGGTGGGACAATTATCTCTGAAGGTCCATTATGGTCAGGACAAGGAAGGGTTGGATCGTGTCCTGAGGACTTTCTAGCTTATGGACATTGAGACCATATTGTAGACCTATGTAGCTAAAGCCCCGCAAAATCTCCACTATAGTTCATAGCGCTCTTTGGCTTCTACGTTATTTCAATTTAGCGCTATTAAACAGTAGATCCACTTTAAGCCTTGTTATATTCTGCTACACCGATTAAATCATGATTTTTTAGCACCTTCTTTAGCAATATTAATATACAAATGTTGATTTAACTAGTTTTCTTTTAAACCAAATCAACAAAGTTAAGGTAAAAACTAATTTTATGGCGTAAATGCTCAATACAAGTTAGAGATATATGGTAGTCACCAAATCTAGTATGCATAAATTATGATATTCTTCGGTTTATTTTACAAGATTAAGCAATATAGCTTTTTCCTACACAAATGATGTGATAATGAGAATAAATTAACTTTAAATATTTGGTTTTATATCTAATGAAGGATTTTTCACCTCTGCTATTTTCCACTATATCCCTACTTTATCTCCGCTACAGCCTTTTGCATCTCCACCAGTATGCAATTACTAAGCGTATTAACTTCACAGTTGTACAACTACCAGCCTAAAGCTGCTTGGCCTTCGCATGTAGAATATAACAGTTTATAATTTTTGTTTGATGATAATAAACATATATATATTTCGAAATGTGTTTGATATAGTACTATTATAAAATCATAGATAGAAGTAAACGAATGAAATTTTGTTTCAACAAATGATTTATTTCAAAACAATTTCAAATAGTACACATTTACAATATAGCTTCCACTATATGTTACACTTTCCAACTCGATTTTACACTCTCACATACAACATTATTTTTCACTCTCATATACAACATATTTTAATATACAACACACTCGCTCACTCACTTACGCACTCATTCGAATTTGTTTTGTTATCTTCTTGCTCCAACTGTCTTTTCTCTAATCAACTGCTTTTCTTGTCGAATAACAACATAGTAAAAAGAAAAAAAAACAAATTTAAACATCAAAAATACAAATATAATTGAATACTATATTGCCTCAGTTTATTGGTTTGTTTGTTTTCATATTTTAAACAGGAACCAAAATAAATCTACATGAATAACCTATGACATGCATACTGTATCACTGTACATGCTATACATGTAGGCCAAAAAAGAGGAAGCAACGGTTAAGCCAAAATGGACTCCATCTCAACACAGTGTGCAAACAGATAATATATAGGTACAACAAGGTGAAGCCAAATTAGCTCAATGCAAGTGCTCACTGGTTCAACATGCGCATAGTACACAATGTTGTAGCCAGATATTTAGGTCAACAAGAATGTAGAAAACAAAAAATGCACAAAGAGTACAAGGTGCACCAAAAAGAAGGCAGAGCATGACTGTTTTAAGCACAAGCAACAAGCATATATTGGTGCAATAGAAAAATGTGCATGCACTAAAACAAACCACAACATTGTACAAATTCAAGTTCAAGAATGTGCACACAGGCATACACGCACTCAAGGAGAAGAAAGGCAATAAGGCTTACTCAACAAGCATTTCAGATTTTCTAGTCAAGAGCATCACAACATAGTAACCATAACACTCAGTTGTAAAGTACAATGCCGTAGATGGGTCAGAAGTTAACAATTTTTGACAGAGAATACAATCAAAAGACGGTAGTGTTTTTAAAAGGAACCGAATAATTCAAAAGCAGCAAGGCCAAAATATGCACAAGAAACTCAACCTTGAACATGTTAACATATTGAGGTTGAAGCTCAGTTGAACAATTTAAGTTAAGGCCGATTATTGAAAAATCAAGCCCAAGTAAATTTAAATCAGAAAATTCAACGAACATATATATCAGCAATGAACAATTTAGTTGATCACAAAGTCATTCAATCATACATCAATGGCCAAATTTAAGTAAAGATTTGAAATTTTCAAATCAAAAATCATGCAATATGTTTCAGAATCAAACCCTGTAAATACCAATATCATCATTGACAATTTTTATATGAGTCGAGAACGACACAAAAATAAAAGGCGAAAATTATACCAAATAATCAACCTCAGTAACTCTCGACAGTGGAAGCAATCGTAACAATCAATTGCCACTAATTGAAGAATGCAATCAACAGAGAAGGAGTAGTGTGATTCGAACCTCAATTGCAAGAGGCGGCTTCCAAGTTAGGAAACCTTAATTGAAGAAGAATGAGAAAGGAGAAATCAATTTGGAATGAAAAGAAGGAATGGACAAAAATTGAAAAAACATTTCTTTTAATTGAACCGAGTTTTTAATTCCCTTGTGCTAAATTATTTAAGGTTTGCCTGTGTTTTATTTTATTGTAATTTACCTTTTAATTGTTAAACCTTAGTTTTTAACCAAGATCGAACTATGGAGCATAGTTCGGGAAATTCTCAACTCGACGATAGGGTTAAGGTACGGTTTTGAGCGTAGAGTTAGAAAAAATCAGGTAAGTGATGGTCGTAAGTTTACAGGGTCTGTAAGCGGTTGATTATTTAATTCTAGTGGAAACCTTGGGGGTAGCAGTAGGCAACTTTTGCCGGCAGGGTAAAGTTGTCTGTCGCTTTTATTTCCGCATTTATTTTGTTATTATCTGTGCTGCAATTTTTATTATTATATGAATTTATTATAAACCCTATTTACCCCCTAGCATTAATTCGATCCTACAAGTGGTATCAGAGTTAGGTAGTCAAATTCATTTTTTTAATATAGATAGTTATAATAATGCTTTTTCTGAGGGACAATCTATTGCTAGGCCATCCATGTTTAATGGTATTGATTATTTATATTGGAAAACTAGGATGAAAATTTTTCTATACACTATACATGTATGGGATATAGTTAAAACTGGTTATAATCTGCCAACGGTAAATATATATGGTCATGAAGTTCCTAAGGCAAAAGATAAGTAGGATGCTAATGAGCTTAGTTTATATGTCTAATGCAAAATCTATGAATTCTATTATTTGTGCCATAGATAAAATTGAATACAATCGTGTTTCTCACTATGTGACTGTGTAGAAAATTTGGCATACGCTTGAAGTGACTCATGAAGGTACATCGCAGGTCAAGGAATCTTATCTAATCATGCTTAACAATGAATAGGAAAATTTGATGATGACAAAAGATGATAATATAAAGGAGATGTATGGATGATTTTCAAATATAGTGTTCAAATCCAAAATGCTAAGAAAAGCATACAGAGAATTGAAGATGATCTAAAAAATTCAAAGAATCCTCCTAAGAAGTTTCAAAGTGAAAGTGACTGTAATTCAGGAATCTATAGACTTGAAATATCTTAAATTGGAGTAACTAAAAGGAAATCTTGTCACTTATGGGATGAAACTGAAAGTCAAGGAAGAACATGAAAGTGGAGATTATGAGGAAGAAATCATATGTCATAATGTAAGAAGCCAAGTCACATCAAACCAAATTGTCCATTGAATCGACTTGATAAAGGAAAAAAGAAGAAGAGGAGTTCTACAGCCACTTAAGATGAGAGTGATGAAGAAGAAGAGGAGAACACTAATAGTGAGAAAGAGGAGGCAAATTTGTGCTTAATGGCAGAATGAAGCGATAGCGACAATGAACCTAGTGAGGTATTAAACTTATCACATACTAATTTATTAATTTTATATCACCAGTTAAATGAAAGCAACGATAGACTTAAAGGAAAATATAATAAACTTGAATTTGAGAAAAATAGTCGACTTGAAATAAATAATAAGTTAGAACTGATGATTGAAAACATTAGAAAACATAGCTCATAATGTGAGAAGTGTCAATCTCTAGTGGAAAAAATTAATTTGTCTAAGACTAAAATTGAAATCTTCGAAAATGAAATTTTGACTTTGGAAAACATAGATGACACAAAAAGAGAAAATTCTATTAAATGATGCACCTCAGTTTTGAATGAAAATAATGCTCTTAGGTCCAAGGTCAGCAACTTGAATCAACAATAAGAAAATTTTCAAGGGAGAAAAATCAATAAATATGTTATTAGGAAGTCAGACTATTGTTGAAAATAGAAAAGGATTTGGATATGATAAAGTTGAACCAATTAAGAAAAAAAACTGATAATGTAAAATTTCACAAAGATTTTTTGAAACGTTTAATTGGTAGAAAAAGTGGGCATAAACAAAATAATTATTGGAATGGAAACAAAAATAAAACCATTGAAAAAATTTAGGTTCCAAAAGGTATAAATATACGTTCTCTTAACTTTAAACAAGTTTGGGTTCCCAATGATACCATTGTAAATGCTAATGGTTTGTTATATAGACGAATTCGAGTACCAAAGGCTACAAACGAAAACAAGAGTAGTTTTACATCCTTATCTTAGAAATAGATTGAAAATCTACATTGTTTGAATATATGGTTGAATACTCTAATCTTCCTTATCTTATAAAAATGAGTTGGAAATCTACATTTTTTGGATAACATGGCATTAAAGGTAAGTGAAGGTACGATCTATAAACCTATTTTTTTCTATTGTTAATTCTATTCATGTTGACATTGCTAAGTACAGTTGACATAAATTGAACTCCTTAACCCTTATTTGCAAAATTCAAGATGTTTTGGAAAATAGATTGAAAATTCTACAAGTATTATTTTTATGCTTTTCTAGAATCAGAACCGAAACCATTGAAAAACTCCAAATTATTCGGAATATTGTTTGAAAGCTGCTTCGGAACTTCTTAAGACATCTATAGTAATTCAATCATAACGTGAACTGTCGAAGTTATGGAAATCTAACCGATAACATTACAACTTTACCGCTTTGTGTTTTTTCCGATTCATTTTGTAAAACCTTGAAACACGCAATCATTTTGGTACATCACTTGAAAATTATCTCTGATCTATGCAAACAAGTTGTAGTATTTTACATATAACTTTTTAGTGATCCATCATCTTGATTTGAAACTAATTTTGATAAGTAGAAATTTTGAATGTCTAAAACTTGCATATTTTGTGCTGAATCAAATTACGAACTTAAAACTTTCAAATAGTCGTTTCAAATGGACTGAATTTTCAAAACAGAACTTGTTGATTGTTTGGCATAACGATTAACTTTCATTGCCTTTCTTCATGATTAAAAAATCAATGGTTGGAGAATCTTTAAATGTGCATGCTTTTGCTTGATATTGATGATTTTTACTCCATCTGATATAAAATGGCTTTGCTGAAAGTTTTGTGAACCAATTTGAGTGATCTTGAGGAGTACACAATCTGCTTGTTTTGAAAATATATCATTTTGGAGTACAAGTGGTACTAGACATCACTTCATTCGAAATCATATTTTCATTTTCAATTGAGTTTAAGATTAGCAGACATCATTTTACAAAATCCACTGCAGAAAATAGATTTTCATGACTTTTTTGGATGTAGAATTTTTTTAGATAACTCAAATGTTTACCTTGATTTCCTTGAATAAACTACTCTTGTTTACTTTGGTAAAGGATTTACTATGGAAAAGATGGTTATTGACTACTTGAACCTTTTGAAATTATAAAAAATTATTTATAGTGATTGAAAATGTGATAGGCGGTGATTAAATTATACATCATAATTAGAGAAAGTATATGTTAAAAATTTCATAAAAATTAAACAAGTTTTATAATATGTTTAAAATTAGTACATATTCCATTATCATTTCTATCACTATCATCCTTCTTGTAATCCATACACCAAAAGTTAAAATAATGTACAGAAGTTGGTATTTCGAAAAACAAGGAATTATATTTTTAGTGTAATTTATATTTCCATCCCAAAGTATTCACTCTCATTTAAAAGCCCCCACGGTTGTGCATGGTTGAATAGTTTTAATCTCTATATATGTGCTTCCATTCTCATTTAAAAGTCCTCAAGATTACGCATGGATGGAACTCGTATACAAGAGAGGGATAAATATTCAAGTAGTTTCTAACCTCATTTGAAAGCCCTCAAGGTTATGCATGGTTAGAAAATACATGACATTCTTTTTTAAGAAACTACCAACCTTATTTTAAACTCCTGATGGTTATCCATGATTAGAAAGTGCTTAACATTTTTTCATATAATATTTAAAAAGAGTAATTACAAAATATTCTTTTATTAAAAATACAACACAGTTTTTGCTGCATAAAAATTCCTCATAAACCATAAACCAATCATCACTCAAAAGTGGAATTTGTGTATAATAAATAAAATATTATGATTTTTATTTGACTAATTAAATTTGCAATATATATTTCTCTCTATATGATTTATGGTTTTAATAAAAATTCATTGCTATTTCAATTATTATTATTATTTTGATGATAATAAAAGGGGAGAGAGGTTAAGATTTTGGTGGTTGAGTAATAACCCTACAAATATTCAAGAGTTGTTTTTTTTTATCGTTTTTTTTTTGCAATTAGTTTGACAATATTTTTTTCATTTTTGATTGCATGCATCAATATAGGGGGAGTTTAGTTGTAGGGGGAGTATGTAAATAGGGGGAGCTTGATCGCAACACATCAAACATATTTGATATGCACAAAATCTTAATATAAGTCTGTTATCATCAAAAGGGGGAGATTGTAAATAGTTTGTGATTTTTGTTTGATGATAATATATGTTTCTGTGTATGTATGATATATGTATGTGTGTGTGTGTGTTTGATACCGTGCTATTATAAAATCACAGATAGAAGTAAACAAATAAAATTTTATTTCAAGAATTGATTTATTTCAGTACAATTTCAAATAGTATACATTTACAACATAGCTTCCACTGTATTTCATTGAATGCAACTCTATTTTACACTCTCATATACAATATTATTTTTTCACTCTCATATACAATACACTTTCATATACAATACGCTCGCTAGAATTTGATTTGTTATCTTCTTGCTCCTGTCATCTTTTCTCCAATGAAATGCTTGGCCGGTTGAATAACAACGCAGTAAAAAGTTAAAAAAACAAATTTAAACTGCAAAAATACAAATATAATCGAATACAATATTGCCTCAGTTTATTGGTTTGTTCATTTTCATATTTTAATCAGGAACCAAAAATAAATATGCACGAACAGCCTATGACACGCACAGTGTATCACTGTACATGCCATAAGGCCAAGTAAATTAAAGTAAACAAGTAGCCTACAAAAAGGAAAGCAAAGGTCAAGTCTAAATGTAATTCAGGCTCAACACAGTGCACAACCAGATAATATACAGCTACAACAAGGTCAAGCCAAATTAGCTCAACTCAAATGCTCAATGATTCAACATGCGTAGTATACAATGGTGCAGCCAGAGATTTAGGTCAACAAGAATGCAGCAAATAAAACAAGTGCACAAAGCACATAAGGTGCACCAGCAAGAAGGCAGAGCGTGACTGTTTTCAACACAAGCAACAAGTATATAGTTGCAACAACAAAATATAATGCAGTAAAACAAACCACAACATTGTACAAATTCAAGTTCAGGAATGTGCATACAGGTATACTGCACTCAAGTAGAAGAAAGGCAATAAAGGTTACTCAACAAGCATTCCAAATTTTCTAGTCAAGAGCATCACAAGGCAACTGTTTGCACCAAAATTGGTCACAACACTCTTTGGGGGTCGTTGAAGAGATAATAATGAAGAATGTAAATTGAAAACGAGTATTATCTAACAAAAACTCCAATCAACAATAATGTAAATGCGTAGACAAGCGATATATAGTGGTTCGGCGTGTGGCCTATGTCCAATATGAAGTTTTTTGCAGTTTTATTGATTCTCTTTCAATGATTACAAGTTGTTACAGCAATCAACAGCAAGTTACAACTGGAAATTCGAATTCAACAGCAAGAATATGATGTAGGATGATGGAGATCTCGATCCGGCAGAGTCTAGGCGCTTGAGAATCGAAAGATCCCTTTTTCTGTTGGCTCTGGGGCTCTATTTATAAGCGTAGGATGTTGATATTTCGCTAAAAATTCGGGAGACCATTTCTGGCGCGTGAGGGGGCCCACACGCCCGGCCTCAGGAAATTTGGGCCCACTTTGGGATCGATTCGAACTTCATTCGAATCGATCAAAAAATCATCCAATCGAGGTGAAATTTGGTGTGTACATTCTTCAACATGTATGCAAGCTTCTGTGAAAATTTCGTGGCATTTGGATCAGTAGATTGAGAGATATGGCCGATACGAAATGTGCTTCTTCGGTGGCTGTTTGGTTCGAATCGATTCGTTCGAATCGATTGCTTCGAACCGAGGATGGCACGCGCCTTGGTGATAACGTGGAGCGCAATCTTCATGTCGATCCGCCTTTTTTGCCGAGTTGATCGAGTCGTTCCCAAGATTTCTCCGTACTCGTATCCATGTTTACCGTGTCAACCTAGGGTTTCTAAACTCGGTGGATTCGAACGTATTATCATGTATGGATTCGAGGCGGGGCATTCTGATGGACATGGAGCAAGGTATCTGAATGGATACGAATCAAGGTACCTTGATGGGTTCGAAGGACTCAAGCCTTCGGGTTCGAACCAGAGGGGAGCGAGGTTACCGCCACTTTGACCGATCTGAAGTTGATGGGTTCGAACTAAGTTTACTTAGGGGTTCGAACGTGACGTGGTTCATCTACTGATGGATTTGAATGGGACCGAGTCGAACCGAGGTACTTCTATGGATTCGAACTGATCGATACGAACCGAAACACTTGGATGGTTTCGAAGTTGATCGATACGAAGTGCGGCACTTCGAAGGATACAAAGTCATTGGAGCCTGATCGATTCGAAATCGATAGATTCGAAACCGGTGCTTTTCCCTTCAAATTGAATCGATCATAACTTGAGCTTATGAACTCGGATTGTCTTGAAATTTGAGATACTGACTTCTATGATCTGTCTTGTCATGTCCTAACAATTGTAGCTCAATCTGGATTCGGATAAAATTCAGCAATATCCATAGTGAAGCATAGTATGACCAATCTCTGAGACGAACTGTCCTTTGTTTTCGATCGATCTTTTGGTATCACGGCTTTTCCAAAAAGCGGGATAACATTTGCCCCCCAAAGTACGTCTTGTGGAAACATGACGTGCTTTGAAAAGCTGCAATTGCTCTCTTGTCGAAGGTTGTAACCCTGCGTTGATATGATCGATTGCTGTATAATAGTGCTTAGCTGTTGGTTGTTGTATTCGTAACAAGATGAGTATTCGATCCCTGTAATTGTTTAAAATCGAATGTTAGTCCGACATATACGCACATATGTTAGTTTGACCCTTATTAACGTCGTGCGTCCATGAGTCGTTGTCAGTTTTGTTTGTTGTTGAATTTCGTATCGATTCTCTCCTGAATTGATTTGGAAATTTGAGTTAGAACAACGCTTGATGGTTTTTTTTGACTATCCTCTTGTATCGATCCACTCTTGAATCGATGTAAAAGGCTAAAAATAGTTTTTACACCGATGCGAGTCGAAATGATGGATACGAAATGACAGTTCGTATCGATGAGCTTGGATGGGTACGAAACGTCCATTCGTACCGATGAGAAAGGATGGATGTGAAATTGCTGTTCGTATCGACAGGTTTTGATGGATACGAAATTGCGGTTCGTATCGACAGGTTTTGATGGATACGAAATTGCGGTTCGTAGTGATGAGGAATGATGGATACGAAGTTTATGTTCGTATCGGTAGGTTGTAGATGGAGTCGTGAACCTGTTGATGTGAACGTGGGCTTTGAGCTGATGGAGTTCACGATTTTCAGTTGTCCCTGCTGCTTGCTTCGTATCGATGGTCTGTCGTTTATTTCGAATCGATAGAGGTCTTCGGTGATGGACTCGAACCTACCGTTCGACTCGAACGTTGGGGGTGACCTGTGGTGACTGGTCACATGGACCGGGAGACGAATCGACCCGGTTCTCCTATGGCCTCATATAAATAGCGTGGGCTTCGCCACTTTTCACCTTTTTTACTTTTTACTGTCGCTTTTTACTATCGTATCGATAGAGAGTTCAAGAGGAAAACAACTGTTCAGCCTTCGAATCGATTTAGGCCTTCTATCCTTCAGAATTAGACATTAAAATCAGGTGATTAATGGATAGAGTTATGCTTAGTACGATGAAACTCGAAATCTCAATCCATCCTATTTGCTTTTACTATCGGTTTCGGTGAATTGAAGATCTGGGTGAGTGAGAGCAAGGTTGGGGATGGATGCGTTGCCATGGAGTCGAGGCCCTGTTTTGGAGAAGAAGGAGTTGTGGAGCTTTCGAATCGAAGGAAAGCATGCGATTTCGTATCGATACGAATGTGAGAGCAGCGATCGATGCGAAGCCAGTGTTCTCGGATTGATGCGAAATGGTGTGCCTTTGATCGATACGAAACTCATCGTTTCGAACTGGATCGATACGAAACTCATCGTTTCGAACTGATCGATACGAAACGTATCGAGTCGAAACTCGATCGATACGAAGCATATCGATTCGAAAATGGTCGATACGAAGCATATCGATTCGAACATGGTTGATGATATTTCTTCGATTCGATACGAATTTGAACTGCAGCGACCGATTCCAAGTTGAAACTAAATGAACTTAGAGAATTTTTTGCACATAGAAATACTTGACTCCGACGAGCTTCTGCTTTGCATGATTGAACTTGACCATAGAACTGCATATTGGACTACTTTTCGAAGCTCTCCAATGGAACTGTAACTTAACAAAAATGTAACGAACTTCAACTTGGGTCCATCGTTTGCAAGTGGATGGCACGGTTGTGACGGTCAGCGATGACGGACATTTCCGGTTTGATTTTCAGAGTTTTGTCGTTCATACATTACAGTTTATTCCATAGAATTTGTTCAAGTAATGCACTGCACTACACGACACGTGCACTTTACACCGGGGAATGCACGAGATTTTTAGCATCTAATGATGATTTATCGTGAGTTAGCTAATTATGGAAACTTCAAGTTCACAGCCGCAAGAAACTCAGAGTTCAGCCCCTCCCGTGCTCGAAGTACCAGAGACTGAGATTGAAGTTATCGGTCCAGCATCGGACGAGTTACCTGACGCATCCTTCATTCATAACCCATCAGATTCTATTCCGTCCAATATTTCGGAAGACATGCTAGGAAGAATATGCCTAAGGCATGGTTTGTCGATGGATGACGTGGTAATGCCGGGGCCAAATGATAGACCGCACAATCCACCGGAGGGATATACCGCATTCAATCGCCACGCATGTGCAGCTGGGACACTCCCTCCGTTTAACCAGTATATAAGAGAAGTATTGTCGTTTCTGAGGATCGCCCCATCTCAGTTGCACCTGAACGGATACGCGTCACTCAATAGCTTGTTCATTGCATTATGAAATATCTCCATCGACCGCCACTTCCGATCGAGATTGGATACTTGTTTAATTTCAAGAGTCGGGCCGATAGTCCATCTTTCACATTCTTGGAGGCGGTAAGAAATTGCCAAGTGATTATGGGGGCTTGGACTAGACTGAGCTACTTCAGAACGGAATGGTTTTATGTCAGATGCCCCCCATGATTCGCTCGACGATGGCTATTTAGACGTAAGTATTGCTATCTTTTCGGGTAGTTGATAGAATTTGAAGTCGAACTTACATCTATTTTCTTTTTCAGCCGCAATTCAGCGACCTGAAGATGAACGTTTCAATGTGGGTATTTCAGGAAATACCGAGTGAAGAGAGGAATATCGAGCTGCTATTGACAGATAGGAATCTTAGGATTCTCGGACTGATTGAAAGAAGACAAAGCATAATGCTCGATGGTGTCTTAAGGACTGCCTCGAAAGAACGTGTCAAACGGAGAAAGCCTAAAGTTATCGTGATTGAGGAGGCTGACTTGGAGAGAACTCATACTGATGATGAGCCATTGGGCGAATCTGCAGATGTAGCCCAAGATACCGAAGAACAAGGAAAAGGCAAGGCAGCCGCTGTTGAGTCATCTAAAAAGAGAAGATGGAAATCAGTTGTTATGGCTCGATCCGCTCCCGGAGTTAGAATTTCGGAGATGTCTCCTCCGAGAACGGAGAATCTTTATGAAGGGCTTGCCGATATTCCAATTCCGGATGATGTGTCCTTGCAGCACGATGTCGGATTGCAAGAATTTTCTAAAGCCTTAGTTTTGAGCGAGTCTCTGCCTACTAGTGCGGTTGACACATCTGGTTGATCAGGGGGTTGCACCCACATTCACACTTCATGGCACTACACGATTTCTAAGTGTAATATGTTCACTGTGAGAGATTATTAATTTCGCTCTATGTTTTTGCTTCGCATGTACTATGTCTGGCAGAGGTTCGATGCTCGGCAATCTTCGTAAGAAACGCCAGTCTTCTTTATATTATAAAGCGTATAGGAGGGAAGGAGATAGAGATTATGACTATGGGTGCTCGAGTCATGAGCGCTCTGACAGAGAAAAAGATTATAGGCGGCGGTCTCGATCTCGCACGCCACCACCTAGAACTCACGCACCGCCTCCAGTTCATGTCTCTATGCCTTCAGAAACTTCACGGCCCAAGCCGTATTTCCAACCACGAGGTCTGATACTCACCGCAGAACGGAAATCGCGGCCTCCCCGTCAACAGAGCAGACATTGGCGGAGCCTTCGGGGGAAGGAGCAGTTAGGCTTGCTCAACTGAGGAAGGAATTTCCTGAAATTTGCTTCGACGGGTTTGTTTTTCCCCCGCATCTAAAGAGGATACCATCGACAGTCGCTCCTATGATGCACGATTATCTCTCGGACGTATTCTTCCAGTATCAAGATTGGTCGAAGACCGCTAAGAAAGCATCAAAAGTGGCCTTTGATCAAGCGGCAACGATCGAGAAGTTGGAGAAAGAACTTGGTCAAAAGGATCGCATCATTCAGGCGCTCGGCAGTGAGGCCGAGTCTTCTCGAAAGTCGGAGATTGAAGCTCTCAGAAGAGCGGATGAAGCTCAGGCAGCGATGGATAGGATGAAGCGTGAATATTACGCTATGGTGGAGGACATGGGCCACCGAAATACCTTCGTGACTGCCGAGCGGGATGCGTCCTTGAAAGAGCTAAACGAGCTCAAGGCCAAAGTTGCAGAGATTGTGAAGGAAAGAGACACCGCTAACGTTTCCGCACAGGAAGCGTGTGACCAGGCAGTGGAATTCTGGAAAGAGAGAGACGCGACCTTGGAGAAGGTCCGCGAGACAGAAGCCGAAGTCGCTGAGAATGTTCGTCAAGCAGAGACTAAGCTAGAGACAGATGGAAGAACTTCTCATCACTTATAATGCTAATGTGCTGACGCACAGAAATTTGACATGGCTTGATGACTATCCGACGCATCTGTTCAACGCCTGGAATTTATTAGTTGAAGAAGAGAAAGCATCACATCCAGGCGAAGTTTTTGAGGAATTCGAGTTGGAGAACCGTATACTGACTGATGATGAAAAGAAGGTTCTCCAGAATTTCATGATCTCTCACGCAAAAGAGAGACTGGGCACTAAACACTTGGAAGTTGGTGAGGGATCTGGCGTTGCACATCCATCTACAAGATCAGAGATGATCACTTCATCTGGATTGGAGCCGACGCCAGCGACTGAGCCACAGTTGGTCCCAAGCTACGACCCGGAGCAGCCACGCTTATCTTCCATCAGGGAGCAGTCTTCTGAAGCTGCTCAGTTAGGTACGAGTTATTGTCCCGCTTTTTGGCAAAGTCGTGATACCAAAAGATCGATTGAAAACATAGGACAGTTCGTCTCAAAGATTGGTCATACTATGCTTCATTATGGATATCGCTGGATTTTGTCCGAGTCCAAATTGAGCTACAATTGATTGGACATGACGAGAAAGATCGTAAACGTCAGCATCTCAAATCTCAAGTCAATCCGAGTTCGTATGCTCAAATTATCGCCAATGAAAAGTGGAGGGAATAGCTTTAGGTTCGAATCCATCAGAGCAGGCCCCATGTTCGAATCCATAGAACCAAGCCGTGGTTCGAACCCATCAAACGTCCCCTACTTCGAATCCCTTAAGGAAAGATACTTCGAATCCATGGGGCTACTTCACTTCGTATCCTTCAGGATGAAGACCTTCGAATCCAGTAGGGCAGAGTACTTCGAATCCATGCAGATAATTCACTCCGAATCCATCATGTAACCTCACTTCATCTCCATCCTGTAACCTCACTTCGACTCCATCCTGTAACCTCACTTCGACTCCATCCTGTAACCTTACTTCGAATCCATCTCGTAACCTCACTTCGACTCCATCCCATGACTTGCCTCGAAACCACTCAGTTGGGATGCCTTCGTATCGATCAACTATCGTATACCCTGATCGATACGAAGGAACATCCATTCGATCGATTCGAAGGAACACATCTTCAAACCCACTACCTCGAATCCACTAAGTCAAGGCGGCTAAGACCATGGAGGCGACCCAGTAAACTCGGAGAAAAAGATGGATCGACCCGAGAAGTGCGTGCACCACGTCGTCGTTCACATGCGCTAGCCATCGATTCGACCCTATCGATTCGATGGGGATCGAATCGAACCAAGCATGACAACCGGAAATACAATCTTGAATCAATCATAACTCGAGATCTACAAGTCCAAATGCTATGAAATTTTCACAGGAGCTTGCATACACGCTGAAGAATACCAACACCAAATTTTACCTCGATTGGATGCTTTCTTGGTCGATTCGAACCCTAGTTCGAATCGATCCCAAAGTGGGCCCGGATTTCCAGAACCCGGGCGTGTTGGCCCCCTCACGTGCCAGAAGCGGTCTCCCCGGATTTAGGGCGAAATATCAGCCTCCTACACCTATAAATAGAGCCCCTGGTTATTCAGAAAGGGGATGGGAGAATTTCTAAGAGAAAAAGCACGCCCGGACGTTGCCAGAATTACTCCATATCGTTTTCACTGCTGCTGATTTCGAATTTAAGTCTATTATCCGTTGTACTTCGCTCTAAAACACTTGTAATCTTTAAGTATTAAGCAATAAAGTGATAAAACTTCTTAATGGACGTAGGCAAAACGCCGAACCACTCTAAATTACTGTCTTCCATGCAATTTACTTTTCTGTGATTTGGAGTTTTTGTTAGATAATCCTCATTTTCAATTTAGTTTCTTCATTTATTATCTCTTCAAAAACTTTCGAAGGGTGTTGCCCAATTTTGGTGCAAACACTTTGGTGCTTTCACTGAGAAAACCCAGGTTTTCTTCTGCTCATTGGATCTGTCATCGATACCGGATTGCATAAATCTAAGAGAGAGATCCAGACTTCAATTTCAGGCCCCTTCAATACTATTCAGATTTACCAAAATGTAGGAAAGGATTCCACACCTCAAGATGGTTAGCACAAGAACCACTTCTACTGCTGCTGGCCAAGAAGGCCGAGATAGACAGAAACCCACGCAACTACCTCCACCCAATCAAGATGATACCGAGCATTCAGATACATCAGGTCCGGTCACTCGACAAGAGTTCCAGACATTACTCCAGGAACTAACCCAAAGTCAACAACAGCTGGCTGAACAATTGCGTGCAAATGTTGAGTTTACTAATCAACTAAATCGCCAAAGGCATAGAAGATCCAGAAGGGACCACGCCCCTCATTCCTCCACTGAAAGCTCTGCCTCATCTGATTACAACGGCAGATCTACCCATCCCAGGCTAGACGGAAGCCATGTGCATACTGCTGGTCACCAACAAGCATTAACTGTTGGGCAGATAAGAGTTGGCCCTTCTGCTAGTTTTCATACAGGACCCTCCTCACGAGGAGGCACTGTTCCACAACATACTACGGATAACCAAGCCACTGCCACTGCAGTTGACATAGGAGTTGATACCCGAAATCACTCCAATCAGAACTACCACCAGCAGGAACATACTCTGGGGCCATATGTCCCAGAAGACACCGAGCCAAGGAGGCGAGACATGGATCGTCGACAGCGCCCGATCCTACCTCGCATTGTGGAACCCGACCACACTTTGGCTCGCCACCCTCCGAATATAGCAACACTTGACCTCTCAGCTATGGTACGCCAAATGATCCGCGAAAGTCAGGGCTTAACAAATGACGATTGGGGAATCTCCCGAAGTCATACTCCGTTCACTGATGACATATTATATGCTGAACCTCCTCGGCGATTCAGGATGCCGACTCTCCCCATGTATGAAGGAAGTTCCGACCCTAACCAACATATTCTGAAATACGAATGGTTGATGACTGCTGCAAGAGCTGATGATGCATTCCGTAGTTTTCCCATTTCTTTAGGGGGAATTGCGACGATGTGGTTTACACGATTACCACCACGATCTATCTCTTCATTTGACCAATTGGCTACTAAATTTGTTGAACAGTTCCGTATGCACATTGCCAGGCCTAAAGACGTAAATACTTTATCTAGTGTCACTCAAGCTCCAGGAGAGACACTCAGACGATATTTGAAAAGATTCAATGCCGCTTGTGTAGAAATCACTAACCCCAATGATAATTCCATCTTGATGGCCTTGACTAAGGGGAACGACCCCGACTCTGAATTTGGAAATTGGCTAGCTGGGAAACCTCCCGCATCGTTGGATCGTTTCTACTCCAAAGCCGCCCAATTCTTAAGGCATGAGGATGCGAAACAATCTAGGAAGCAGGACATTGCGAGACCCAGCAATGAAGGAATTCAAAGCAATGTGGCAGTTAAATAGTCGGGGGAGAGCTCTGGAAAAGTACGGTCGAATATTCAAAACAAGCAAACCCAGCCGAGGAACGGCGATAACAGAAATAAGAAGCAGGATCAGAATCGTGGCCCGCGGCGTAGGGCACAAATGTTTGAAAGTTATACACCGTTGAATACGTCACTGGAGAGCGTATATCTACAGACTTGTAACGCAATGCAGTATAAGAAGCCGACTCCGAAACCGTCGTCGGAAAGACAAATTCAAACAGGAAAGTTATGTAGATTCCACGAAAGTTACGGACACAATACCAATGATTGCAGGCATTTGCAAGATCTTATTGAAAAATTGATCAGGGAAAGGAAGTTAGATCAATTCGTGCGGGCACCACAGGCTGGTGGTGTGGGCCCGTCAAACCAAAATCGCGCACAAAACCAAGAGAGACAGGAGGAGCCCGCTCGTACAGGCGGGAGATTGGTCATAAATACAGTTAGTGGTGGTCCTCATCCAGCGGACCGAAGCTGGAGGGAAATGGAATCATACGCCAATTCGATCAGGAATGTGAATTTCGAGAGTTTCAGTACACTTGATGAAGGGGCTCCGGCCAAACAACAGAGGACCATGGCAGATGACATCGTATTTAGAAACCGAGATGCTGATAAGATCGAAGCCTCAATTATAGACCCACTAGTCATATCTACCCAGGTTGGTCCTGCTTGGATGAAGAGGATCCTGGTGGACAGTGGGAGTTCAGTAAATATCTTGTTTAAGAGAGCATATGATCAAATGAAGATGGAAGCCAAAGATTTAAAGCCTTGTCAATCTAGAATCCATGGCTTCGATGGAAGTGCTAATATACCTACTGGAGTGGTGGAGTTTCCAGTGGAATTGGGAGTTGGAGAACGCCGAAGAGTCCGAATGTTACAATTTGTTGTCCTAGATATCCTCTCTCCATACAATGCTTTTTTGGGCCGACCGGCCCTTGCCGAATTCAGGGCATCAATTGCCCCATGGTGCTTAACTTTGAAATTCCCCACTGATCACGGGATTGGGGTCATTCAAGGAGTTCAGGC
Source organism: Allium cepa (assembly GCA_030765085.1). Lineage (NCBI taxonomy): Eukaryota > Viridiplantae > Streptophyta > Magnoliopsida > Asparagales > Amaryllidaceae > Allium > Allium cepa. The sequence goes on from CM060932.1 coordinate 959,161,510, forward strand.
TACTGGGAGAGCCTGCTATGTTGCCGAATTGCGAGAAGCGCAGAGAAAGGAGAAAGGAAAGGGCGTGGAGGAATCTCTCTGCGTCCGTTTCGCCGATGATTGACAATTAGTGCCTGGGCCTCGGCCCGGGCACCACAACCAATTCCATAAGGATCTAGACCCCAGAGACACTGAAGGTAATGATGAATCTAAAGAAAGTCAAGCTTCCCCCGCCGAGCTGACAATTGGCATTCCAGTTAATGATGATGATGATTCAAAAATGTTAAAAATTGGGTCTCAACTAAACCCACAAGCACAACGGGAATTGGTCGAATTTCTCCAAGTAAATCTAGACGTGTTCGCTTGGATGCACTCTGATATGTGTGGAATCTTGTCGAACATCGCGAGCCACACCTTGAATATTGACCCACGGTATATCCCGGTCAAATAAAAGAGACACGGTATGGATCCAGAGAGATCTACCGCCCTCAAAGAAGAAGTTGATAAGCTAAAGGCGAATGGGTTTATCCGGGATGCTTTGTACCCGGAGTGGGTATCCAACCCTATACTGGTCCGAAAACCGAATAGGAAATGGAGAACGTGCATCGATTACTCTGACTTAAATAAGGCTTGTCCGAAAGACAGCTTTCCACTTCCTCGAATCGATCAACTTGTGGATTCAACGGTCGGCACAAATTATTATCTTTCATGGATGCTTATTCTGGTTACAACCAGATACCCATGCATGTGCCCGATCAAGAACATACGAGCTTCGTAACTGACCTGGGACTATACTGCTACAAGGTCATGCCTTTTGGATTAAAGAATGCCGGAGCAACTTACCAACGCTTAGTCAATCGAATGTTTGCCGACCAGATCGGGAAAACTGTGAAAGTTTATGTAGATGATATGTTGGTAAAATCGCGATACTCCACTGATCACGTCAAAGACTTAGAGTCAATGTTCAGTGTCCTCCGGAGATACGGGATGAAGCTTAATTCGCTAAAATGTCATTTTGGAGTCGCATCCGGAAAATTTCTTGGGTTCATCGTCAACGCCCGAGGAATAGAGGCCAACCCCAAAAAGATTTGGGCGATCAGGAATCTTCAAACTCCAAGAACCGTAAAACAGGTTCAGAGCCTTAATGGAAAGGTTGCAGCACTGAGCAGGTTTATCTCGAAATCAACTGACAAATGCATACCCTTCTTCGACCTGATCCGAAAAGGGAAACGAAACTTTGAATGGACTACGGAATGTGAGGGCGCATTTCAATCACTAATTCGGCATCTTTCCACACCGCCGATTCTTTCAAAACCTGTTGATCATGAACAGTTATACCTCTATCTGGCCGTATCTGAAAACACAATCAGTGCTGCGGTAGTTCAGGAGGAAGATCGAGTACAGAAACCAGTCTATTATGTTAGCAAACGGTTAACCGAAGCCGAGAGAAATTATCCAAGGTTAGAAAAATTGGCATACTGCCTAGTCATCGCCTCGAGGAAGCTCCGTCCATATTTTTAGGCCCATCCTGTCACTGTGTACACCGATCAGCCGTTACGACAAGTCCTCACACGACCTGAAACGTCCGGCAGGTTACTAAAATGGAACATTGAACCGAGTCAATTCGATATCACATATACTCCGAGACGAGCCATACACGGTCAAGTCCTTGCAGATTTCATTACCGAATTCACTGTTCCTGAAGATTTACCTGAAACTAGTAAATCCCCCAAATACATATGGAAGCTGTATATTGATGGTGCATCCAACGATCGGTGCTCGGGCGCAGGGATAGTGCTTGAAACCCCCGAGGGCCGATCCATATACTACGCTTTAAAGTTTGATTTTCGTGCGACCAACAATGAAGCTGAATATGAAGCTTTGCTTACTGGGTTGAAGCTGGCACGTGACCTAAGAATTATTGCTGTGGAAATCTACTGTAATTCCCAATTGATAGTATGCCAAGTTCGGGGGGAATACCCGGCCAAAGATCGAAGATTAGCCGCTTATCTAGCCCGAGTCCGGGAAATGCTTGATCAGTTCGATTATTATACCATTTTCTACGTACCCCGAGAGCACAATCAGAAAGCCGATTCGTTGGCAAAGTTGGCAAGTACAGGCGAAGCTCAACACTTGGGACTCGTTCATGTCGAGACTTTATCCTCTCCAAGCATTGATCGAGCAGAGAATGAATTCACATTTGAAGCTACTTCCCGCAGGGAATCATGGATGACCCCCTACCAAGACTACATTGAGCGTGGCATATTGCCCGAACGACGAAGTGAGAAAAGACAAATTCTTCAAAAAGCTTCACGATTTGTCATTCAGAATGGATTTATGTATCGAAGGGGATATTCTGTTCCTCTTCTCCGGTGTATCGCACACGACGAAGTCAAACGAGTGTTACACGATGTGCACGAAGGAGAATGCGGCGATCACACTGGAGGGCAAGCACTTGCCAAGAAAATACACCGATATGGATATTATTGGCCTACCATAAATCGCGATGTTATGGACTATGCCAAAAAGTGTGATAAATGCCAAAAACACGCTCGAATTCTCAGAGCTCCACCTACTGAGATAACCCAAATGGTCAGCCCATGGCCATTTGCAATATGGGGAGTTGATATAATTGGTGCATTGCCTTTAGCTAAAGGTGGCGCGAAGTACGCCATCGTCGCAATTGATTACTTCACCAAATGGGCTAAAGATGAACCTCTTGCAACAATTATGACAAAGAAAGTGATCAACTTCATGGTACGCAACATCAACTGCCGGTTTGGTCTCCCGCATACTATTATCACCGATAATGGAGCCCAATTCGACAGTGTTGAATTCAAGAACTTCTGTCAACGATTTCACATCCACAAGAAATTCTCTACAGTAGCACACCCTCAAGAAAATGGTCAAGTTGAAGCTGTCAATAAGGTTATCAAGTCTATTTTGAAGAAACGACTGGAAAAAGCCGGGGGCAAGTGGGTTGATGAACTGCCTAGGGCTCTATGGGCTTACCGAACGACTCACAAGACTACAACCGGACACACTCCATTTTCTCTATCCTATGGCTCTGAAGCCGTTATTCCAGTCGAATTGGAAGTTCACTCTCATCGTGTGACATATTATGATCCGAAAACGATTGCCATATTACTTGCTGAATCTCTGGATCTACTTGATGAGAAGCGTGAAGAAGCTGATTTGAGGGCAGCCGCATATCGGGGTCGAGTCGCTCGAATATACAATGCCAAGGTCCGACCGCGAACCTTTGAACCCGGCGATCTCGTGCTCAAGAGAATTTATCCGGTCCCTTCGCACATGAAGCCAAATTGGGAAGGGCCGTATGTGATTTCACAAAATCTCGGAGATGGAACATTCAAGTTGTCAACCATTGACGGTCTTACTTTACCGAGAGCTTGGAATAGCGAAAGTCTCCGTCGCTACTACACATGACAGGCTTTATTTATCTATTTTTAGTCGATTTCTTCCTTAGCATTTTATTTTTGCATTTCGAAGTTTGAACTTGTAATAAGGCAACTGATTTTGCCATATTTCTTTTATTTGAGCAATAAAATACCATCTCTTCGAGCCAAAAGTTGTGATTCACTGAAAATGACGTATAATATCACGATGAACGGAGAGCTAAGTTCCATCGCGCGATGGGCTTTATTCAAATAGGGAGTGACTGTGATACGACTGGTCGCTCACTAAGTGAAACCCGAGCTTGGAGGCAGAACACTACATCATCATTTACAAGGATTGATACACGACAATCCTTTTACTAACTCCAACTTCCCAGAGTGTGAATTGGAGTATAAACACTCAATAGCTCGTTCCCAGAGCGCGAACAGACTCCAACTTTCCAGAGTGCTAATTGGAGTATAAACACTCAATAACTCGTTCCTAGAGCGCGAACGGACTCCAACTTCCCAGAGTGCGAATTGGAGTATAAACATTCAATAACTCGTTCCCAGAGTGCGAACGGACTCCAACTTCCCAGAGTGCAAATTGGAGTATAAACATTCAATAACTCGTTCCCAGAGTGCGAACGGACTCCAAATTCCCAGAGTGTGAATTGGAGTATAAACATTCAACAACTCGTTCGCAGAGTGCGAACGGACTCCAACTTCCCAGAGTGTGAATTTGAGTATAAACATTCAACAACTCGTTCCCAGAGTGCGAACGGACTCCAACTTCCCAGAGTGTGAATTGGAGTATAAACATCCAGCAACTCATTCCCAGAGTGCGAACGGACTCCAAATTCCCAGAGCACGAATTGGAGTATAAACATCAAATCCACCATTCTCGGAGCGCGAACCGAAGCATCCGTACCAACTTCAACTTCTCTGAGCATGAATGGAGTATAAACATAGATCATGAGTTCTCGGAGTGCGGAACAAAGCATACATGCTACCTCCGAATTCCCAGAGTGCGAATTAAAGCACAAAACACTATGTCAAAGTTCCCGGAGTGCGAACCAAAATATCAACACTAACTCCAAGTTCCCGGAGCGTGAAGCGGAGTATAAACATCAATTCCAGGTTCCCGGAGCGCAAACCGTGTTACAAATATCGATAACTCTCAAATTCCCGGAGTGCGAACCGGATTATCGATCTCAAATTATCCTAAGTCCCCAGAATGTGGACATGTGCTTAAGATTTGCAATAAATGCGATCAACCACCAAAATACAAATGTTGTTCCCCGAGACTAGAGGGCAAAAAAGCTAAGTGTTAATCACTAACCAAAGTGATACTATGTCCAGAGTTCAACTCATTCATCAAATCATGACACGAAATTATGTTTTCATACTTGGCAGATAAAAAAAACACTGCAAAACACTTAAGTAAAAGAAAAGAGCAACTTCCCATTCCATCAACTAACAAAAACAGGTTTGATTACATGGCAAGTCAAAAGGTTTCAATTAAGTGGAGGCCGAATCCACACATATACACGGCTCTAAAAGAACAAAAAAGAGGTAAAAGAATTGTTATTCCCAACTGCGTGATAAAACAAGAAGCTCACTCCTTCTTCCGGGGCTTCTTCTTTGGAGTCGAGCCGCTGGACCCACTACCCGGCTTCCTACGGGACTTTTTACCCTTCTTTGGAACATCCTCTGGATCTAACATAATATCAACGTCTTCCTCAGAGCTGGAGGGGGCAGAGATCCTTTTGGAAGGACGAACCGAAGGCATTGGAGCGGTGACAGGTGTTTGTTCAGCAACGCTCGAGACGGTTACCGTGCCACCGGGAGAGATCACCATTAGAGAGGATAAGCCTGAGGGGGCAGTGTCGCTTCCAGAACCACCAACCGTTGTCATCGTGGCCATCTCAGCGCTTATCTCAGCTAAAATCTCTTCTTCTCGAGACAACTGAGCCGCGCTGGATACGCTGGTGGTCGTCATGACAGAACTGAAAACTGGAGCAGCTCCACTCATCGCGAATGAAGGATCAGGAATAGGGTCAAGAGAATGACCAAGTAGCTCTTCAATCATTTGAGCATCGAATGACATCGAGCTCCCCTCTCCAATATCACCGGCCATGGAAGCAGTTGAAATCGCCTCGGTGACAATAACTCCATGCGTAGGATATAGAACTGGAGGAACTGGGGGCACGAATGTAGAACTCTCAATCACTGAATAAAGGAGAGCAAAAATAATCAGTCCATTAAACTCTCTCAAAAAATCGTTACTTTAAGACATGAGGGAAATAATCAAAGTACCTTCCTTACCTTGCCTTGGAGCTTGAATAGGCTCGGAGACGGCAGCCTTACCAGAAGATAACCCCGGTTGGTCCGGATTGTAAGCAGGAATAACTTGTGGGTCAACCGTGGCGATAACTTCGAACGAAGTCGGGATAGGGACTTCGATATTCTCACTATGATGCGCGACACCCGTACCTTCGCCGATCTCCGTTCGATGGATGCCAAGTTTTTCTTTCTCGACCGAAATTATCGCCTCGTGAAGAGTTCTCCTCTCATCCTCGCTAAGCAGACGTGACTCGAGCTCAAACTCATCTAATACTCCATCCGGGCAAGACATCCTCTTGTTCTCCAATAATTTCTTCCAGGCATTGTAGATAAGCATCGAGTAATCTCCTAAGCAGGAGAGATTTCTATGCTCTAACACGTTGGCATTATATGTGTCCAAGAGTTCGTCAAATTCGGCCTCCATCTTGAACCTCTCTGCCTGGACTTTCTCCTCCACTTCCGTTTCAACCTCCTTAACCCTTGCGACTGCCGCATCACGCTCATCTCGAAGAGACACAGCTTGCTCACACGCTTCTTGTGCGGCCGTATTAGCATCGTCTTTTTCCTTGTTTATATCGGCAAACTTAGCCTTTAATTCCTTTAGTTCTTTGACTGCCGCATCCCGCTCGGCCTCAACATTTTTGTATCGATGGCCCAAGTCTTCAACTAAAGTGCAATGTGCCTGTTGCATCTTTTCCATCTCAACTAATGTCTCATCAACCTTTTTTAGCGACTCAACTTCGGCCTTACGGGAAGATTCCGCCTCAGATTGAAGTATATCGACACTACGGTTCTTCTGAGCCAAGTCGGATTCCAGTTTCTCGATAATTTTGGCCTGATCAAAGGCTACTTTTGAAGCTTTAACAGCCGCCTTATACCATTCTTTGTACTGAGCATAGAAATCGCGGGTATAGCTAAGTGTTGTGGTCACGGCATCTTCGGGAATTCTTTTAAGATTAGGAGGAAAAATACAAGCGTCGAAGCAAATTTTCGGGAAGTCCCTCTTTAATTGAGCAAGTCTGATAGCCCCTTCACCGGATGGTTCAATAGGGGCCTCCTTCCGCAGCAGTGGTTGTAACGACCTCAGTTCTAAAACGATATGGCTCAAGCCTCGAAACCTGCGAAGACGATTGATTCGCAGAGGCTCAGATACCTGAATATGGCTTCGAGGTGGCGGAGGAGAACAAGAAGGGGAGCGGTATCTCCGATCTCTGTCCGATCGCTCCTGACTAGAGTAACTACGATGATGATCCATTGCATAATATTCCTGGCCATGATGCCTCCATTCACGATCGCGATCAGAGTCTCCACATCGAGATTCGTAATAAGACGAAGGGTGATGCACTCTTCGGAGTTTGTCTAGTGTAGATTGACGGCCAGACATAGCACCTGAAAAAGAGAAGCAATTCAGTTAAATACCAGGAGAAAGCAATACGATTTGTGCGGAAGTCGTGTAGTGTTATGAAATTGTATGCAAATGTGCAAAGCCCCCGACCAACCAGAAGTGTCGACTGCACTAACAGGTAAAGGCTCGCTTATTTCTAACGCTTTCCGGAGTTCATCCAACCCGGACTCGTGGTGGAGAGATACGTATTTCAAGATGGGAATGTCATCCAGTCCTATAAAAGTGTTTCCTGATTGACAAGGAGCAGCGTCAGAGGTAGTAGTTCCGGGGATCGAACGAGATACGACTACAGACTTTCGTCTCTTAAGTTTAGGGACAACAGCCTTGCCTTTCCGCTTTTCCTCTATTCGAGAAAGATCAGCCGCTAACTCGGTATCAGTGGGCGTCCTCTCATCATCGCTCATTTCTCTTATTATTATGCCGGGTTTTCTTTTCACCGTTTTCTTCTTTATCTTCGATGCCGGTTTCGCCAACCCCTTGATAACAATGCTCTGGTTCAACTCAATTAAACCCAACGTCCTTAAGTTATCGTCAGTTAACACCGAGTCGATGTGCCGCAAATCAATCGGGACCTCTTGTAAACTTCAGACAACGCCTTTGTAATATCCACCGTCAGGCCTTGAGATGATAGCTGCAAGAAAAACACCTGATATTAGTACAAGTATTGATAACGACTGTTAAAGAAGGCTTGTGCGATTTACGACACTTACGTCTAGACAGCCATCGCCTAGCGAACCCTGGGGGCATCGAACAAAACACCATTCATTTTTAAAATAACTGAGTCTGGTCCAGGCTCCCGTCACGATCTAGCAGTTTCTAACTGCCTCCAAAAAGGTGAAAGATGGGTTATCGCCCCTGCTCTTGAAGTTAATAATGTGTCTAATCTCAGTTGGCCTTGGCGGACGAAAGAGATGATCCATAAACAGGACAAAAACACTATTCAGCAATGCGTGTCCATTGGGATGAAGTTGTGAGGGGGCGATTCCAATGAACGATAACATCTCCCTGATATATTGGTTAAATGGAGGGAGAGTTCCAGCCGCACAGGCGTGACGATAGAAAGCAGTATACCCCTCGGGTGGGTTGTGAGGTCTGTCATCAACGCCCGGTAGCAAAACGTCGTCCGGGGATAAGTTATGTTTCAAGCAGATCCGGCCCAGTAAGGCTTCAGAAATACTGGACGAAACGGAGTCGATAGGATCATCGATAAATATGGCTTCCGGCACTTCGTCCGGAGCCGGACCAACTACTTCGGGAGGAATGTCAGGGATTTCAAGTATTTCTAGAGGAGGTGAACTCTGTACTTCTTTTTGTTGAGAGCTCGAAGATTCCATAACTAACTAACTCATCAGAAAGCAACATTAAGCACATAAAAAGCCCATTCATTCCCAGTGTGAAGTGTGTGCAGTGCAGTGCAGTGTTGTGCATTACTTAGAAAGATTCTATAGAGTTAGAGAAAATTTGCAAACAGCAGGATGTGCGAACGACAAAACTCTGAAAATCGAGATCGGAAATGACCGTCATCGCTGACCGTCACAACCTCATCATCCAGATGTTACCGATCAATTCAAGCCTAAGTCCATTATATTTTGATTAGGCCACAGTTCCATCGACAAGCTTCAAAAGGCAGTCGAGTGTAGTCCTACAGTCAAGTTCAATTATGCAAGGCAAAAGCTCGTCGGAATCAAGTGTGCTAAAATTCATTAAGTTCGTCAAATTTCAACTCGAGATCGGCCGTAATTCAGGAGTTAGAGCAAGTCAGAAGTATTGCATTCTTTGGATTAAGGACGTTCGAATCGATCACCTCGAATCAGTCCGGGTCGACTCGATGTGCTTCGAATCGATAGGGGTCGACTCGATGCGCTTCAAATCGATACGACCCTTGGAACGATGTCCATAGTATTAATTGAAGTAGCGCTTCGAGCCCATGGGGAGAGCATTCATATCAACCCAGTAGAACGACTTCGTATCGGTCGAGCTCGATACCTTCGAATCGATCGTGAAGTTATGAATTCGAATCCATCGATTCGAACCACTTCACCCCACAAGCAATCGATACGAATTCGTGTAATCAAGGTCGACTCGAACTACCCCAACTTGAATCGATACGAAGCAAAAAGTAATCAGAACCTCTTTCTTCTCCAAGAAACATCAACACTTTGACACGCTCCATCTCTCGAATCGATCAATTCAGTTTCATCATTTTTAGCTCGGTTTTAATCCATTAATTACCTGGTTTATTGTGATTACGAGTGAAAGATTGAAGGATTTGATTGATTCGAAGAAACGTCTCTCTCGGCTCTAGGGGATCGATACGAATGAAGAGTTAGAGCAACAGTAAAAAATAAAAAGTGAAAATGAGCCAAGCCTCACGTATTTATATGGATTCCAGGAAGGACTCGTGACGCTTCGCCTCCCGGTCAACCTGACCGATTGCCACCGGTCATAAATCATATCGATTCGAACAACCATGCTCGAATCCGTTGCGTTCGAATCCATCAAAGCTTCAAATCCTTCAAAGCTTCGAACCCATCAAGACAGCATCGATGCGAAGCTTCATCGATACGAAGCAATTAACAAAAGCTGAATTGAAGTCGCCACATCCCATCGGTTCGAAGTACCAACTTCAAGGCCATCAACTCGCAGCAGTTCGAAGACTATTGATTCGAACAATCACTTCGAATCCATCGGAAGCCATCGTCGAGAATGAACGCATCGCTTCGATGTGAAAAAATTACTTGTCAACCTTCTATATCGGTTCAGGAGAGGATCGATACGAAGGGGCTTTTCAAAACAACCATAAAGCATTGTCTCAACTCAAATTTCCAAATCGGTCCAGGAGAGAATTGATACGAAATTCAGTATCGGACAAAACTGACAACGACTCGTGGACACACGACATTAACAAGGGTCAATCTAACATATGTGCATATATGTCGGACTAACATTCGATTTTAAACATTCACAGGGATCGAATACTAATCTGCTTACGATTACAACGACCAGCAGCTAGGTACTATCCTGCAGCAATCAATCATATCAAAGCAAGGTTACAACCTTCGACAAAAGAGCAATGATTGTTAAGAGAGAAATCGCAGCTTTTCAAAGCACGTCATGTTCCACAAGACGTACTTTGGGGGGCAAATGTTATCCCGCTTTTTGGCAAAGCCGTGATACCAAAAGATCGATTGAAAACATAGGACAGTTCGTCTCAAAGATTGGTCATACTATGCTTCAATATGGATATCGCTGGATTTTTTCCGAGTCCAAATTGAGCTACAATTGATGGGACATGATGAGAAAGATCGTAAAAGTCAGCATCTCAAATCTCAAGTCAATCCGAGTTCGTATGCTCAAATTATCGCCAATGAAAAGTGGAGGGAATAGCTTTAGGTTCGAATCCATCAGAGCAGGCCCCATGTTCGAATCCATAGAACCAAGCCGTGGTTCGAACCCATCAAACGTCCCCTACTTCGAATCCCTCAAGGCAAGATACTTCGAATCCATGGGGCTACTTGACTTCGTATCCTTCAGGATGAAGACCTTCGAATCCAGTAGGGCAGAGTACTTCGAATCCATGCAGATAATTCACTCTGAATCCATCATGTAACCTCACTTCGTCTCCATCCTGTAACCTCACTTCGACTCCATCCTGTAACCTTACTTCGAATCCATCCCGTAACCTCACTTCGACTCCATCCCATGACTTGCCTCGAAACCACTCAGTTGGGAAGCCTTTGTATCGATCAACTATCGTATACCCTGATCGATACGAAGGAACATCCATTCGATCGATTCGAAGGAACACATGTTCAAACCCACTACCTCGAATCCACTAAGTCAAGGCGGCTAAGACCATGGAGGCGACCCAGTAAACTCGGAGAAAAAGATGGATCGACCCGAGAAGTGCGTGCACCACGTCGTCGTTCACATGCGCTAGCCATCGATTCGACCCTATCGATTCGAACCCAGCATGACAACCGGAAATACAATCTTGAATCAATCATAACTCGAGATCTACAAGTCCAAATGCTATGAAATTTTCACTGGAGCTTGCATACACGCCGAAGAATACCAACACCAAATTTCACCTCGATTGGATGCTTTCTTGGTCGATTCGAACCCTAGTTCGAATCGATCCCAAAGTGGGCCCGGATTTCCAGAACCCGGGCGTGTGGTCCCCCTCACGTGCCAGAAGCGTTCTCCCCGGATTTAGGGCGAAATATCAGCCTCCTACACCTATAAATAGAGCCCCTAGTCATTCAGAAAGGGGATGGGAGAATTTCTAAGAGAAAAAGCACGCCCGGACGCTGCCAGAATAACTCCATATCGTTTTCACTGCTGCTGATTTCGAATTTAAGTCTATTATCTGTTGTACTTCGCTCTAAAACACTTGTAATCTTCAAGTATTAAGCAATAAAGTGATAAAACTTCATAGTGGACGTAGGCAAAACGCCGAACCACTCTAAATTACTGTCTTCTGTGCAATTTACTTTTCTGTGATTTGGAGTTTTTGTTAGATAATCCTCATTTTCAATTTAGTTTCTTCATTTATTATCTCTTCAAAAACTTCCGAAGGGTGTTGCCCAATTTTGATGCAAACACGAGTCAAGTTGAGGAAGGTACTCTGCACAAATCTACTATGTGTTTGAACTGAAGTACTTGTATTGAGGCATGCTCTGACAACTTCTTTTCTTTCTTGTCCAGTGAGTAAAGTAACACTGACAGCGCCTCCTGCAGTCCAAGAGCCACATCAAGAATAGGAGGGCATTATTACTGAAGCGATCGCCACGACGACTGCCGCGCCGACTGAGGTGACACAAGGGAGTTCAATTTCTTTTGACGAACAAATGATGAATGAACTCTTGAGCCAGCACAGTGACCCCTTTGTTGACATGTCATTTGTTCTTAGCACATTCCCACCTGCTTCTATTGCATCGTCACAGTCCACCGCTACCTATCGTGAGTCTCGTGCTGCTCGTGAGACTGAGATACTTGCTCAAATCGAAGAAGAGATGGAAGCGGCAGCATATGGTGGTAATTCTGAGTGTGTTACGATGGCGGTTGATCCCACTCCTCTCGTGGTGACATCTTCTGGGGACACGCTAGTCGGAACCAGCGCGCCCGTTCCTCTCCCGGTGGTAGACCCGACTCCTCCGACTTCTCGAGAAGAGACCATTCCTCTAAATTCAAGTTCGGAGGAGTATATCGATATCATGCCTTCGTCAGAGGAAGATCTGCCAAAGGGTACGGGATTGAAGCGGAAGGCTGCTAGTGGTTCCAGCGGTTCCGCGTTGAAGAGGAGACCGAAGAAGAAGTAGTAGATGATTCCCTCTAGTGCATTTTTGGCAGCTAGGAAGTCATTTTTTTTCCTTTCATAGGCTATGTATAAATGCAGGCTTGGCCCCCTGCTAATAGGAATTTTTTGAAAGAACTTGTATATGAATCTTCACATACAGTTAGTTGAAATAAAATTCAATTTTTTTGTTTCAACTCTCATTTCTTTTGTGCTTAAGTATTTGCCGTGTTTAGCTTTTAGTCCGGTGTACTTGTGATGTTTTTACCGTCAAGTAGAGTTTGTTTTATTTGCTAAGTCTGAAAATCTTGGTCACATGTTGTGATCGATGAATAAGTTGAACTTCGGATATTGTATCACTTTGGTTAGTGATTAACACTTAGCTTTTTTGCCCCCCAGTTTTGGAAAACAACATTTGTATTTCGGTGGTTGATCGCATTTATTGCAAATCTTAAGCACATGTCCACGCTCTGGGGACTTAGGATAATTTGCGATCGATAATCTAGTTCGCACTCCAGGAATTTGAGAGTTATCGATGTTTGTAACACAGTTCGCGCTCCGGGAACCTGGAATTGATGGTTATACTCCAGTTCACGCTCTGGGAACTTGAAGTTAGTATTGATATTTCAGTTCGCACTCCGGGAACTTTGACTTGGTATCTGTGCTCCAATTCACACTCTGGGAACTTGGAGATAGCATGTATGTTAGAGTTCGCACTCCGGGAACCTGTAATTTATGTTTATACTCCATTCACGCTCTGAGAAGTTGGAGTTAGCACGGATGCTTCGGTTCGCACTCCGTGAACCTGTAATCTATGTTTATACTCCAATTCACGCTCTGAGAAGTTGGAGTTGGCCAATAGATGGTCAGTCACACCTGTTTGGGCTTTTTAGGAATTCATTCACACTCCGGGAACGATGGATTTGATGTTTATATCCAATTCGCACTCTGGGAATTTGGAGTCCGTTCACACTCTGGAAATGATTTATTGGATGTTTATACTCCAATTCACACTCTAGGAAGTTGGAGTCCGTTCGCACTCTGGGAACGAGTTATTGGATGTTTATACTCCAATTCACACTCTGGGAAGTTGGAGTCCGTTCACACTCTGGGAACGATTTATTGGATGTTTATACTCCAATTCACACTCTAGGAAGCTGGAGTCCGTTCGCACTCTGGGAATGAGTTATTGGATGTTTATACTCCAATTCACACTCTGGGAAGTTGGGGTCCGTTCGCACTCTGGGAACGATTTATTGGAATTTTATACTCCAATTCGCATTCTGGGAATTTGGAGTCCGTTCGCACTCTGGGAACGAGTTATTTGATGTTTATACTCCAATTCACACTCTGGGAAGTTGGAGTCCGTTTGCACTCTGGGAACGATTTATTGGATGTTTATACTCCAATTCACACTCTGGGAAGTTGGAGTCCGTTCGCACTCTGGGAACGATTTATTGTATGTTTATACTCTAATTCGTACTTTGGGAATTTGGAGTCCGTTCGCACTCTGGGAACGAGTTATTTCATGTTTATACTCCAATTCACACTCTGGGAAGTTGGAGTCCGTTCGCACTCTCGGAATGATTTATTGGATGTTTATACTCCAATTCTCACTCTGGGAATTTGGAGTCCGTTCGCACTCTGGGAACGAGTTATTTGATGTTTATACTCCAATTCGCACTCTGGGAAGTTGGAGTCCGTTCGCACTCTGGGAACGAGTTATTAGATGTTTATACTCCAATTCACACTCTGGGAAGTTGGAGTCCATTCCCACTCTGGGAACGAGTTATTTGATGTTTATACTCCAATTCACACTCCGGGAATTTGGAGTTAGTTGTAGGACTGTCGTATGTTGGCCCAGTTCAGCCTTTGATGTGATGGCTTGCCCCCGAACAAGGGTTTCACTTAGTGAGTGGCCGGTCGTATCACAGTCACTCGCTATTTGAATAAATTCCATTGTTCGACGGAACTTAGCTCTTCGTGTATTGTGATTGTTGAATGTTGCATTCGATGAATCACAGCTCTAGCTTGAAGAGATAGTAATTTATTGATGAAATAAGAAAATATGGCAAAGTCAGTGCCTTATTACAAGTTCAAATTTCATAATATAAAGGAAATCGCAAAGTATTCATAGACTGAATGAGCCTGTCATGTATGACAGTGACGAAGATCTTCGTCATTCCAGGCTCCTGAGAAAGTTGGTCCGCCACTGATGGCATTTATCACCAATCTTCCACGGGGACAAGTGGAGTCCTCCTGTCTCGGTCGATCGGGGTCGTTGTATTGATTTGATAGGCCCACTTCTCTAGGCTGCGGTGCCCGCACAAACTGTTCCGGCTTCCTTTCTCTGATCAGTTTTTCAACGAGATCTTGTAAGTGAAGACACTCGTTCGTATTGTGCCCGTAGCTTTCATGGAACTTGTAAAATTTTCCCGTCTGGATTTGCCTCTCTGAAAACGGTTTTGATGCGGGTTTTTGGTACTGAATTGTATTACAGGTTTGTAGGTACAAGTCCTCCAGTGATGTATTCAAAGGAGTGTAACTGTCAAACATAGGATTCTTGCGCTGCGGGTCACGATTTTGATCTCGTTTTCTAGTTTAATTTACGCTCTCGCTTCGCCGAGCTTGTTTGTTTTTAACGTTCAACTAAACTTTTCCAGAGCTCTCACCGGACTGTTTGATTGCGACATTGCTTCGGATTCCTTCCGTGTTTGGTCCTGCATCGTTTTGCTTCCTATACTGTTTCGCGTCTTCCCTTCTCAGGAATTGAGCCGCCTTGACGTGGAAACGATCCAATGATGCTGGTGATTTTCCATCTAACCAGTTGCTAAACTCAGAATCGGGGTCGATCCTCTTAGTCAAAGCCATGAGGATGGAGTTATCATTCGGATTGCTGATCTCCGCACATGCAGTATGAAATCTCTCTAAGTAGTGTCTGAGCGTCTCTCCAGGAGCTTGAGTGACGCTAGACAAAGTGTTGACATCTTTTGGCCTTGCGACGTGCATGCGGAATTGGTCAACAAATTTTGTGGCCAATTGGTCGAATGAAGAGATGGATCGATGTGGCAATAGAGTGAACCACATGGTAGCGATCCCTCCCAAGGATATGGGAAAACAACGACACTTCACTGCATCGTCAGCTCTGGCAGCGGTCATTGACCATTCATATTTCAGAATATGTTGGTTGGGGTCGGAGTTTCCCTCATACATGGGTAGAGTTAGCATCCTGAACCGCCGTGGGGGTTCAGCAGTAAGAATATCGTCCGTAAAGGGAGTGTGACTTTGGGAAACTTCCCAATCGTCATTTGTGAATCCCTGGCTCTCACGGATCATCTGGCGTATCATAACTGAAAGATCCGGCATTTGCGCGTTTTGTGCGGCTTGCGCCGGAGTATGTCTACGTTCCATACTTTAGGTTGGACCGGATGTGGTCGACGGTCCAAGTCTTGCCTTCTTGGCTCATAGTCTTCCGAGACGTATGGTTCAGGAGTACGTCCACTATGACGACGGTCCAGGTTCGACTGATCTTGAGCATCGACCCCTAGTTCAACCACGACGTTAGTGGTGCGGTATTTTGCGTTGTGGTGAGGGACGGAACCTCCTCGGGAGGAGGGTCTGGTTTGGAAACTGGCTGATGGACCAACTCTCATTTGTCCAACGGTCAGTGTTGGTTGATCTCCAGCGGCTGGCACGTGACTCCCATCTAGCCGAGGTCGTGGAGATTGATTATGATAATCAGAAGATGAAGAACTTTCGCTGGAGGAGCGAGAAGCATGGTCTCTCTTGGATCTCTTTCGCTTCTGGCGATCCAGCATGTTGATTAGCTCGGTGTTAGCGCGTAGCTGTTCTGCTAGTTATTGCCGACTTGGGGTCAGCTCTTGGAGTAGAAACTGGAGCTCTTGTCGGGTAACCGGACCTGATGGTTCCGAATGTCCAGTAGCATCTTGATTAGATAGAGGTAGTGGCGCAGGATTCTGTCTATCCTGTTCTTCTTGATTGATAGCGTTAGAGGTGGTCCTTGTGCTAACCATCTTGAAAGTTGGATTCCTTTCCTAGACTTTATGCAAATCTGAATAAAGGGGAAGGAACTTGGGTTTGATGATCTGGATCTCTCTCTTAGATTTATTCAATCCGGTATCGATGACAGATCCAAAGGGCAGGAGAAAATCTGGGTTTTTCTCAGTGAAAGCACCAAAGTGTTTGCACCAAAATTGGTTACAACACTCTTTGGGAGTCGTTGAAGAGATAATAATGAAGAATGTAAATTGAAAACGAGTATTATCTAACAAAAACTCCAATCAACAATAATGTAAATGCGTAGACAAGCGATTTATATGGCTCGACGTGTGGCCTACGTCCACTGTGAAGTTTTTTGCAGTTTTATTGATTCTCTTTCAATGATTACAAGTTGTTACAGCAATCAACAGCAAGTTACAACTGGAAATTCGAATTCAACAGCAAGAATATGATGTAGGATGATGGAGATCTCGATCCGACAGAGTCTAGGCGCTTGAGAATCCAAAGATCCCTTTTTCTGTTGGCTCTGGGGCTCTATTTATAGGCGTAGGATGCTGATATTTCGCTGAAAATTCGGGAGACCATTTCTGGCGCGTGAGGGGGCCCACACGCCCGGCCTCAGGAAATTTGGGCCCACTTTGGGATCGATTCGAACTCCATTCGAATCGATCAGAAAATCATCCAATCGAGGTGAAATTTGGTGTGGACATTCTTCAACATGTATGCAAGCTTCTGTGAAAATTTCGTGGCATTTGGATCAGTAGATTGAGAGATATGGTCGATACGAAATGTGCTTCTTCGGTGGCTGTTTGGTTCGAATCGATTCGTTCGAATCGATTGCTTTGAACCGAGGATGGCACGCGCCTTGGTGATGACGTGGAGCGCAATCTTCGTGTCGATCCGCCTTTTTTCCGAGTTGATCGAGTCATTCCCAAGATTTCGCCGTGCTCGTATCCATGTTTACCGTGTCAACCCAGGGTTTCTAAACTCGGTGGATTCGAACGTATTATCATGTATGGATTCGAGGCGGGGCATTCTGATGGACATGGAACAAGGTATCTGAATGGATACGAATCAAGGTACCTTGATGGGTTCGAAGGACTCAAGCCTTCGGGTTCGAACCAGAGGGGAGCGAGGTTACCACCACTTTGACCGATCTGAAGTTGATGGATTCGAACTAAGTTTACTTAGGGGTTCGAACGTGACGTGGTCCATCTGCTGATGGATTCGAATGGGACCGAGTCGAACCGAGGTACTTCCATGGATTCGAACTGATCGATACAAACCGAAACACTTGGATGGTTTTGAAGTTGATCGATACGAAGTGCGGCACTCTGAAGGATACGAAGTCATTGGAGCCTGATCGATTCGAAATCGATAGATACAAAACCGGTGCTTTTCCCTTCAAATTGAATCGATCATAACTTGAGCATATGAACTCGGATTGTCTTGAAATTTGAGATGCTGACTTCTATGATCTGTCTTGTCATGTTCTAACAATTGTAGCTCAATCTGGACTCGGACAAAATTCAGCGATATCCATAATGAAGCATAGTATGACCAATCTCTGAGACGAACTGTCCTTTGTTTTCGATCGATCTTTTGGTATCGCGGCTTTGCCAAAAAGCAGGATAACAGCAACAACCATAACACTAAGTTGCAAAGTATAATGTCGTAAAGGGGCTAAAAGTTAAAAAAAATTGAAAGAGAAACCAATCAAAAAACAGTAATGTTTTTAAAAGGAGCCGAATAATTCGAAAGCAGCAAGGAAGAGATATGCGCAAGAACTCAATATTGAACATATCAATAGTATTCAGGCCGAAGCTCGGTTGAACAATTCAAGTCAAGGCCAATAATCAAAGAAAATCAACCCAAGTAAATTCAAATCAAAAAATTCAACAAATGTATATATCAGCAACAAGTTAGAAGATCACAAAGTCATTCAATCAGAAATCAACGGCCGAATTTAAAAATAAAGGTTAAGATTTTAAATTTTTAAATCAAAAATCATGTAATATATTTTCGAATCAAATCCTACAAATACCAATATCATCATCGGCAAATTTTACATGATTCGAAAATGATACAAAAACAAAGGACGAAAATCATACCAAATAATCAACCTAAAAAAACCCCGACAGTGGAAGCAATAGCAACAATCAATAGCTAATAAATGAAGACGCGATCAATAGAGAAGGATCAGTTTGATTCAAACCTCAACTGCAAGTGAGGGCTTCTAAATTTAGAAAAAGAGGAATCGGCTCGGAATGAAAAAGTGGAATGGGCTAAAAATAGAAATGGTGTTTCTTTTAATTGGGTCGACATTTATGAACAACCCTATTTTCGAAGATGTAATATTGGATAAATTTAACTGTAGTAAAAGTATTCGAATTTGACTTTTGATAATTAGTATTTTGGAAATAAGATTTTTATTTAATTGAAATCTATTTAATAATAGATTTTGTTTTAACAAATTGAATTAATAAAATAATTTCTAGAAGATATATTAACCAGGTAAAGTATTTTTGTTAAATATAAAATATTTTAAAGCATAAATAATTTTTGTATAATTGAAATAGATGAAAAGAAGTTTTATTTGATATTCAATCAAATCAATAAATTAATGAAGATGAATAAATTTATCTATATCAGTTTAATGGATAATCAAATAGAGTGAAACGATATTAAATTGAATTGTGTAGTTATTAAATTACATTTTGTACCATGAAGTGTAATTAGTTTCAAATTAAAATTTAAGTATGATTTTAACAAATAAAAAGAGAACAATTAGAAATGGAAAGAGAACATTTTTTTATTACTTTAGCATGAAGTGTAATTAGTTTCAAATTAAAATTTAAGTATGATTTTAACAAACAAAAAGAGAACAAATAGAAATGGAAAGAGAACATTTTCTTTTACTACTTTTGGGCTTAAATGTTTTCAAGGCCCAAAACGTTCAAACACTTACCCATTCCATTACCAAACCCAATCCCGTATACCTCTTTTCCTCTCATTATTTCCTAATCCCTAAATCATTTGAAATCGAACAAAAGAAAAATATACACACAAACATGCTCGAATACGAGCGCTCGAAGGCAACTTGGCCTGGCTCGTCATCGATCGCCAGTGGAAGGAGAAGGCCGCGCATGCAGTAGGAGGCTGAAGCAATCTGGTGAGTTGCATGACCGAGAAAGTGTCGACGTACGTGCTTGGACGTAGGCCTGGCAGCGAGGCAAAGGATGGAGTTCGCGATGGTGAAGCAAGGCATGGCTTACCTTCATGTGATGATGGTGGGCTAGTGCAGAACTGACACGTAAAGGAGTTGAAGTCGACTAGGGTATCTAGTGTAGATAGCGAATTAAGACAGCAAATAAGAAAGGTGAATTTATCAATTTAACTCACACATCTATATCTAAAAATAATTATATCCTTCTTGCATGCCTTGTTAACTTAGAAATTTCAATAATTTCTTATTGCAAATGATTGATATTATTGAAATAAAACTACATGTTATAGTTCAAATATTTTGGTGTTTGTATTGTTGATTTGTGCGTTTGAAATATTGGATTTGAATCAATGATTGATTATAAATCAAAATGTATGTGAAAACCATCAAAATGCGATTGATTTTTGTAACTAGATCATATTATGGTTGAACATTGTTTGAGTGATCGGAGATGTAGGAAAGCAACTCAGATTGTTAAATAATCCCATATTATGGAATGATACTTTATAGAGCGACGATGGCTCTAGGAGTTGAATTCGTTGTTTCAATTGTATAAGTGTTTTAAAAGATTCTCAAAATGATGTTTTATCTATTTTGGTCCTTATTGGAATTTAAATTATAGAATACAGATAAATTATATTAACATCTCTATTCAAAGCTTTGAAAAATGAGAAATATTTATTTGTAAAACCTTTTCCCATTTACCATTTATAAGTAAATATTTTGGAACGTTTTAGAGGCAAAAGATAAGATATGATATTAATTCAGAAAAGTGATTATGAAAGAAATAATTTCAATTTCAAGTAATTTTAGTTATAAAAACTCGTTGATTTTAGTAAGAGTTTAAAAGCATTTTGAAATTTCATACTTATATTTTAAAATAAATTATTCCATTCTACAAATAATTATAAGGTTTTAATTATTTTATAAACTCTTTTATTTTATTTATTATGGATTTGAGATTTTAATGAGATTTTGTGTTTTTCTATGAAATAAAGAATTTTAATAAACAATTGAATTGTTGGATTGATATGGGACAATTTGTAGAATTCTTTTGATGCTATTATAATTATTTAAATATGGTTTGAGTGGAATTTAGTAACTTTTAGTAGATACTTGAATTTACTATATTGTATGGAACAATTAGTTAAATCATAGTGATTACTTGAATGATAGTAATTAACACTTAGAATTATATTATTTTAGGATGCTCGGATTTCAGGACGATAGATCCCAGAGAGATGACGACTCGTTTTTCATCGATCTGCAAATCGATACATTCTTAGATTTGGGTAGGCAGACCTATTTTGGAGGTTTAGGTTTGTTATGGTATAGCACGGCTGCCCTTTCGCTCCATGGATAGGTGTTATATGCATGCCTATTAGTTTATTTTCTGTACAGTAGGCAATGTTGTAGTGAAATTTGTTTTAATTTGAGCGAAAGCGAATTATTTGATCAAGATCTAGTATTTTCTATTTAAATATCAGTGGAATTTTTTTAAAAAATCAATTATGCAGTCTCACAGAAACAATAGCAAAAATAAAAGACACAGAAGATTTAAATTGGTTCGAATATAAATATCCTACATCCACGGAGACCCAACAACTTCTTTTATTTCACTGAAGAAAAGAGTAAAAAGAGAGAAAAGGACAACGGTGGATGCTCACACACACTCGCATCCATATGAAGATGAAATTTCTTCATTTAAATAGACTTGATAATGAAGGGTTGCTTGGAGATTAAGAAAATCAATTTCCTGATTTTCCAAATATCTTTTCAAATTGCATGATTTGATTTTAATACGAATAGATGGCGTAATCTTGGTTTTCACTTCTTTCCTTTGATTGATTGATTCTCCATGCCTAATCATTTAGTTCTTCATGTAACATATGCAGTGACTAATTAATTAATTTGCTAATTAATTAGTTTCCTTCCAAAATATTCTCTCGTATCTTTTTATATGCAAGCCAAATTAATTGATTGATTGAACCAATTAATCAATTTCTTTTCTCCTCAACAAATATTTGAATCATCCAAATTTAACACTCCGTCTTGATTCAAATATAACAATCTCTCTTCATCAAATCATCATCAAAAAATCAACATAGAAGTTGGTGGGTCTAGCACCCCATGGTACTCAAGTAACAGGTATCAAACTGACCAAACTTGTCGTTTGGAAGTGACTTTGTCATCATATCTAAAGGACTATCCAAAGTACTCACCTTCAATAATTTGACCTCGCCTCGTTCTTCCTCAAGTATAAGAAAGAAACCTCCAACATCAATGTGCTTCGTCCGTGAACTATAAGCTTAATTCTCTACAAGATGAATCGCACTCTAACTGTCTGAAAATATCTCTACTTTCCGTTGCACCATTGAAAGATCATCCAACAACTGAAGTAAGTATAATCCTTCCTTTGTTGCTTCCATAATTGATATCAACTCTGCTTCGGTAGTCGATAAAGTTATGATAGATTATAGCTTTGATCTCTATGAAATCGAGCCTATGCTAAATGTAAAAACTAGCCCGACGCTAACTTCCTAGTATCTCTATCACCAGCATAATCAGAATCACGGTATCCTCTAAGAAAGATGTCACCATCCACTACACCATATAACAAGCCCACTGATAAAGTGCCTTGAAGATATCTAAGAATCCACTTCACTGCTTGCCAATGCTCTTTACCTGGGTTAGACATATATCGACTCACAACACCACTACATGGGCCAAATCTGGTCTTGTGCACACCATCGCATACATAAAAGACTACCAATAGCACTAGAATAAGGTATATCAGCCATATACCTTTTGTCTTCTCTCGATGAGGGAGATAAGTCTTTTGACAACTTAAAGTGAGAGCCTAATGAAGTGCCAATCGGTTTGGCTTTCTCCGTTCTAAATCGAGTGAGGACCTTCTCGATGTACTGCGCTTGAGTGAGCCTTAACTCTCTCTGCTTCCTATCCCTGCTTATCTAAATACCCAATATTCTTTGTGCCTTTCCCAAATCCTTTATATCAAACTCTCTATTGAGCTTCGCTTTCAACTCCTTAATTCTGACCATACTTCGGGATGCAATCAGCATATCATCAACATATAACAACAAATAAATTATATCACCATCACATCTTTTGAAATAAATACATTGGTCTTGGAAACTTTTGGAGTATCCCTGTAAAAGCATAAACTTATCAAACATCTTATACCATAGTCTAGGAGACAGCTTCAGTCCATATAGAGATTTGTTGAGTTTGCAAACATAAGCTGGTCTACTGCTATCAATGAACCTTCCGGTTGCTTTAAATGAATCTCCTCATCTAAATCACCATGCAAGAATGCAGTTTTAACATTTAGTTGCTCTAATTTCATATCATAATGAGCAACTAATGCCAAAAGAATATGAATAGAAGTATGCCTAACCGTTGGAGCAAAGATATCATGATACTCTACCCTCTTCTTCTGAACATATTCATTTGCAACTAATCTTGTCTTGTATCTGAGATTACCATTTTCACCATATTTCACTTTATAGATCCACTTGCATCCAATAGCTCTCTTGTCGGTGGAAAGAGGCACCAAATCCCAAGCATGATTTCTCTACAATGATTCAATCTCCTCCTCCATAGCAACTAACCAACTGGAATTGTTAACTGATGCGATAGCTTCTTTATAATCACAGGGCTCGTCATGGACAATATTCAAAGCATATGTTGCCATATCATTGAAGTTAATGTCTTCGATGCTCAGTTCAACAAGCTCATCAAGCCACTTAGGCTTTCTTCTTTGTCTGACGGGCCTAGGTTTTGAATAAGCTCCACCTTGAGTTTGATCCTCTGTACCAATATTGATATTACCCTCATCAACCATGGTGTCATCGGAAACACCATCTGAACGTCTATGGAAAGAATCAACAGCTGACTTGCTTTGTGTTTGGTATTCTTCACATGTCCTCTCATTGTCATCTGATGAGGAAGACCCCACCTTTAACATAGCCTTCTCATCAAAAGTCACATGCCTTCTCATAATGATCTTCTTGCAACTGGGACACCACGACCTATATCCCTTCACTCATCTCCTATAACCTAGAAAGGCACTTGGGAGCTCTAGGTTCCATCTTTCCTTTACTCTCATGCACATAAGCTAGGAAACCATACATTTTGATAAATGAATAGCTAACAGGCTCTCCTTTCCATACTTCTTCAGGGATCTTCATATTTATGGCAGTAGAAGGTGTGCGGTTGATAAGGAAAGCCGCCATAGATAAAGCTTCAATCCAAAATCCCTTCTTCAATTTAACAGCCAGTTTGAGGCATCTTGTTCTCTCCAATAATGTCTGATTCATCCTTTCTGCGACTCCGTTAGACTGGGGGTCGCCTAGTGAAGTGTAATGCCTCGTAATGCCTTCGGACTCATAATAATCGAGGAACTCCTGTGATACTAATTCACTGCCATTATCTGAACGGAGTCAATTTGTTCCCTGACTGCTTCTCAACCATAGATTTCCACTTTCAAATCCTGGAAAGGTTTCATTCTTTGACTAAAGAGAGTATATCCATACTTTACGAGAGAAATCATCTATAAATGAAACGAAATTCCTGGCTCCACCTAAATACTGATAAGGGGAGGGACCTCAGACATCTATATGAACATACTTCTGGACAACTTTTGCTTTATGCTCTCCTATACCAAAAGAAATCTTCATCTGTTTTCCAAGAACACACTCTTCACAAAAACCAAGTTCTGAATAATGAACTCTATTAATCAATCCTCGTTTTCTCAACTCATCCATTCTGCGCTCGATGTGACTCATCTGTAAGTACCATAATCTGGAAGAATCTGAATCAACAGATGTAACAGAAGCTGATTCACCAACTATAGTAGTGCCCTTTATAGATAAAGATTTCCTACCCTCACACCTCTCATAACAATCATGGAACCCTTTGATATCTTTGTTTTCTCTCCTTCCACTACAATCTTCAAGTCAAGTCTACTCAATGCCCCAACAGAAATCAAGCTCCTCCTCAAATCAGGTATATGTCTAACATCAGTGATCGTACGAATAACACCATCAAACATCCAAATCATCACGCTAACAATACCAACCATATGTCAAGAAGCATCATTACCTATCATAACTTCTCCTCCATCAATTTTATAGTAAGTGGAAAAGCAGTTCCTATCAGGTGTCATATGATAAGATGCCACAGAATCAATCAGTCATAAATTGCTCTTCCCAAAAGAGCCAGAAGTTGTAAATACATCGGTGTCACTTTCTGTATCTGATTTCTCTACTATAGAAGTTGAGGTTTGATTTGGATCTTTTCTTCTACCTTCAAACTTGAGACATTGTGCTATGAAGTGCCCTAGTTTCTTACAATAATGACAAGTCAACTTCTTAGGCCCCCTAGACTGAGACCGCGAAGAATTCCGTCCTCCACCTTTCTTAGACATGCTTTGGCCTTTACCTTTCTGAGTAGATAAGCGTTAGGTATCAGTATCCAAGCTAGTATTCGCCAATATACCTCTTAATACTTCATTATGAAGACCGGCCTTTACATTAGACAGGCTAATTTTACCGCGGTCATAAATCATGGAATTAACAAAAGCAGTATACTCCTCAGGCAAGAAACATAAGAGAATCACAGCTTGAGCCTCATTCGTAATATCAACTTCCGCCGCCTTTAGGTTCATAATCAAAGTGGTCAAAGCATCTACATGCTCCATGAGATCAGCTTCAGACTTCATCTTGAACAAATAGAGTTGTTGTTAAAGAACAATCCGATTAGTGAGAGACTTGTCTTGATATGCATCCGATAATGCATCCCATGGTTCCTTCGCCATCTTCATCTGAGAGAATTCTCTAAGAACTTCATTTGAAAGACTCGACTGAACTATTGTAAGGGCTTCATCTTCTATCTCTTCCAAATCGGCTGCATCAATACCTTTCAATTTCTCAAGCATAGAAACAACCTTATAAGTATTCTTCTTCTTTACTACAGCTTCCATCTTCATCTTTCAAGTACTAAAATCTCTCTTTTCATCAAAACGTCCATAATTGACACCAAATCTGCCAACAGACTTACTAGAAGTAGCCATTAATATCCAAACAGAAACAATAATGCTAGCTCTGATACCAAACTGTAGTGAAATTTGTTTTAATTTGAGCAGAAGCGAATAATTTGATCAGGATCAAGTATTGTCTATTTAGATATCAATGGAACTTTAAAAAAATCAATTATGCAGTCTCATAGAAACAATAGCAGAAATAAGAGATACAGAAGATTTAATGTGGTTCGGATATGAATATCCTACGTCCACGGTGATCCAACAACTTCTTTCATTCCATTGAAGAAAAGAGTACAAAAGAGAGAAAAGAATAATGGTGGATGCTCCCACACTCACATCCATATGAAGATGAAATTCCTTCATTTAACTAGACTTGATAATGAAGGGTTGCTTGGAGATTAAGAAAATCAATTTCCTGATTACCCAAACATCTTTCCAAATTGCATGATTTGATTTTAGTACAAGTAGATGGCGTAATCTTCGTTTCGATATCTTTCCTTTGATTGATTGATTCTCCATGCATAATCATTTATTTCTTCATGTAACAAATGCATTGACTAATTAATTGATTGACTAATTAATTAGTTTCGTTCCAAAATATCTTTTGATATCTTTCCATATGCAAGCCAAATTAATTGATTGATTGAACCAATTAATCAATTTCTTTCCCCCTCAACAAATATTTGAATCATCCAAATTTAACAAATATTTGCCTATTTTGTGGGTTTAGGTAAATTCGCATAGTAGTCTATTTTGTGCGTTTAGACTATTACACTATGTGGCGGGGTTTTTTGGTTTATTAGACAGCATTAGTCTACTGGGTTGTTAGAATTCTTGTCGTTGTTTTTAAACTGATAGTTGACTACCATTATTATTTCATTAATAATTATTATTTCATTAGAGATTTTGGGATGTATATTTAGTATCTTTTGGCCCCGAAGAATTTTGAATTGTTATCACTATATTTTGATGATGGTCCATTTAAGACCTGATATGGATTTATGAAATGGTGATTTGGTTTGATATGCCTCGTTTTTGTTATTTGTTTTGGCATATTTTATTATGTCTTATTTAGCTCTAAGTCATATATTTATGATATCAACATCTCACATTTTTATTAGACGTAGTCTAACCCGTTTATTTTAATATATTTAGGTTAGGCTGAAACTCTATAGGTGTAGGGACTCGTTGACCTTTGGATTTTGGTCTAGCATTGAAGTAGACTATTTCGACCATTTCAATTTACTTCAACTTGTATATATTGACATTTAAGAGTTATGTCATGTATATATCTAGTAGTCGTTAGGTATCTGATGCAGTATTTTTGGATGTGATATATTATGTGGGTCTAGTTTAATATTTTGTAGACTTACATTCTATTATATATGTTGTATACTATTCTGCTGTGATCTGTGAGTCTAGTTCTGATTTATCTATATTATACATTTTTCTGAATATTTTTAATCGGTATGTTTATTAATTTGTATTAATACCATGCACGTCAAGATTTTCATTTCATATCGTCAAAAGGTAATAAAGATGTGTCAGTGTTGGTATAAAGATATATTCACAGTCGATCGCCCTTAACTAGTCGTATTCTCCATTAGACTGTATTACTTGTAATGTTCTTTAATAATATGGGTATAACGGTAGGGTCGTTACATCTTGGTATCAAGCTGTATTCAGAACATTATATAATATAATTTGCACAGAGTCGAGATCTAAATCTAGATGACCCAGAGTCTCATCCCTAGGGTGTGTGGTAGTTAGTAATCTAATTAATTAACTATTAGGGATATGAATATAAAATGATTACTATGTAATCATCGGGACGTATTTGAATTTTTTTCTGAATTTCTTTATAAAGTATTATTATGATACTAAAATTGGGAGCTCACTATTGTTAAAGAGTAAGATATTTGGATAGCATAAATTAGATCTTAGATGGCTTAGAATCGAATATTGTTGTGTCCAGATTTGTTAGTGATCAGAGTGCGCGGCGGAAGCTAGAATATAGCTTTCCACTGAATGCGATTGTTTGCTTTCTTGATTAAAATGTATGTTGTTGCATCAATTTTGTTTTTTATGCTTAGTTTAAAATGTGGAATCAAATAAGAAGTTCATTCAAAGAATTTATAAACCCATTTGAATTTGGATGAACCCAATTATTAATAAAAGCCGGCAATTTCTTCAAAATAGAACCGCTAGGGAATAATCAAAATGTTTAAGTAATTAATAGCTATAATATATAGTATGATAAATCATGTAAATCTAGTTAAATTTGGAATTAGAAAATATAATATATATATATATATATATATATATATAAGATAGAGTATAATAAAATTTGAATGGTTGCTTGCTGTTGTGAATAATTGAATACGGTGTGATGTATTGTTTTAAATGCAAATGGTTGATAATGGAGGTGTATAAATATGTAACATAATAAGTTGATATTTTAATATAAGCAAATGATTTGGGGCAACATGAATAATATTTTATAAAGTGACTGAAAATATTAATGGTTTATTTTTTGTTAATTCGTCTGTTGAGTGGTTTATGAATAGCTAACGTATCGATAGAGATTTCTAAATGTTTAAACGAGGCAGAATCGACACAATATTTTGGAACCGTAACAAGAAATGGTTTATTTGAAGTTTATATTGTTTTATAAGGCGATGTGTTAATTTAGTTATTGTTTCAAAAATTTAGTTATTTTCGAACAATATACGCAACCATGAGATTAGTGTGAAGTTGAGTAATGGCGAGGCATTGTTGATGTAATATTCTAGATAATCAACATTGCAGCCAATTGATGAGACGAATTGCTAAAACTTATGGCACGATAACGTTGTATATTTATTTATAAATTAAATTTGGGAATTATATATAAGATGATATACTTGTTAAAGTTGGATTCAAAAGGATTTTTCTAAGGATGTATCTATATTTATAAATAATAAAGAATAATAATAATAATAGATCCTTTTGAATTATGAGAAATGAATAAAAGTGAAAGTTTCTAACAAGGAAAAATATATATAAAGAATAAAAATGCTTTGAAGTATATTTAAAAGAAATAAACACATTAGAAAATAAAATTGTAATGGGCAAAAAATTATATATAAGCATATGGAAAGATAAATTTTGTTTTTGACTTTATAAGTTGGGTTGTTAAAGTGAATTTGAATTCTTGAAAATCTTAATTTTCGAAAATAAGATATAAAAATTTATTGGATGGGTTGAGGAAGAGAAATTTCGTAATGTTAAGTTAGTAAACAGCTTATCGAATACAATTTTTTGTGTGTGTGTCCGTGCCTATGTGAAACTTGAACAAAGTGAAGTTTGTGGACTGCAATATAATGTTAAGTTGTTAAACACAAGAACGTAGCAATCGGGATAAGGCTTCTTTTTGTAAGCTTAGGTATAGCAGAAATACCTCGATGAGTGTTGCGCTTTACCGAATGTGATTAAAATATTTTTGATCAAAGTAAATGTGACCAATCCGTCTTTTATAAGTAAAATGGATACTTATTTTCTGTTTGATTTATTAATGTTCATTTGAATTGTAATTTTCCTTTCACATTAATCTTTCAGTACCTTGAAATTTACTTAAGCTTTCTCCATAATCTGAAAAAAATTCTACGTGAATATATAATATTAAACTTGTGCATGTGCTCAAATAGCAAGCTACTATTGTTGAATCTTAGAAGTTTCAATTTACAATGTTTAAATTAGCTAAGTTCTATTTTTATTTTAAGAGGACGTCCCCTTCCTACTCTATAGAACTTTTGTAAGTTCTAAAGTGCTTTTCACATTTGTTCCTTTTAAAGAAGGTAACAAAATGAAGCACCGTTGCTGGTTTTAGACTTGAACATTTTTATGTACGTTTTGCAACAAGAATTGGTTTACTTAGTTTTGAACTTTAAACCATTGCAAGTAAAAGTGGTTACATAGAAGTTTGTTTGCATGCTACCAACTAGATGAATGTACTTATTATTAATCTGGGAACTATACGAAGACTTGTAAGAGCCAATCTAAGAACGTAGCTATGTACAAACTGTCCATAGCGGAATAATTCAATGTAGCAATGATGCTTTATTGGTAAAGTGGTAGCTGATGTCAATTATTGTTTTTTTTTTTTTTTGAAAATGGTACTTTATATACAACAAATCATTGTGACAACATATCACATGTCAATAAACGTTCGAATCACGCTAGGGAAGTTTCGAACTTGTGACCTCTCGCACCAAAGCCAAATCACTTAACCACTGGGACAATGGTGCTTGTCTGATGTCAATTATTGTTCAAGTAGGTGTCTGTAGTTTGTTCATGTTTTTATTTGTGTCTGAAACTTTGAAATATTTTTTTTTGTAAATTTAAAGTTATTTATTGAAAAGAAAACATTGCTTTAAATAAGTGAAGAATTTGTATAATATGTAGAAATTTGAGTTAAAAACCATGATTTTTTTTATCATAGATCTCAAACTATTTATCCATTTTCGACGATTTTAATTTCATTAGGAAGCTACATCATTGGAGAATAACTTTTATTTGTAATGCAACGTAAAACTTTGAACTTATGTAAGGTTAAAACATGAATTGAAAATAACGATGGTTGTTGTTTGGAAATTGCAAATTCCACCAAACAGAGCTAAACTTAATTGACCATAACTTTCAAATAGTTTATCTAATTTTGACGATTTTACCTATTCTAAAGAACTAAGAATCCAAGCAACAACTTTTATTTTAAGTGTTTTATAAAATTTTGTCATTTAATAGGCTAAAAATGTAGTTGTAATAAGTGGACCTGCAAATGAAAAAATATGAGCCAAAACGCTGTGATGATTTGATCTTAACTTTTGATCCTCTCATCCGTTTTCGACAGTTTTGTACCTTTTTTATGCTAAGATGATAAAGATCAAGTTTCATTTTGAAAGTTTTGTGAAAATATATTGTTGCTAGTTAGAAAATGCAGTTCTAAATGGAGGATTTTCATTCGAAACATACTTTTAGTTTTTACTTCTTATAGAAAAGTCGCATAATTAAAGGTATGCTTAACATTTATGATTTGAAAACTACTTATAAAAGCTTATATGTCATATGTGAAATCTACTTTTGAAAACCTTGTTTAAATTGATGATTTTGTCCTTTAAAGCTTGGTCGAAACATGGTTAAATCATTAATTTTATGTTACATTGAAAATACATGAATACAAGTCTATAATATCTTTTCAAATAGAACTAATATTCAAATTTGAGTTAAGATAGGCACCGAAGATGCTTCTTTGGATTACTAGTGAAGATGTTGCTTGCTTTTGCTCACTTAATAATAAGCAAATTTGCTTAAAATGCTAAAATAAAGGTACGCTTTCGGATTAAATACATAAGTATTAGAAGTATTAATATATATTGTACTTCCTACCCTGTGATTGATGTATATATCATATATATTATATTCGTGAAATTTCAAACGGCTCTCCGTACAAAGGAGACTTTACTGAAATTTTCCGAAAACTTTAACGCTTAGAAAAATTTCAATGATTTTTGGTATGTGAAGAAATGAAAATTAATAAGTGAGTCTATATAAAGTTATAACATACAATAAGTTTAATTCTAATGTTAACCATTTAGAAATTTAGCAAGTCATTACTTGATTGTACAATACAAAGAGAATAACATTTGATTGTGTGTGACGTCTCCTTATAAGAAATTGCGAGGATGCAATTTTCATACGAAGGGAGCTCTGTTTTCGAAGATGTGATATTGGATAAATTTAGTTATAGTAAAAGTATTCGAATTTGATTTTTGATAATTAGTATTTTGGAAATAAGATTTTCATTTAATTGAAGTCTATTTAATAATAGACTTTGTTTTAACAAATTGAATTAAGTAATAAAATAATTTTTACAAGATATATTAAATTGGATAAAGTGTTATTGTTAAATATAAAATATTTTAAAGTGTAAATAATTTTTATATAATTGAAATAGGTAAAAAGCAGTTTTATTTGATATTTAATCAAGTCAATAAATCGACGAAGATGAATAAATTTATTTATATCAGTTCACTGGATATAAATAGAGTGAAATGATATTGAATTGAATTGTGTAGTTATTAAATTACATTTTGTAATATGAGTGTAATCAGTTTCAAATTAAAATTTAAGTGTGATTTTAACAAACAAAAAGATAACAAATAGAAATGAAAAGAGAATGTTTTCTTTTATTACTTTTGGGCTTAAATGTTTTCAAGGCCTAAAACATTTAAACACTTACCTATTCCATTACTAAACCCAATCCCATATACCACTTTTGCTCTCCTTTTTTCCTAATCCCTAAATAGTTTTAAATCAAAAAAAAAGAAATATATACACGTACACACATGCACGCATGTACGAATGCGAGCGCTGGAAGGCTGCTTGGCCTGGCTCGTCATCAATCGCCGGTGGAAGGTGAAGGCCACGCACGCGGTAGGAGGCCGAGGCAATCTGGAGGATTCCGTGACCGAGGAAGCGTCGACGTACGTGCTTGGGCATGGGCCTGATAGCGATGCAAAGGATGGGGTTCACAACGGTGAAGCAAGGCGTGACTAACCTTCAAGTGATGATGGTGGGCTGGTGCGGACCTGATGCGTGAGGGAGTTAAAGTCGACTGGGGTATCGGGTGTAGATAGCGAGTTAAGGTAGCAAATGAGAAAGTTCAGTTAATTAATTTAACTAACATATCTATATCTACAAATAATTAATACCTCTTGCATGCCTTGTTAACTTTGGAATTTCAATGATTTTTGGTTGCGAATGATTGATATTATTGAAATAAAATTGCAAGCTATAGTTCAAGTAGTTTAGTGTTCGAATTAGATAACTTGAGCGTTTGAAATATTGGATTAGAATCGATGATTGATTATGAAATAACGTGTATGTGAAAACCATCAAAATGCAATTGATTTTTGTAATTAGATCATATTATGGTTCTACATTGTTTGAGTAATCAAAGTAGAGGGAAAGCAACTCGGCTCGCTAAATAATTCCATATTATGGAATGATATTTTGTAGAGCGATGATAGCTCTAGAAGTTGAATTTTTGATGAATTCACTGTTTGAATCGTTTAAATGTTTTAAAAGATTCTCAAAATGATATTTTATCTATTTTGATCCTTATTGGAATTTAATTTATAGAACATAGATAAATTATATTAAAATCTTAACTTATTTCTTATCCCAAAATTTCTATTCAAAGCCTTTTAAAACGAGTAATATTTATTTATAAAACTTTTATCCCATTTACCATTTATAAGTATATATTTTGTAAATGTTTTAGAAGCAAAAGATAAGATATGATATTAATTTAGAAAAGTGGTTATGAAAGAAATAAATTCAATTTCAAGTAATTTTAGTTATAAAAACTCTTTGAATGATTTTAGAAAGAGTGTAAAAGCCTTAGGAAATTTCATACCTATATTTTAAAATAAATTATCTGTTTCTAGAAATAATTGTTTGGTTTTAATTATTTTAAAAACTCTTTTATTTTATTTATTTTGGATTTGATATTAATGAGATTTCATGCTTTTCTATGAAACAAAGGATTTTAATAAACGATTGAATTGCCGGATTGGTATGTGACATTTCGTACAATTCTTTTGATTATTATTATAATTTGTTAAATAGAGTACGAGTGGAATTTGCTAGCTTTTGGTAAATACTTGAATTTACTACTTGGTATGGGACAGTTGGTTAAATTCTTGTGATAATTTGAGTGATAGTAATTAACAATTAGAGTTATATTATCTTAAAGCTTTCGAATTTCAGGCCGATAGATCCCCGAGAGATGATGGCTATTTTTTAATCAATCTGCAAATCGATACATTCTTAGATTTGGGTAAGCGGACCAATTTTGGAGGTTTAGGTTTGTTATGGTATAACAAGGCTGCCCTTTCGCCCCTTGGACAGGTGTTATATGCAGGCCTATCAGTTTATTTTGTGTATAGTAGACAATGTTTGCCTATTTTGTGGGTTTAGGTAAATCCATATAGTAGTCTATTTTTGGATTTAGACTATTATACTATGTAGCGGGGTTTTTAGGTTTATTAGACTACATCAGTCTATTTGATTGTTAGACTCCATGTCGCTATTTTTAAACTGATAGTTGACTACCATTATTATTTCACTAGTGATGATTATTTCTTTAGAGATTTTGGGATGGATATTTAGTATCTTTTGGCTCTAGAGAATTTTGAGTTATTATCACCATATTTGATGATAGCCCATTTAAGACCTGATATGAATTTATGAAATAGTGATTTGGTTTGATATGCATCATTTTGTTATTTGCTCTATCATATTTTATTATGGATTATTTAGTTCTAAGTCATATATTTATGATATCAACATCTCACATTTTTATTAGAAATAGTATAACGCGTTTATTTTAAAATATTTGGGTCAGGCCGAGACTCTACAGGTATAGGGACTCTTTGACCTCTGGATTTTGGGCTAGCATTGAAGTAGACTATTTTGACCGATTCAGTTTACTTCATAATTGTATATATTAACATTTAGGAGTTATGTCATGTATATTATCTAGCAGTCGTTGGTTATCTGATACTGTACTTTTGGATGTGATATATATATATATATATATATATAATGTGAGTCTAGTACCGATATTTTGTAGACTCACGTTCTATTATGTATATGATCCATATTTTTCCGCTGTGATATGTGATTCTATTTCTGATTTACCTATATTATACACTGTTCTGAATATTTTTAATCGGTGTGTTTATTACTTTGTGTTAATAATGTGCACCTCAAAATTTTCAGTTCAGATCCTCAAAAGGTAATATAGACGTGTCAGTGTTAGTATAAAGATATATTCACATTCAATCGTCCTTAACCAACCATATTCTCCATGTTATTAGGCGCCATTACTTGTGATGGATGCTAGTTAAGTTAATTCTATTATTCTATGTTTAGTGATTAGTTCGTATTTGTGACTTAAATCTATAACCCTGTTCTGAGTTAAATTAATTTCCTAACTCGTTATGCCCTGGACATTTATATGCACTTATATAGTGTTTATTCTTTTATTATATTCTATTCTCACCCTATTGGATATTTAAAGATAGTCTGACCCGAATGTTATTTTGCTCGAGTCAAACTGAGACTTTCAGGTTACAGGACGAGTAAACCTATGGATGGTTGGGCTAGCAGAAGTTGGACCGTTGATATTTAATTATACCACTTAGGAATTTTGTTTGAAATTGAGATATATAATTAAGATTAGAAAACCATAACTTGTATATTAATTGAGTTTAGTATTTCATTTTGTAAACTCAATTTTTGTATATGTACAAGTTGAAAATTTTATTTCGCTGTGATCTGTGACTGATGTTTATACGATATATTGTTCTGATTCCGAGAATATGGTATGTCTATTACTTGTATTAATACTATACACATCAAATTTTAGTTCAGATTATTAAGTGAAAAAGTATAAATGATGTGTCAGTGTTAGTATAAAGATACATTCGCATTTGATCGTCCTTAACAAGCCGTATTCTCCGGATCAGCAGTTGACATTAGTTGTAATGTTCTTTGCTAAACTAGGTATCACAGTGGGGTCGTTACACCTGTATTTTACATATCCATACGATTGAGTCCTTGGGTTTTCGAAATAGTGTAATGTAAAAGGAAGTGCTTCGAACCATTGCTATTTGACTCGGATCTATTTTGAAAAGGTCGGGGTATTTCGAATTGTTTGTTGACACGAGCAAAGTAAGGGAAAATATCTGAAATGATTTCAATATTGGACCTTGGACATATAATAGTTCCAAATTGAACCTCTTTTAGAAAAAAGATCTTTTGTTTCATGGTAGCCTGCTTGAGTCCTCTTACGAAACTTTCATTATTTGGTTAACATACACTTCACATGTTTCTACGATTCACATGGTATCATCAAATAATACAAGCCTTGGATAAGAATCTACAACACACTAGAATGCCCTTATTGACGATCCTTTACTCCGGCAGCATCTAGGGTTCCTCGAACAATGTGATATCTTACTCCAAATCATTAACCCTTCCTCCTCTTACTAATACTACAGAATATTCTTGTAAATTGTGGCCAATACCATGTATATAAGCAGCGATTTCAAATCCAGAGGTTAGTCATACTCTGACAACTTTACGTGAGGCAGAGTCTGGTTTTTTGGGTGTGATAGTGGAAAAGTCGACAGACAAGTTACTCTACAGAACCATACATGAGATTTCCCCTTCATACGGCTCCTCGTTCAATTCTTTCGAAGTAATCGGATCCTTTTGTTTGTTCAAGAATCTCTTTCCTTCTTCCACTCTACCGTGAAGAGTAACCAGGACTAATTCATTCACTTTTCATGTTCCAATTGAACACTTTCCATTTAGGATCAAAGAAGAAGATTTTTCTTTTATCGAACATATGCAGATCAAATCACGATCTTTTATTTTAATCTAATAAGAATAAGAGACCTTTCCCGATCAATCCCTTTGCCCCCCATTCTTTGAGAATAGAAAGATCCTTTTCGAGTTGAATTGTTCATTCAGAATCCGAGCTCTTCTGTTTTCTACTTATTTTTTTATTCTTTATTTCATTTTGATTTTCTTTCCCTCTTTTTTCTTTTTATTTCCTTCTCTTTTCTTTTTATTCCCTTTCATCATTACTTAAGTCCCATATGGTTTGGTGATCCTATAAAGTCTGACCTATTTTCTCAGTGAGCGAGGGGTACAAAATAAATCTGATTGATTTGGATCAAAAAAAGGGACTGTATGAAAGCATCGGTTTCTTCCTCTTCCTCTATCCCATAGGAACAGTATCTGGTTTGAATCAATAGAGAACCTTTTCTTCTATATGAATCGATATTATTACATTCCAATTCCTTCTCGATACCTCCTAAGGAAAATCTCGAATTAGATCCAAAATTGATTGGTTAGTGTAAGCTTATCCATGCGGTTGTGCACTTTTCAAATAGGAATCTATTTTCTAAAAGATCCTGGCTTTTGTGCTTTAGTGAGTCATCCAAGATCCTTTCAATGACCTATGTTATGTTGAAGGGATGTCTATATGATCCCATCGATTGCGTAACGCCCGCGATAGCAACAGAATCGGGAAAAGTATATAGAAATGATAGATCTTTTCTATTATATTAGTATTAGTTAGCGATCTCGGCTTGGTGGGTCCCTTCCTCCATGATGAACCCTTGGCACTAGTCCTACATTTTGTCTCTGTGTACCCAAGGAGAAAGGTGGCTCGGTGGGAAGACGGTTGTACCTTGAGCGAAGTAAGGGGTCAACTACTTCAAATATACAACATGGATTCTGAAAATGCAATGGAGTTGGACCCTTATGTCGATCCGAATGAATCAGTCTTTCTACATAGGTCAATCTTTGCGTACTAGGCAAGAGGGCAATAAGTTAAAAATTCTGTCTCGATGAGACATGTATTTTCTATTACAATGAAATTCATAAATAAAAATAAAGTAGTTAGTGGCGTGGTTACCATTATTCTTTTTCTTGTATGTGTTCCTAAGGAAAGGAATTTATCCATAATAGTGCGAAAAGAAGGCCTAGCCCCAAATTTTTCAGGAATAGTAGCATTGAGTTTCTTGGTCGTTCGCCTTAGAATTAGTTAGTTCTATTTCTCGATGGGGCGGGGAAGGATATAACTCAACGGTAGAGTGTCACATTGACATGATGGAAGACGTCAGTTCGATCCTGATTATCCCTAAACTCAATAGGAGTTTTTCTATTTTGAGTTGCTCCCCGCAGCGATCGAATGAGAATGGATAAGAGGCTTATGGGATTGACATGATAGGGTATGGATGGCTATACTGTTGGAAGCGAACTCCAAGATAATATGGAGCGTATAGATCCAAGTTACGCTTGGAATGAAAGAAATTCCGAATCAACTTTGTCTTCGACTAAGGAAGCTATAAGTAATGCAATTATTAATCTCATGGAGAGTTCGATCCTGGCTCAGGATGAACGCTAGCGGCATGCTCAATACATGCAAGTTGGATGGGAAGTGGTGTTTCCAGTGGAGGACCGGTGAGTAACGCGTAAGCACCTACACTTGGGAGGGGAACAACAACTGGAAACGATTGTTAATACCCCGTAAGATGAGAAGAAAAAGAAGGAATCCAGCCGAGGTAGGGCTCATGTCCGATTAGCTAGTTGGTGAGGCAATAGCTTACCAAGGTGATGATCAGTAGTTGGTCTGAGAGGATGATCAGCCATACTGGGACTAAGACACAGCCCAGGTTCCTACGGGAGGCAGCAGTGGTGAATTTTCCACAACGGACGAAAGCCTGACAGAGCAATACCACATGGAGGTAGTAGGTCCATGGGTCATGAACTTCTTTTCTCAGAGAAGAAGCAATGACGGTATCTGAGGAATAAGCATCGGCTAACTCTGTGCTAGCAGCCACGGTAAGACAGATGATGCGAGCGTTATTCGAAATGATTGGACGTAAAGCGTCTATATATGGCTTTTCAAGTCCGTTGTCAAATCCCAAGGCTCAACCCAGGACAGGCGGTGGAAACTACCAAGTTTGAGTACGGTAGGGGCAGAGGTAATTTCCAGAGAGCGATGAAATGCGTAGAGATCAGTAAGAGTACCAACAGCGAAAGCACTATGCTAGGCTGACACTGACACTAAGAGATGAAAGCTAAGGGAGCAAATGGGATTAGATACCCCAGTAGTCCTAGCCGTAAATGATGGATCCTAGGCACTGCGTGGATCGACCCGTGCAGTGCTGTAGCTAACGCGTTAAGTATCTCGTCTAGGGAGTACATTCACAAGAATGAAACTCAAAAAAATTGATGGGGGGACGCACAAGTGGTGGAGCACGTGTTTAATTCAATGCAAAGCGAAGAACCTTACCGAGGCTTGATTAATATAATATGTTTGATTAATTCAACGGCATTTTAGAAACGCTTAAAAAGGTACCTTACTAATGAACAAAACGCTCATAGCAACACACAACGCTATAAAAAATCAT
The DNA here is from genome assembly GCA_030765085.1 of Allium cepa. NCBI lineage: Eukaryota > Viridiplantae > Streptophyta > Magnoliopsida > Asparagales > Amaryllidaceae > Allium > Allium cepa. The sequence continues at coordinate 959,200,275 of CM060932.1, forward strand.
GGCAACTACATAAATGCTGTTAAAAGAACTCGTATCAACGACAAAACGCTGTTAAAAAGTTACTATAGTAGGTTATAACCATTGTTAAATGTAACCGATAGCAGATTCCAAACACTAAGTTATTTAGTTGGCCAATGCAAACACTATATAATATTTTGATAATACCTCTCAAAGGCTGTTAAATACTTACTTTTTACAGCGTTTTCAGAAATGCTATGGTATGTTTCTGACCTATAATGGCATGTCAGTACACAACGTTGTCAAAAACGCTGTTAAAGGATTTTACAGCATTTTTAAACGGTATTAAAGGTCCAATTTGTTGTAGTGATTGGAACTAATATAAATGAATATTTTAATGATATTTCCCATTGTATAGATTTGTTATTCACATGGTAATTATTAAAACAAAAAATTTGAACCATAAATTAACCTTTTAAAAGCCTGAAATTTGAAAATTTCCAATTCTGGAAATACTTGGATTTTGTGGAAACATGAATAATGGATAATTATTTGAAAGCTTTTATGTTCGAAGGATTTAAATTTTAGCTTGTTGTATTTCAAAATTTCAATTTGAAACAAATTAATTTTCCATGAATTTAGTGTCTAGAAATTTAATTTAAAAATAGTCAGTTTTTGAAAATTAAGTATCAAAATTCTATAGTTTGGTAATTTGTAGTTTCAGATTTTTCTTTTTGAAATTTCAATATTATTTGATTTGGTTTTCTTTATTTTTTATTCTTTTTGAAAAAAGAATCTTAATTAGAAAAGCATTTTGAAAAAAGAATCTGAATTTAGAAAAGCAACAAAAGTACAATTAAAAGGTTTGAAATCCTAAGTAAAATGATTTTCATTTTTTTATTTCAAAGATTTAAATGTCATAATATCCCTCACGATTTAAAAGGCTAAATTTGTAGGGAGTTGTTGGTATAAACTACTTAAAAAGCAAAGAACGGTCTGACAAATTTAAAGATCAGTGTGATATTAACAGAGAGAAGAACGATAATCTATATGGAAAATTATTATATTCTTCTCATGATTAGGATTTGATTGATGAATATAGGCATAGCTGCAATCAACCTAACTTACCGATTGCTCAAGCTATAAAACTTTAACAAAAAGCTAAAATTAAGTGGTTAACTTTGAGAGACCAGCTAACAAAATCCTTTTATACTATAATGAATGCATAAAAGAAGAACATGGATTTCCCAAAGTATAAACTAGGAAGGGACCAAGTACACAAAAAGAAATATATTAAAAGGCAGCAGTAGAATATTTACTGTGTTATTTAATAATGATTGTATAAACACTAATTTCCCTGCTATTATTTGCAAGAAAATAATTTTGTGCTGGTACAACAACAGATGATGAGACAAATAACTACCGAGGAAACAAAGGATGCAATGTTTAAAATCAGGGATGACGACGGCCTAAGGCCATACATTCGGTGCAAAATTTTATAAACTTCATTAGGATAATCTCGAATTTGACTTATATGATGCGATTTATAGTATTTTCACTAGTGGCAAGATGATTTCTGAAATTAAGCACACATCTATTACACTTGTACCAAAAAAGAAATACCAATCACAAATAAGTAATTACAGACCAATTTTTTGTTGCAATGTTATCTACAAAATACATGTTGATTTTCTAAGCAACATAATCAAACATTTAATTGATGATCTCATTTCTAAAAAATAAAAATGCTATCATTCAATGGAGGCTTATACATGAAAATGCTCTCCTTACTCATGAGCTGCTAAGATGTTCGAGGAGGAATAACAAGTTTTTAAAAAAAAGTAGACTTGGAAAAAGCATATGACAAAATTAGTAGAGAGATTATTCTACACCTGTTGCTTCAAAAAGGCTTTCATGAAAAAATTGCCAAATTGATCTATAAGTGCATATCAACACCAACTTTTTCAAAACAATAAACGGTGAATTACATGGATTTATTAATCTAACAAGGGTTTAAGGTAAGGAGACTATATTTCGCCTGACTATTTCTCCATTGTAGTGGAATACTTGTCAATTCTGTTGGATACAGAATTATAAAGAGGCAACATCACTCCCATTTAATATGCTAAGCCTATCATTACTCATCTACCTTATAAAGATGCTTTGCTTATGTTTGCAAAATTAGATATCACAAGTGCAGAAACTATAAAAACGATTATGCGATGGTTAGAGAAAAATGCAGGCCTAATAGCGAGCTCAAACAAATCAAAAGCGATCTTCAGCAGAAATTCGGTAAGTAAATAAGAGATCATTGATATTTTAAAAGTTCAACTTGACGAGCTACCCATTACTTACCTTGGTGTACCATTGACTCAAAGAGAACTTAAAGTAACTGACTATGGCTGAGGAATAGGCTGGCAAACTTTTACCGTTAGCGGAGGGGTTTAGATTAGTACAAACTACTATATACTCTATCATTTTATATTGGGTACAAATTGCTAATACGCCAAATGATTTTTGTGCTGAATTCTTATGGTGGGGAAACAACATAAAATGGTGAGGTCTCAATTTTGTATGTCTAAGAAAGAAGGTGGCTTATGTTCAGGAAAAATTCCGATTTAATAAAAGTAATTAAGTTAAAAGCAATACTGAGATTCCTACAACAAAAATCGCTTCGGGCTGTGTGGATGGATAATAAATATTATAAGAAAAACTTTTATAGGGGCATTTTACCAAAAGGACAAACTTTGCAGTCCAATTAGTTTCTAGAACACACATTCATAAAAATTAATTTCAAGGCCAAAGTCAGCAGAATAATTACTTTTAAGGACAAAGTCAGCAGTCCAATTATTTTCAAGAACATAATTTCATAGGTTTTTAGGCCTTAGAAACTAATTGTTTTGCATTTTGTCCTCAAAAATAATTATTTCAGTTGTGTGTCCTAGAAACTAATTGGACTTGCTAAATAAGCCCTTATGGCAAATTTCTGCTAGATTATAAGTATGAAAAATAACGCATCTCATGTTTGGAAAAACATGATTAATAGTAGGAAATTATGCAAAGTCAACATAGAAAAGAAAACTGTAATGGCAGACGTACCAAGTTATGGTTGGCACCATGGTTATATTGGGCGATTTTGCATAGATTAGGATGAGACTGTTCTCAGTCGTATGGAAGTCTAAACTATGATGTGTTAACACTTATTCAGAATGATTAATGGTGCTTTGATAACATTAGTTTGCCTCGACATATCTAGCATGAAACACATTCAACTAAAATTCATGAAAACCTAGAAGAGGATGCCCTATGGTAGTGCCATAAGAAGAAAGGTGAATTTACTTTTAAAAATGCATGAGAATTTATCAAACCAAGAGCTACATGATACAATTGATCGTGACACATCTGCAACAAAAAATGCTCTCGTAAAATGTCAACATGTTCATATTTTGCCATTCTTAGCATGTCGCCTACCACTAAATGGGATCAACTAAAATGGAGCGAAGACATAGATAGCATGTGTATCTTATGTGAACGTGAAGCAGAAGATGTCAATCATATTTTTCTAAAATGTTTCCATTCGATGCAAATCTAGAACCAGTTTAGAAAAGCTCTTCGGCTCACTATTGAATTGAACAATGATTTGATCGGTGTCAAAGAGTATATATCAACATCTAAAGTGAACGACAAAATTGCTACATCTATCACTAACATAGCTTTTACAAAAACCATATGGAATATTTGGCAGGAGCGGAACAACAGAGTTCACAATAAACTAAAAACTCCACCAAATATTAGACTTCATTTAATCAAATACGATTGTCGTCATTGATTCACAAAATAAGAACACTAGAACATGCAAACCGTACAGAAGAGTAGATGAAACTAAGCCTTGAGGTAATCGATCGAGAAGAGACGAGACAAGCTAGAAGTAGCAGCAACAGTTCATTCACAATGCTTCTACTATCATGCAGCATCTCCTTGCTAATGCTAGATTGAAACTTGATGTTTACTTTCATTTGAGTTGACTTCTTAGATATGTCAGTATCCTGTGCTAGTATTTTTAAGTTTTATTTATTTTACTAGTATGGGGAATTTATGTACTCGTTTAGGCTTCGTTTGTTTAAAATGTTAAATTTTGAATTTGATTGTCGAACTCTAAAGTTTGAATGCTGATTGTTGAATAATCACTTGCTTGTTTATCTGCATCTGTGCAATTAAAGCCCCGGTAAAGCCCTATAGAATATCCGCTATAGCTCATAGCGCTCTTATGCCGCTATGTTTTTTCAATATAGCACTATTAAACAATAGACCTACTGGCCAATCAGCCGGAAGGAACTCCTGAGCGCCTATTACTTGCCTAAAGCCAAAACTTGATTGATAAGGGGCGCTAATGCGCATACTTTTTCTTGCTGGATGTGAAACAGATCACGAAACCCCGTGTTTTTGGCCTTAACCCGTTTTCTGCCCTAAATCCTCGACATCTGAACAATTCAAGAAACACCGTATTTTTGGCTTAAACTGATGCCCGGAGGACTGGTTGAGCCTGGCTATTTTCCGCTATACACACTAAATCAAGGCTTTTTAGCATCTATTTTAGCAATAAATTAACTTTAATATTTGATTTTATATCTAACGAAGCTATTTGCACCTCCGCTATATTTCGACGTATCTTCGCTTTCTCCCCGCTATAACTTTTTCCACTTCCACCATTACGGAACCACTTAGTGTTTTAACCATGCAGGCTTGCATTTAGCATTGAAAATAAAAAATACCATTCAACATTCGAAACAAAAATAAAAAGGAAAAAAGTTCTGAATATTTTTGTTCAAATAGATGGTTTTATTTAAAGTACCGACAATTTTCTAAAAATAGCAATAATTATGAATTTTAGTGTATATTTCATTGCAACGTAACAAGCCTAACGAAGGTATGCACGGAAGAAATTATATAAATTCCCAATTTTTTGGTTAATTCTATTTGAACTCTGAAACATGCTTAGTTTCCCTCCAAAACAAAAAGAACAAAGATACCCCATGTTTTATTGAGTTTCCCTTCCATCTTCCCACTTTGCCCTTTCTCTTTTCACCTACCAAATTTACGTCACTCTTTTACTTTCACCAACCACTGAAAGGTGGTAAAATTCCAAACCCTAAAGCAAACAAACTCAAGAAAATCTGATTGAATCTTCAAAATTCTTTTAGAACTTGCGTTCTGGAAATTTTCGGCAATGAGCAGCTCGTTTTTGGGAAGGTTGGCAGTGACGGTACGATCAACTTTTTTTTTCGATCTGCTTTTTTTTGTGTTGAACAATTACCATGTAGATACACTACGTGGTCTTCCAGTACAACCACGCAAATACACAGTGTATTTGCGTGGTTGAACTGGAAGACCACGTAGTGTATCTGCGTGGTAAACATTCAGAGGCAAAAAATACCAACTGCTTTTCAGACCTATGCATCTTCATGTTCAACATATACTTTTTAAAGATATTGAATGGAATTTTTTTTAGGAATTCTTAAGATAAAATCCAAGATGATTGGCATTATTATTAGGAATTTAACTACTTATAAATTTCTAAAAAAAAGCTTAACTACTTAGAAATGTAGACAATTATCATCTTAGAAATTTAAAAATAGCGATATGTTATTAACATAAGCTTATAATGTACACATATTACTCGAATATGGCTGACGACGTCGGAAAGAAAAAGGAGAGTAGAAGAAAGATTAGCGAAGCAAAGAGAAGACAAAGAACAACTGGCCGAACGAGAGCGAAATGAAGAAGAGACTTATGAATGTGGCAGTGGCGGTGAGGATAAGGGTGGCGGTGAAGGGGAGGGTGGCGGTGATGTTGTGTGTGGTGTTAATGATGAGGGTGGAAATGATGATGAGGATGATGATGAACGAATGGAGGCGGATGAGGAGGAAAGCGAAGATGATACATTAATAGAGAAAAAAGAAGAAGTAGATGAAGAAGAAGAAGCAACATAATACATAGGTCCAAAGTATACTGATGTGATTGTAGACTTCGAAACTCACGTTGCATCGATTTTATGGATGGGAGATGTACAATAAATATAACTACTTGAAAGTTTTAATTTTTTCATAGAATAATAAACTAAAAGATGTTTATATTATTAAAAACGGGCATCTCTTACGATTGTTAACCATGCACATAAGGTTGCAGAGTGGAAAATTCCAAAAATGCCACTGTTTTTAGAAATTTAATCGAATCGTCTGGACTTTTCCTGATTGTTCAGACTTGTTATAGGAACGTCAACAAATAAATTATATATTTTTTGTAGAGCATTGGTCTCCCGAGACCAATACTTTTCATATGTCATTTGGTGAGATAACCATCATTTGTAGCTTCTTTATTACATATCCCAGTAGAAGGCAGACCTATACAAAGTCTTGCATACGGTATGGAACAAGAGTCGGGGTTGTTACCAAATATATAGGCATTAGTAAAGAAGAAGCTAGGATGGAATGAATGAGAGAGTAGGGTACAAACTGAGTTTATCTATGTTGTTTGAAAGATTTCAAGATGTGAGTGATGAATGGACCGTGAGAGTGATTAGACGCGTTTTCTGTGCTTACCTTTTATTCTTGCTTGGTATCTGTGCAGTTAATACCCTGTTATTACACCGCTATAACCTGTTATATCTTATAGCAGATTGCTACCGCTACGATTTTTCCGTATAGCGCCGAATATAGCCTTTTCGCTTTAAGTCCCGCTATTTCCGCTATATCATGTCATTCTCGCTAAATTCCGTTATTTTCGGTATATCTTCTTTTAAAGAAATGACTTGAAAAATGACATTTATACATTATAAAAATTATGAAATTAATTAATTAAATAAAATTTTAATATATTTTTAGAAATGAAAATACTCTTATATTCTACTAAATTCAATTATGTTATATAATAGTTTTACGTTTATTTACAGTATATTCACACATGTTTTTATTTAAAATTATTTATGTATTAATTATAATTCAATTGGATGTTAATTTTTCATTTAATTACCATTATATATTTGTAAAAACATTAAGTACGAGTTTTATACGATCATCCGCTATATCCCGCTATATCCTCGCTATATCCCTACTATGACTTTTTGCACTTCCGCCGCATTGAATCTGCTGAGCGCTTTAATTGCACAGCTTGGTTGTGGCGACCCGGAATTTTTAAGCCCTTTGAATCGGAGTATTTAATCGATTTTAAATATTCAATAGTATAATTTTAACTTGAATAACGAGTATCATAACTTATTTGATAATTGAATTATTAAATTAAATAAGTGAAGTTGGGTAGATCGTTGAATCTGGGGTTTTAAGCCTATTAAAAATAATTTGAAGGCTTATAAAATCTATATTGATAATACTGAAGAGTATAGAAGTGATGAAATCAAATTTAAAAGTGGTTTGTTAAGTTTTGAAATTTATATCGTTTAAATTGAATTTAAAAATAACCTTCCGAGGCACAGTTTCGGAATTCAATGGAACCTGTTCCATTGGGTGCGTAATATTGGATTTCTATCGGATTTCAAATTTCGTAGAGATCAGAGTTGTCGTGTGATCGTACGGTGTGGAAACGTATTGAAATTTTTATCGAAAATTCAAATGTAAATCTACTATAGTATTGACTGGTCCAAATTTCTTCACATTGAAGCTTTCCTGATCCTTCTCTAATACGCTAACATTTTCTATTCAAGCACGCTTCTTTCTCCATTAGTCCCAAATCATATTCCCCTCTCCTTTATTTCTTTCGTACCCGAACTTATCAATTAAAAAAAAAGATGGCGTCCCCCTCAAACCTTCTCGTTCAAATCAGAGATTAAATTATCAATCCTCAAAAAAAAAAAAAAAACGTAAACCGAATTTGTAAATAAAGAGGGGGAAAGCTTGGGCTGTACGCGGCGACTTTGAGGTAGCTTCGACATGAAGTTGTTCGTGAGGGGATTCACGTTTAGGGCTAGGGTTTGGAGTATTGCAGCGTCGGCATCTCTCACGAGATTTGCGACATGGTTTCGACGCGGCAAGGAAGTGGAGGTTCGTGAGACAGTGGCGCGCGTGGGAGTTGCCGAAGGACCGACGTGGAGAGGATGGCGATAGGAGGTAGGGATTCGCGTGGCTAGGGCAAAGGGCTTGAATGCTACAGCAAGTGTCGTAGTAGGGGGCGATTGCTTCGTGGCAACCTGAGCTCGCAAGTAGGGATTGGTGAGGTGAGGTATTCATCTTCACTGTTAATTTTAAAATTTATAGGTTTGTAAAAAAAAGGGGTTCTGTGAAAGAAAATATTTACAAGTACACTTTTTTTTTAAACATATAGGCCAGAGAATAAAATATTTATGTATACATTTACACATTTTTAAATTATATAGTAGGCAGAAATTTTTTGTATATGGCTTTTGAAATTATAGGACTTGTATAAAACTTGATTTTTAATCAAGATAATTTATTTTTATAAGTATAAGTGATTTCGAAATAGAAATAAACATATATGTACGCATTTTAATTTACTAGCTTGTTTTAAAAAAAAATGTATTATAGGTAATTAACTTGTTTAGTAAACTGATTTATTTATTTTAATCACCAAAAGTAAATTTATCTAAGGAAACTTTGTTAAGAACTTTTAAAATAAAAATCAATAGTTAGTTAAATTTACTAAATGGAAATTTAATTATTCGATTGGTTCGAATATTAATGAAAATCATCTAATGATTATACAAGGTCAAAAACCGTGAAACCAAGGCAAAGTAGAAGTGGATTGCAAAATAAAAGCAAAGGTGAGTTAATCTCACTCAGTTAGATTTAAATTTAAGTTTAAATTCAAATGATTAAATTTAAACAATTGGTTGAATGGATGAATTGATTGATTATATTATAGTATATACTACATCTTGGGATGTTTGAATTATATTGTGCTATAGTATGGTATATTTTGGAATTGGCTTATTATATTGTGCTAATATCTGTGGATGCAGGGAAAACAGGTTGGAGGGATCCAATTGGATCCCTCAACATTTATTTAAATTATTTAAATTCCCAGTTATGATGATGTGATGTTTTATGATGGATTATGTTGAAATATTGAATGCTATGGTTGGACTGGATAATTGGGTATAATGAATTTTCAGAAAAATATATAACTTGGATGTTGGAAAGAAAAGAAAGGAAGTAAATTTGCAAGTAAAATAATTATGAAAATTTGAATAAATTTAAGAATGAAATAAAATAAAATAAAGTGACATAAAAATGCTAATTGATAAATCTTGAATATAGAAAGAAGATTTTTGAATTAATAGAAAGTTAATGAATTGTAAACTCCAATGCCAATATCTAAAGGAAGAGAACATTTATTTTAAATTTAAGATTTTCAATTTTGAAAGGAACGAAGAAGTAATGGGAAAAAGCCTGAAATTTGTATATTTCAGTTAAAAGATTTAAAATCAAACAGCAAATAATAATAATAAAATAAAGTCCATAATTAATGAATTTTGAAATTAACAGAGCAAGTAAAGAAATTTATTTCAAATAGAATGCATTGGAAATCAATTCGGGAAATTGATTTAAGTGTTTGAAGTTGGAATACTCTCTGGATGGCCAAGTACACATTTTTAAAAGTCAATTTGTAAATATAAATTAAATGTTTTAAAGTTGTTTTTAAAGAAAGTAAGTTTGTAAAATTTATTATTTCTAATATTTAATTTCTAAAGCAAGTATTTCCTTTTAATATATTATAGCATTAATTATTTAAAAGAGACTTAGTATTTGTTTTAAAAGTGAAAACCTGGTTTTATATTTTATAAAGTAACCTTATTTTCTCAAATTCATATAGAATGTATTTTTAACAAATTATTTAAGTAGTTTTATCCTAAATGTTTTAAAGTATATTTCAAAGTAAAGTGTTTTAAATTATTTTAAAATCTAGTTTTGTGCTTGGTAATTTCGGAGGAGATAGAAAATATTGGGAAAGTCTATTCTGAAAAGAAAGATGGTTTTGAAACTGTTTTCAAAGGATTGAAAATAGAAATATATCTTGTGAAGATAGTTTTGAGATTAATAAATAATTTGGAAAATTATTTATGGTTGATGGTTGTTTTGTGAATATAATTGATAGTTAAATAACCGACTATCAATATTGGACAAATGCGTTGATCGTTTCGAAGAGACCGGGATCGAGATTTATTTCTCGAAAACCACTTCGATCCGGTTTGTACGTTTCGTGTAAACGATGTTGGATTCGAAGATGGAGCAGTGAAGTGCAAAGGCTAATCGCTACTAATCCTGAGGATATTTCCAAAATGGATGTAGTGGGAATAGTGCCTTCGGTTCCGTTCGAACCCGGGACGGACTTGTATAGACGAATGCTTGCGAAACATCGTCAGGTGGACGATGGGCATTCTAAGGAATATGTTCTAAAAAGGTAACGCTTAGCCTCAAGCCTCATCAAATGGGAATGGCTGAAAATTAGGGGATATGCAGCAAGGCTTCGTGGGTAGCCCCCACTGGAGGGTGAGATTATCCCTGTCTAGATGTCCCTTATTTCGGCTTAGTGGGCGGTTGTTGATCCCAACCACGGGGTGATCTTGCTCGGGACTGTCCAGTAAGGGATGGTTCCGGTCTTGTGTTGCAGAGGAGTTAGGGTGGCTCCTCGGTACGCTGATCTAGACCAGGTACTGTGACAGGTGGTACCCCAGTGCCTAGACATTAGTTGGAATCCATTTTCCCTACGCGCCCGTACGGTTTTGATTGTGCCCAACTATTGCTGAAACGTGAGATGCAAGCATTTCAGCTAGATTCTATTTACTTTCTATAGACACTATTATAATATCAGAGGATTTCTATAAAAATTGTTTTAGCTATCGTAAGGTAAAAACCCGACATGTTTATTTGTGGCGTGGTCTTACGAGATGCTTTTGTTTTCAAAGAATTTTTGAAACTTTAATAATCAATTGGGTGTGATTTTCTCACGCTGGTATTCCAGACTGACTCGGGTATTATTTAACTGTAATGCTCGGGTCAGACCGAGTATTATAGAATACAGGATATGATGTTGTGGAGCTCAGGAGACGAGCTGGATGACGATACGTACTCCCGTACTTGTATATATATATATATTATTCCGCTGAGTTGAGTTGTTGTGTATCTTGAGTTGTTATGTATCCATTCGTATGTTATTGATGTGATCTGTGATTGATGTACTCTGATGATGTAATATATGTAAACAGATATATTTGATTTTTGAGTAAAGATGATTTATTTCTATTATATTTTACTCCGCTGCGATGGTTAGATTCTGTTATTGATTTCAATACTCCTCTTCTACCTCTTCTTCTTTAACCCTAATGGTTCGTATTTCTGTGCAACTTGAGTTGATTGTTGTAGAATAGTGTTGACTCAAGGGGCACGGATTTGCAGGTCGTTACACTTGGTATCAGAGCGAGGTTGGTGATAACCTTGGCTCTGGTGGGAATTGCTCATAAAATAGAGTCTATAGTACTCTAGAATGAGTTTGAGCGTATTAATAAATATGAGCGCGTATTTATTAGTGAATATAAATTATTTTAATATTGTATTGATTGATTTATTGAGTGGCATATGAACCTTCGTCGACACAGTCTGCGCAACTGTATTGAAGGGGTTTCTAAACCCTCGAATAGAACAATCGACACGATATTGTTTTAAATATGGGTAAATGAAATAATTTTACCCAAAAACGTATTTTGATATAAAGAATAGTTTTTGTAAACTATTTTAGCTAATATATGGTTGCTTGGATGTTAGAAATGGTAATATTAAAGTATTATCGTTGTTAAGTGAAAATTTAACTAGAAATTGAAGTATAACTAAATTTTAGGGGAATAAATTCAGTTAAAATAAAATTTATAAATATGAATTATAAAAGTAATTTATGAATTGAAATAACATTAAATGATAATTTGTATGAGCATAAGCTATGCAAATGAATTATAGTAAAATTGATTTATGCAGGATTTGGAAATTCAAAAATTTCAGAGATTTTGGGAATGTTTATCGAAGTATTTAAAAACAAATTATAACATTATTGTTTTGGGTTATTTCTGAAAGGAAATTTGTTTAAAAATGGATTTTGAAAGTGAGATAGCATTGGATTCACTTCAGTCACTGGAAAATAACTTCGGTGATGACTGCAGCATCATCGATGTTCATTTTTGAGTTTCTAAGTGATGAATTGCTACCAAATTGATTTGTTCAGGAAAACCTGTTTGTTTTTGAAATTTCAAAGGAAATTTGTTGGGAATAAAATCAGGATTGGTTTAAATATTAGAGAAATGTGATTTGAGATGTTGGAGATTTCAAACTAATTTGAAACCAAAGGTCGGGTGTTTAAAAATCCTGAAGAGATAAGTGGTAGGCTTATAAATTGAGATGATTTTTAAATTAGAAAGAAAATATAAGCTTTGAAGGTTGGAATTTAAATTTAAAGTGAGAAGTTAAAAATTACATTTACTTAGATTGATGAATAAAATTAAATCGAATTGAGTTAAATAAATTTGAGTTAAAGTAAAATTGAATTGGGATGAGAATTCAATTGAATTAATGAATGGAATTAAATTTTTACCTGAATAAATGGAAAATAAGTTGGATAAGAATTGGATTGAAATAAACAGATTAGAATAACTTATAAGAGAATTCAAAATCCATAGAAATAAAATATACTCGGGCTATAAATAAATAGAAGGCTTGAGTTAAAATATAAAAATAAAAAAAAGATGAATGTATTCAAGCCTAGGATGAATGAGATTGTGCAAATAATAAGTTGTGGCTTATAAAATTTGAAAAAGTGGAATAGAAACCCAAAATAAATATTGTTTGATGAATTGGAGAATAGAAATAAAATCAAAACTTGAATTATAAACTAAATTGAACTAAGAAAATTTAATGGAGTGATATTTGGTGTTAAAATTCAAGTATTGGATTATAAATAAAGGAAGAACAAATTTGTTAATAAATTAGTTAATGAAATTGAATTGTGAGTTTATGATGAGGTTTGAAAATAAAACTCAAGTTATAATTAAATTCGACTTACATTGTCAATGAAGAAAATATAATTGAAAGTGGCCTTGCAATTAATTAATTGATTTGCGAATGAAATTGCAATGTAAGTTAATAAAATTGGATGGTAAATTAAAAAGTGAATGGTGGAATCAGAACTTGTGTTATTAATTAAAATTTAACTTGGAATGTTAACAAATTAGATATAATTGGAATGTATCAAAAAAATGGAAATGGATTTAAAATAGTAATGGGATGGTTTGCATTGTGAATAAAATCCAAATATGTGGAAATAAATTGGATATGGCCTTGTAATAAATTGAGTTAAGCTGAGTATAAAAGAGAAAATTTACTTGTAAGATGAAAATGAGCTTAAGTGTAAATTTGAATAAATTGAAGTAAATTGACTTAAGCTGAATAAATCGAAGAGAGTTGAATTTAATTCAACTTAAACCAAGTTTAATGATATTGGATTAAATTTGAATCAAGTAAAAAAATAAATGTGGAATGGAATGTAAATGAATGGATTGTGAATAAAATTGAAATGAAACGTGTCGAGCTAAATAAGTGGTTGTGAATGAATTAAAATAAAAAGGAAATTTAATTGGTAATTAAAATGAATCTAAATTGTTAATGGTTTTGAATGAAACCAGTTTGGTTAATAAAATGAAATGCAAGTGAATGGATTCAAATTTAATTGCAATGAAACTGAGGATATATGATTTGTGAATAAATTTAAAGTGGAATAGGATTAAGTATAAATTGAGTTGAAATCAATTTAAATTGGTTATAAACCTAAATACTTATTTATTCACATAAATCTCATCGAATTGCATGGAATAAATGGTCGTTGGATGTAAATGGAAGTAATTAAAATTCTATGTATTGATAAGGGTAAAATAAATATATTTTGAAAGCAATTGAATTAAATATGAGTTCAGTTTGCTTAAGAATAAATAAAATGTAAGCGATTGAGTTTTAAACCATTCAAAATAAATGAAAATGGTTTGTAAATAAGTTGAAACAGTTGAATTAGCATGGAAACTATATAGATTGCTTACGGAAAAATGTTTGGTATGAGTTTCTTTAGAATTCATGTGTTTTAACTATTGCAAATAAGTGATATGTTGTTAAACTTCATATATTTGGCACTTACATGTTTAAATTGAGTAAGTACAGGTACCTGGAAGCCGTGTGACTGGATTTGGTTGCGCGAGTTGCTAAAAATTATAAGCCGCTTGCTTAAAAATGCTAAATAAGGTACGCCTACGCTATAAAATAGGAAATATGAACTGTTTTTGGTTTTTCCGACCGTGTGGGTCGATGTATATATATTTATCTCTTTTGTCAAATTGCAAAAGCTCCTCCGTACAAAGGGGACTCTGCCAAAAATTTTCGAAAAATTTTGGAAGTTAGAAAATTTTTGAAAATTTTTTGTTAACGACAAAACGATTTCAAACTGGAAATTGAAATAAGTTAGTAAATCAAACTAACTTAAATAATGATATGAATTAGTAATAAATGACAAATAAAATTTAAAATATTCAGAGTAGAAGAATAAATTGAGTTCATATGGAATGGAGATAGATCAATTCGAATAAAAATAGATATAAACTAAAGTGAAAGATGAAATAAATATAAGGAGCATATAAAATGCTTAAACTAAACTTTAGAGGGAATGGTGAAGTCTTAAATGGAAATTGATACTGCCAATGTAATTTAAGTCAATATTGGAATGAATAGATATTGGCATTTGGTGAGAAAGTGGATAAAATGTTTTGGAATATTGTGATTGGTTATTATTGCTAAGTAAAATATGCAGGTAATATAAAAGGAAAAAGAATTGGATTGATTTCAAAATATAAAAGTTGAAATGCTCGACAAAAGGTATGTATTTAAAATTGATGTGAAATTTGATTGGGATTTTGGATTGAGCCACTTGGCTTTTTGTTTTCTTTTTGGATTTGGGAGGCCGTAGAGGCATTTTGTAGCTGTACCGAGTCAGCCGCGCAAAGGAGACGCTGGCAAAAAATTTCGAAAATTTAAAGAGTTAGAAAATTTTGATAATTCAAAATTTAGTTTTGAATTATAATTTGAATAGTTGAACAAGTAAGTTATTTGAAAACTATAGAAGGTTTTGGAAAAGTTTGGAATGTTAATAAGAATAATAATGGACCTTTTATTAAAAAGATAATTGGTAGGATGTTAAATTGTTGGTTTTGGAGAAATAGTAACGCGTATTGGATCATTCTTCCTAACTAGTAATTTCGGGGACGAAATTCTTTTAAGGGGGGAGGAATGTGACGACCCGGAATTTTTAAGCCCTTTGAATCGGAATATTTAATCGATTTTAA
The DNA here is from genome assembly GCA_030765085.1 of Allium cepa. Taxonomy (NCBI): domain Eukaryota; kingdom Viridiplantae; phylum Streptophyta; class Magnoliopsida; order Asparagales; family Amaryllidaceae; genus Allium; species Allium cepa. The sequence continues at coordinate 959,215,630 of CM060932.1, forward strand.
ATATTCAATAGTATAATTTTAACTTGAATAACGAGTATCACAGCTTATTTGATAATTGAATTATTAAATTAAATAAGTGAAGTTGGGTAGATCGTTGAATCTGGGGTTTTAAGCCTATTAAAAATAATTTGAAGGCTTATAAAATCTATATTGATAATACTGAAGAGTATAGAAGTGATGAAATCAAATTTAAAAGTGGTTTGTTAAGTTTTGAAATTTATATCGTTTAAATTGAATTTAAAAATAGCCTTCCGAGGCACAGTTTCGGAATTCAGTGGAACCTGTTCCATTGGGTGCGTAATATTGGATTTCTATCGGATTTCAAATTTCGTAGAGATCAGAGTTGTCGTGTGATCGTACGGTGTGGAAACGTATTGAAATTTTTATCGAAAATTCAAATGTAAATCTACTATAGTGTTGACTGGTCCAAATTTCTTCACATCGAAGCTTTCCTGATCCTTCTCTAATACGCTAACATTTTCTATTCAAGCACGCTTCTTTCTCCATTAGTCCCAAATCATATTCCCCTCTCCTTTATTTCTTTCGTACCCGAACTTATCAATTAGAAAAAAAAGATGGCGTCCCCCCAAAACCTTCTCGTTCAAATCAGAGATTAAATTATCAATCCTCAAAAAAAAAAAATCGTAAACCGAATTTGTAAATAAAGAGGGGGAAAGCTTGGGTTGTACGCGACGACTTTGAGGTAGCTTCGACATGAAGTCGTTCGCGAGGGGATTCACGTTTAGGGCTAGGGTTTGGAGTACTGCAGCGTCGGCATCTCTCACGAGATTTGCGACATGGTTTCGACGCGGCAAGGAAGTGGAGGTTCGCGAGACAGTGGCGCGCGTGGGAGTTGCTGAAGGGCCGACGTGGAGAGAATGGCGATAGGAGGTAGGGATTCGCGTGGCTAGGGCAAAGGGCTTGAATGCTGCAGCAAGTGTCGTAGTAGGGGGCGATTGCTTCGTGGCGACCTGAGCTCGCAAGTAGGGATTGGTGAGGTGAGGTATTCATCTTCACTGTTAATTTTAAAATTTATAGGTTTGTAAAAAAAAAAAGGGGGTTCTGTGAAAGAAAATATTTACAAGTACATATATTTTTTTTTAAACATATAGGCCAGAGAATAAAATATTTATGTATACATTTACACATTTTTAAATTATATAGTAGGCAGAAATTTTTTGTATATGGCTTTTGAAATTATATGACTTGTTTAAAACTTGATTTTTAATCAAGATAATTTATTTTTATAAGTATAAGTGATTTCGAAATAGAAATAAACATATATGTACGCATTTTAATTTACTGGCTTGTTTTAAAAAAAATAAAATAAAAATAAAATAAAAATAAAATGTATTATAGGTAATTAACTTGTTTAGTAAACTGATTTATTTATTTCAATCACCAAAAGTAAATTTATCTAAGGAAACTTTGTTAAAACAAGAACTTTTAAAATAAAAATCAATAGTTAGTTAAATTTACTAAATGGAAATTTAATTATTCGATTGGTTCGAATATTAATGAAAATCATCTAATGATTATACAAGGTCAAAAACCGTGAAACCAAGGCAAAGTAGAAGTGGATTGCAAAATAAAAGCAAAGGTGAGTTAATCTCACTCAGTTAGATTTAAATTTAAATTTAAATTTAAATGATTAAATTTAAACAATTGGTTGAATGGATGAATTGATTGATTATATTATAGTATATACTACATCTTGGGATGTTTGAATTATATTGTGCTATAGTATGGTATATTTTGGAATTGGCTTATTATATTGTGCTAATATCTGTGGATGCAGGGAAAACAGGTTGGAGGGATCCAATTGGATCCCTCAGCATTTATTTAAATTATTTAAATTCCCAGTTATGATGATGTGATGTTTTATGATGGATTATGTTGAAATATTGAATGCTATGGTTGGATTGGATAATTGGGTATAATGAATTTCCAGAAAAATATATAACTTGGATGTTGGAAAGAAAAGAAAGGAAGTAAATTTGTAAGTAAAATAATTATGAAAATTTGAATAAATTTAAGAATGAAATAAAATAAAATAAAGTGACATAAAAATGCTAATTGATAAATCTTGAATATAGAAAGAAGATTTTTGAATTAATAGAAAGTTAATGAATTGTAAACTCCAATGCCAATATCTAAAGGAAGAGAACATTTATTTTAAATTTAAGATTTTCAATTTTGAAAGGAACGAAGAAGTAATGGGAAAAAGCCTGAAATTTGTATATTTCAGTTAAAAGATTTAAAATCAAACAACAAATAATAATAATAAAATAAAGTCCATAATTAATGAATTTTGAAATTAACAGAGCAAGTAAAGAAATTTATTTCAAATAGAATGCATTGGAAATCAATTCGGGAAATTGATTTAAGTGTTTGAAGTTGGAATACTCTCTGGATGGCCAAGTACACATTTTTAAAAGTCAATTTGTAAATATAAATTAAATGTTTTAAAGTTGTTTTTAAAGAAAGTAAGTTTGTAAAATTTATTATTTCTAATATTTAATTTCTAAAGCAAGTATTTCCTTTTAATATATTATAGCATTAATTATTTAAAAGAGACTTAGTATTTGTTTTAAAAGTGAAAACCTGGTTTTATATTTTATAAAGTAACCTTATTTTCTCAAATTCATATAGAATGTATTTTTAACAAATTATTTAAGTAGTTTTATCCTAAATGTTTTAAAGTATATTTCAAAGTAAAGTGTTTTAAATTATTTTAAAATCTAGTTTTGTGCTTGGTAATTTCGGAGGAGATAGAAAATATTGGGAAAGTCTATTCTGAAAAGAAAGATGGTTTTGAAACTGTTTTCAAAGGATTGAAAATAGAAATATATCTTGTGAAGATAGTTTTGAGATTAATAAATAATTTGGAAAATTATTTATGGTTGATGGTTGTTTTGTGAATATAATTGATAGTTAAATAACCGACTATCAATAGTGGACAAATGCGTTGATCGTTTCGAAGAGACCGGGATCGAGATTTATTTCTCGAAAACCACTTCGATCCGGTTTGTACGTTTCGTGTAAACGATGTTGGATTCGAAGATGGAGCAGTGAAGTGCAAGGGCTAATCGCTACTAATCCTGAGGATATTTCCAAAATGGATGTAGTAGGAATAGTGCCTTCGGTTCCGTTCGAACCCGGGACGGACTTGTATAGACGAATGCTTGCGAAACATCGTCAGGTGGACGATGGGCATTCTAAGGAATATGTTCTAAAAAGGTAACGCTTAGCCTCATGCCTCATATAATGGGAATGGCTGAAAATCAGGGGATATGCAGCAAGGCTTCGTGGATAGCCCCCACTGGAGGGTGAGGTTATCCCTGTCTAGATGTCCCTTATTTCGGCTTAGTGGGCGGTTGTTGATCTCAACCGCGGGGTGATCTTGCTCGGGACTGTCCAGTAAGGGATGGTTCCAGTCTTGTGTTGCAGGGGAGTTAGGGTGGCTCCTCGGTACGCTGATCTAGACCAGGTACCGTGACAGGTGGTACCCCAGTGCCTAGCCATTAGTTGGAATCCATTTTCCCTACGCGTCCGTATGGTTTTGATTGTGCCCAACTATTGCTGAAACGTGAGATGCAAGCATTTCAGCTAGATTCTATTTACTTTCTATAGACACTATTATAATATCAGAGGATTTCTATAAAAATTGTTTTAGCTATCGTAAGGTAAAAACCCAACATGTTTATTTGTGGCGTGGTCTTACGAGATGCTTTTGTTTTCAAAGAATTTTTGAAACTTTAATAATCAATTGGGTGTGATTTTCTCACGCTGGTATTCCAGACTGACTCGGGTATTATTTAACTGTAATGCTCGGGTCAGACCGAGTATTATAGAATACAGGATATGATGTTGTGGAGCTCAGGAGACGAGCTGGATGATGATACGTACTCCCGTACTTGTATATATATATATATATATATATATATATTATTCCGCTGAGTTGAGTTGTTGTGTATCTTGAGTTGTTATGTATCCATTCGTATGTTATTGATGTGATCTGTGATTGATGTACTCTGATGATGTAATATATGTAAACAGATATATTTGATTTTTGAGTAAAGATTATTTATTTCTATTATATTTTACTCCGCTGCGATGGTTAGATTCTGTTGTTGATTTCAATACTCCTCTTCTACCTCTTCTTCTTTAACCCTAATGGTTCGTGTTTCTGTGCAACTTGAGTTGATTGTTGTAGAATAGTGTTGACTCAAGGGGCACGGATTTACGGGTCGTTACATTGGTGATACGTTGTTTGCCGATAAAAGCAAGTCACATATGCACATGTGTTTATTGGACACTTTGAAATATTTGGATGAAATTAGTAGTTATTCATGGGGTTCGGTGGCACATGCATTTATGTACAGACAGCTTGGTTTAAATAGTCGTACAGGTGTTAAGTAGATTCCAGGTTATATATGTTTATTGGAGATAAGGATATTTGAGCACTTTCCATGCTTTCATCCTTCCACTAAGGTTTACTATAGAAACCTACAACATGCTGCTCGGTGGGATCCATCTTAAGAGGATCATATATCAATGGAAGATATTCGTATATTTCTTGATAATATTCAGATAATTACTACCTTTGTCTAGTGCTGATAAAATTTTTATTTAGTACAATTATATATTGTCATAATGATAGTTATTTGTCTGTAAAAATTTACTAGGTGATCTTTGACCCATATGTATATGCACATGACTACCATCCATTTTCTGATATTGCTTGGTATATCGGGTGCATACTTTGTGTCAATATTATGGAATCGCATCACCCAAATAGGGTTATGAGACAATTTGGGTGAGTGTAGAACATTCCTGGACCTCCTATTCCTCCGGTTAGTACCATCACTCGTCGAGGCCATACGTCGACTACTTATGATCTGTTTGCTATAAGTTTTTGAAGAGTATATGGATGCATTGGTATAATCATGTTATTGCAGAAGGACATAGATAAATACCACTTAGTCAATCATATTCGAGTTGCATGGATGATTATATGAAGTGGCTTCGATTTCATAGTGTAGTTAGGGTGCAAAATCCAAATTTTCTACCTGACAATATCATGCAACGAGCACCGAGCTTTCCTCCAATTTACGAGCAACTATATACACTAAAATAGAATTTGAACCTTACAATATTTTGTAATATACGACTTCAAGTTTGTTTAACTTCAATTTTGTTTGTTCATTGCAGACTTTGATAGCTGTGCATGGACTTTTGGAAGATGCTAGTGAAACTAGAATTGGTAGTGCTAGCGGCCGCTACATTTATAGACCCAAGTAGCTATATTTATGTATCATGATTTGTGTATGGTATACATTGGTACATCTATGGATTTGGAAATGTTTGTGTTTGTTATGATGGGAATAGTAGGAATGTTTGTTTTTGGTTTGTGTATGATATTGTTATGTTTGTGATAATTCAAAGGTTTGCGATAATTCAAAGGTTTGTGATAATTCTATGGTTTGAAAACTTTTATTTTACATATAATTATCGTGCTGCTGTAAATATTTCTCTCCGGAATGATATTGTTGTGCCTGTGTATATATTGTTGTCGTGTCATTTTTTTTAATTTTTTTAACTACCATGCAGTGGAACCACATGGGCATAGCCAGCAACCACACAGATATAAGACGTGGGCTAAGAAGCTACCACGCATAGGCACTGCGTGGCCTCCGTTATTAACCACGCATTGGTTCCTCGAGCTGGGAAACTAACCAAGTTCTGGCACTCCGTGGTTATCATAAATTGGAGAAAAAATATATTAAACTGAAACAAATCAAATTACATACCAAATATCAAAAGAAACACAATCAAATTACATAACAAATATCAAACACAAACAAAATCAAATTACATTTTTCTCAAATTACATTGTTTTCAAACAAGTACCAAACAACATTAATTCCATTGCGCATATTGATTTCGTTCATCCTAAACTCACCTCCGGTCGCTATATATATATATATATATATATATATATATATATATATATATATATATTCGCAATTGCTTGCATCCGAATGACGAGTTGCGAACCATTTTACATATATTGGTGGAACCAAATGTTTCTAACTTAACCTACAATTGGAAAAACAAATAAATTAGTGTACTTACAAATAAATAATTAAGTGAAAAATAAATAAATCAACTTTCCTACTTACTTGCACAAAATGATTATCATTAACAAATGCTAGTGCTATTTCGGAACGTTTAATTGGAGGTGGTCCCTTCCTTTGATCGGTAATATAGTTAGCATTAATCTTTCGCTTATGCTAAATACTACAATGATATACCTTGTCGCAATAACATAACCCATTTCCAACATTGTCATCCAGTTGTCCCGAGGAGCAAATCCATCACCTTCATGTTATGGTTGTTTAAGTAATCCATTGCATCTACCACGTTCTATGAACAGTTGCTCGTAAAGATCTTGATTTTCATACAACTCTTCGCATAAATCCCGACAAACTTGAGGCCAACGTGACACCTCTTTCAAGTCACGCGACGACACAGCGAAATCTGCAATTGCCGTCTGGATGAACTTCAACTATATCGGTCATATATGGTTTGATCTCCGATGGAATTTGATTTATATACATCCTTATATCACCACTACAATTTTCCTACTATAAAAAAGCACTAATAAAGTAATAGTGTAATAAAATATATTTATCAATAATTATGAAATAACCTGTATGGGTTTCCAAATTTGAAGCTTTTCCTTCTTTGCATTGTTGACACTTCGTTGGCTATAAAGATTATGCATGAAAGACTTTCTACTAGCTCAAACGAAGAATGCGTTCTTTTTATCGACGCATGAACCGATTTCTTACTTTCCTTTCCTTTAGTTTTCACCTTACTCTTTGGTGAACCAAGAATCGAAGTTTAAGGTTGCACAACTTCCTTCATTTTTTATATAAATTTGTAGTTGAGGTTGTGTATCCATTTTTTTAACATCATTCAACATAACTTCTATTTTTTCCACTACTCCTGTATCTTTCTTTCTACTTTGTTCAACTAGATGCAGTCTACTCCAATGATTGTCAATCAACTCAAGTGGTATGGATGTTAATGGACCAAGACAAGCTAATTCATGTGCACATGGAAGTCCATGAGTCTTTTGAAATAACATATTCATATAGAAATTCATCATCTCCGACGGATTTTATTCAAAGTAATTCCGAATGAAGTGAGTCAAGAGCCACGGGTACTTACAACACCTCGTAAATTTGCGAACTCCCGTATGTAAAAAATATGTTTCACTCTAGTTAAGCTCCGTTCGAATGAAGCTTTTAATTCAGTGAACGATAACTCCAATAATAAATGCATTTTACTCCAACCTTGTTCGAAATTGCATTGACAAGTAACTAAGTGTTTTTTTTAAATTTTGAACGAGCTGATTTGGCCCTACATATAAGGAACATACTATTATAACAAAAGTGACAAATAATTTAGCAATATACTCACATATTAAAATAGAAACAAAACATATTAAAATAGAAACAAAAAAGGTAATACCTATTCGATGTATAGTTTTTGAAATGCATATACTTGTTGGTCCACAGTTGAACAAATTTATCCTTATATGGATCCAACCATTGCTCTTGCACATATTTCATTAGCAAATTGTATTGGCCATACCTTTCATGCAAAAAATGTAAGTTTTCATTATATACATTATTATTATTACTAGTTTTCGAGTAAACGAGTTCATTCCAATCATCTAAAAAGGACTTCTTATCTTTAACATCAATTTCATTCATATTTTTCTTCTTTCCCATAAAAGTAAGAATGTTATTTTGATATGCCACTTGCACAGCATATGAGCGGAATTTGGAAAAACTATCCAAATAGCATTAACCAATGCCAACTCTCAATTGCTTACAAACATATTAGGCATTTCCACATCACAATCAACCATAATGGATTTCCACCGTTCCAATGCACAAATGCAATTTTTCTTACTTTCTGCCATTAAATAAGCAATGACAATACAAAATATATGATCCGTAGATGTAACACCAACTATTTCTAGTAAGACATCTTGCATCTATTAGCTTTGTATGTGCAATCCAATATAATGACTCGAGGAAAGGTTCTTAAAAAATCCAAACTCGTCGGATGTGCCCAAAAAATATATTTGATAATATCACTTCCATCTAAAGTTTTACGATGACATTCAAAGTGTCCAAACTCTTTTAATTCACTAGGCAAATATAGTATTTGAGAACGACCTCCTCGTTCAATTGAATCTTGAGCATGAATTACGTTATATATCGTTTTGATGGTTGTACAATTGGAAGGATCGTTTCTTATTGTATGCAAAATTTATTTGGCTTTCACCATATTTCGATGCATCTCAATCACTAGTTTGATCACTCCTTTGCTTAACCTACCCGCATACGAATGCCCCTCGTTATGCTTCAACTCGGAAGGATTATGCACACCATTGATTACAACCAAACACCATTCATCCAAATAACCAAGTTTCATGCCATTAAGCCTAAATGGGCAATTAATTTTTTTGGTGCCCGTAAATCTATGATTTGTTGGATTTTTAATTTTCTTTCTCAAATAAACACGACTACGCTTGCAAACACTATTCTTGGTTTTTGGGTATCCGATTTCAAAATAATGATTACAAAATCAAGATGTTTGCCCGTGTTGCGAACCCATTTAACCAATTTTTCACGTGATTGGTATATCTACATAAACGAAATATCGTACTAACAAATTGTGTACTATATTCAAAACTAAAATAAACACTAACATCATATGTTGCAAACTCATTGGTACAGTCGAATAAAATTTCATTTCCAATTTCATCTTCATTCGACCGTGTCATAATTTGTAAAATTAAAAATATGCAACACACAGCACCACTACGTGGCTATGTGAAGTGATCACGTAGTGCCAATGCGTGACTCTCTTTAGGAACCATGCATGAGTAGTGCGTGGTCTCTTCACATAGCTATGCACCACCAATGCGTGGTTGTTTGAAACAACCTCGTATTGGCACTTCTGCGACTTCTATAATATCAAAAGAAAAATCATATCAAAGATTTCAATGCTTGCATAGAACGTGGTTACTCGTAGGAGTTCGATCCAAAATTTTGATAAATGTAGATTGAATTTTGATAAATGGTTTGATATTTTTGGAATTTGGAAGAAAAATGTAAAAATCCAATACGGTAAAAACGAAGCGGATGGTAAAAATGGACGAGGGGTATTTTTGCCTTTTTTTAATATATATATATTTTGGGGAGAAACTCAGCATTTTACAAATGTTTCAACTCTGAGTCTCTGACTGATTGATCGAAACAAACGGTACCCTGGTTTCTTAGCAAAACCCTAAAAGCCTATCTCGTCTCATTTCTCTAATTAGAGGCGGCGGCAGTGAAATAAATCTCTTTTTTCGCTTTAGTCGGATCATCCAATCTTCCGCCAAAGTCGGCTATAGTATCATTGCTCGCCGTTTATCTTCTTCCATTGAATCATCATCAAAAACAATGGACGATGTTTGTGAAGGCAAAGATTTTTCATTTCCTCAGCAGGAAGAATACGTTCTCAAATTATGGGATTCAATCCAAGCATTCAAAACCCAGCTGAAACGAACAGAATCGATGCCGGAATACATCTTCTACGACGGACCCCCGTTCGCCACTGGAAAACCTCATTACGGCCACATCCTGGCTGGCACAATCAAGGATATCATCACTCGCTACCACTCCATGAACGGCCGCCACGTCACCCGTCGATTTGGTTGGGATTGTCACGGGCTGCCTGTTGAGTTTGAAATCGATACAAAACTCGGAATCAAAACCAAAGATGAAGTGTTTGCTATGGGGATTGATAAATACAATGAGGAGTGTAGAAGCATTGTTACTAGATATGTTTCTGAATGGGAAGAAGTTATTACAAGAACTGGGCGTTGGATAGACTTTAAAAATGACTATAAAACGATGGATATTAATTTTATGGAAAGTGTTTGGTGGGTCTTTTCTCAACTATACAAGAAAGGACTAGTATATAAAGGATTTAAAGTTATGCCTTACAGTACCGGCTGTAAGACACCACTTGCTAACTTTGAAGCCGGACTCAATTATAAGGTGATCTTCACATTGTCTCATATTTTTAAGTATCATTCTTTTAGCCTGCTGATGTTTGTTGTGTATTTGGTTGTCAAATTGTTCAGGATGTGTCGGATCCAGCAGTTATGGTTGCATTTCCGCTAATTGGCGATAAAGATAATGCTGCAATGGTTGCTTGGACGACCACTCCATGGACACTACCAAGTAACCTTGCTTTGTGCATTAATGAAAAATTTGTTTATATCAAGGTATCAGAAGTGTCACTTTTGCTATATACCTTCTCTCTTTATTTTACTACTACTTATAATCCCACACACAAGCTTTGGTTTTTGAAACCGCTCTATTTTGAGAGAAAAACAATCAAAAAAGGGTCTGGAGAAATATATGTAATATGCATATCAGCATATAAGAGCATATAGTCCAGGCTGTTTCAAGAAGTTGTATCTGTGACGAAACAGCACCAACTTTTCTTTAGCTTGATACAAACATATAATGGATAGGCTAACATATTATGCAGTTTGCATAAGGCGACACTGATTTCTTGGTATGATTTGCTTTGCCAACTTATTTTGATAGTTTACTATCTCACCATGCTATATATGTACATATATAACAGGTTAAAGATAAGCTTAGTGGGGCAACCTACATTGTTGCTGAATCAAGGTTTTCACAGCTTCCAATCAAGAAGGTGAAAGCAGATGGAAGAGCAAGTGGTCCAAAGCAAAATTCTGCAAACTCAAAATCCAAAACCTCGAACACTTCAGATAGCAAGACCAATGATAAAGTGGATTTCGGTCAGTACGAGTTGTTATATAAGATTCCTGGATCAGACCTCGTGGGAATGAAGTAAGTATGCTTGTCTATACGTTTTATATGTTTCATTGATAAATGATTTTCCTTAAATTACTGGCAAAGTTGTCATATGTTTCCCGCTAAATTGAGCATTGGCAATCTCTTATGAAAGTTCTCCTTTATGCTTCGTTGAGAACTCATTAGTTCACTCCTTTTGAACTATCACAGTAGTGATGTGACCTTGGGAGGCTATCTCCTTATGACACCTAATCTTACATGGAGAATACTCTAAAGCCCACCAGCACACTATAATGATATGTGACTTTTTCAGTTATGCTGACTGAAAATAACCAAAATGCTACGACGACTGAAATATACACAAACAAAAACATACACAGAGAAAGAACTGGATGCCTTGTCAATTTGGCAGCATTTTTCTGTGTCGGTGAATGTGTCCTCCAATTTCTGTTGCTGTTGCTTTAGTCTGAAAATATCTTGAACCTCTGAAATGGGTTATGAAGTAATTATGTGTGGCTTTTTGGATCACATGTCCAATTATGTTTGTGTTTGTTGACTGATGAAATAGTCATAATTTGGATTTTCAAATCGCATGTTCGATCATTACGTTTATATAATTTAGTCAATCTCGTGTCAACTGAATTAAGATTTGACACCTTGCTACAGATATGAACCATTGTTTGATTATTTCAAGGAATGCTCCGATACGGCATTCAGAGTAGTTGCTGATGATTATGTAACAGACGACAGTGGAACAGGTGTAGTTCATTGCGCACCTGCATTTGGTGAAGACGATTATCGTGTATGTACAAATTCAAACATAATCCGCAAGGTAGGGTCTATTGTTTATGTGTACAGAACTAATTCTAGTGATATTTGTACATTGGTTAAGTATTCAACTATCATACCTAACCAATTTATCTACACGTGTACATTGAGCATTTTTGTTGTTATCATACATTTTCAACTAAGAGTTATCTTACCAATTGAAATTGATTTCTGAAATGTGAACTATATTTCTATGCAAGGACGATGAACTTGTTGTTGCAATTAATGCCGATGGATGCTTTATTGAAAAAGTATACGACTTTCAAGGGCGATATGTTAAGGATGCTGATAAGGACATTATTCAAGCAGTGAAAGTAAGGCTATTATTTACCACATTATTATATACCCTTTAAGGTTGGGGTCATTCATGTAAACAATAAAAACAAAATAATTGGCTGGCGAAATGCATTTTCCTATGAACATGTCAGATTGCTGAACCTTTTTTCTTCACACACTTTTATTTTATTTTCGTTTTAGGCAAAGGGAAGACTGGTGCAGTCAGGAAGCATTATGCATTCATACCCATTTTGCTGGAGATCTGACACTCCACTGCTGTATAAGGCAGTTCCAAGTTGGTAAATGTTTCATGACATTGTCTCATTTTTCCTTTGATATTCATGACGATATAGGTGCTATTTATTGCTCTTCTGGTCTGGTATAAAGGAAAATTCAAATTAATGTTCATTCTGTATATACTGGTATAGTATGCACCAATTGGTTAACATGTTTCTTTTAAAATGTGGACCAACATCATATATGTACCATGTACATATTCACTTGTATTGTGTTAACCCGCCTTTTGGCAAAGCCGTGGACATACGGATTTAACTATGTCGATTGCTTGGTTGTTGAGGATGGAATACGATAAGTTTGAGTCGATTTGATGGATATATGATGCAGCGCGCTTGGAAGATGGTTATTGGATTGGATAAAGTTGGATCGGCTATAAGTTGGGTCTAGAAAATATGGATTGGCATTTCTGGTTCGGTCGAGTTAAAGCCGATTGACATGGGAGATATGGTTCGACATTGGTGGGTCGGTCTAGGTGGTGTGGTTCGGCGTGGTGTTGTGGATCAGTCTGGATGATGTGGATCAGCGTGGTGTTGTGGATCAGTTTGGATGATGTGGATCGACGTGGAAGCATGGCTCGGTCGAGAAGTGGAGAACATGCATGGTTCGGTCTTGGTGGCATGGTCCAGTCTTGGTGGCATGGTCCGGTGATGGAAGTAGGTCGACTGAGGGGGATTGGTCGTGCAAAGGAAGACATGTTGTTCGGTCATGGTGTGAAAGTTGAGGTGTTTCGGCCACGGCTTTGGAGTGGATCAGCAGTGGAGTGGATCTACATGTTTAAGTGGCTCGGTCTTGATGGTGTGGTTGAGCAGGATGGTGTGGGTCGGTGGGATGGAGTGGTCGGCATGTTGAAGTGGCTCGGCATGATGGTGTGGATCGGCAGGATGGTGTGGTCGGTAGGACGGAGTGGATTAGCATGTTGAAGTGGCTCGGTCTTGATGGTGTGGCTCAGCAGGATGGTGTAGGTCGGTAGGATAGTGGACCGGCATGTTGAAGTGGCTCGGCATGATGGTGTGGATCGGTATGATGGAGTGGATCGACATGTTGAAGTGGCTTGGGGTCGATCATAATGATGAAGTCAGGTTCGACTATGGCTTTGATAGGTCCGGTCTACCGAGGAAGTCCAATAACTCGGGTTTTGTCTATAAATACAACACGTGGGGCTTCAGAAAAGGGGATCTTCATTCTGTTTTTCTTCGTCTTCTACACTAAGGCTGTTCTGCCATTGTTGTTCTAAAAACTCTGGATTGTAATTGTAACTGATTCTAACATCAATAAGTAGGAAATTTTCGGAGTGAACGTAGGCTGGAGTTAGCCGAACCACTATAAATCTTCTGTTATTACTGTTTTTTTTAATTTTTTACCGTTCTTCATATTCATACTCTCTACACTTTCTATTTGTGATTTATGACTGTGATTTGGTGCTTTCATCTGGATTTGGGTGTTAGTGACCAATTTTGGCGCTAACATTTTGGTACTTTCACTGAGAAGGCTAGAACTTAGGGAACCTACAGCTTGGACTTTGGATTTGAAGACTTAAAGACTTGGATCTGGAAAGCTATGGCAAGGCAATCGACAAGAAGACATGACTGAAATGAGTCGACATGAGGGGAGCAGGAGGCTTTCTCGGGAGCTAATCAGGCCTCGATTTCCATCACCAGAGACGAGGTGGAAACAATGCTGAAAAGATAAGAGGAGATAATGCCGAACCTACTTCGACAAGTTGCACAAGTTGGAGTGCAGAGTCAAGGGAACACAACTGCAAGAGATGCTGGAAATAGGAGGTAAGAGAACGGAGCAATCAACATTCAGAACAGAGCAGAATCATCAGGAGCAGCACCAAGACTAGAGGGCATTCTCTCGGTGCATGTTGATCCAATCCCGGACGGAGTGCCAGGTGGAGCTGTACAACATGGTGTCGATAGAGGAATGGATGCTCATCTAGGAGAGCAGGTCTCGGGATTTTCTTGTGAACTCGGGGGGCAGATTGGAGGCAACAGACAAGGACCATAGCTCTGCGACAGTGATAGGTTGGCGGAGATGGTTGGGCGAGCCATGAGAGGTGGATTGATAAATAGACTTGAAAGATGTGAATAGGAGTCCCTTTGCTTCTGCGATCAGGCAAAGCTAGAAACCCGTCGGATTTCAAAATACCAACGCTGGAGATGTATGACGTGAGAACAGATCCCACTGTTCACTAGACGAGGTACATGAGGCATATGGAAGTGCTGGAGGCATCAGAGGAAGTCATGGCACGATGCTTCCCTTTGTATTTGACAGATATTGCAGCACTATGATTCAGACAGCTGGAGAGCGGCTCTATAGGCACATTGACGGAGCTGATTGAAAAGTTTATGAGAGTTTCGGATCCACATAGTCAGACCCATGAACATGATGACTTTTAACATCGATGAAACAATGGAAATGAGAGTCACTCAGGAATTTCTTAACCTGATTCAATGCGGCGGCGGCTTCGGTGGATCGGTCCGATCCATCGATGGTTTTGATGTCAGCAGTTTCATGAATTGCAGACAATTCAGATTTCACGATATCATTGAAACGGAACCCACCGAGAGAACTCGAGGAGTTCTACCATGAGGCGGAAAGGTTCCTAAGGCAGGAAGATGCACACGCTGAGAGAGAAGGGAGAGAGGCTGAAGCTTATGCAGTAAGGGGTGGAGGTCTACCCAGGGAGGATCCAAATAAAGATGATAAAAGAAAAAAAAAATGAATGATAACGGTAGCACTTCGAAAAAGCCTCGGAGGGAGTCAAAGTTTTCTTCTTACACAAATTTAACGAGACTCTAGAAAGGATTTGCTTGGATACTCGAGGGCGCCTCCAGTATCGAAGGCCGACAAGGAGGGAACCTTTTGAATACGAGTGGGCATGAGAAAGCATTGCCTATTCCATGAGCTGGATGAGCACAACACAAACGACTACAGGCATTTGAAAGATATCGTTGATGAGCATGTAAGGAATGGTCATCTACGACAGTATGCAAGGAGTCGAGCTGTGGCAGTGGAATAGGAGCGGCCACTGCCTACTTTGAACGAAGATGACATTTGGACCTAGGCAACGTCAGCTTATTATCAACTAAACAAATTTATGGTTTTGAATAAGTAATAGAACTCGAAGTGATACGACTAAGTCACTTACACATGTACGAGATCGAGGACGGTCCATAGGCATGCTCTAAGACGATGATAAACCGTGTCGCTCAAGTCTATGAAGTCTTGTTTTTCTTTTTGTTTTTTTTAAAACTTTGATTTCTCCCTTGGATGTACAGACATTTATTTGGTTTTCTCCGGATGTAAAAAACTCTTATTTGAATAAAAAATTCTTATGTTTGAATGATTGAATTTGGATCAGTAATAAATAATACAAGTTTCGCGATCACGGTCCCGACTGGAGAGACGAGGCAATGATCGTAAGCTACGAGTCCCTTTGTCGAAGAGCGATGGAATAGACTCAAACACAATATAAAAGGACCGGAGAGCCGATGCCGGAGAATATAAAATGTCATCGGACGGAGAGCCGAGGCCGGAGAATATAAAAAGTCCTCGACCAGAGAATATAAAAGTCCTCGACCAGAGAATATAAAAGTCCTCGACCGAATAGTCGAGGCTGGAACAGGATAACGCGATCCGACGAGCTCTACGGATCGGAAGTTAAACCCGAAGAGGTCATGGATTCGGATTTCGGCTTTGGATAGATGGATCCGGTGAGGTCTTGAATTTGACAAAAGGTCCGAAACGGTCCTGAATTTGGATATCGACCCAGAAAGGTCATAGATTTTGCCATTGGTTATGGATGGATTAAAACTTGGTTGACGGGGTCGGATGGCTATGGAATTGGCTCAGGGTTTGGTCATCGGATTCAGAATCGGATATTGACTCGGAGCAGTCGTAGATTTGGATAAGAATACGGCGATGACACTTGGATAAAATGAGTTTGGTTATGAATCGAAAGGTATGGCTATGGATAACATACAAACTTCAGATATCGGGTTTGAGGCTATTCAAAACACACCTTCCAATAGCAAGACATGTTTTGGAGGGCAAATGTTAAACCGTCTTTTGGCAAGGCCGTAGATGGATAGATTTAACTAAATCGATTGCTCGGTTGTTGAGGATGGAATACGATAGGTTTGAGTCGACTGGATGGATGAATGATGCAACACGTTTGGAAGATGAATATTGGATTGGATAAAGCTGGATCGGCTATAATTTGGGTGTAGGAAATATGTATCGACATTTTTGGTTCGGTCGAGTTAAAGCCGATTGACATGGGAGATATGGTTCGACATTGGTGGGTCGGTCTAAGTGGTGTGGTTCGGCGTGGTGGTGTGGTTCGGTCTGGATGATGTGGATCGGCATGGTGTTGTGGATCGGTCTGGATGATGTGGATCGGTGTGGAAGCATGGCTCGGTCGAGGAGTGGAAAACATGCATGGTTCGGTCTGTGTGGCATGGTCCGGTCATGGTGGCATGGTTCGGTGATGAAAGTGGGTCGGCCGAGGAGGATCGGTCGGGCGAAGGAAGGAAGGCATGTCGTTCGGTCATGATGTGAAAGGTGAGGTGGGTCGGCCGGATATGGTTCGGCTTTGGAGTGGATCGACATGTTGAAGTGGCTCGGTCTTGATGGTGTGGCTCAGCATAATGGTGTGGGTCGATAGGATGGAGTGGACCGGCATGTTGGAGTGGCTTGGCATGATGGTGTGGATCGACAGGATGGTGTGGGTCCGTAGGACGGAGTGGATCGGCGTGTTGAAGTGACTCGGTCTTAATGGTGTGGGTCGGTAGGATGGAGTGGACCGACGTGTTGAAGTGGCTCAGCATGATGGTGTGGATTGACAGGATGGTGTGGGTCGGTAGGACGGAGTGGATCGGCATGTTGGAGTGGCTTGGGGTCGATCATAACGATGAAGTCAAGTTCGGCTATGGTCTTGATGAGCCCGGACTACTCAGGAAGGTCAGTAATTCGAGATTTGCCTATAAATACAACATGCGGGGCTTCAGAAAAGGGGATCTTCATTCCGTTTCCCTTCGTCTTCTACACTAAGGCTGCTCTGCTATTGTTGTTCTAAAAACTCTGGATTGTAATTGTAATTGATTCTAACATTAATAAGAAGGAAATTTCTGGAGTGGACGTAGGCCGGAGTTAGCCGAACCACTATAAATCTTCTGTTATTACTGCTTTCTTTTTAATTTTTTACTGTTCTTTATATTCATACTCTCACTAAATACTTTCTGTCCGTGCTTTGGTGCTTTCATCTGGATTTGAGTGTTAGTGATCAATTTTGGCGCTAACATATTGTATACACACTTGCATGCATGTATGTTTTTGCAGGGGTGGATCTAAGATTTTCTTCTAGCAGGGTCTTAAAAGTATTAGCAATTTTTTTCATATAGTTTTTATTGTAAAAAAGAGAGGAAATTTTATACAAAAATGCAACACCGGAACTAATTTCAACTGTTATTATAACAATTTTAAATCTACTAAAATGAGTAGATATAGATTAGAAAGAGATACAGTGGACACTAGCAAAGAACTTTCGAATTATTTTTGTGAAGATGAATGGATTTGGAAGGTAGTGTATATATAGTACGAAAAGAAGTGTAGGATGTATGATGGAATTGTAATTAATAGAAAAACCAAGGGAAGCCCAATTATTTATTTTTCAAAAATTCAGCAAGGGATTCAGCCCCTGCTGGGCCTACATTATATCCGCCCACGTGTCTGCAATCTGTATGTAAATAAACTCGGGTGTAGGTCCATACATGTGTATGCTTTACATACACATCATTTACTAAATGTACGTTCTTAACTTTTTTTCTCGCGTGATTATGCAGTCTTAACAGGTTTAGTAACTCGAAGTGGTCAAACACCATTTACAAGAACAATTACAGTGTTCATACTCATTGGTTATCCTTTTTGTCCGATCTAAGTTTGACTACCAAAAACATTTCATGTACACTTGACTTTTTATGAACCAGTACCAAACAGTTAACCAACATTGGTCACTTAGTAGTAGTTCAGTTTTTTATTTTATCCATTTTGTTAAAAGAATGTTCATATAGTTTGTAACTACTCTTGAGTAAGAGCAGACATCACCACAGAAGTATAGGTTCTACATTGTCGATACAGTTGACATACGCTTGGAAATTGAAGCATACAGTTTTGTGAACAAGATGCACTGTATACGATAATGAATATTATGTCACCTATATTCATCATTTTTTGTAGGTTTGTTGCTGTGGAAAATATCAAAGACCAACTGCTTCATAGCACCAAAGAAACTTACTGGGTTCCAGAATACGTCAAAGTGAGATTATTTTTCTTACAGGCATCTCCTCAAATAACTTCGTGCCCAATAATTCCTATTTACCGTTTAAATTATTATCTTCATCAGGATAAGAGGTTTCACAATTGGCTTGAAAATGCTAGAGACTGGGCTGTTAGTCGTAGTAGATTTTGGGGAACTCCTTTGCCTGTATGGGTTAGTGACGATGGCTTGGAAAAAGTTGTGATTGGTTCAGTTGATGAGCTAGAAAAGTTGTCTGGTGAAAAGGTAGCATGGCAAATGACAATCAAATGAAGTGTGATCCTTTCAAAGTTGGTGTAAATAGAACCCATCTTTCTTGTAGTTACCATCTTTAATTCTCGTTTGCATTTTCTTTTAGATCACCGATCTGCATCGTCACTTCATTGACCATTTAACAATTCCTTCTAGCCGTGGGCCTGAATTTGGTATGCTAAAGCGTGTTGATGATGTAAGTTCTGTTGAATATCTAAATTTTAAAAATCATGTTATACTTACGCAGCAGCCACATAATTAATACCTGGTTGCAAGGAAATATATAACAAGATGTATGTTGATGTAGGTGTTTGACTGCTGGTTTGAGAGTGGGTCAATGCCGTATGCTTATATTCACTATCCATTTGAGAACGTTGAATTGTTTGAAAAGAATTTTCCTGGAGATTTTGTTGCCGAGGGCCTTGACCAAACCCGTGGATGGTTAGTTTTCTTTTTATTAAAGTAATTTTATACATGATTTGAAAAATTCTCTCTTAAAGTTGATTGTAAAATTATGGGGAAGTTTTGATGCAAAGTAAAATAAAACAATACGGAATATCCAATGAGTGAATAATGGACATTTTTATGCATCTGTATTTGCAGACTGTAGATCAAAGGGTTAGAAAAAGATCAATAAACAAATAGGCATTTTTACTTGAATTTGCTATACCCGTTTAACCTAAATAAGACTTACGTATTCTATTTAATGAGCCACCTTTACCAAATGAAAAATTAAGCACTTGTGTGCGTTGATTCATCTTTCAGTTATATATCGTGTATTGAACCAGGTAGCGCAGTAGCAGTTCTTACACCAAATGTGCCTTAGCTACATCTCCGAATCAGCGGGTCACAATTTTGAGACCCTAGCTGAGTAGCATGTACATGGTATTATTTGGACGAATAGTACCTATTGTACTTGCCCACAACTTATCATGTTTGACAATATTTGTGGTGTTCATTGGGAATGTGAGTATGTGCAGTGATTGTGCATGGGTGAGCTTAAGGGCCATTTTAACTGCCCAAAAAATTGTATATTCAAACATATCCTGTATGCCATATTTCCACTCTTTTTTTCCTCCCATGTTAATTTTTGGTAAATTAATCAAATCAATTTTCTACTGGCATGATGCATATAGTTTCAGCGAAGCATGTCCAGAACTTTGAATAATTATATAATCGTGCATGCACATGCTTTGTTTGTTTTTCAGTTTCTAAGATAGATACTTGTTACAGCGTTCTAATGCATTTTTGCAGGTTTTATACACTTATGGTGTTATCTACTGCATTATTCCAAAAACCTGCATTTAAGAATCTCATCTGTAATGGTCTTGTCCTGGCTGAAGATGGGAAGAAAATGAGTAAAAAACTGAAGAATTACCCTTCACCAATGGAAGTCATAAGTGAATATGGTGCTGTAAGCTACTGTTTTTATATATTCAATACTTCTCTTTTAGTAGCAAATTTCAGTTTCGTATTTTTTGCCATGCGCTACATGCATTTAAACAGCTATTAGTACTTTAAGTTGTTTACACAAAAGAATAGTTTGTTCTACACTCTTTGGTTTAGCTGTATGAAACTCTATTTTTCCACCCATAATTGTTGCGTATTTAGTAACTTTTGTTTCATAGATGCTGAATAATAACTAATAAAAACCATGACAAGAAAAAAACACAATAATAAAAGATGCATCACATTCTTGATTTACGTGTTTCTTCTGGTCATGGAGTACACTATTAAGAACTTTTTCACTCCAAGATCTCTACACAACTTGATTAAAGAAAAAGAAAACACAACTTAGCGGACTCCATTTCTTCTTTTGTACTTGGTTTCTGTAGTACATCTATCTTTAGCAGTTTCTTAATTTGTTGATGTGCCGATTGTACTTGGTAATATATGATTTATACAACTCCATAGTTTTCTTGGTATAAATGTTTTATCTAACTCCATAACTATCTTCTACAGGATGCACTTCGACTATATTTAATCAATTCGCCTGTTGTGCGTGCAGAACCATTGCGGTTTAAAAGAGATGGTGTATACGGTGTTGTGAGTGTTTTGACTCTTTTCCCATTCTTGTTGCTTTCCTCAAAGATTAATGCTTCTCACTTCTCTTGTTTTTGATGCATTATTTCTTCTATATTACTTTATTCTATGTGTTGCTAAAAATAATATGAACATGGACCTTACTTGAATTCATTCAGGTTAAAGACGTGTTCCTTCCATGGTATAATGCATACAGATTTCTAGTTCAAAATACAAAGAGACTCGAAATTGAGGGTTCCACACCTTTTCTACCTATCGATCGTGCTACTCTCGGACTTTCCTCAAATGTACTTGATCAATGGATTAATTCTGCAACCGAAAGTCTTGTTCAATTTGTCCGCCAAGAGATGGAGGCATACCGACTTTACACGGTACTTTCCAGTTCAACTAACAATATGTGCACTGTGCACATTAGTTTATCTCATGCTAGTAATTTTCCTTCTTTAGGTGGTACCGTATCTTTTGAAATTCGTCGACAACCTTACAAATATTTATGTGAGGTTTAACCGCAAGAGGTTGAAGGGACGTACAGGTGAAGAGGACTGCAGGACATCTCTTTCTACACTTTACCATGTAAGACCTTTAATCAATTCCCGGTCATATGTACTAACTAATAACTTTATTAGGTACTAATCTGAGTAGTATCAGTTCAGCTACAATCTTCCGTTGTATGCTTTAATATGTGTAAAATCATTGTATTAAAATATAAAATAAACTTGGCTCTAGTAATCCTCAATTTTCTCTATTTCTTTTTTGAGCAGTAACAGTAATACTTCTGTTCAAAATCTTATGATAAGTCTCCCTTTCAGATCATTTTAACTGAATATTACAGGGCTTTTAAGTTATTTTTTGTTTGAATATAGTACCTTCTTTGTTGAGTTGTGTAGGTTGGAGGCATTCGCATGGATATGATACAAATGGGTGTTTGAGCGTTATTCTATATATTTCACTTAGGTTATTGTATGCAGGTGCTGTTGACAACCTGCGTCGCAATGGCTCCATTCACACCATTTTTCACCGAGTCGCTTTATCAAAACCTGCGAAAGGTTTCTCATAGTTTAGAAGAAAGCATTCACTACTGCAGTTTCCCTTCTACTAGCGGAGTGGTACGTACAAAATACTCGTACATGTTGATTTTTGCTTGGTCGGTTGATGGTTTTCTTTTAAACCATTGTGTTGTACTTTTGAAATGAATATGATCGTATTTTCAGCGGGAGGAAAGAATTGAACAAAGCGTTACAAGGATGATGACAGTCATTGATCTTGCTCGCAATATTCGAGAGCGGCATAACAAACCACTCAAAACACCACTTAAGTATGAATCTTTAATATTTCTTATTCGGTCACATTTCTACATAAATCTGCTCCTTACTCTCTTGTGATACCAGGGAAATGGTAGTTGTTCACCCTGATGCAGAATTTCTTGAAGACATTGCTGAAAAATTGAACGAGGTACGAATCCGGCAAAATTTTGTTTATTTGTGTATGATAGCTATATAAACATGCCGCATTCGGTTAATTCAACATTTATAAATGGAAAATAAAAATAAAACAGTAAACTTATCATTTCATGGTCTCCTCAACACCTTTTATTTCAGACGAATACACAGTTGCTTACCATCAGTCTTCAAAACTAGCATATTAGAACTATAATAACATTATCAAAGGAGTATTCCTGATCAAAATATTATGATAAGGCTTATGGATTCATTTTTCTCTATCCAAGTTTGCTTGACTATTTTTACACACACTTCCATAACGAGAATTTATAGGTGCCAATAGCCTAATTTGATCAGTATACTAAATGTAGTGCCAATGGCTGATAGAAGTGTTTATATATCTCTGTCTGCTATATGCTTTGGTTTAATTCGCTTTTGCGTTCTAAGTGGTTTACCCGATCTTTAATGCATGTAGTATGTTATGGAGGAGCTTAATGTGAAATCAGTGATTCCTTGCAATGATCCATTGAAATATGCATCTTTACGTGCTGAACCTGATTTTAGGTACGTTTACAATGTATTGGTCAAAGATTATATCAATTCTCTTTGATTCATATTTTTTTCTTTCTGTTCAGTGTACTTGGTAAAAGATTGGGAAAATCTATGGGTGTAGTTGCTAAAGGGGTGAAGGCTATGTCACAATCTGATATATTAGCTTTTGAGAAGTCGGGAGAAATAATTTTTGCAGGACACTCCTTAAAGTTGACTGATATTAAGGTTTGGGCTTAGTATAAAAAAATCTTAAACTTGGCTTTTTTTTAACTTTAATTTTCTGTTTGCGGTGACTTTATTTAGCAAATCTATATTATTGTCTGTATTCTCATAAAGTTCCTTGTTATTCTTTACATAAAATATATTGCCAACTATTTTGCTAAGTTATCTGTTGTGGCTAATAAAGTGTATGTAACTGCACTTTTCTTCTATTCTTTCTTGGAATATTTTCACGTCGTCCATTGTTTAAGTTGATATCAATTTAACATCGGTTTGCTTTAAATTCATATATTTTGGCAACGCTCATTCGAACTTTGCCTCCACATATCTTATGTTGATCACAGCGTTAATTTTCCTTTTCACGTTCAATCACTGAACCAACATTATGTTGCATAAACTTACCAATATTTATGTTGATCCGAGCATCCACGTCATTTATATATGTTTGATCATTTTACTTTCAGATTGTGCGAAATTTTAAGCGGCCTGATAACGTGACTGAAAACGAAATTGATGCTGCAGGGGATGGTATGTTCTTACTTTTACGCCTTGGAGAAAAATTGATCATTTGATTATTTTTAGCTCAAAGTTGATATATTGTAGGTGATGTTTTGGTTATACTGGATTTGCGGGCTGATGAATCTCTATTTGAATCTGGAATTGCTCGTGAGGTAATCTTTTATGTTGTTTATGCAACTACATGCAGTTGGTGTAATATGATATATTTAGTGAATTTTGTTCTGTCATTCAATTTGGATCTTTGGAAGAAACCATATTTTTTGCACTTCATTGCCTAGTTCCACAACAAGGTGTAAAATTGGGCATTTACTTGAACATGTTTAAAACCAAACTATTTGAATATTTAGCTTTTAGAAAGATGTAAATTTGATGTCTTGTGGTTCTCCAGCATATGAATTTTAACATGAAAATTTGTAAAAATCATCCTAAAACGATGGCGAACTATTTGGATTCATCATCCATTGCAAGATTGCAAAGTACATTACTGAAGTTGAAATTTTCATACAGTTTTGTAATTTTTTGGCGACAGACTACGAAGTTCATTTTTACTCGGTCTTTTAATTCAAAGGAAGTGTTTTAGCGAATGAAAAAAAGGTATTTTTTTGGACACCTTTACTACTCATGCAAGCAAATCCTTGCTACCAGTTCCATTTAATGTAATAAGCTTTTGCTTGTTACATATTTTGGGTCCTAATGGTCTGAGGTTGCAGTGAGGCTGGAAACAAAATTTTCTTTTAAAGCTTCAAATTTTGAAATAATAATTTGAGTGGGATCAAAGTTACGAGGTTCAGGCTGGAAACCTCGGAGTTCGACCATCCTAGTTTGGCTCAGGAAAGGACCGAGCTGAAAATGGATCAGAAATCCGGTTCCGGTTACCGAATAGCCTTTTCCCTTGTAAAATTACATACCAAAATCACGAAAGCAGAAAAAATCTTTAATAACAAAAGACATCACAGAGGAGATAGCAACAAAAAAAAGCTTTTTTCTTATGATAACGATACATTTGGAACCTCTTAGTTGAATGCTTCTCAATTTAAACCAATCGTTGAGTTGGATTTTCAATGCTCTTTGTTTTCTATCTTGCATAGTTTTCAGCTGCGCAGCATAAACATAGTTTTTCTTACACTATCTTTAGCTGTGGGATAAGACAGGTATGTTCGGTTTTTGGTCGGTTTGGTTCAGTTTTCAGTATTTTTTTGTTCTAGTTCGGTGTATAGCATTTTTTGCCAAAAAACTTATTGAACCAGCCAAACGCCAACCTCTAAATAAATTAGATAGTGGAAGTATGCTGGATTCGAAATGAATTGGTCAGTTGTGTAAGCAAACCATTAACCTAATGAATGAATGGACTGTAGAATGTTGGGTTTTCAAATAACCAAATGAATAAGCTGGGAAGTGTTTGGGCTTCATATAACCAAATGAGTGAATCAGCTGACGTTTAAAGAAATCAGAGCACATTGAAACATTATGCTTTGACAATTATATTACAGTAATTAATACATGTCAAAATGATGCAAATATTTAGCATTAATTCTGTGCTTTATTAACTTTATTATTAAAACCTCAAACTGATGCATATATCGAAATCGCTAAAATCAGCCATTGTACAAAATTTTGAAGGCAAATTCTATTTCAAGTCAGCTTTTTGCTGAGTTCACCCCTACTTTTATAGAAAATAAATGGACAATATTGTCCCTCCTTTCCCTTTCTTCTCTATTCAGTACGTTACCAAATCAATTAACTACGGTAAATCAAAAACATCAAATCTCAAACAATTTGTCTTGAAAATCAAAACAAAAACAAAAGCTAGGGTGGTTGAAAGCAGTGGTCAGGGTATTAGAATAAGTTGTGTAGAGGGATCGAGCGATAATAGAAACACCCTGCGGTTCTAGTGAGGGAAAGGCAGAAGCACTTGTGAAGGGTGACTACGTGAAACGTAGGTTTCGAGTCCCGTCGTGCCACTGTTCTTTCCTGCTCATATCCTTCAACTGAAACTACTGTTTCTATTCGCTCTTACACCAAAACGGAAAAAATGCAGTTGATCAAATTATCGAGACATAGGATTTTTAGAAGCAATCGATTCAAACATTGAAGAGAAATAAACAAAATTATATTTTATTTATCAACTTGGAGTTGTGTTTGCTTTGTATAATGGATGTGTTTGGAAGATGGGTGGAACAGAACCTTAGAGGTCATGTTTGGATATTTTTTAATTTTTAAGTGGTGTAATGGTTTTTTCATTATCCACGTATGAACTCGTCAAAAAGCTAGGCTATGATAAAATTTGTCAATTTTGAAAGAACCAAAACTAGTACCCAAACCAAGTTCTCGACCATTAGTTAAGATAAATATGTCCTTGCAATTATACCATACTTGCAATAAATGCTACATAACTCACAGCAACAAAATATTATTCTCTCTGTTAAATATGCTAGCATATCCATTTAACGTAAAAAACCTTTGCACGTGTCAACTCAACCCTTCAATACCAATAACTTCATTTTAGCTGTCCATGACCATTGCACAGTGAAAAGTGAACTGATATGGTAGTGGTTTCCAGCATCATTTTGTAGAAATCGTTACCATACCATTTTTATCGATAAGCTGAAACTGTATACTGATTGTCGATATATTGAAAGCTAGTATATTGATAAATTAATAATCGTTACACTGGCAATGGAATTACCTTTTGTTTTAAAAATCAGAAGCTCGATATATTTATGCACTGCAGGTATCTCATCATATATTTTATCGCGATACTTAATAAAATACATCAGTGATAATGAAAAGAAATGCAATCAACAGATCATTTGCTTGCTTCTAAATGCATGCAATGCAACTACTTATACGAATATCCATGTATTGTAAATGGACTGATAAATTACCGTTACCGTCAGTGTTGAAATGCACACACACACCGATTGTGTTGGTATACCGACTTAGCTCAAAAATAGCAACTAATTGACTATTAATGATATGGTAATGGGAAAGTTATCGTTACCATAACAGTCACATTGACAAGCTTTGTTGACTATTGCTCATAAGGTTTTGGACTTGTATCCACCGACATTGATTACCATTAAAAAAAAAACATCACTTCAGTTTCGTCGTTAAAAGCTGTTCCATTTTTAATGTTCTTGGAAAATACTGCTTTATTGCTTTATACAGTTCAATAGGAACATTCTACAATTCTCGATAGATCCAGCCAATACATATCATCTTATAGCATGTTTGACAATTCTTTGTAGGTAGCTAAAACTGCTTAAAAGCACTTATTTCAATTTCAAAGCTTAGAAAAACGACTTGATAGTAGAAATGCGAGAAGCAACGAACATTGCTTATGGATTAACTCACGATTTATGATGCTTTTAAAATTACGTAAAGTCAAGTTGCATCCAGACGCTTCTATTTACAAGTTGCTATTTAAACTGCACATGTTCTTGTTTAAACCGCTTAGAAGTTACCATTCAAAATTCCTTTGAAAGAGTTTCGATGTAAGTCGTTGCCAAATGGACTCTTAACCAACAGTTGCTCATTATACTTAAAAAATTGTGTGATCATATAAAAATTGCTGTAAATATTCAATTTGCTTGTAAACACGTACTAATAAACTTCCTATTATAGGTCGTTAACAGGATCCAGAAATTACGCAAGAAAGCTGGCCTTGACCCTACTGATATTGTAGAGGTTTATTATAAACCTTTGGATAAGGACAGTAACAACATGGAGCGTGTTGTAAAATCACAGGTTTTTTTCTCTACTATCAATTAAGAGAATTCAGTAGAATATGATTTCATCATGTGTTTTTGAAATTTTGAAAATACCATACATCCATCAACGGAATCTCACCATCGGTTTGCAACCGACGCCACCAACAAAACTATTTGAAATAAAAGCTATGTGACTGACCAACAAAGCTTTTGCGTTTATAGCACACATTTGTCCATTAATTTTTTCTGTTAAATAAAAAGTAAATATATATAGCTATTAGATGCACGTACCTGCGATTTATACTCATTAATTTTAACCGCATATTTTACTAGTTTCTTGTTGCTTTATTTTTACTATATGACAGGATAAATATATTAAAGAAGTGCTAGGAACTCCTCTAATTCATCAAAATATGGCACCTGAACATGCTGTAAGTACATATTCTTATACAAGATTAGTCAACTTTCCTCGTTTATATATGTGGCTTCCTTCAGGGCATAGCTTATATTTCTTGCTCTGTTACTTGAAACATCCGTTATTTGCTTGATGGAAAATGGTCGCATATCTTTGTATTTATCTTCCTTGTTTAATTGCTAAACTCCCATTAGGTTCTAAAATGGTCTAATGTACTTCGTTCAAGTATACAATGAAATTTAGTTTTAACGAAATTCAAATTGTACTAGGATGCGCCCTTCCTTTTCCTTTCCAGGGTAACAATAAGAGGATAATTTCCAGGATCAAAATAATTTGAATTCCGTGACTCCTTTCTGTTCATACATTAGTATCTTATTTGTGTATTTTTATTTTAAAAAATTAGTCTTTAATGCGCAGTTTTGTTAAGTATATTTTATGTTCATTAATCATCTCACTGTCCTTAATTTAGTGATTAGGTGTTTTGATGTCATTTAATATTTTGTTTCTACTTTTTTGCCACTTCGCCATGACATTCCTTAATTAGGCTGCATAACCACAAACCAATCTTTGGTACATATTTATTTGGATCTTTGCGTAAAGTCTGCACATCTCCTTTTTAACTTGGATGCATGAGAATGATCGAAACCGGCTGTTGAGTCTAGTAAAGAAAGTGATGACATCATAATCTTGTTGTATGCTACGAGCATGCATAATTTGCATTGTGCAAGATCAAAATAATATTATTTAATTATATTATTTTGATGTATTAAAAGAGTTTGGTCAATGGAAGTTTACTGTGAAATTTCATGTATGAACGTGTAGCATTTTGATTTGTAGTGGCACGTTAATTTGTTTCCTGCCTAAAGGAAAAATGTCTGTACATCTCTAATCTTCTAAACCTAGTCAACATTGATCCATCGTCATCATGTTAGTGAAACATGACAATTTAGTCTGCTTTGTAGGCAAGAAATAAGTTAGTGGTTTAATAGTCAAATTTTGATATATGTGCAAAAGAATTAGTCCATTTACTTGCATGAAACATGGCAATATTTTCTAGTTTGTAGGGCAAGAAATATGTTTTATGTTTGTTTAAATTTACGCATTTGTTTCTCTTAAGGGATATCAACAAAGCAATTTCAGTTTAATAATTTCTCTTTATAAGTTTCCAACACATCGTCTATCCCTCCCAGTGCACAAGGTCCCCGTTTGATTAGGGGAGTTATGGATAAAGTGTGCAGTTTTAACTCCTTTACAGAAGAGATCATTCTCTAAACTTTAGCATTAAACATGCGCTCATAATTCAAGGATGCATCAAATAAAGCTCACAGCGGGCTTGAATGTTTAAGCAAACTGTGTTGCATATGATGTCTTTTACTATCTATCCATATATCCATAAAGATAGACGTCCAACTAATTAACATAGATCAAAAGGTCAAGTACTGAAGCATATCATAGATCTAACAATCACTGAAAATTTCTAAGAATTCCTGCTTATATCTATTTAGCTGATGCTCAAATATAACTTGCAGATTGTATTCTGCTTATATCTTATTCTTCGATTAAGACTTCCAGTTATTACTCAGAATGGGTATCAATTTTACTGTTCTATAACTTGCAGGTTGTATTCTGCCATGAAGAATATCATGGCGTTTCAGGACTTTCATTCTCAATCAGCATTGCAAGGTCTTCCCTGGTGTTTGTATCAGATGCAATTCTTGAGTTATATTCTGGTCTGCTTTCTACAAGTCTAATGTTTATAATGAAATATAATATACTGTCTTATACTTAAAGTTGTACCGACAATATCATTGTTATTTAATATAGGAAACAAGAAACATGCTGAAGGTTTGAAGACATATTTGCTCTCTAGAGATCTTTCCAATTTGAAATCGGAGCTTCAAGCTGGAAATGGCAAGGTAAGTGGTGCTTTTCTATTTTCCATTCACATTTATTACACTTTGGACATATGTTTCTTATAATATATATTTGATTATTATCATTTTTCATATGGTGATTTTGCAGTTGAAGGTTAATTGCATCAAAGATCAGCCTGAAGCAGATATTGTTGTTGGAAAGCACTTTTTCTTGAGTGTAGTAGATTACCTATCGAACAGAGCATGATGATTACGTCCATATTCTTATTTAAGTTGAGAAATTGAGAAAAGAATTACTCAGCCGCACAGTGCAGTTTTTTGGTGGATTGCTTCCAATTGATGATTCTGATTTTGAATTAAGTTGAATGAAAATATAACATGAGATTTACATTGTTACTTGGACGTACTCAGGGTCTTTTTGTACATTAATTGATATTTTACTTTTTGCATCTCTCAGTGGAAATATGGGACCGATCAAAACCGTCTGCATTTGTCGCTCACCATCACGCTGACGCTTGATCCTTTATTATTATTATTATTATATTAGGGGCACTTAAAAATTTCTTTTGATATTTTCTTCACGTTTCATTCAATATTTTATTGTAAAAGTTTTATGAGTTATCATGTTTGCAATCGTTTAGAAGAATTTTGTTTCTCCACTGTATTACATTTCCGTTTATAGTTATATTTCACATGTTGTGATCTCCTACTATTTTATGTCCAAACTGATATGCTCAGATTAGTTAATTAAATACTTAAACTATGTAAATAAATCCAGCTAGCTAATTGCTTTAGCGTGTGACTAAGGGCACCGTGCTTTGGGCTACTGTGGTGATTTTTGGTTGGTGGTTGACCACGGACCGACTCTTTTTTAGGGTCAGTCGGCAGACAATCACCGACCAAACAGGGTTTGGTCGGCGGACAACCTCAGATTAAAAAACACGGCGGTAGTCTAAAGCACAAACTGCGGTGCCTTTAGCTCTAATTGTATATCGTGAAATTTAAGGTTCTCCTTTGTCATATCAAAAATAGGAAAACAAAAACATGTAGATAAGGACAAGGAAGAGGCTGAAAAAAATTTTAGTCTCAGAGACAACAAGTTTGCTTTTTAGTCTGAATGACACTTTTTAGTGTAAACTGAAAGTGATAGTTACAACTACCATTCTGTGAATTACACTAAAAAGTGTTCTTCAGCCAAAAAAACTTTTTTTTTCTGGAAACTAAATTTTTCTTTAATCTTTTCCTTAGCTTAAAAACCTTTAGATGGTGAATTTATTATTGATAGAGGTTTTCAATTGGTATAAAAATAAGTATAAAAGTTGGAGCGATAAAGAAGATTTTCACTTGTATAAAAATTAGTATAAAGTTGGACTAACAAACGTGTTAGTCCGACTACCATTTCATTTAACAAATCACAAGGCCTTAAAGACATCGAAAGATGGTGTTAAAGAATAAACTAATGGAGAGCTGAACCTTGAATATGTATTCCCCAATCAGATTAGTAACAAAAAGTTTGCAGTCATCAAAGAAAGTGTATGCCAAAGAACCGAGACATGTTGGAACAACATATGTCGTCCGTCGGAGCAAAAACTTACTTTATGTATTTTAAAGCGTACAATTTATGATATTGGAAACCGTTGATTAGAAATCTAGCAAACATTGAAATTATGGTTAAAAGATGATATTATCAGATGTTACTTGTTGATATCTTTGATTAAAATATAAAACGAGGAAACAAGTTGCTTGAAAAGTAAAGAGACAAGATTTAGAACGGTTTGATCTAACGGATTTAAATCCACTATGAGGAATTTCTCATTACTTTGTTTCTCTTACAATAACTTAAATTATAAGAGATAATAACTAATGTAATGTGCTTTAGAGATTAAGTTTTTCAGTTCTAGTAAGAATGTATGTCTTAGTTTACTTATAGCTGCTGTAATTAGTGATTGGATGGTTGAGATCCCATTACTAAGGCTCAAAAATCACTCTAAGCCATTAATAGGCGTACATGGTGAATGCGCATGCCAACTATGACGTCAGATGGCCTGTGTGGTATAGATGACGACAATTGGTGGGCCTTATCATGAGCATGCTTGGAGTAGAGGCAAGCGGTGTGGAATCAGGGAGTGACTGTAGTGGTGACGCTTTGATAGCAGCAAAGAATATGAAGTGGTTACTGCGCAGTGTCGATGGACAACATTTGTTTATGTTAAACTTTTCAGCGGAACAGTGTATTAAAGGCTTTTTTGGGTACCGGGGTGTAGCCATGGCTAAATGCCACCAAAGGAGCCGGTTCACATGGGTGGATGAGGTTGGAAGCAGGCGAGGGACCCGTCTGACGATTGATTGAATGGACAGACCGATCAATTGTAGAGGAGCACTTCAATGGCCGACTCGCTCTTGTGTCACCATTGCCACCGATGAGTGCGGAGGAGATGTTTTGTCTGATCCCTGCATCGATGAAGATGAGATGTTCCTTGAGGTGAGCCATATTGGCCTGGGTTAGCCATGGAGCAACGCCAAGCGGGCAAGGCAGGTACTGGGTAGGCGTAACACATGGGCAAACCATTGTCGTCTGAGCCAGAGCTGATCAAAGTGCTGGTTCATGGGGATATGCGAGTCAAGGCGAATATAGCTGTGATTATGCAGGCCAACTAGACAACGCAGACCAGCCCAATTCATACTTATGAGAAATTTGAGCAACATTCTGTTCTCAATGTCCGGCCATGTATGGATGCGGGCTTGCCATTCACGTATTCAATGCCGCATTAAATCCTATTACACATGTCACTATGCCATTTACAGTAGGCGGTTTGCTTTCCCAAATGCCACAGAGATAATGCGCTTTTTTAATGTGGTAATGTCATAGTTGCATTGATGATACCTACACGGTTCAGGTCATCTAACAGTTGTCATCCAATTCCGCTGCTTATATAAACCTCTCTTTCTCATCTTTTCATTCTTTACTAAAAGCTCAAACATTTACACCATTAAAGAGAGAAAAATCCAATCTTCCTTCATCTCGTCCAACCTACAGCCACTTTCATCTTAAGTTAATAAGTGCTTTTTTTATCAATTAATTTTTTTTACTACGCTTTTGTAGAATATCAGATTGTGTTTGGGTGTCAAATAATTTCACGCTTTCACGCTCTTTTGAACCATTGTTTTTCTTTTTCTTTTTTGTTTTCACTTAAGGTCACAGTGTTGTTAATCTGAATGTAGTCACCGATGAACTTTAATCATACACGACATTCAACAATCACCGTTGCATGACCAATGATGATCGTTTAATGTTAGGAACCCAGACAGCTCATGCCAAACCTTAGAGTTCGTTGATATTACTAAACCGCCCCTATCCTGATTAGAATAGGAAAATGACACGCCGAGTCTGACCTATGAATATGGACAAGCGACGGGCTAGTTAAAGGTGGGTTATACGACCAGTCTTGAGTCTTAATTTAGGGTTTAGTCAACCTTGTTCTATAGGAACGCGCCACATGCATTATTTGGTGGAAGGAAACTTGTCTTCGGACCTGGTTGATGTTTACGTGGGTTGGGGTGGTTTAGTAGTCTAGGTTGTTTGGCTGTTGATTGTAGATGGCCGAGGTTGCTTCTATAGGCAGACATGCTCTCCTTTCAAGTGCTTCAAAAGTTCGAGAGGATGTGTTGATTTAAACTGTTCTTTGGCCTTCTATAGCTATGGGACGTCAACCCCCACTATCCCATAGCCAAAGACTGAGCTAACTGGCCTCTTACGGGCTATTTCACGTGGTCGTGAGTTTACATAAAGAGCGGGTAAAACTCCACATACACCCATTTTTCAATAGGTTCCTAAACGCACATCGAATGGCAGAGGGCAGCTCACCTAGAACAGTTACAACCTATTGGCGGGGCTTCACATCGTTTTCCACGACCTAAACATTCCGGATCCGGACCCAATCTTGATTATGTTAATCTTCAAGTTGTGCAAGCAGACTAAAACCTAACCAGGAAACTATTTCTACCTTCAGGGGATCGACAAGTACTGCTCTTTTTTGATCAGTAAGGTATCAGGATACCAGGAGCACTATTTCTGTATGTCGGCCACCATCAATCCAAACCTTACAACGCGGGTCTTCCACGTGCGTGGTATGTGTTCCACTTATTAAATATTCCTTGGAACCTTTTCTAATAATTCGTAACCATTTCTCTTTTTCTTACTGCAGCAAACCCTACAGGGACTGGCATAGATGCCCATATGTATGAGGATAAAATCCACTAGATAAAGGATACCGATGCTAAAACCAAGGAACTTGACGATGATTTTGACAACTAAGAACATCCATCAAATTGGGTAGCTTCAACCATGACAGACAATGAGAGGTGGTAAAGTTGTTGCCTAGTTTCCAATCGTACGACCAGCTAGGCCTGCCAGGGTCATGATCAGGGAACAACAGATGGCGACACCCTTGGTGGACATAGAGGACGATGAGAAAGTTACCATGTCCCACGTTGGACCCCGGTCTCAATGGTGAGTGCGAGACTTATGATTCGACACTCGTAGAAGGTTTCCTGGTCCCCGATAGAGATTCCGTTGTTGACTAGTCTTCCAATTATTCTAGCATACCAGAGATGTTGGAGGCGGAGAGGATGAGCGATTGGTTGCAGAAGCTAGATACGCGAACAATTGAGGGCTCCTCCTTCGAGACCCCTCCCACCTATGGGTCTCCAACCCTAATAACTCACACCGCTCCCAACACATAAAACCTCGAAGTGGCACAATCTGGCATTAACAACATGGAGTCTCCTTGCCGCCTTTAGTCAAGAAGCTGTAGAAAGACCAATCCGGTGAGGGTAGCCAAGTTTTTCATTACTTTGTTTCACTTTCCCTGACATTTTTTCAAACTCTTTGCCTTGTTTATGTAAGTTCTAGTGGTCCACTTAAAATTTGTCATGACTCTCGATTCATCCACAAGGAGGAGCACTACACACATACCCCTACCTTATAGCCAAGTATGAGCACCAACACCTAATGACAGTCGTCGATGACTAGTGCCCCACCATGAACGATGATCAGTTCTCAACCGGCCTACTCAGAGGAGATTACCCCTCGTGGCCATGTTATTCTGGGCTTGACGCTTTCTTTTCATCCTTTGATCCGATCTTAGCCAGCAATTCCTCCCGACATTGCAGTTGGGCCTGATTTGGTCGGGTTTAAGCGAATGATGGTTGACGTGGAGTTGGAGAGCTCTGAAGGGAGGCCATCCTTCCACTTTCCATGCAAATTCAAGCTTATTGGGTGGTTGTCGAGGTTCGATGAGTTTGTGGCGATAGGGTTTACCGGTATTTTGGTGGTGGAGCGCTTGCGTTAGACAGGCTTGTTAGGGCTTCCCCAGGTCCTGGTGGGGACAGCTTTAGAGGTCTCAGCATAGTTCATCCGATCTAAGTCCAGGTGGATCAGCCACTCCATTGAATCGGTGTTAGACGCCGAAATGAGGGAGGCTTTTTTGGTAAGATTCTAAACTTAGCAGTTTTTATTTTCTTTCCTTCATATATTAGTTGATCATTCCTTTTTTATAGGCCAAGTCTAGTGCTTTTCGCGTCCATAACGTATTTCTACATAAGAAGTAGGCCATAGATGAGGCCAAAGTCTGCTGCTTGGTGGAAGAGAAACTGAATGCCCTTCTAAAAGAAGGCCGCTAAGGCCAAGGAAACCATGGATATTATAGCCTTGGAGAGGGCTAGGGAAGTGACCAGGCAGGAGGGTCTTGAGATGGAGAATGCTTAGTTGAGGGAAGACCTAGATGAAAGCCGCAAGGAGGTGGATGATATGAGGAACATGCTGATGTAGCATTTACAGTGTGCCAAGCAGCAAGAGATGATAAGGGCCGATTGATGAGGAGTGGAATGTGAGGCTAACAAAAATGTTGAAGTTAATCTTTATAGCCAACTACTACCTCCCATTGGCAGTCAACTTCCTCACCTCGGACGGACGAATATGAAGAGATGTGGCAGGAATTGGCATAGGATATGGTGGTTGACGGGAGGACTCCTTTGCTTATCCTGACCCTTGGGTAGATTTCTATTTTGATTGCTGGTCCCAGTGAATCGGCCACCGACGATGCTTCGATCGATAAATAGTTGATTTTTGACGATGAATGCTAAATTAATGGGAAACTCCTGCCCCTATGAGTTTCGAGGCAGTAGTTAGTCTTTTTGTGCTTGTACTTCCCTTTTTTGTTTATCCATGACCCGTTGATGTAATGGAACTTCTTTTGTGGAATACCATAGAGTAATTTTCTTTTCCTTGCAATGAGGTCTATTTTAGATTTGTTTGTTTGTATAGTATCTTGTTGTTTTCCTACACCTTTCTGCTAGTATTGTGCTTGTATATATTTGTATATCTATCCTCTATGCTTACTTTTTATCTGTCCTTGTGTTGGGCGACTCAAGCGTCCCCGGAATTGCTAAGTAAACACTTGGACTTATCATTTTTGTATAACTAGGTAAGTAGACATAAAGAGAACAAAGAGCAACCAATCTAACAAAACTCATCTTTTAATGAGGTAGCCTACCCACAACACTGCATAACAGGAGTGAGTTGATGATAGGGTGTCCTTAGGTGGTTGCCTGTTATTCAATTGGGCCCGCCTCTTATTGTGCTTGTGGGCCATCGAGGGCCCAACTTTGCTTGATTGGGTCACTTTCAATGTTTAAGTCAGCCAACACTACGAATGCGAGATTTAAGGCCATGAAATGGGTAACCACGTCGCCATTACAATAATGCCTCACCTAACTATAGGGATGGGCTGATAGTGTTAAGGGTATGCCCTAGAGCAATTAAGTAATTTGTTACATATATCTAACTCGTTGACCAATCTTGTTCGAAATAAATGTGTTTTCTTTCTATTATTGACACAGCGGATTAATCAAAATAAACTTCAATCGGTGAAAGTAGCAATCGGTGGATTGATGAATACCAAAATGCCCAAATTCGTTGATCCGAAGATACCGAATTCTAGCTATCTCAAACACGTTGATAGTGCACTATACCGTGTTCAAAGATCTACGATTCTTCGTACGTTGATCTAGCGCACTAGATACCGTGAATCGGCTTCTACGATCGTTGAATCGAGCGCACTCGATTAACCGAAAGAGGAGATAGGAGATTACACTCAACTACCAATTTTAGAAGAAAGCACACAGCAATCAACAAGAAATTTTATTCAAAAATCAACCTCCAAAAAGTTACAACACACTCGCTATTTATAGCCCTTTTACAACCGGCTCCATAAGTCGTTGCCGACTCATGACTTACGACTCATCATAAGTCGTTAGCGACTCAACGGTACATACTACCCACGACTCATAAGTTGGCAGCGACTCAATCATCATGCGACTCAGTATATGTCAACAACGACCTAACACAAACATGTACAGACGACTCAAGAGACATACAAACACACTACAACATCACACAACACAGACGACTCAACAAGATACGACTCAACAAAACAACACAGGTTACACGACTCACGACATAGTATAAACAAGACTGACTCGCGACCTACGACTCAGCTTAAATCGGCATCGACTTAAAGAAGGCCTTCAGAAAACTCCATACGACTTAACTCCGAACGACTCATCTCTGAGCGACTCATCCCTGAACGACTCATCTCCAGGTGACTTAACTCCGTTCCTTCATTATGTCGTATAACCATAGGTCGTAGCTCGTTCCTGTTAGGTCGCGGAAACGACTTATCGTAATATGGCACTACCTCGTTGTCTCGTAAGTTGATGAGTTGGGCTTCCTTTAGGTCGTAACCCGTAGACTCGTTAGGTCGTAAACTTAATGCCACTTCCCTCTCTGGTTCCTTGTTATGTCGTGAACGACTTATGGATGAGTCGTTGTGTCGTGTACGACTCATCACACTCGAACACCCCAAACTCCTGTTAAGTCATAACTCCTTCTCTTCATTCTTGTTAAGCCGTAGACGACTCAAAACTTCCTCATTAACTCACAGCTTTCCCTTAGGTCGTAGACGACTCATGCCACTAACTTGCAATTCGTTGACCCAGGTCTGAGCTGCATCATCCTCCCCTGGTTGAGAAAAATTCGTCCTCGAATTTGTAAATTCTTCCCCATCAGATTGTCCATCTCCATAATATGGCACAAGATGCTTAACATTGAATACGTCAGAAGTGTATACATCCTCCGGTAACTTCAACTTATAAGCATTCTCATTGACCCGTTTCACAACTTCTACTGGACCAAATTTTCTGGCTTTCAACTTGTTATAAGCGCCTACTGGAAAACGATCCTTTGTTAACACTGCATACACCAAATCACCCTCATTAAATTCAACATTTCGTCGCTTCAAATCTGCAAATTTCTTATATTTCTCATTTGACATTTCCAATCGTTCCTGAACGATTCTATGACATTCCGTCAAACTTTCAACAAAGTCAGCAGCCCGTTTAACCGTCCCCTTCGGTTGTGGTACTACTGCTAAATCCAATGGTCCCTTGGGTAAATTTGAATATACAATCTGAAATGGGCTGAATCCCGTACTACGATTCACTGCATGATTATGAGAAAACTCTGCTTGGCATAACTTCATGTCCCAACTTTTCAGATTATCCTTCACAAGACATCGTAACAAATTTCCCAACGATCTGTTGACAACTTCTGTCTGTCCATCTGTTTGCGGATGATAAGCACTACTAAATTTCAGCTTTGTTCCCACCATCTTCCACAAACTTAACCAAAAATGGCTTAAAAATCTGGTATCCCTGTCCGAAACAATAGACTCTGGCAACCCATGTAAACGATAGATTTCTTTAAAGAACAGCTGAGCAACATGAACAACATCCGCCGTCTTCTTACAAGCAATAAAATGTGCCATTTTCGAAAATCTATCCACCACATCAAATATAGAATCATTTCCCCTTTGAGTTCTCGGCAAACCCAAAATGAAATCCATGCTGATATCAACCCACGGTTTAGATGGTACAGGTAACGGCATATATAATCCTGCATTTGTCGCTGTTCCTTTCGAAACCTGACATATATGACATCTCTCCACAAACCTTTCAACCTCTCTCCTCATTGACGGCCAAAAGTAAGATTGAGAAATCAAATGCATCGTACGATCATGGCCCACATGTCCTTCCTCATGCAACTCCTTGATAATCTTCATTCTCAAACTACAGTCTGGAATACATAATCGATTCCCCTTGAACAAGAATCCATCAACCAACATAAATTCAACAGTATCTCCATCCTTAACTTTCTCAACAAACTTTGCAAAGTAAGGATCTTCGTCAATCAATTCTGGCAATAATTCAAATCCTGTCACTTCAACCTTCAATGTTGTCAACAAATGACTTCTCCTACTCAAAGCATCAGCCACACGATTCGTTACCCCAGATTTATGTTTCACGACAAAAGTAAACTGTTGTAAATAAGCAATCCATGATGCATGTCTCGCAGAAATCTTGTCCTGTCCTTGCAAATGCGTCAACGCCTCATGATCAGTATAAAGAACAAACTCTTTCTAAAATAGATAATGCCTCCAATGTTTAACAGCTTGTACAACAGCATAAAACTCAACATCGTATGTACTATATCTCATCTTTGCCCCTGATAACTTCTCACTGAAATATGCAATAGGTCTTCCATTCTGACTCAACACTCCTCCAATCCCAACCTTTGATGCATCAGTATGTAGCTCAAACAATAACTGAAAATCTGGTAATACAAGAATTGGTGCAGTCGTCAACAGTTCCTTGATCTTCTCAAAAGCAATCGCAGCTTCCTCTGTCCAAGAAAATTGTTTCCCCATCATGCAATCAGTAACTGGTTCCATCACGCTACTGAAGTGTGGAATGAATCTTCGGTAGAATGATGCCAATCCATGAAAACTTCTAACTTCAGTGATAGTTCTCGGCTGTGGCCAATTTCTAATAGCTTCAACTTTACTCTGGTCCACCTGAATTCCCTTCTCAGATACAACATATCCCAAAAATAATACACTTTGAGTCATGAACACACATTTCTTCGTAGCTGCATAAAATTGTTCCTCACAAAGAATAATTAACACCTTTCTCAAATGCTCTACATGTTCCTCTGTGCTCGCACTATAGATTAGAATATCATCAAAGTAAACTACAACAAACTTCCCAATGTATGGTCTGAAAATTTGATTCATCACCCTCATAAATGTACTCGGTGCATTCGATAGACCAAACGGCATAACCAACCATTCATATAAACCTTCCCTCGTCTTGAATGCGGTCTTCCATTCGTCTCCCGGTCTAATTCGAACTGATGATAACCACTCTTCAAATCAATCTTCGAAAAGATAGTAGCCCCACTCAACTGATCTAGCAAGTCATCCAACCTTGGCATAGGAAATCTATAGCGAACAGTAATCTTGTTCAAAGCTCTACTATCGGTACACATTCTCCATGTTCCATCCTTCTTCGGCACCAACAATGCTGGTACTGCACAAGGACTCAAGCTTTCCTGAACACGTCCCTGCTCTAACAACTCTTCCACTTGCCTTCGTAACTCCTCATGTTCCTTCGGACTCATTCGATAATGTGGTCGATGTGGTAAAACTGCTCCCGGAACAAGATCAATTTGATGTTGAATGTCTCTCAGTGGCGGTAACTCCTTAGGCAACTCTTCTGGAAATACATCCTCAAATTCTTTCAAAACTGGCTTCGCTTCTTCTGGAATTTCAACCTCTTCACTACACTCTCGCCCAATCAATAAAAACACTTCAGGCTCCTCTTCAATCTCCTTGACAAACTCCTTCAAAGATAGCAAAGTTTTCAGTTCTTCGATCTCCTCTAGCTTGCTTTCCTTCTGTTGTTGCTTCCTGGGAACTAAAGTGATTTTAGTACCTTCGAACATGAAACTATAGCTATTAGCACGACTATCATGTTGTACTGCTCTATCAAACTGCCATGGTCTGCCCAACAACAGATGACACACGTCCATGTCTACAACGTCATACCAAATTTCATCTTTATACTTCTTCCCAATAGAAAAATTAACACAAGCCCTACGACACACCTTCACTTCACCACCCTTCCTTAACCATGCTAGCTTGTACGATTTAGGATGCTTCTCAGTTTTCAAGTTCAACTTCCTTACTACTTCTGTAGAGATAATATTGTCACAGCTTCCAGCATCAATAACGAACTTGCAAACTTTCCCTAGAATAGTGCATGTCGACTGAAAAATATTGCTTCTCAACCAACTAGAATCCTCTTCTTGCTTTGGTGTAAGACATGACCTCCTCATCATAAGATTACAACCTTCATCTCCAGACAATTCTTCCTCCTCCTCAACATAAGGTGCATTTGAACATTCTGCCTCCTCACCATCATCCTCAATTTCAGCAACCATTGCTCTCTTCTTCGGCTTCGGACATTCATTGCTTTTGTGACCCAACTCCTGACAATTATAACATTTGAAACCACTGCTAACCTTCGCCTTCTCAGCCTCCTTCACCATTAGTTTTGTAACAGGTTTAGGAACATTAGAACTTCCACTAACACCCTTCGCTTGATTATTGGAATTAGTAAACACACCACCTCCACGCCTTCCTTGCTTCTCCCAAGCCAACGCTTTATGATGTGGCTCTGCAACTGATCTAGGATCAAACATATTAACCATATCCTGGATCTGCATTCGTAACCCTCCAACAAATCTGGCAGTCAGCTGTTCTTCTGTCTCCATAATATCATTTCTGGCAATGAGTTGGTAAAATTCATCTGCATAATCATTAACCGACTTCGTCCCTTGCCTCAGATTCTGCAACCTCTGGTACATAAGTGATTGGTAATTGTAAGGCAAAAATGTAGTTCGCATCAACTTCTTCATCTTCTCCCATGATTCAATTTTTGACTTTCCCATTCTCTCCCTTGTAAGTTTAGTTTGCTGCCACCATGCCAAAGCTCTCCCCCTCAACCTAGTAGCAACCAACTTCACCCTTCGATTCTCCGGAACCTCCTTGAAATCAAAGATTTCCTCCACATTTGACAACCAATCTAAGAACTCTTCAGCAACCATCCCACCTTTAAATTCAGGAATTTCCATCTTCATACCCGATTCCCATCGACGATCATCCTCTACATCCCGATAAGAATTTCGAACTTGGTCTCGATCTCGATAATGAATGCTAGCTCTATCACCATCTTCATCAAAATCAAAAGTACGCCTACATCGATCTCGACCATTATCATCCTTTAGTTCATGCATGCTTCTTCGACTATGTCTCTCTTCATCTCTATACGCCTCATTGTCAAATTCACGTTGACTTCTTCTCTCTTCATGTCCATAGTAATGATGATCTCTCCATGATGAAATTGATGTTTCTCTTCTATCTCTAAAAGAATGCGGTGATACCCTCATCGCTTCCGTAACCGATGGCGAAACTCGGTTTCCTCCATGGTTCGAGTTTGGTGATCTCCTTCTTTGAGTTTGATTCAAATCATTCATCAACTTCTCTAACTTTCCAATGCCTTCATCAAATTTCTCATTAATACATTGTTCCATAAGCTCGGCTTCTTCTCTTCTATACAACGCTTCAACATTTTGATGACGGTTAGCTCTCCTTGGCGGCATGATTGGAAACTCTTCACAAACACTTCGAAACTTCTCAAATACTTCAACAAATCAAACACAAGACTTCAACACAAGATCAAAAAGTCACGGCCTCCTTGCAACTTGACTCGGCCTCACTTGCAACCCTTCAATTCAAACTACAACAAGCCACGGCTCCAATCACTAGCTCGGCCTCAATACTTCAAACACCTTTTCAACTCTAGATCCAAAATGAAATGGATC
The DNA here is from genome assembly GCA_030765085.1 of Allium cepa. Taxonomy (NCBI): domain Eukaryota; kingdom Viridiplantae; phylum Streptophyta; class Magnoliopsida; order Asparagales; family Amaryllidaceae; genus Allium; species Allium cepa. Next base: position 959,258,142 of record CM060932.1, read on the forward strand.
AAAATCTTCAAACTCGTTGTAGCTTCAAGATGAACACGATGAACAACAACTTCAAACTTCAACTTCAATAATTGGCTCCAAATCTCGGCTTAGCTATGATTGGCTAAGTCTAGCTCTGATACCAAAAACTGACGCAGCGGATTAATCAAAATAAACTTCAATCGGTGAAAGTAGCAATCGGTGGATTGATGAATACCAAAATGCCCAAATTCGTTGATTCGAAGATACCAAATTCTAGCTATCTCAAACACGTTGATAGCGCACTATACCATGTTCAAAGATCTACGATTCTTCGTACGTTGATCTAGCGCACTAGATACCGTGAATCGGCTTCTACGATCGTTGAATCGAGCGCACTCGATTAACCGAAAGAGGAGATAGGAGATTACACTCAACTACCAATTTTAGAAGAAAGCACACAGCAATCAACAAGAAATTTTATTCAAAAATCAACCTCCAAAAAGTTACAACACACTCGCTATTTATAGCCCTTTTACAACCGGCTCCATAAGTCATTGCCGACTCGTGACTTACGACTCATCATAAGTCGTTAGCGACTCAACGGTACATACTACCCACGACTCATAAGTTGGCAGCAACTCAATTATCATGCGACTCAGTATATGTCAACAACGACCTAACACAAACATGTACAGACGACTCAAGAGACATACAAACACACTACAACATCACACAACACAGACGACTCAACAAGATACGACTCAACAAAACAACACAGGTTACACGACTCACGACATAGTATAAACAAGACTGACTCGCGACCTACGACTCAGCTTAAATCGGCATCGACTTAAAGAAGGCCTTCAGAAAACTCCATACGACTTAACTCCGAACGACTCATCTCCGAGCGACTCATCCCTGAACGACTCATATCTAGGTGACTTAACTCCGTTCCTTCATTATGTCGTATAACCATAGGTCGTAGCTCGTTCTTGTTAGGTCGCGGAAACGACTTATCGTAATATGGCACTACCTCGTTGTCTCGTAAGTTGATGAGTCGGGCTTCCTTTAGGTCGTAACCCGTAGACTCGTTAGGTCGTAAACTTAATGCCACTTCCCTCTCTGGTTCCTTGTTAAGTCGTGAACGACTTATGGATGAGTCGTTGTGTCACCCCAAACTCCTGTTAAGTCGTAACTCCTTCTCTTCATTCTTGTTAAGCCGTAGACGACTCAAAACTTCCTCATTAACTCGCAGCTTTCCCTTAGGTCGTAGACGACTCATGCCACTAACTTGCAATTCGTTGACCCAGGTCTGAGCTGCATCAATTATATACTTGATATAATGTGGTTATATTAACTAATCAATTTAATTAAAAATATATTTAATAGAAAATCCATAAACGATATGTTTTGTGATAGTACTTACAAAGTGTTGTAACCGTGAGTAATTTATCACAATGAAACAAATATACCATTTTAAAGGTTCCTAGTCAAGATGCTTCGAGACTAGATACGATGTACCCGTTGATATTAAAGTACGTAATGCTCTCCAAATGTCGAGATGTGTATTACTCTTGCCTATTGGGGGGCACCAAGAGGTTACGTGCTGATAGTTATTGGATAACTATGCAATGACTCACTCGATAGTTTTTTGTTGGTTAATATAACTAAGGTCAAGTAGAGAATACCGATGTGACTAATTTACATAGTTCTCTTGATATGAGAATGCTATTGTTTTCCATGTAAAAGCTCCACATTGATTATAATTACATCGTGGCGCGATATCCATCGAATGTCTATTGTTGGGTTGAGTGGGAGCATTGGAAATGAAACACTATTCAAGAGAGGATTCATCTCCTCGGTTATGTGAGGTTAATACCACAGTCAACTAAAGTCAACTCAAAGTCAAAGTCTCTGTTAAGAGCATTTCGGTTAATAATAATAATCATGATTGAACCAAGGACTTTGTGTTTGGACTATAAAGTTGAATGTGGACGATATTGGAATTTTGACCATTACTAAATTCCATAAGTCCTAATGTTATATAGTTTGACAAAGAGAATTGGTGTAAATAATTATCATTATTAGGTATCACTTATAATAAGAAAAATTGGATTTTACCAAAAGATGTGTAAACGATAAATTCGAAAAAATATTACACCATCTGCTAAGTGACGTGTGAACGTAAATATTCGAATAGTTTGATATTAATCGCTGACTGAATTTACACCTTTGAGTTGTACAACCATGATGATGAATTCTCTAAAAAACTACACGATTTAATTAATTTATAGAATGTTATAAATTGGTTAGGTTAATTGATAATTGAGAAATGTTAATTATTATTTGATGTTGGGAAGTTTTGTGTAATTATTTTAACACATTTATAAAAGTTATATTTGTGTGCATTGATATACAATATCAATGTAGTTTAAAGATAATTGCATACAATATTTATGGAAATTTTATGTCATTTGATGACATGATTTATGGAAATTTTATGTCATTTGACGACATGATTTGTGAAAATTGTATGTCATTTGATGACATGTCACATGTAAAGAAAGGATTGGAGAGAGAGAGAAACAATCAAGTGAATTAATAAGGAAAGTTTTAATTAAAGAATGGGAATGTTTCATTCTTTCAAATAAAACATATTCTCTAATTCATTCTGTACGTACGAATCATTTTCCTTCTGATTAATTCTCTCTCCTCCTTACTTTTCATGGAAGAAACAAAAAAAGGAAAATAAATTTCCAAAATCTTTCAACTCCAAATAAAAATATCAAATAAAAAAAAAATTGTTCATCTATCTCTTACAAGGATAGGATATGGATCTTGAAAATCTGAGGAGATACCATCATTCAAGATGTGTTTTTAGGCAACATTCTAAGGTGATTCGATCGGATCTAGAAGCGTTCTTCATTTAAGGTGCAAATCAATGGCAACATCAACAAGGTATGTTTTAAGGGTTGGGTAGCAAGGTTTGTCATTTTCCATATATAGATAGTGATTTTACAACGTTTGATGGAAATTTAATTTGACTTTCATAAATTCTGTCATGTATTAATGTCTTGCTTAGTTAACAAATTGTTTATGAAGATTGAACTATTTTTTGAATGATATGATTGAGTTTTCATTTGATAGATCAAAATTAAATATGTTTAAGTTTTAAAACAACATTTAAGTGTAGACCTATGTTTTTAAACATTCTAATTAAATTGTAATTCTTCAAATCTGAATGTTTTATGTTCGAATTGATTAGCTGTTTTTCTTTACTTTGTTAAATTGAAACTAATCTACATATTTTAAAATATAATGTTATATTTTTGTTCTATGTTTTAACATTTAATTTAAATCTCATTTCTTTAAATCTGAAAATTTATATTTTCATGTTGATTGATTGAATTATATTTAAAGTTAAAAATAAAGTTTATATGGAATCAATACAATGTTTCAATTGTAGATCTATGATTAATCTTTCATAGCAAAGTGTAATTTTAGTTTTGAATTTTAATACATGTATGTATGTATGTATGTATGTTTGCATGTATTACTTGTACTTTTTATTGCATTAGATATTTACATATGAATAAAAGGAATTTTAACAACAAATCAAAGTTTTGAAATTGATTGTAATAACTATCTAATTTATGTTCTTAGAAAGCTTTGATTGAATTCCGTATATAAGTATTTGGATTTACTTACGTGTTTATGTAAAATTTATTTATCTTTACATATATTGTCATAGTATGAAATCATTTCTCTTTTTTAATTAAGACAATAATGTATACATACAATTCATTATTTACCTACCATATTCTTACATTATGGTACCTATTGGTTGTTATTAATATGTTGCATTAATTAAGTTTACTAAAAGGGAAGCCATATCAATCACCCTTGTCATCCCTTGTTTATTTCCATTTCAATTCCTATGTAACAACCATTCATTTGTTCTTGATTATTTTATGTATACATATCAATTACCACTGATTATGCACACTCCCTATATGTTGCACTTGCATAATATTTACCGTGAATATATTTACAATTCATATCATATTCAGTTTAGTCATTGATGTTGTTTTATTAATAAATTATTTAAATTAATTTAGAGAATAAAATGAAAAGCTTCATTTTCTAACTAAATTTATGATCCCTCATTAATCGAATTATTTAAGAGAAAGAAAATAAAAAAAATTCTTCTCTAAATAAATTTATCTTCATCATTAATTGAATAAGTTAAGAGAAAGGAAATAAAATATTTCATTCTTTAAATAAATTTGAAAAGCAAACGTTACACACAAATTTGTATATAGGAGTATATTTGATATACCACAAATTACATACACATTAAATTAAAGCAAAACTTTATTTATGAAGTTAAATAAAGTATTGATTTTATTTAAAAGAAACTTAGAAAAGTTCCAAATGAATTTAGGCTTCATAGACCCATTAAATATCCAAAATGGTTAAAATTTTAGAAATTCACCCATTTCTTCCGCTGCGGGCTGGCCCAGTTCCTTCAATGGTATCAAAGCCCAATAGCCTATGCGGTCTAAAGTAGTCATGTTTGGGTTAACTAATTAAGCTTGCGCACTTAGTACACTGTCTAGAAAGGCAATGTTTAGGATTGGAATTGGATAATCAAGTACCTTGTCCTACCTGATTGCCTGCCTAGTAGCCTAAAGGTTGCCTTCGATAGAAAAAGGCCCAATTTGGGCTTCGAGTAATTTTCAAACTAGTTTTGAAAATTGGGACAAGCTTTTAAATTTAAAGTTAACTTTAAAATAAAAACTTGTTTATTATAAAAGGTTATAATATAACATAAATTTTCAAACGTTTGAAAAGATAATGAAAATTTCAAAATTTTTGAAACTGTTTAAATATTAATTTCAAAATTTTAAATTTATTAATAAGATTAATAAAATAAATTAATTAAATGAGTTAATTAATTAATACTTGTATGCATGTGTTATATATGTTGATATATGTTATGTATTAAAGTGTTAAGATAACATAAGCGTACATGTATGTAAGATAAAATTTGAATTTGATATAATTTAATTAAAATTGTTTAATTAAATAAACTAATTAAAGGTTAATTAATTAAATAAAAAATACGCATATATAAGATATATGTGTTATAATGGGCTGTGATATTAAGGCTGAAGTTTATACCTATAGGTATTGTATTGTATACTTGCATGTGTGAGGATATTTATATATTAATAAAAGTATCCATTTTCAAAAAAAAGGTATATGTGTTATACTATAAAGGTTATATTATACACTATAAAGGTTATAATAGATATGCCCAATATAAAAGTTGTACTGAAATACTAATTTAAAATTAATTAAAGAGTTAACTAATTAAATAAGTTTTAATTAATAAAATGTTATACATAAGATTATTGTATAAGCTAATTAAAATATAAAGTTATATAATAATAAAACTTATATAATATGAGTGTATAAACTAAAGGTGGAACATTAAAGAAACCCAAATAGCCTTAAGGAATAAATACATACATAAGTGTATGTATACTATGATTTATGATGTGCCTGACACTTGAATCGCGAGTGTATTCCATAAGAAATACATTCTTTCATAAGTCGATATCGCTCAATATAATATATCGAAGATTATGAATCTTCGATGTAAAGTTGTCCTCTACCATATATATATATATATATATATATATATATATATTAACAAATTACTTGCATACGCCTTAATTGTTGAGCAAACTCAAGCTAGGGATGTTATGTGTAATATTATTAGTATATTGAATAGACGAGGTAAGACAAGTATATGTATTTGTTGAGCAAACTCAAGGTACATATACTATACTTAAGTCGTCGCGATGTGGTAGGTATGTGTGAATAATCTCTTTCGATTTGTTGAATAAACTCAAGGTCGAAATGAGATTAGGACAAGGAAACTAGGTTGAGAATTGTATGTGGTACAACCGATAAGGAGTTATTCATCGTTTGTGGGGCTATGATTTGTTGAGAAAACTCAAGGTCAGAATACTAAGATAGACGATTCCTAACACCTACTAGTAAAGTCGAAAGACTTCTATGTTTCATCTTAGGGTTTGGAGAAACATAACAGACTGTTGAGAGCCTTATTAGAAAATAAAATGGTAACATTTATCCATTCTAACATTGTAAGAACATATGCTAAATTCCTATTGCATGTTAACGTTTCAACACCCATGTAAGTCACTGATTTTACAACTACTAAATATATTCATGGTTTGGTCACTTATGCATTTATTTGGTCAAGACCATGTATTGCATTCTATGCGTTTCAAACTATAAAATAAATTCAAGACTATGGATATTTGATCCATATAAAATTGCACATAACTGTTATATGGTGAATGGTCAAAGTTTGTAATGTACAATATTTCGATAGTTCATCCAAAAAACCAAATAAACCTTAGTGCGAGATCAAGTAATCAATCCGATTGATTACAAAAGGGATCATATCGTGTAAATGTAACACAAGACCAAAACTACAAGATAAATATTAGAACTTGATTGCTAAAATTTCGTTTTGATCAGTTAACGTAAAGTGCAACATATTTGATGTCCTTAAATGTTAAGGATAATCGAATGCGCTTTTCTAAAGAGTTTGTTATGATATTGTAGTACGGTTTTCTTTTGAACAGTTTGACCATTTGAAAGGAAAACTAATGTATAAGAATAGATTAACTTAAGGTACAATTAGGACGAAGAGAATGAATAGTCACTTCTGCTTCATCGAGAAACATTGGAAATGGTAATTGTAATAATAATTGATACTTAATATTGCAATAAGAAATATGATGTCTCTTCCGAAATGAATTTTCATATAGAATTTTTTTTCTATTTTTTTTTCTTTCTTTGAGCTCGAGATATTTTATCAATGAACTCTCCACTGTAAATAGTTGTAGTGTGTGAAATACACAAATTGTATTAAGTGAACGATGGACCTCCGAATTTAGTACACTATTATAGTAATGGTGGAAATAGTAGGAGCATGCCATATAACACGTATTAATTGCATTATAGTACAAAAATTGTTTTCGTAAAACTTAACATACATTATTTATGAAATAGTGATTATATTTTGGTATAGACTGATAAAAAAATAGATACAACTATATTTCAATATGAATATTCTTTGTGAAATAAAACTATAATGTGGTAATTTTTTAACAAAAGTGATGCATTGGGAAATACAAAAGTATCTAATATTATTTACAGTTGTTTTGGAATTATAGACCACGCCGTAGTTTTGAGAAATAATTTTATTGTATGATTTCGAATAATACGATGCTTATTAATTATATCTCAAACAATAAAGAGCCATGCACCCATTTAGTGGAAGTATCATAAGAGTTGATGAACTCTTCGGATTGATACATATAGATGTATGCAATCATAATTCTATAAAAACCGAAATACTTTCATGCACTAGTACAAAAAGTGCATATTGCTTCGCCTCATTTGCATCGGTTGAAGTAAAAACTGATGCAAATAGAACTATTTGCATCAGTTCTATCTTAATAACCGATGCAATTGGTATGTGGAAAGTAATATGTAATAAAAAAAATCAAATTTGCATCAGTACTCACCAACAACCGATGCAAATAGTTTTAGTCACATCAGTTTTAAAGTCAACCGATGCAACTACATGTTGATGGCAATATGAAATTTAGGTGGAAAATAATGAAAAATTGGCTCCAAACCAAAAACAGCTTATCTTCCCCAAAATTAATAAACGTGTTCTATCTTTTCTCTTCTTTTTTTTCGTTTAAAGCAAAAGAATTCTCGAAATTAAAAAAATCTTCTTTTTCTAATCCTCAACAGAATTCCCCTCAAACAAATTCCAAATCAGAATTCGTCAATTAGTTCATGGTATTGAAGGTTCAGTCTATGTGGGAAGGCAATTTGAGGATTGCGCATGTGAGGAAATGGCGTTGTCAGTGTCGAATTCAAGGTTGCTGGAGGTTGTGGCGATGTTGTTTGAAGCAATGAATTGGGAAGTAATGTCGAAGGTGGCGGGTGAAGTACCGTGTTCGAGTAGATTTATGGGTGTATGGATGCTATGGTCAGTTGTTTGATGGAGGTGTAGAAGTCAGAGTTTGTAGGCGTTGCAGTCGACTGTTCTAGTTGTTCGGTGTCTTGGATTCGATGATGTTAAGGTAGTCGCGTTAGAGGTATGTATGGGTTATTCGATTTTCGTGGTTGTTCTAGCGTTATCTGGTAAGTTGCTTCGGCATAGTTGTTGTGATAAGGTCGGTGATTTTTTGAGATGGGGCGTTTTGGGTTTAGGTGGTTTTGAATTTTGGGTTGCGGTTTGCTGTTTCAGTGTGGTTGCGAGTCTGGTTGCGGAGGTAGGTGCAAATCGCCGTGATGGTTGCGTGCTGCGGGTAGAAGGGTAAATGAGACGGTATGGAGTTGAGTAGTTTTGATATGGTAATGAGCATCTATGTATAATTATGGTGAGAAGGAGCAAAGTGTATAAGTGATGGGAAGAAGTAGAGGCAGGAAATTCAGAGGGGTGAGTGATTTTGTGCACTACTGTGGAGTGTCTTGGGAAGTGGACATGGCAGAGGAGTGAAGGAAAAGGCAAGTTGTAAATGGGTTTGGGGGATGTTGATCTGGATGGTTGGGTAATGGACAAGTCAGATGGAGTTAATGTTGATGATTAGATGAAGTTGTATGGTTTTGGTTTGTAAATGTGGTAATGTGTGGATTGGTGAGTGAATAGAAGTTGTTTTATTTGACAGTGTAGGAAGGAAGGTAATACAGTTGCTATTGTAGCAGTGCGGTGGTCGGAGGAAGTAAGATGGTGTATTGCAATGTGGTTAGTGTAGTGATATAAAGACAGTGCAAGACAGTGGAAGGTTTGAGGGCCAGTGATGAAGAAGATGCACTGTGGTGATGGTTGGGTGGAAGTGTAGATGATGATGGCACTGTGTAGGAGTTTGATGTGGTTAATGTAGGGGAGATTGTTGATGTTGCGAACTGGTTGACTGAAATGGGTTATGGAGGTGACGTGCACAGTCTTGTTTGTCTATTCTAATTGTCTCCGTTAGCTTGCTACTGGAATCGTATGGAAACACCGATGATTTTCACAGATTGTAAGAAGACGGATGACGAGTGAATAGCGCCAAGCAAGAATTTTGTGGTGCTAAGCGGAAGAAGGTTCAGGTGACTTCTATATTGATTGCATATAAGTTTGAAAGGGACAATGAATACCACCACACTGAACCTGGGGCGATGGAAGAAAGGTATTTACATTTAGATGATTGTGGTATTTTTCTTCTAAAATAACTGTTTCTGAGTTGAATACTTATTTGGCCATCACATATGTCTGTTATATTTGGGTAAAGGTACATGAATCAAAGAGCATTCAACATAAAGAAGGATGAACCAATTTTTTTCTATAGGGTAATTAATATGCTGCAAAGAGTTGAATTGGATTTTGCTTCATTGTAACACTAGCTCACTTTATCTTTCTTTGTGGTTTTCCTAAGCTGAATACGTATTTCTTTTATATTACTTTAATATAAATTGCATTAAGTTATTATTGTAAAAATGGTTAATTGTTGATGATGTCAAATGGAAAAATATTACACATACATAAAAGGTAACATAATTACTGTGTCATAGTTTGCTTTAATTATTATTTTCACGGCATGCTTTAAATTTTTATCGGTTACTATTACTCAACACGAGCAATATATCGGTTACTTAAATTTATTCTGTGTAACAGACCTCTTAAAATTTTTAACAGCATAATTACTACACTAAGTAGAGATGAATTGGATTTTCCTTCATCTTGATGCCTTCCTAGGTACTTTATCCTTTTGCTTCGCGTAAGTTAAATAATCAATCAATTATTGTATCACTTATTGCATTATGGTGTTAAATTTATAGCTTGTTTTAAAATTTTAGTTAATTAATTGATCGTATTCACATATTAATGATCCCTCACATAAATATTTAAGAGTACTAAAGACCTGTCTCTTGACTAAACATATTAATGGTTGGTATTAATGTAGATGGCAATTTTATTCTTGATCAAGAAAGAAGCAGGACTTCTGTTTTGAAATTTATGAAAGTTGAAACTTGAAATGCTCTGGTCACTTCTAATTGTAGATTATCAAAGAGGTGTTTTAAAGCCGGAAAAATTATTTGTCAGTTAGTATTTTTTACAACTATTCCTTTTTTTTAACAAATAAATTAATTTCAAATTACAATGTTTAAAGCAAATGATATATCACTTAAATATTGTATGCAGTCGTTGCATTAAGTTTTCATATTTTTCATCTAACCATATACTTTTTTGTTTCACTCAAACCGCGATACTGTTACATCGTTATCCTATAATATTTGATTATTCGCCACTAATTTGTCATTTTCTTAACCGCTGTTAATCGTTTTTTTCCAATAAAAAAGAATGAAATATTTTTTATGGAACACATTAAGAGAAATACTTTATCTCATAATGAAGTGTGCATATCTTTGTACAACATTTTTTTTGGGATGCTACATCATTTTATTCTTCACTTACAAATACCTGACATCTAATAAGCACATAGTTTTGCACAAAATTTGAGTGGCAATTAAAGAAACTGTCTGATACGTAAAGATGTAAACTCATGGAGTGAAGAATGTTATTCAAGAAGTTACACAATAGTTCACTGTTGACCAAATATTAAGTGAAACTATAGAGAACCTTTAAATACAAAAATGTGAAACCAGTTTACTTTAGGAGTTGCAAAGCGAGTGAACATGCTTAACCCATAAGTGTTCTTGCTGTTATTGAATTATAGGCATTGTACTTATATTATATATACTCTATTAGTTTTTCATGCACCAAAATCTAAACCAATAATATTTATACAACCTATCCTTCCAACACTAAGAGAATAGTGAGACCAAAAGTCCACCTATCTTTTATACCTCGATGGATTTGTCTTATCGATGATGTGGTGCATATGCATATCTTTATCCTTCCACATGTAGCTAAAATTCTTCTAAGTAACTAAAATACATTGGCATGGTAAGAAATTGCATCAGAGTGAAAAACTAATTTACCGTCAGCATGGTAGATTCGGGTCTAAATTTGAAATTAATGTTGAGATGAGTCTAATTTTTGAACTAAATTGATCAAGAAAACCCAAATAAACAATCAGCTAAAATGATAAAATGTTGCTTACCTGAACCTGACTCTCTTGATAAAATGAATAACAAATGAAACTAAATGATTTATGTCATTAAACAAATGAATAATTATTATTATTACAGGGTTTTTTATGGCGTTGCAGCCAAGAATGATAGCATGTGGGAACAAAAGTGCATGCTACACAACTGCAGCTTCCTTCGCTGTTGGCCTCCGCGGTGTGCTTCTGCATGTTGCAATCGTACATGTCCTATATTTATTTATCTAAGTGATGTTTCTGCATGTTGAAATTCTTACTTTGACTGATGTTTCTAGGCAATTAAAAGAGACTCCTCATTTCACAAAATCACATAGCTTACAGTTAAATTGAGTTAATAACATAAATGATAACACAACATTATAGATTCAGCAGACAAACTGCAGTAGTTGTTTTTCTTTCTTGAATAATTTTAACAATAACAACCTCTTACCAAATTTGCCTTTCTTGTATGTTAATGTTATGCAGCTCGATTGCTGGGTTTTCGACGACTAATTCCAGCCTATGCAAATGCTAGAAGAACTGAAGTACTGAGAGGCTTCAACTTTGCTTCTGGGGCTGCAGGTATCAGAGCAGAGATTGGAAACAACCTGGTAATTGCCATTATATTCAAAGTTGAATAGTAAAGCATTCTCATAATATTAACCTAAAAGCTAATTGCCTAAGAAATGAAATATTATGAAATTCAGAGGCGGCATTACCATTTTGAAGAGCAAGTAGATCATTTTGAAGAAGCGCTATGATTCATGTATGCTTATTTAAATTCACATTGCTATGATTTAATTAATGACTTGTTTTGTACAGTTTAAAAATAACAGTGATGATATTAGATGATAACAGTGATAACTTGTTTTGTAAGGATGAATATAGATGATAAAAGTGATGTGAAGTTTACGGCAGAGTGTATTTGTGGTCAGGGAAGAGGATGTGTATGGTTGTTTGTGAATGGTATGTGGAACAGTTGCTGGCTGTATATAGTGATTTCTTGCAAGTTGATGTGCACAGGCGAGCTGATGAGTATGTGAAGCAGTTATGGTTGGTTGTTTGAAGCAGTGTACTGGGTGATGGCTGTAGTTGTGAAGTAGAAAATGATGTATGTATTGCCGATATGGGGATGGAACTGTTTTGGTGGAATGGTTGTTGCAACAGTATTATGTGGGTGGGTGTTTATGGTAGGAGCAATGAACTGGTTTTGATGGTGAACAACAACAGTTTAATAGTGCATTGGTTTTTTTTGTGTTTTGATGTGCAGTTGAGTTTGCAGTTTGGCAGTAGCACAACAATTGTTTTAGAATGTCGTAGTGGTGTTGAGAGGTGAGGCGGGAAGAAGGATGGCAATTGGCAAGTGCGTTGATGGTGATATTGTGCAGGGACATGTGGGTAGATGGATGTGGCAGCAAGTATTGTAATGGATATGGTATGGTGGCAGAAGCTTGTAGTTGCTAGTGACAAGTGGTGGTCAACTGTGAGTAGATGAAGCCGAGACAGTGGTCAAGTTGTTGATGAACTGTAAATAGGGGAATGGCAGCAGTCTGATGGGCACTGTTTTGGTTGTATGTAGGGTAACTGATGGTTGTGGAGTGGATGTGGCAGTGACCAGAAGAGCTACATAAGGATTTCAAAGCTCAACTTCAGGTAGCTCAAGTACAATATAGGATGAAGGTTTTTGCATTTGAAGACCATCTTCTGCTTAATTTATCCACTATCAACGATACATTCTCTTCTTTGTATATATGTATTTTTGTGTGTCTACATATAACACGCTGCATTTATTTTTTACTACTGACTGTCTGATTATGTACCGTGGAATTTATTTATGTTTTTCATTTTTTTGTAGAATTATTAAATCTGATTATGTATTTGCCATCAAATTTAATTTTGAATGATAGTAGTATTGCATGCAATAATTGTTTGTTATAATCAATAATATATATATATATAGTCTATTTGAGTACTGTAATAATGGTATCTGAGAATGGTTTTTTTGCATCAGGTATAAATAGCTGATGCAATAGAGGGATTAGTTTGCATCGGTTGTTATAAAAAACCGATGCAATAGAGGGATTAGTTACATCGGTTTTCATTACAACCGATGCAACATGGGGGCTGTGTCCAAGCAACCAACCATGGTATTTTGCATCAGTTGTTCGTAACAACCGATGCAACAGAACTGATGCAAAAGTGTTAAGCCTGTTGCATCGGTTGCATATGCATCAGTTGTTGAATGATGCAAAAGGGGGGTAAACAACCGATGCAAATGGCCTGTTTTGTAGTAGTGACGTACTTCGTCATATCCACCGATGAGCTATCGTCGACGTAGGCATGTGTATTTGGTACACATGTAGCATGTTTATGGTGAACTTATAAGATATAAAACAAAAGTAAATGAAATAACATGCGAGAAATGATTTGATTTGATCGAATGAGTGAGTATATTGAAAAATGTTCCGAGCGTACCTAAAATGAATAAAGATTCAATCTCAAAATTACTCCTCCATGTGATACATAATGATGCGTCGATATGGAATAATTGAACTTTGTTGAACAATGTACGATTAATTATAAGTGAAGTTGAGTTAGTTTCTTTCATAAGGTAATGTACTTAAGGGTAGTACATAAGGTTAATATTATTTCATCTGAATAACAATTTATAAAGTTTTACAAGATAAGGGTTTATAAGAAACTCCAACATATCCTAGGCCAAGGAGATGGCAATCTGTGTGAATCGAGAGATTGCACTTAATAATTATTCATGATGGATCTTGTATGAATCTCCCCAAAAGGATTTTGAAAAGACTGTCATTGGATGATATATTTATGTTTTGAACATAATTTTTGTAAACTAAAACTAAATCAGTTTTATAAATAAAGAAATTCATAAAACGTTTATGAATACAAATTCTATTGCACTGATAAGTAATTGTTGTTTCATGATATACCAACTTCATTGAAGAAATTTCTTTGAGGAATTGTTGGTAGTAAAATGGAATTGGATATGATTCACAGATAGAACTGATTATACAAGATGAAATGAAATTAACTAACCTAAAAGAACACATAACATTAGAATGTCTAATAAGTATTCTCGCACATCGAAGAGAAACTATGAGTTTCTTATTAATGTCAAAAATATATAATCCTAGATTATTTAATTAAACCATTGAGAGTGTTGAATCTATATGGTATGATGCGCAAATCCGAAAGAATTCCAAGTACATTATCAAAATATAGATTTTGGTGGTCATAACTGAAGGGATAAGATCCATCAACCACGATCATGTCTTTATGAGTAAGACAATGCTGTTGGAATTAAATGAGCAATTTTGATAAGAACAATATCGCAAATTTCAACTGTTGAAATTTGCATAATAGATTAGATATTCAACATTTTCAAGTCAATCCGGATTTACACTCAAAATTATCACTTGATAAGAAAAGACTTTGTGTTTTGGTACATATGTATTGAAATAGAAAATTCTAATAACGATTTAGAATAGGTTGTTTACACATATTAACCAAAATTCTCCCAAAGTCAGTGGGAGCGATATCGAGTTTGTGATTTTTTGGATATGATCCAAGAAATGATACGAAAGTATCATCTTATAAGCATCAAGATTGAATAAGTATTTTGATAGAATATCAAATAGTTTGATTTTCAATCAAAGTGAAGAGGAAGCGTGTGTTCATAAGAAAGAACGTTAAAAGGTACGTTGATATTTCTAAACTATCAGTAAACAACACGTTGTTGATTTTAACGATGTACTTGTGTTAAAATCAGCCTTAGTTGTTTTAATACTCAACATTGGATTAATAAATGATGGCTTTTATAGTAAGTATAAAAGATGTCGGGAATGTCCCAAATAATATGCAAGTTCACCTTGTTAAAATTGTAATATCCCGTATCTAGGAGCCAAAAGCAAAGCGCTTTGGATGCTGCAGTCATCCACAGTATTAAATTCTGGTGATGAAATACGGCAGTGTTAATGGTATGCCTAATATCAGAAGCACTTGAATATGAACAAAATCACAAATTTTCAAAAACAATAATTTTAGTGATTATATTTCAAATAAATCATATCCAAGTTACAAAAATCCCAAACGTAATCCCCGCATTGATCAAATATAATTTACAACAATACGCCCAAAGCGACATATGAAGATGATCTCTTAGATGATCAAAGCAATATAGACATAACTGTCTTAATACAGAGCGGAAATAATTTTAAAACAGAATGCCTAAATTAGGTATCCGTCAGCCACCTGCTCGTTTATGGATGCTTTATTCGCCAAAATCTGCTAAAACCTAAAAACTGAAACCCTCTGCCTACTCAAATCATATTTTGAGCACATGAGAGTTTAAGGGGAAACAAAAACTTCGAGTCAGACTTAAAGCTTGGTATGAATAATTCTGTTACATTTCAGTTTACTGATAACCAGTGAGACCACGCCGCTTAGCGGAACGGGTTTCCTCTCACTAATATCTCTTTTCAAAACATATATTTCGCAAATCCTTTCCTGCAACCAAACTGGTTAATCAACTGATTATAATAATAATATAGCAATATCCATTATGCTAAACAGGAAATAAATTAGACGATCTATTCTAAATTCGGAGCTATCTGCTCTTTTCTAGACTATCTACCCTAAAACTGATTATACCAAAGTAGCAATTTCTTTATGCTAGATAATGAGCTATCTGCCCAAAACAGGTAAAAAGGGGTGAAGTAACTTTCCTTAAGAATTTAGCAAGGGTTATGCTAATAAATGAACTATTTGTTCATATCAGAGCTGACTGTTCTTTTTGGACTAACTGTCCTCTGGGCTGACTGCCCTCAGAATCGATTGACTGTCTGAATTTAAAATGAGCTGACCGCCTGAATTTTTCTTTTGGTTTAACTACCTTTCGAAATATTTGAGCTAACTGCTTTATACAATATCTGAGCTACCTACTCTTTAAAATTTTATTTGAAAACCTTTTCAAAATGATTTAGTTCGTCAAATCATATATATACATAGAAAATATCTTCAGCTTCACTCTAAGCTATTTTTGCTATGTTATATATACTTTACTCAAAATAATGTTGATGATGTTTAATAAGAATTGTCTATCCTTTAAAATAAGTTAAATTCCTTTATAACTTAAAATACTTAGGCTATCTGCCTGATTCTTATATTCAAAATCTTTATTTAAAACCTTGAAACAACCTTTCGTAAACATAAAAGGTAACTCCTTCAAAATCATTCATAAAACCCTTCGAAAGTATTGAGGGTAACACCGTCATATCCTTTAATAAACCTTTCAAAATCATTGAAGGTGACTCCTTCTAAACCTTCCAAAAGCTTTCTTTTCACAAGCTTTAAAACATATGACACCGCCTTTAAATCCTTTAGACCTTAGCCTTTCGAAAACATAGCTAAACTATACCTTTCGGAATCAATGTACCTCAAAACCTTTGAAAGACATTTGGTTCAATTTAAAACAGGTGGAAAACCTTTTGAAACCAATCAAAGTTAACTACTTTGAAACCTTTAAAATGGTTCGACTTAAAACATTTGGATTATGCGAAGGGACCAGAAAAACATTGGAGTCGAAAGCAACTGCTTCGAAACCTTCATAAAACCTTTCAAAATCAAAACCTTTCGAAATCATTCAAAAACTATAAAGTGTTAGCGCTAGAACCAACCCTTCGAAATCAATGGAGTGAGGCGGAAAGTTTTAGAAAACAAACGATAACCTTTGACTCTATCTGTGTCAAAAGGTTAAGAAGCGGTAAATATGCTTCCGACCTGGCCGAAGGCTATACCTTTCGACTATGCCGAAAGATTTCAGTTAAAACAAGAAGGCAAATCAATCAGAACCTTTTCCT
The DNA here is from genome assembly GCA_030765085.1 of Allium cepa. Taxonomy (NCBI): domain Eukaryota; kingdom Viridiplantae; phylum Streptophyta; class Magnoliopsida; order Asparagales; family Amaryllidaceae; genus Allium; species Allium cepa. The sequence continues at coordinate 959,275,198 of CM060932.1, forward strand.
TTTAAACCTTTTGACAATTTCGAAAGCTCTTTGTCGAAAGCTAGCAGGTATATTTTTTTCTTTAAAACCAAAACAAAAGTTCATCTCTTTCGAAAGCTATAACCATTCATCCCCAACCTTTCGGCTTCCTCCAATTCACTATGTACCAGTTTTCCGATATCATGTGCATTGGTATTTAATCTAATCGGAAGGTTTGATACCCTTCGACTTTGCAGGAAGGTCTAGAATGAAGGCGGAAACTCTTGCCAAAAGAGTTGAAACAGTGAAAATACTGTTTGAAATAGTTCCTTTTTACCCCACCTACCTTATTTGTCTAAATCTGATTGGTTGTCAGAATTATATATTTGAAAATGCTGTCGACTTTTCGTATTTGGGAATTTGAATAATTTTGAAAAAACCTCTTTCTTCTTTATAATTATATAAAATATTTAAGTCCCATACGTTAAATAATTTTATATAATCATCAAAACACCTTGAAAATTTTTGGAAAAATTCCGAAAAGTAAATTAATATGTTCTATTTAACATATAAAAATTTCGGATCCAAAGAATAATTATTTTACTCGTAAATAATTTTTAGAATCCAAATTAACCTTTTCTTCTCTAGAAAATTATAACAAATCCATGAAAATTCAGAAATTATGAAAACTGAAACCCATCTCTAAATTAACTTTTTAGATCATCATAAAAATTCGCAAGGCTAACAGATATCATTTAATATGATTTTCATCCTAAAACATGTCATAAAATCTGTACGAACATACAAAAATCATCAACAGGTATATATAATCTTTTATCATTTGAAAACATGGCAAATATTTGCAAAATCATTCGAATTAACCTTAAAAACGAAACCAAAAATATTTTAGAGATGTAAACGTTATTCACCTTTGCTTTAATGATTATAGAGCTTGAGATTTGAATGAGATTGGTTTGAATTTGCTTTCCTTAAGCTTTTCTTTTGTTTCCTCTTCTTCTTCTTCCTTTATCAATGGCGGCCGGCAAAGCTTTTTAAGTTTTGAAATGGGAAATGAATGTGTGTTGCAAAACACGGCCTAAGGAAGATAATATAGGAATGGCCTATTTCTCATTATATCCCTCCTCTAATTCATTTTAAACTCTTCATTTAATTTATTACTTAAAATGCACGACTTCCTTAATTAAATCAAATCTCAATCTCCTAATCAACACATTATTTTATTTAGTTTATCTAACTAAATCTTCTAAATAATGTTATCAAAAATCTAGGGTGTTACAAAAATGATTAATATGGAACATGCAAGATTGAGTCCTTTGCATGGCAATAGGAGTTATCATACATGTTATGTTGGCTACAATATCATGATTTTTTTTATCTTCGATACAAGAAGCAAATATCAAATGCAAATTGATATCACTAAATGGTTGTTTGAAGTATTTTTATGTATTTATGAAATACTAAAGAATTGTTTACAGAAACAATAAATTACTTATGAAGGAATGTTGAGACTCAACTTTCACAAGTAATATTGAGATAATATGTCAATAATAAAATTTTAAGTTGGAAATGTTCCAAATAAAAGACTGTGGCTGATTCAATGAAAAAGGCTAGCTACATCGCCTAGAATAGCACTGCAATAAAAAACAATGCATATAAAAATATAAGTGCACAAATTTATACATGAGCTGATTCCAAATGTTAAGAATCTCACAACATAGTTATATGATAACAATGTCATAATATAGTGAGAGCTCACTTGAACTTGAGAGACATAGTCCAAATTGTTCCACACGATAAAACGATTTATCACCGTCAGACAGAGTTGATTGACAAAGTGGATAATCAAAACAAAATAGCATACCCATTCACAAAGGGGCTGACCTAATTGGTTTTGAGAAAACCAATTGAAGAAGTTGGAATAAGATTCCATTATTGACCCCAAGTGCAAGTGGGAGATTGACAGTGTTAGGGGTATTCCCTAGTGGCAATAATGTAATTTGTTACATATATCTAACTCGTTGACCAATCTTGTTTGAAATAAAGGTGTTTTTTTCTATTATATACTTGATATAATGTGGTTATGTTAATTAATCAATTTAATTAAAAGTATATTTAACAGAAAATCCATAAATGGCGCGATTTGCGATAGTAGTTATAAAGTGTTGTAACCGTGAGTAATTTATCACAATGAAACAAATATACCATTTCAAATGTTCCTTGTCAAGGTGCATCGAGAATGGATATCGATGTACCCGCTGAGACTATAGTATGTAACACTCTCCAAATATCGGGCAATGTATTACTCATGACTGTTGGGTGTACCAAAGGGTTACGTGCTGAGAGTTATTGGATAACTGTGGAATGACTTACTCGATTTTTTTCTGTTGGTTAATATAACTAAGGTCAAGCAGAAAATATCGATGTGACTTATTTACACAGTTCTTTCAACATGAGAATACTACTATTCTTCAATGTGAAAGCTTTGCACCGATTGTAGTTAAATCGTGGCACGATATCCATTAAACGACTATAGTTGGGTCAAGTGGAAGCATTGGAAGTGGAACACTATTCAAGAGAGGATTCATCTTCTCGGTTATATGAGGTTAATATCACAGTCAACTGAAGTCAACTAAAAGTCAAAGTCTTTGGCCAGAGCATTTTGGTTAATAATAATTGTTATTATTGAACCAAGGACTTTCTCTATGGAATATAAACTGAATGTGAACGATATTAGAATTTTGACCATTACCAAATTCCATAAGTCCTAGTTTAACATAGTTTTGACGAAGAGAATTGGTGTAAATAATTGTCACCATTAGGTACCGCTTATAATAAGTAAAATTGGATTTTACCAAAAGACGTGTAAGCGATAAATTCGTCCAAAATGTCACACCACCTGCTAAGCGTCGGGTGAACGTAAATATTTGAATAGTTCGATATTAATTGCTGACTAAATTTACACTTTGAGTCGCATAACCGTAATGATGAATTCTCTAAAAATCCGCATGATTTAATTAATTAATAAAATGTTATAAATTGGCTAAATTAATTGATATTTGAGAAATATTAATTATTATTTATTTGATGTTTGGAAGTTTTTTATAATTATTTTAACACATTTATAAAAGTCATATTTGCACGCATTGATATATGATATCAATGTAATTTAAAGATAATTGCATAAGATGATTTATGAAAACTTTATGTCATTTTATGACATGATTTATAGAAATTTTATGTCATGAAATGACATGATTTGTGAAAATTTTATGTCATTTGATGACATATCATGTGTAAAGAAAGGAATGGAGAGAGAGAAACAATCAAGTGAATTAATTAGGGAAGTTTTAATTAAAGAATAAGAAAAGTTTCATTCTTTCAAATAAAACATATTCTCTAATTCATTCTGTACGTACGAATCATTTTCCTTCTGATTAATTCTTTCTCTCTCTCTCTCCTCCTAAGTTTCCATCGCGGAAACAAAAAAAGGAAAAAAAATTTCCAAAATCCTTTAACTCCAAATAAAAATATAAAATAAAACAAAACAAAAATGGTTCATCCATATCTTGCAAGGATAGGATGTGGATCTTGAAAATCTGAGGGGATATTATCATTCGAGGCGTGATTTCTAGGCAACATTCTAAGATGATTCAATCGGATCTAGAAGCGTTCTTCATTCAAGGTGCAAATCAAAGACAACATCAACAAGGTGTGTTTTAAGGATTGGGTTGCAAGGTTTGTCATTTTCTATATATAGATAGTGATTTTCCAATGTTTGATGGAAATTTAATTTGACTTTCATAATTTGTATGATATATTAATGTCTTTCTTAGTTAAAAAATAGTTTATGAAGATTGAATTATTTGTTGAATGATATGAATGAGTTTTCATTTGATAGATCAATTTTTTTTTTAATTTTTTAAAACCACATATAAGTGTAGACCTATGTTTTAAACATTCTAATTAAATTGTAATTCTTCGGATCTGAATGTTTCTATATTCGAATTGATTAGCTATTTTTCTTTACTTTGTTAAATTGAAACTAAATCTATATATTTTAAAATACAATGTTATATTTTTGTTCTATGTTTTAACATTTATTTTAAATTTCATTTCTTCAAATCTGGAAATTTACATCTTCATGTTGATTGATCTAATTACATTTAAAGTTAAAAATGAAATTTATATGAAATGAATACAATGTTTCAATTGTAGATTTATATTTTAATCTTTCATAGAAAAATGTAATTTTAGTTTTGAATTTTAATACATGTATGTATGTATGTTTGCATGTATTACTTGCACTTTTTATTGTAGTAGATATTTACATATGAATAAAAAGAATTTTAACAACAAATCAAATTTCTGAAATTGACTGTAATAACTAGCTAATTTATTTTCTTAGGAAGCTTTGATTGAATTCCATATATATGTATTTGGATCTATTTTGATGTGTTCATATAAAATTTATTTTTCTTTACATATATTGTCATAGTATGAAATCATTTCTCCTTTTTAATTAAGACAACAATGTATACATACGATTCATTGTTTACCTTCCATATTCTTACATTATGGTACCTATTGATTGTCATTAATATGTTGCATTAATTAATTTTTCTAAAAGGAAAGCTGTATCAATCACCCTTGTCATCCCTTATTTATTTCCATTTCAATTTCTATGTAATAACCATTCAAATTGTTCTTGTTTATTTTATGTATACATATCAATTACCGCTGACTATGCACACTCTCTGTATGTTGCACTTGCACAATATTTACTGTGAATATATTTACAATTCATATCATATTTAGTTTAGTTTTTAATGTTGTTTTATGAATTAATTATTTAATTTAATTAAGAGAAGGAAATGAAAAGCTTCCTTCTCTAACTAAATTTATGATCCCTCGTTAATTGAATAATTTAAGGAAAGGAAATTGAATAATTTAAGAGAAAGAAACTTAGAAAAGTTTCAGATGAATTTAGACTTCATAGGAACATTAAAGATCTTAAGTGGTTAAATTTTTTGAAATTCATCCATTTTTTTCGTTGTGGTCTGGCCCCGTTCCCTCATGGGCAGAATCATGAGTAAACGAATCAGGACTTGTGCATAGATGGCCTTGCCATTAGTTCGTCGATGCCTTCAACTTGGAAGGGAGCATTAATTGGCTCATGCATCCTTATGGAGCAGCACTACAAATGCTTGGTCTGAGGTTACAATGTAGGTAATCGTGCCTCCACGTAACTAGTTCCTTGCTCCACTAAAGGGATGGGCAGCATCATGCGCAAACAATTTTAAACCACGAGATAAGTGGTTGAGCCATCGGTTCGTCGATGCCTTTGGTATGGAAGGGAGCACTATATGGCTCTTGCATCCTTACAGAGCAGTTTTGAGCATTACCCAATTGCAAAGGTGGGTGAGGCTATTTCGACCCTCCCTCTCCAAACAGTCGTGACTGTGGCGTTACCAGGCAGGGAAGGGAGCGCCGACGAGCTCATTCCAACCAGTTAGCCTTATTGACACTTGGATGAAGAATATTTTGGAACGCTTTGTTTTCATTCCATACTTAGAATATTTATCCAAAAGGTATATTGCCTTAAAATTGCAGTAATATTCCCAAGTCTTATAATAACGGTTGTACAAATTCATACATGCTCAGAGGAATTTTGGATCCCAAGTGCGGGATACATGGGTGCCATTTGGGTATAAGAGGAATTTGGCGTAGTTTATGAGTGCAGCACTTATCAGATACTGGTCTTCCAAGTATGGCCCTAATATTCATTGGATCACGTTTTAGTGTTTGCAATGACTTAATATAGTACTATGTCTCTGACCTTGAACTATCCGAGCTTTACTCTTGCATTGTAATGCTTTGCTATTTTTATTTTGTATGCCTGTGTGCGGAGCTCCGCCTTAGCTCTTCTTCCTAAGAATTGAGCTCAAGCTCAGCAGTTCTTTGTTTGCTTGGGATCATAATTAAGGCAACTTGGATATGTCATGCCAACCTCCACGGGCAGCATAGCTTCATACTCATAGGCCAAGGAAAATGAAGAGTGTCCGGTTGATATGCGGCTCAAGGTGTAGTATGACCATAGTATGAGAATTAGTTCTTCAACCTAGTTCTCTTTGATCCTTGTGAGGTTCTTCTTCAACGTTGCCTTGATGGTTTTGTTCATGGCCTCAACTTGCCCATTTGCATATAGGTGGATGACCGAGAAAAAGCATTTTTCTATCCTACCGCTCGTAGAATCCTTGAAATATCCCGCTCTAAAAATGTGTTCCATTGTTAGTTATGATTCTCATTGGGAGTTCAAATTGGAAAACAATGCTCTTAATTATAAAGTTCAGGATCTTAGGCGCATTGACCCCAGTGAGGGGATCCGCCTCAACCCATTTCATAAAGTAGTCGATGGAGCTATGGCATGATTGTATCCACCTTTGGCATTTAATAGCTTGCCAATTAGATCAATCCTTAAGTGTCAAATGGCCAGGGGGATGTCATTTGGGTTAGAATACTTAGGAAAGTTCTTAAGATTATGGAAAACCGCTGACATCAATCGTAATTCCTAACATAGCTCATTGAATCCTTGATTGTGGTAGACCGACAAGAATCGATAGGCAGCCTTCTTTGCTAAACATTTCCCAAGCATGGTCTCCACAGAAGCCTTCATGTAGTTCCTCCAATATGTGGTCTGCTTCCTCATTTGTCAAACACCGCCAGAGGGGAGTTGAGTGCCCCTTTTGGTAGAATTTTCCATCTATGATGGTATGATGGGTTGCACAACATAGAATTTTTCGAGACTCTTTTCTCTCAATGGGTAGTTTGTCGCTTGCGAGGTACTTTAGCAATGAGGTCAACTAGAAATCAGTGCAAGCTTTATCAATTTCCATGGCAGTTTCCCCTGAATCAAAGCAATGGCCAGCCCGCACCTCCATCAGAACCCAGGGGATGCTCTCCTTAGGGTTGCTTAATACCATAGCCAGTAGGTCGTCCTTGATGTTCTTCTCATGATGGACCTACTCTAACATGAAGTCTATAAAGGTGCTGATGAGTTTCCTAGCTTCTACGATATAAATGAACAAAAAATTTACCCTTGACCTAGAAGAGTTCTCCAATATCATTCACAATGGTAAGGAATCACCCAACATATGCAAAAATTCTATTCACATCTCTCTAGCCATCCTGAGATCGGCCATGATGCTTCATACTCGACTTCATTATTTATAGCCTTGAAGCTTAAGAGGATGGTGAAATAAAGCTCTTTTCTATTAGGCATGGTTAGAATCATTACCTTTCCCTGTGCCATTCTCGTTAAGTGCACCGCCAACATAAACTGCCATGCTACTAGGTTGGTTTTCAACTTCTCCTCACTTCTATCCAAGATAGAACATTCTACTAGGAAATCAGCCACAACTTGCCATTAATCAAGGTGCGACAATCGAGGTGATATGATGTCGTCCGAGCTCTACGGATCACTATAGGAGTCGATTTGCTGTATTGAGTTAGATTAACATTTGCTTCAAATGGTTGGTTTGTAATTGGGTAAGCTTGGAAATATGGTAATGGTGTCGGGCCACCATCAACAGGCAGTAGGCCCGCTTTTCCAACTTGGAGTATCTTATTTCTAGGCCCATTAACCTTTTGTTTATATAGTAAGTAGTCTATTGGACTTTTTCTTTGTCGTGAATCAAGGCAACATTGGTCATGTGGTTAGTTACTGCAAGGTATAACTAAAGTCTTGCCCATCGATGGGCTTGGAATGCATGAAGGTGTGGACAGATGCCCTGTCTTTAAAAGCTTTTTTGCACTCCAAACAAAAGACTTCCCTTCTTGATGTGATCGAAGAAGGGTGGGCAATGGTCTATGGCTTTTAACACAAAGAGACTATCATTTCGTTTAGACACTGCACTTGCTTGACTGTACGGGGTATTTTCATTTCTTGAATCGCTTGAATCTTGTTGAGATTGACTTTAATGCCCTTGGCGCTTACTACAAAACTAAGGAACTTCCCAGATCGAACAATGGAATAACACTTCTTTATGTTAAGCTTTATATTGTATCTTTGGTCTTTGGAGGAAGCTGAAAGTCTCGGCCAGTTCTCTATATGCCCCTGGCCTTTTCGGACTTAACCAACATGTTATCCACTCCATTGAAGGTCGATTGACTGGGAAAAATCTGATTGATGAGTCATTGATATGTGGCACCTACATTACAAAGACCGAACGACATGGCTGGGTTGTAGTATAGTCCAATGTTAGTGATGAAGGAGGTGCGTTCTTAGTCTACATTGTGCGTAGAAATTTACTTACATCTGGATTAGGCATCCATGAATAGGAGTAGCTCGTGTTCACTGCTCTCATCCATAAGCTGGTCAATGCTGGGTAGAGGGAAACTATGTCTAAGGAATTCCTTGTTAGATATGATAAATCAATATAAGTTCTCCAGGCCTCATTGTGCTTACGGATGAGCACTTGGTTGGCTATCTAGATTGGGTATGTTGATTTATGAAAGAGTTCATCTGGTAGTGATTTTTCTACTTTCTCCTTGAGTGTCCAATACCTTCAAGGTTGATGGATCGTTTCTTTTTTTATATCAGATAATCCACTAGGTAAATTTTGAGGGCATGGTATATGTTTGATGGATCTATTCTGGTCATATCAGTGTGCCCCCAGGTGAGCACGTCTGTAATCTTTCTCAGGGAACAAATCATATCATCCTTTACTTCTATAATTAACATTATGCCTATTTGGATGACCTTATTGGGGTCAACGTTGTCAATTAATACCACTTTAAGTGGAGTTGCTGACCCGCCATCGGGGTTTGAGGCTCCAATGCGAGGGTCGAGGAGATCATCATCGTTATACCCCACTCTCTCTTCTAGGTCACACTAGTCCACTGCGTATATCATATGCTCAATAATATCTTTGGATGAGATGGACATCTATGCGTGAGTTGAAAGGCCAAGGCTGCCTCTGGCTCCCATAGACGGTTCCCATGGCATTGAGAGGGAAGGAGTTATAGTATCTTCTGCTCTCGTGTACCAACGGGGGTGAAATTGCTCATTCCATGTAGCTATATGTTCTGTTTCCTTGCTGAGGCAGGCTAGGGAAACTTTATTCTTATCAAGTTTTGGCTAGGGCGGGGATCAATGCGGATGCTTTGTCTTAACGACTTTGGGCGACCTTGACGCAAATGGGAGCAATTGGGAGCTAATACATTCTCTTAAGCATTTCACTATTGACCGTTGTTAGATCTTATTGCAGCATAGGTACTACCTTCTTCTTGCTATAGCGGGATGGTGTAACAATCACTAGCAGCTTGTTGGATGTCGCAGACACATCCCATTCCTCCATTGATTGGGAATTTCATCGTCAATCGCTAATAACAATGATTGCTTTCATGTCCACCAATGCCTGTATGATTATTAAGATGTTATATAGGAACTGTAACAACCTATCCCGTAACAGACCTAAATTTCGACCCAGGAAAGGCCCGTCGAAACTTAGGTCCATTCTAAGGTAAGCTCTTGGTAATAAAAAGAAATAATATTGCAGAGCCATAACTAAACTTTTAGAAATCACAGCAGATGAAACAAAATATAATAGTAAAGTGTACCCATTTATTTCAAAATAATAAAAAATCATAACACAAAATCCCATAAAAATCGTAATATAATATCCATTACAACAATTGTTTAAGTCCATGGGTACACATGAAAGTAAATAATAATAAATATTGCTACTTTCCAAGCTTCTTCGCCTTTAAGCATCGCCGCCGCCATCACTCCAACCTTAACCTGTGTTGTAATGAGGAGGGAGTCAGAATAACAAGTGTCTGGTGAATAAAAACCTCGAGTCTTACTTTTTCAGTACTTGGGCAGTATATTTCAAAATAAGAATATTTCTTCGAACATAAAATCATTAAAATCATTTAATACTTCTTTATAAGGAAAGGAGGAGGGTCCAACCACTTAATATATTTCATTCTAGAAGTATATCCCATATCCCAACCATATGTCATAAATAGCTAATAATGTAAGAGACGTAACCCAAGCCACTAAATACTATCCAATGGAAAATAGGCAGACCCTATCATTTAAGGCCTAATTCTTGAAGCATGCTCCTCAATAGTACTATCTTGCTGATATCATATGGAATCTCATAGGCCACTTAATACTTCCAAGTGGATAATAGGCAGATCCCATCATTTAAGGCCTAATTCTAGAAGCGGACCCTATAAAGATACCACCTAGCGTAACCCCTTGGCTATTTAATATTTCATTTGGGAAAAAAGGCGGGTCTAACCACTTAATACCTCAAACCCCAAAGCAGGCCCTTCATCTTATGGTCCATATCTATAATGATATCTCACATTAAACCACTATTCAAAGGTACTGGTAGCCAGACTAGCTGGGCATATTTCACTTACTGGAGTTGAAACTAACCTCGTGTGATTACAATTTTTTATCATGAGGATATTCACATCAATAAAAGTGTACACAACTGCTGGTAGCCTCAAAGTGAAGGGAAGACTTCTGTCATGCAACTGACCTCACATCACTATGACTTTGATATAAATTATTACCCTATATGTTCAAACACACACATATCACCGTTTCATAAGTAAGGCTTTATTAGGAATCTTCCATATTATGCCTTAAAATAAGAATTAGGCTAGATAAGAGTTTCCTCTTATTTTCACCTCAAAATCAATTACCTTCTTAATACAGAATATAAATATAAATAAATGCCTAATTAACTACGCCATAGTTATATGTTAATTATGTAGATAGAAATAAATAGATATTCTCGCTTAATAATTTCTAACGGATTTACATCTTAAACAAGCATTTAATGTCAATTCTCTTACCAATTATTATTACATGTCTTTTTCTTCAATTTTTCAAGATTTCATGAAATTCAAACATCCAAGACAGGGAATAAATATTCGTAATCAAAACTGCAATAAAAGACTTGTAAATAAAATAGAAACTCAATTTATTACATCAATTAAATGGATATCTTAAACAATAAGAATTCCAATCTAAATCCCATATTCTATTCAACTCCTCCTTTTACAAAAAAATAGATATGAGTAAGTGGTGTAAACTATGAATAGAATTCGTAATCTAAACCCATTGTTTTACTGGAGGATCATAATTTAACTCAAAGAAGAAGTGGAATAGACTGTGAAATTATCATAAATTGCATAACGGAACAAATTCCATCACATTAATGTAAATAATTGGGAATCTTAGCATAGAATTAACATATCGAATTAAAAAGGAATTTTAGGAAATTTTATCTATCATATTTTTGAAATCCCAAAATCCCTCAGGCATATTCAAATCCAAAAGAAATATACTAAACAATGGCTGAAAAGAAATACGAAGGTTTCCACTCACATATCAGCCTTAGCTTTACCCAAATGGATTTGCATCCTTTTGATCTCTTCCAAAATCTCTCTATTTTAATATGTACACACATACACACACATAATAGGAAGGAGTATATATATTCATTAGATTCATGACAATCGAAGAAGAATATGATAAAAATAGATTGGAGGAAGAAATAATTTAAATCCTTATCTGAATTTTCTATGGAGTTTTCGAATCTTATTTGAGAGATAGCAATTGTAGAGTTTTGTTTTACTCCCTAAAATAATATGAATAGAGGTGGAGAGGATGGGATCCTATTTATAGGAGTTGAACGCACCAGAACCATAGGATGGAAGTAGGTAGGAAATAGGTAAATCTGAAGCATACAACCGAATAGAACATAGCATAAAACCCTAGTTGCTATCGACAATTTTCGTTGCCATGCGGTCGACCGCTATGATCGACCGGTTGACCTATTCGGATCGGCCGCTATCCTATTTAGGGGCGTATAATTTACTTTCTATTGCTGAATTATTTTATTTTCTAATTAACTTTTTAACGTTAAACGTTAATTAAACATTTACTTTGCCCCAAGCTAATTTTTGAAATTTAAATCTTAAATTTTATTTCTTATTTGAATTTAAATCCAAACTAAATTAATTTAATTCTAAAAAATTCAAATGCTTATAACTTCTTTGTTTGAGCTCTGTTTTCAACATATTATATTTGAAAACAGATCAGAATTTTACCATGAACGAGACGGAATTACTTCCGTGGTTAAATTTAAATTTTGTAAAATTCCCATATCCAACTTTTATCACATTTAATTTAATTTACTTTATTTATTTATGGTTCATTTTATGGGGTGTTACATTCCTTCCCCTTAAAAAGGATTTCATCCCAAAATCTTCCAAGAGGTAAACAACATAAATCACAATACATCCATGTGATACAATCAAGTTCTCTACACAATCGTCTACTCAACCATTAGTGAAATGTGATTATATACTGCAGACATGCTAAAATGAGCTCAATTCTAGCATGAGTATGTAATCGTGTCATGTAAATATGTATGAAAATATCCTAAACATGCATAAAAATTTCTATATAAGTGTAAAGTGATTGTGAAAAAGTGTAACACCCATTTCCTGCCATCCAATCTAGTAACCATGATGCAATCGAAATCTTAATTTTGGAGATAAAAATTACTAGTAAAAAGCTCTATGCGAGTGATCTTCTTCTTCTCCCCGATCTCCCCTGTGCTTTCTTCTAGATTATCCCTCCATTATACTCGGACCGACTTAATTATTTTATTGTAGAGTCTCCTAGTACCGTGCTCCACAATGGGTGCGTTGGCACAAGGCACTGTCTGCTCCATCTTAAAATCCTCCAACTGATCAGGCTCTACTCTTCTAGCGATGTCATGAAGGTATTTCCTAAAGTGAGAAACGTGGAAACATTATGGACTCCTGCCAACGTGTGAGGAAGCTCACACGAGAAGCCAATTTTCCTTTTCTTTCCAGAATTTTGAATAGCCCAATAAATCTAGGTACCAATTTTCCTCACTTTCCAAATCTAATAACTTTCCTAAGAGGGAAGATTTTGACAAATACCATATCCCCAACCTGAAATTCAAGTTATGTCCTCCTTCTATCCACATAAGATTTCTGGCGATCTTGCGCTTCCTTCATCCTTCGCCCGATTAAATCTACTTTTTTCATGATATCATGGACCAAATTAGGTTCGAGCAACACTTTGTCGATGGTTTCCCAATAATAACTGTGTGATTTGTATGGCGCCCATAAAGTTCTTCAAAAGGGGCTATACTAATCGTAGTTTGATAGCTATTATTATATGAAAACTCAACCGAAAATAGATGCTACTCCAATGCCCTCCGAAATCCAAAACAAAAGCTCTCAACAAGTCTTCCAAATTCTATTCACCCTCTCTGTTTATCTATCGGTTTGCAGGGGATATGTCATGCTAAGGTTCAAAGAAGTTCCCAAAGCTGTCTATAGGCTCCTCCAAAATTCGCTAGTGAATAAGGGATCTCTATCATGCTTACCGAAATTTCATGTAGACGAGCTACTACCTCTTTAATATAAATATGAGCGAGAGAGGTGCTAGTCCCATTTCTTCTAACCAGAACAAAATGAGCACCCTTGGTGAGTCTATCAACAACAACCCAAATAGCCTCATTACCCTTCCGACTTTTGGACAATCCTTCCACAAAATCCATTGAAATATGCTCCTACTTCTAAGTCAAAATTTCCAAAGGTAATAATAATCCACTGGGCTTCCTTTGCTTAGCTTTTATCCTTTTGCTTGGTCAAACACTTAGCAAAAAACTCAGCTAGGCTCCTCTTCATTCCATTTCAAAAGAAATTTCTCTTCATGTCCTTGTACATCTTATCTCTTCTGGGATGAATGGTCGTTCTTGAGTGGTGACACTCCATAAGCACATCTCTCATCAGGTCATCAATCATTGGGATGCAAAGATGTCCATCTCTTCTTAAATATCCATTCTCATCGATTGAGTACCTCTTAGCATGGGGAAAATTCTCTCATTTCCTTGATTTTTCCAAAATCTCTACTAACTCCTTGTCTTCTTGCTTGGCCCTATACGATCCATCAAGGCTAGTATAACCTCAATGACTGATAAAAAACTTTGGATTGGTTCTGTTGATGGTTGAAGGTTAAAATTTGAGAGAAACTCCAATTGTCTCCATTCATATATAACACCTAGGGTAACGTTTCTCCTACTAATGGCATCGAAGACTACTTTCCATTTTCCAGAGGTATATTGAATTCCAAAGTCGAAGGATGCTATATACTTCATACACATTTGTTTCTTAAGATTCAAATCTTTTTGGAAAATAGGTATTTGAGTGATTTATGATCAGTATATAGAACAAACCTTTCCCCTAAGTGATAATGTCTTAAAATCTTCAAGGTAAAAACAATGGCCACCAATTCTAAATCATGCACTAGATACCTCTTCTCATGATCGTTTAGCTCTCTATTTGCATAGGCAACTACCTTCCCTTCTTGCATAAGAACTGTTCTTAATCCTGGGCCACATGCATCCATGAAAACCATAAACGACTTGGTTCCATCTGCAATAGTGAGTAAGGGTGCACTATTTAAGCTTCTAAAATGCCTTGACACACTTATCATCCCAAACAAAGACTAGATTCTTCTTAGTCAATCAGGTTAAAGAGGCTGCTATTTGTTCAAAGCTCTTGATGAACTTCCTATAATAGCCTACTAACCCTAGAAAGATTCTAACCTCCGATGCATTTCTAAGAACCTTCCATCCTCGGATAACTTCTACTTTAGTAGGTTCCACCGCCAGTCCTTTCTCCAAAACAATATGCCCAAATAACCTAACTTCATTTTTCCAAAAGTGGCATTCAGAAAACTTGGCTTTGAGTTAGTTTCTTCTTTAGGTCTCCAATACCTCCCTAAGGTGGTCCTCATGCTCCTTCTTGCCTTTGGAGAAAACCAAGATATCGTCAAAAAAGACCACGGTAATTTTATTAAGTTGCCCTTTAAATATTCTACTCATCAAATCCACAAAGTATGCTGGGGCATTTGCTAGTCCAAAAGGCATTACTTCCCACTCATAGAGTCCATATAGCATACATAATGCAATCTTCAGCTTGCTTTCCTCTACAATCCTTAACCGAAGTCTAATTGGGAAATGACTTTAGCACCTACAAGTTGGTCGAACAAGTCATCTATTCTAGGTAGAGGGTACCTATTTTTCCCTGTTAACTTTTTTAACTTCCTATGATCGACGCAAAATCTTAAAGAACCATCTGCCATAGTAGCAAAAACGATAGGGGCTCTCCACTCAGAAGTACTCCTATGGATGATCCTTTCTTCAATAGCTCGGAGATTTGCTTATTCAATTCCCTTCTTTCTTTAGGGTCCTTATGTCTCAAAGGCAGAGCAATGGGTCTTGCGTCTTTCTCCAAATCGATTCGGAACTCAATATCCCTATGGGGTGGGAGACCTGAGACCTCCTCGAAGACATCAAGAAATTCACAAACTATAAGTACAGATAATGGTTCTCGATCAACAGATAGACTTAATGAGTATAAATGGCTTAACTCAACTAAAGCTTTAGGTGTATAAAGAACTTCTAGGTCACGATATCAATGACTCCTTAATCATACTACCCTTTTGTTGCTGTCAAGAATGGCTCCGTAATATGACAACCAATCCATAGCCAAGATGAGTCCGTACCCTCGAAATTTAGAATGTACGTAGTACATATGAAATTAACTTTGCATATGTCTAACACCTGGTCTTTGCAAATCCTTAATGAGATTGGAAACCTCGATTGGGCAGTTGACCATTTGGGTTTTAAGGTTTAAGGAATTTACTACATTCCTAGCTATAAAGGAACATGATGCCCTCGAATCAAATAAGGTATGAATAGTAACCCCAAAAATAAAAGTTATACCTTATAGAGCTGTTTTCCTTGGTCCCTTGGTGGGTTACTAGCAATAGGGACAACTTCAATAGCATAGGCCAGTCTGCTTGGTCCTTTCTTAGCCATCTTGGGACATTGATTCTTGTGATGCCCTTCCTCGTGATAGTTAATGCACTTTCCTTTAAATGCTTCCTTCATTAGACTCACTCTACAATCATTGGCTTCATGACCCCTCATTTATCATCTCTGACACATCTTTATTTCCTTCTTAAACTTTCCTTCGACTTTATATTGACCCAAAAGTTCCCCTTCTTAGACCCTCCTTGCTTTTGGGTTTATGAACACTTCTCTATTTCTCTCTTACCTTCCTCATTGGCCATGTGCAGCATTGTCCTTTCCCCCATAGGTACTGGATCAACAAAATTTCTATTAGTGGAGAATTTAAACTCTTCATGGGCTTCATGGCCTTTTTTTTATAGGTGTGTCTATCAGGTTCATCCCAAATTTAGCCAATTCAGTAAACTTTGCTATGTACTCCTTAAGGGTAGAATCTCCTTGTCTCAGCTGAATGAACTTTTACAATTGCAAGATAATCTCTGCTCTAGACATGAATCTCATCTCGAATCAGTCCTTGAATTCATCCAAAACGATATCCTGCCTGGGTGCTCATCAATCATAAAGTTCAAGCAATTTAAAGCTTCTTCCCTAAGGTGCAAACTGCCATTCTTTTTCTTAACTGATCATCCTAACCCAGTTCTCTAAATATCATCTCGCAATCACCAATCCATGCTTTAGCCTTCAATATCCTTCAGTTCCGGAGTATATCTTTCCTTCCATATTGAGAAAGTCCTTACATAGCTTAGGAAAGTCAGTAGGATGTGATAGTGCATCAGTACCTGGGGAATTGTTTGTTACCGGTGTAGCTAGAGGAATAGGAATCTGCTCGGCAGTTCTAAAATATTGTTTAAACCATTCGGAAATTCCATGAATGAGTGGTCTTCTATGGGTAGGGTTCCCTCGTTTGGAAGAAGATTGATTATCAGCCATATCAACTATATGTTGGTCAAACCTTTAGCAATAATTTCCTAAGATAGTATTTACATGCTGAAAGAAAAGAAAAGTTTGCCTAGTGGATGTGCGTATGTTCAAGAAGAGGGGTATAGGTTTTTTGTGTGTGTGTGTGTCTATATATATACACACACATAAATACATATAAATATATATATACACACACATACATATATAAATATATAGTAAGAATTATTTTGAAAATTATTTTTGAAAAACTTTTTCAAAATAACAAATATATCTCTCATATGTATAGTTTTCCCCTGTTGATCGGGTAATCTAGAGCTCCGATACCAAATGTAACAACCCAGAACAGGCGTAAATTTCGACCCTGAAAAGGCCCATCGAAACTTAGATCCATTATAAGATAAGTTGTTAATAGTAAAAAGAATAATATTGCAGAGTCATAACTAAACTTTCAGAACTCACAGTTGATGGAACAAAATATAATAGTGAAGTGTACCCGTTTATTTTAAAAACCATAAAATGTCATATCACTAAATCCCATAAAAACCATAATATAATATATCTGCCACAACAATTGTTTAAATCCATGGGTACATACACAAGCAAATAATAATAAATACTGCCACTTTCCATACTTCTTCACCTTTAAGCATCATCGTCGCCACCACTCTGTCCTTAACCCATGTTGTAATAAGGAGGGAGTCAGATGAAAGGTGTCTGGTGAATAAAAATCTCGAGTCTTACCTTTTCAGTACTTGGGTAGTATATTTCAAGATAAGAATATGTCTATGAATATAAAATCAATAATACTTCTTTATAAGGAAAGGAGGTGGGTCCAACCATTTAATACCTTCCATTCCAGAAGTATATCCCATATCCCAATCATACATCATAAATAGTTAATAATGTAAGAGACAGTATCCAAGGCACTTAATACTTTCCAGTGGAAAATATGCAGACCCCATCATTTAAGGCCTAATTCCATATGCGTGCTCCTCAATGGTACTATCTAGCCGACATCTTATGGAATCTCATAGGCCACTTAATACTTCCAAATGAAAAATAGGCAGACCCCTTCATTTAAGGCCTAATTTCAAAAGCGGACCACTATACAGATACTACCTACAGTAACCCTTTAGCCATTTAATACTTCATCTTGGGAAAAAGACGGGTCCAACCACTTAATGCCTCAAACCCCGAAGCAATCATCTTATGGCCCATACCTATAATGACGTCTTATATTAGTCCACTATTCATAGAACTAGTAGCCAGATTAGCTAGGCAGATTTCCCCTACTGGATTTGGAACTAACCTAGCGTTATTACAAAAATTTATCATAAAGATATCTCACATCATTAAAAGTATACATAACTACCGGTAACCTCAAAGTGAAGGGCAGACTTCTGTCATGCAACTCTATTGAACTCACATCCCCATGACTTAGCCATAATTTGATTACTATACACACACACACACACATCTCACCGTTTCATAAATAAGGCCTTACAAGGAATCTTCCTTATTACGCCTTAAAATAGTAATTAGGCTCAATAAGAGTTTCCTCTTATTTTCACCCAAAATGAATTATCTTCCTAATGGGGGAAAATAAATATAAATAATTGCCTAATTAACTACGCCATATACGCCATAGTTATAGGTTAATTATGTAGATAGAAATAAATAGATATTTGTGCTTAAAAATTTTTAACTGCATGGATTTTACGCCCTAAACTAGCTTTTAACATCAATTCCGTAACCAATTATTATTACAAGTCTTTTGGTTTAATTTCCCAAGATTTCATGGAAACTAAATGTCCAATACAGAGAATAAATATTCATACTCAAAACCGCAATAACAGACTTGTAAATAAAATAGAAACTCAATTTATTACACCAGTTACATATAACATCTTAAACAATAAGAATTGCAATCTAAATCCCATATTCTATTCTCCACTTTTCATAAAGAAATAGAATTCATAATCTTAAACCCTTATTTTATTGAAAGTTCACAGTTTGACTCAAATAAGAAGGAGAAGTGGAATAAACTATGAAATATCATAAATTGCATAACGAAAAAAATTCCATCAAATTAATATAAATAATTGGGAATCTTAGCATAGAATTGACATATAGAATTAAAAATGAATTTTGAGGGATTTTATCTATCATATTTTTCAAATCCCAAAATCCCTAAGGCATATTCAAACC
Source organism: Allium cepa (assembly GCA_030765085.1). Classification (NCBI taxonomy): domain Eukaryota; kingdom Viridiplantae; phylum Streptophyta; class Magnoliopsida; order Asparagales; family Amaryllidaceae; genus Allium; species Allium cepa. The sequence continues at coordinate 959,294,247 of CM060932.1, forward strand.
CAAAAGAAATACACTAAACAATTGATGAAAAGAAATACTAAGGTTTACACACAGATTTGTCGTAGCTTTACTCAAATGGATTTGCAGCATTCTGATCTCTTCCAGAATCTCTCTATTTTGATACACACACAAAATAGGGAAGGGGTATATATATTCATTCGATTCAGAACAATTGGAGAGGAATAAGATAAGAATAGGTTGGAGGAAGAAATAAGTTAAATCCTTACTTGAATTTTCTATGGAGTTTCCGAATCTTATTAGGGAGATAGCAATGGCAGAGTTTTGTCATATTCCCCAAAATAATATGAATACAAGTGGAAAGGACAGGGTCCTATTTATAGGAGTTAAAACGCACCAGAATCATGGGATGGAAGTAGGTAGGAAACCGGTAAATCCAGAGCGCACAACCAAATAGAACATAGCATAAAACCCTAGCTGCCACCGGCAACTTTCATTGCCTAGCGGTCGACCGCCCTTGGCGATCGATCGACGCTATGGTCGACCGGTTGACCTATTGAGGTTGATCGCCATCTTATTTAGGGGCGTATATTTCACTTTCCATTGTCGAATTATTTTATTTCCTGACTAATTTTTTAACATTAAAAATTAATTAAATGTTTACTTAGCCCTCGGGCTAATTTTTGACATTTAAATCCTAAATTTTATTTCTTATTTGAATTTAAATTCAAACTAAATTAATTTAATTCTGAAAACTTCAAACGCTCATAACTTCTTTGTTTGAGCTCCATTTTCAACATATTATATATGGAAATAGATCATAATTTCACCACGAACGCGACAGAATAACTTTCATGGTCAAATTCCAAATTTTTAAAAAGTCCCATATCCAAACTTTATCATATTTAATTCAATTTACTTTGTTTATTTATGGTATGTTATAGGAACGGCCAGTCTACCATAATAAATCAAACCGGAATCTTATCCACCTATGGTTCCTGGTCAAAAGTGATTATGTAAAAGGTAATCCTCATAGGTACTATGTCGACATCCTTGAATCCATAGGTGGGCGATGTATAGGGAGGAAGCTTCATTTTTTTCAAAGACTTCTTTTAACATTACACTAACAGAGTTGCCCCCATCACGCTAGGCTCGATGGACCTTAGTGCTGGCCACACCAACTAAGATAACGATGGGGTCATAATAGGTTAAACCAACTTCTCTCTTGTCCTCCATTATAAAAGCAATGTCGGTTACATCTTCCTCTACCTAAAGGATCTTTGGGCTCGAAGGTCAACCAAATACACCTGGTTGCTGGAGGCGGGCTCTCCCCTGTAATGGTCCTGAGCCCCTCAACTATTTTTGTCCATGTCCAAACCACTGCAGATTGATAGAATATCTATGCCGACCATGACCACTTTGTCATCGTCTACCTGCTAGGGTAGGGCAAGTGGATTTTGATGGGGGTTGCGGTGCTCTACTTTTTATCTTACATACTAAACTAGTGTTACTTCATGGATCAATCGCTCTATTTCATTCTTAAGATGCCGGTACTCATTATTTGAGTTTCATGGTACCTTACGTTCCCCTTGGGATCGTCCCTCCATCCAGATTGAGAGTTAATGGGACATTGGAAGGGTATGCGATCAATTTTTGCGAGGTAGATAGCTTCCATGACGTCGGTTAGCGTTGTGTAGTTGATGTACCTAGGCATGACGTGCATAACGTCTTCGACATGCTTTTCGCTACTGTCCTACACACCATTCTTTTGGATACCGTCTTCTCTCAAACCAGCTTTAGGTCTCTTGCCGCTTTCCTCATCATTGTTGAAGACGTAACCTTCTTTCGCCCTCGTTATGTTGATCGCCCTTTGAGGTAAGTCAGTTAAGGATGTAATGGGTTACTATTGTAGTTCTTTCCACATCTAGGACCAATACCTTATCCTTGAAAAAGGAAAACTACCAGGCTATTCTTGTCTGCTCCCTTTGCACTGGTTGGTTCCTTTCTGAAGTGTTTTACATATGAGCGAAGGGATTCGGTTAAACCTCATCTTATATTGCCTATCACGCTTGCCATCATGATCCTTTTTTTGACGCGAAGAAGTGGGCTTTGAAGTCTAAACAAAATTAGGACAAGGAGTGGATGCGTTGGCTTGCAAATAAAGGTACCAGCAGGATGTTAACCTGGTCAGGGCAAAAGGAATGAGGTCATCTAGCCTACTTGGGTTACTGAGTTGAAAGCAGTGATGTGGCCGAACGGATCAGTATTCCCGTCATGTTTATCATAGAAGGTAGAACTACCTTTGAATGATGTAAGTACTTAGGATTACTTCGGAGAAGAGGTCCTCATTCTCATCAACTAATAGACCCTTATTGCATGTACTTCTAGTTTCGATTCTATACACTTGCTGGTGCAGGTTTATGCTTTCTTCTCGAAGGCTACCTTCCACATGCCGTAGAAGATGTTGTCACCTTGCTAGGGAAGAGATTCCTATCGTTTATCTAGTGTAGGGTAGTTGTGATGGCAATATAGAAAAGGGAAAATATGATGCCTGATTAGGGTAGGAGATCTACTTTTGGTGACTGAAGATGACCTAGGCGGGTAGGGGTGCCTCTCATGGGACCTAGGTGGGGCACCTCCCCTTAGGGCCAGGAATGGACTGATGGTTCCCTAGGTTCTAGATATCTGTCTTGTCCACTACCATTGAGGTGTTTAAAGCATGGTTCAAGACCCTATCCACTATTTAAAGATGGTGAAAGGAAGACATTCTCTCAAGCGAAGGGGGATGACTATACATTGTCTGTTCAGGTGACGGAACGTCTTCCTGTTCATGGGCAGTATATACATTCCTGTGGTGAATTAGAGAAAATCCTATAAGACTTCCAACACAATATATCATGATCATCATGCATTATGTTGTAGGTACTGGGAAAAACATATTGGATTGGTGTTTGGTCAACCACTAGGGGGATGGCTGGGGTAAAGTTTATAGTTGCTTGAGTATCCATTCTAACTCGAAGATCATTCACATCATAAGCGAGATTCGTTTTGCTAGTCAAGCTTTTGATCATGCTAAGGCATGCTGCTCAGCTAAGGGATGAGAAGACAACACTTGCTCCAGTAACCCTATTGGTATTGCGATCATTGGAGTTATTAGCTTCGTTTTCACTAGGATTTGACATAGTGCGAATGGAAAAGGAGTTTGCAGAGAAGTAAAGTGAAAAAATGAGTGATTTTAAAGGAGTGTGACGATCCACCTTTTTAACCCTCGTAAATCAACACTAATACATCCTTGGTATTCACATGATGCAAATTCAAGTGTTGGAGAGGCGAATGATTAGGGTAAAAGAAAAATAAAGATAGACGATAAAAACATAGATTCTCATATCGTATTGAACAACTTAATTTTTTTACATATAGGTAGTATATACAATAACTCTTAAAATGATGTATCAGAGTTATGGCAAGTACTAACACAGCTAGCGGCAGTTCTAATTGCCTATCTCTACATAAGTGCTGGTACTAATACGTAATACAACAAAAATGGAAATGGATAACTATCTATAGAGGAATCTTCTGCTCCATGCTCCAAAGCTCCGTCAAAATGCTCCAAGTTAAACCTGACTACTTGGCCGCTCGAAAAAATAGGGCACCCAGAGTTTAAGGGAAAATAAATTCCGGGTCACTCATGGGACCGGTGTAAGAAAACTCAAAACATAGATATTTTTGAAAATAGAGGGTATCTCATAAGACCACACCGCACATAAATAAAAATGGATTTTTGCCTTATAATTACCAAAATATTATTATGTAAAATCAAGTGATATTATAATAGTGTCTAGGTTACAAATACATATTAATCTTAACCGAAATTGTTACATTGATTAAATTCCATCATAATAGGTATACAACTAAGTCCAAAGGCACTCATTAGAGAATGGATTCAATACGATGACAGATAAGGGACTACCTTCCGTACGGTACATCTCTAGAGGAATGTACCAAGGACCTACAGGCAGTCTTCTACATTTGGCTGGCCTACTCCATTCCGGAGATCAAAAAAATGGTTCTGAGTAGTACTGAATATGACATCACCCCTATTGTTACCAATCTTTACCGGGATTCCATAGCATATACCACATACATGACATATAAAGAGTAATTTAGAAAGGTGATGACCATATTCAAATAGGTGCGACCCACATAGCCACACTACATACTCTTTTTCATCCATTTTTGGGTGTGAGGCCCGGGTAATGTATTACCTTTTATACAACAAATCCACATTGGATGCAAGACTGGCATTTCTAATAACACACTATTGATTTGCACAAAAATATAACCCCGATTTATACTCCTGGGTGTTAAGTGTAAGGCAGGTTACCACCCGCACCTCCAAATAGATGTATGTTTGTAAAAATCAATGTATGTGGTCTTAGATATGCAATGTCAGACACTGGTCCATATAAGTTGTCCAGGAACAGGACAATCTGAAGGCACTTCTCCTCTTAATCCTGTTTGGGAATCACCCCTAGGATTAGTAGCGCGCAGTCCTTTCCAATCGAAAATTTTCAGACAAAGGCACTACCACCACCATATATATATATATATATATATATATATATATATATATATATATAGGTATTACCCCAGAGGTTAGTGGCAAGCATTCCTACGTTATGAAGATCTCCGTCTTCAAACTCATTGTCTTCAACTTGTCTTCACTTTCGAATGCATACATTGATTCGAAGTGGTTTTTGGATAGGAATTTCCCAAATTCGATCTCGGTTTCTCCAAACTAATTATCAATAAAAGATGTCAAGTATATAGGTGATTATTATTCAATTAACCAATATCTTTTATCCCAGTAAAATATCTTCTTAAAGATGTGTCTTTAAATCATTTTCTTTTTCATCACATACGGGATTGTTAAACCTCTTTTATCAAATCCTTTAGTTAACTAAAATCTTTTTTTTACCTTGGAAATACCAAAAAATTTCAAGTTCAATTACTTAGGAAAAGTATAATTCAAATCTAAATGAAGATTTCACATTTCTAAAACATATCTTTAATGGGTAAAAAACAATGTTATTTAAGGCATCATTTCCTATAAACCCAAACCAGTTAGTATTGAGTAAAAAGCGATCTACAGATTTTGGAGTAATTATACTCAACACAAATTCCCTTATTAAATCCGTACTATTCATCGAATAATGCTGGAATCATCTTTAAATTCACATAGATAGTATGGGTTCCCTCCTCATAACTTAATACAGAGTTTAACTAGAACATTCTCTTTACCATCAAAATTTTATTTTAAATCTTGTTTAACTTTATGGAAAATTCCAAATCTCTTTTATTTTATGATCCAAAATCAAATTGACTATCCCCTCTGTCAGGCCAGTCCAAATAGCTAGGGGTAGCATACAACTGGTTTTCCAAACTTGAGCCTAAAGACTACCTCTCTGTCATGCATAAGACAGTTAAGTTATTTGATCGACTCTAAAACCTTTGAAAATACTTGATTTCTTATTTCAAAATCAGTTAAAAAGGATACAGGAAGAAAAACCCAAGTTTAAATCATATTTCCAAAATTTCCAAATTCCTTTGCTAAATTACCCGTGAATAGTGCTTTTAAGGGCTTCGTAGCCCAAATCTCATTTTAAACCTTTTATATTTCTAATTTTTCAGTTTAAACCTCTTTAAAAACATTTCAATATATTTTTATAATTTATTACTTGTTTTTAAATATTAAAAGTATCCATTTAAAAAGAATTTAAAACTTTGGTTTTCGAACTGCCAAAGGTCGACATTTTTGAAAATCTGATTTGGATATATCTCAAACTCTATTAAATAAGATCTAGATTTTTCTTTTTCATTTGAAAAATGTAACTCCAAATGTCCATTTTTTTCTTCAAATAATTAAGACTTATAATAAACCCTATACATTCGTTTAACTTTTCGGATCGTGAAACGCGAACTACCAAAACACGATGGCTTATTTTGACTCTAATTTCATATCTTTCAAAACATTATCAGAATGAGTTCTAATGTTTATAAAACATTTATAAACTATTTTTGTTCATGCTTAAGGTGGTTTAACTATGCCCTAACACTTTTATAATTCATAATGGAAAGTGATTTCTTTGTGTAAATTCGATGTGTATTTACCATGAATTATTTCCATCACCAAGCGAACATATTATCACATCCAAAACATTATGATAAACCATAAAAAACAAGCATAATAGACATATCATATCATCATATAGTTTGATAAAATAAACTAGCGGATTAATTCTTACATATGTAGATACTATTCTCTTCGTGTTACAAAATTGACTATAGCTTCGCTATTCTCGCACCTAAGCTTATGATATCTGACCTAGGACCCAATGGTATGCTCAACCTTGTATTAGAGAGGGTGGTGATGCTATATGATCTTGGCCAAGCAAGAAGAGAAGAGGAGAAGTTCACTTGCTTTAATTCCAACCTAAGGCGGTATATCTCTATATACATTACGATTTATTTGGCAGAACTTTGACTTGATTTTGGAATATTTTTAAGAGGAGATGAAGGCCACTATTATGCCCTAGAAGAAGAAGAGAAGCTTATGAATTTTTAGAGTGAATGAGTGCATGAATTTGTTAAGTTATGCCTCGTTATTTATAGGAATTTTTTTTGTAAAATATCAAAACATCATCATAACACATCACATCACCTTTCCACCTTACCACTACCACCCTCCTTCATTGTTTGGCTATGCACTCCCACTCTCCTACATCATTTCCATCATCTCCCTTAGATCTTAAGGCATGCTCTTGGATGAGAACATGGAATAATGTGGAAATATGTCATCATTAGCTTAGATAAACATCATGATATTTTTTTTAGTTTAACATTAGTAAATTTTGAGATGTAAATGTAATTCTAATGTGTATATGTACATGGATGCATATATATGTATATGTGCACATGCATGTCACATAAAACATATAACGTTACATAACTTGCTCTTGCCAAGCCATTACGAATCCGAAATCTGATTTTCGGTCACATTTTACTTCTTCGTTTATATATATATATATACGAACAAAATTTAAAAATGACATTCCTATTATTATTTAATAATTAAAAGATCCGTATTTGATTTTAAAACAATTATTAAATCATTTAAACTCAATTTAAATTAAAAGTCAATTATTTAAAAATGATGACATCATTAATGATGTCATAAAGTCATTTTATTTTAAAAATAAAATAAATAATTTTATTACATATTCTTGCTTGAATGGGGAATTAAGTGTATTTAAAAAAAAATCGTGTTCGACTTCTGACGATTAAAAAGCTGTTGATCGATACGACGATTTTCGGTCATATTATCGATATTTTTCCAAAGAATATACTTTTGTAAATATTTTTTCAAAACATAATCACCATTATTGTTTATCACATAAAACATGATTATTTATGTTTATTAAACCTATATTTTAATATTTAAAATTAATTAATATTCCAAATCAAAGTGATAAAATTTTGGGTCATTACATCCTTCCCCCCTTAGAAGAATTTCGTCCATAGAATTTAAGATGATAACTCAAAAAGGAACATATCATATATGAGGAAATATATACAAAGATATGTTAAGTGACTACACCATAAGCGTTGAATATACTACATCGATACAACATATATACATCCTAAACTCAAGATATGCCTTTCTTATTCTATCCTCGGTTTTCGAAGTGTAGTCTTCCACATCACCACTCCACTGGACATTAACTAATCTCATAACCTTTCTCTACAACCGCTTCTCAACATGAGCAATGATTTGAATTGGTCATTTGATAGATTCTAAGTTTGGCTCTACTTCTAAATATTCCTGGGCTGCTTCCCCTATAACTAGTTCCAATTCATGCACATATTTTCGTAAATGGGATACATGGAAAACATTATGCACAACTGACAATCTTTCTGGTAATTCCACTCGATAGGCTAGTGCGCTAATCCACTTAAGAATGGGAAAAGGTTCGATATATCAAGGTGCTAATTTTCTATCCCTCCCAGATCTTACTACTCTCATCGGAGAGATTTTCAAAAACACAAAATCTCAAATTGAGAATTCTAAATTTCTATGCCTTTGATCGGCGTAACTTTTTTGTCTGCTTTGAGCTCCCTTTAGCTTATTCCTAATCATATCTACTTTCTTCAAGGATTAACAAATCATATCAGGACCAAGTATTAACCAATCTCTGGTTTCAATCCAACATGCTGGTGATCTACATGGACGACCATATAAAGCTTCATATGATGCCATGCTAATACTTTCCTGGTAGCTGTTATTATAAGAGAATTCCTCAAGATGAAGATGATCCTCCCATGAACCTTCAAAGTCTAAAATGCAAGCTCTTAGAAGATCTTCCAACACTCGATTTATTTTCCTGGTTTTCCCATCAGTTTGGGGATGATATGCGGTGCTTAAACTTATCTTCGTTCCCAAAGCTGTCTGTAATACTTTCCAGAATTGACTGGTAAAAATTGGATCCTGATCACTTACTATGCTACTCGGAAATCCATGCAAATGAACAATCTCCTTCACGTATATATCTGCAAGGCTTGTGGCATCCCTTGCCGGATTTACTGCGATAAAGTGTATGCTTTTGGTCAATTGATCTATGATAACCCAAACACCTTTATTTCCTTTCCTTGTTCGAGGTAATCCATCGATGAAATCCATTGAAATTTGATCCCACTTCCAAGTTAGAATCTTGAGAGGTTGAAGTATCTAGCAGTCTTTTGCTGATTGCTTTTGATTTGTCGACAATTTGCATGTCTGCTAACATAAATTGAAATGTACCTTTTCACACTCTTCTACCAGAACTTTCACTTCATGTATTTGTACAGCTTGTGAATTCCAAGATGAATATTAAGCTTGGATTGGTGGCATTCGGTTAATACTTTCTGCCTAAGATTTTCAACATACGAAGCACAAATTCTTCCATTTGACCATAATATCCTATGGTTATCCACTTCGAAGCTTGAATTCCTTTCTTCTTTAACTCCCTCAATGAACCCCACTAGATATTGATCTTCTCTTTGCTTGCTGGAAATTCTTTTCAAAAGAGTCGAAGTCACCTCTAGATAAGCTATGACGGCCTGCTTTCTGCATAACACATCCGCTACTACGTTGGCTTTCCTGGGTGTATATTAAACATTAAGATTATACGATGCGGGAAATTCTAACCAACGTTGCTATCTCAAATTTAAGTCCTTTTGAGTTAAAAGGTATTTCACATATTTGTGATTTGTGAAGAGATCAAACTTTTCACCCAGTAAATAATATCTTTGCATTTTTAATATGAACATAACTGCCAATAGTTCTAAGTCGTGCGGAGCATAGTTTCGCTCATGAAGCTTAAGCTGCCTGCTTAGATAAGCGATAACCCTTCCACGTTGCATTAACGCTACACCTACTCCTTCTCCACAAGCATCTGTGTATATGGTCAAACCGCCGCTTTCATCAGCAATAGCTAGGACTATAGCACTGGTCGATCTTTTCTTCAGCTCAATAAATGTCTCATCACATTTAGATGTCCATTCAAACTTAAGATTCTTCATAGTCAACTTCATTAGGTAAGAGGAAATTTTTGAGAAGTCCTAAATGAACCTCCAGTAATATCCTGCCAATCCTAAGAAGCTACGGACGTCCTTCGTGGTTTGCGATTCCAAAAGGGTGATAAAAAGATATCCAAGCAGAAGCATCAAAGTGAAGCTAAGTCCAAAAGCAAGTATCTAACTTGAAGAAACTCGATCGAACCCGAGTATAAAATATACGGGTCAGTCTAGCTAGAATAATCAGTTTAGTAAGATAAGTGATAATATGAAGCATAAGGTAAAGGGCGATGATTCTTCTCAAATGAGAAGAAATAATAGCTTAAGTAAGTACATGTCATTGCTTCAAGCGAAGTAGTATCACTTAGCATCTGTATAGCCTTAAAAGAGACAAAATCAAATACAAAAGCAATTAAGCATAAGAATGCCTCACATCATCGACATAAACCAAAAATAACAATAATGTTTTCGATGAACCATTTTCCCAAATAGGAGAAATCTCAAAACTCAAACTCATCAAAAATGGTAATCTCAAATTTATTCTCAAAATAGAGAAATCTCAAAGCTTGAAAATACGCCACCATGGCAACCACATGTATATCCTTAAAGGAGAGTGAAAATCTCAAATAAACGCCATAGATGGAAAATCTCAATCTCAATCTCAAAATAAACGCCAAGTGCTGGCAAATCCAAATCTGAAATATAGAACTCGATGAGGAGCTTAAATTTCCAAATATGTAATTGCCATATATAATGTCTCGAACGACTCAAATGGCCAAATATGTAAAAAGGAGATACACTTGGAAAATCACAAATAATTAATGAAATCGTGTCAAAGATATAACACATTCTTATAGCCGAAGCCCGCCAAATACTGTTCTCTCAAAATAAGGCGCCACATCTCTTAGGCAAACATCTCGAAGAAAAGCATCCTGAAGGACAAATACTTGTCTTGGACAAACATCCTATAGAACAAATGTGTCTCAATGGACAAATACATTTCTTATAGAAACATCCCGAAGGACAAATGACCCGAAGGTTTAGTGCTGGCAAATACGTCTCTTAGACAAATGTCTCACAAACTCTCAGATAGGAACCCGAAATGTGTTAAGAATGTATCACATACCACACGTTCTCACTAATAGGTTTACTAACCGCTAGCCAATGCCATACTAGAAAGCAGTAAAAATATTTGCCTCATCTCATTGGCAAATACGATCCGAAGGTCAAAACGATCAAACAGACAAGTTAGAAATTAACCGAAAAGATAAACGCATGTATCCCATACCACGTGTTTTACCAAATCATTTAATTCTCCTTCTCATTCGCATGAATAGTGCGAAAATGTGTATTTTATATATAAAATAGTTTGTTTCTTAAAACAAGCTTTTAAAATAATTTTTCGAAGTCGTTTTTGGAAAACAAACTTTGAAATTCCCTTACTATAGAGAATATATAGATTTTATAGCTTGAAATTAATTTATCAATATTATATAATAATTCTTTCAAAAGATAATTTATTTTAAAAATTATTTAGAAAAACCCATGCTTGAAATCAAGGAAAACATTGAAAATTCCCAAAAACCTACATTCGAATTCATCTAAAAAGCGATTCATTTTGAATCGCAAATTCTCCATAATTTTGGCTAGCCTATTGATAGGCATCATAACCTTCAAAACAGTTCAGAAATAACACAAATACAAGATGTACAAGTCGGAAAGCGAACGTAAAAAGAAGACAGAACGCAAAAATGCGTAGGAAGAAAATACCCAGGTTTGAAATCTACTCCGGATTCAACTTTCAGACATAATTTGAATGGCTTAACGACCTCGGACTGAACTAAAATTTAATATATACAAAGTAGAACAATTTATCTATGGACTGGAAGAAGATTCACTAAATTCCGACATGAAATGGTAAAGATATAAAATTTCAAACATGGACTCAAGCCATGTTGAATTCTGCCCAGGTCTGAAAACGCTCTCGGGTTCAACTTACAGACATGAAACATGTGACAAAATAACCTCTGATTGAACTAAAAATTGGTAGCACATAGTAGATAACTTAAACTTTAAAATAAAAGAAGAATCAATGAATTTCGACAGAAAATGAAAAAGATACATTGCCTCAAACATTCTTAGGCCATTTTTGCAGCAGCTCAGAAAGCGGAAATGTGCCTAGGCCTGGAAACCATCTCGGGTTCAACTTACAGGTATGAAATAGAGGATCAAACAACCTCAGATTGAACTAAAAATTGGTAAGAAAATAGTAGAAAACTTCAACTTTCAAATAAAAAAACCAATGAATTTCGACTGGAAATGAAAGAGATGTTGTCTCAAACATGGATTCAGGTCATGTTTGCAATAGTTCAGAAAACGGAAATATGTACATGTGATTTCCAGGCTTCGTATTGATTTTGCAGTAAAGTTTTCAGGTATCAAACAAAAGAGATTTGCTATGAAATTTCGCAAGCATATACTACAACACATGAGCTATCAACAGAAGAAAATCCGACAGTATTTCGTTGCCGAAATTGAGAGAAAATGACATGCAAAGTGGCAACCCAAATCAGTTTTAACTCAGAAAACAACACTATAGAAAATAATTATAGAGTGCCTAGTTTTTTTTTTTTTTTTTTTTTTTTTTTTACAGATTTAGCAGTTTCAAGCTTTGCTTCAGCTAGATTTGTGATTTTTGATACTCACCTTGCATAGAGAAAATACTTGGATTTGTGGCTGAAAGTTGATGGCTTGGAGATGGATTTGCTTCAACAACCTGTAAAATATCAAAATAGAGGCATGCAAACCTAAAAGAAGAGATTAGATATAAACCCAACCTCAAAAGTAGATTTTGATGAAATGATTTGTATTTTGGAGTTGATTGCATGTTGAATTTCTTTAATTTGATAATTTTCAGCAATTTTAGTGAAAAGATGAAGATTTAAGCCTTAGACTAAGTTTTCTTTTGTTTTCTTTTTACTGTAAGGAGAAATAAACCGAACGTACAGTATAGATGAGAAGAGAAACTCTTCTCACTACTTTTTTAGGTTAGAATCGCAAATGGGCAAGGCCCAAAACCAAATTAACTAACTAAAGAAAATCAAATTTTCTCTAAAAACACATATACATAATGTAATTAATAAAACAACACTTACGTACCCAAAATTTCTTCACAATAAGTTCATACAAACATATTTTCATGTTTAATAAAACATTCTATAACTAATAAAAGATAATTTTAGTTATAAAATATTTTTATTATTAAAAACTCTTATTTTTAATTAAATACACCATTTACACAAATCTTTACACAAAAACACCATTTTTAACTCCAAAAATTACACAAAAATAATTTTCTTGTGTAATAAAATGCAATCAAACATTTTTCATCAATTTTATGATTAAAACATTTTTAAACCCATATTTCATCGATTTGTTTATAATATACACATTTAAAATCAAATACTTCCTTTGAAAAATTATTAAAAGAAGCATTTGGTAGTAATTACAAGAATTATTGCATTTTCACTAAATAAAAAATCATATTACACTCATTATTAACCCAAATAACCAAAAATAAAGTTTCTAAAACTCTATTTCACATTTTGTTTCCAAAATCCATTGTTTGTTCCAAATAAACAATTTTAATCTCCAATTTATTTTTAATTCACGATATTAAATTATAAATACCCTTTTAATTTAATATTTATAGGTTATCACCCTAAACCAGGGTTGTTATAGACTTCCCCCTTATAAAAATTGCGTCCTCGCAATTTCTAGAGAAGAGCAGTATTCAACGCTATTTATTTCATCAAGCATAGGAAGATAGATAAGCTCGATTTTAAAATTTCTCACCCCAACACAAGATGTTATAAAAACAAGATAAGATCGCTCGATTGATTCTATGGTTTTCTAAGTGCTAATATTGGGATTCGCAGGTCATTGAATTTCTACAAGAAATACATCATGATTTCGAAGGCGTCTTACCTTCGAAACAAGATCACAGACATAATCCATACAAAAGATCAATCGAGTGAGGTTGATTTCTAAGGAGCTTCTCGAATAGGGTCGGGATTTAACAAAATTTTATCCTAGCTTCAACCAACTAGATAATTGTCGACATGACTTTTCGTATGTCACTGTGGAAAGAGCCACATCGACATCAGATTAACACAATGGAGGTAAGAAAACTTAATAAGAGGTAGGTGGTTTCCTCAATACCACCAACCCAAACGACCGCATAAATGTAAGTAGATAGATTATTGCACAAAGGCAAGATAAACTCAAAGAATGTATTTTTTTATACTCCTATTTTACTAAACAAATATTTTCAAGGTTATTAAAATCCTTTTTCTTCATAATCAAATTCTCAAATCTCAACATTAAGAAAATTTTCAAAACCTCTTACAAAAATCCAATTTAATTCCCAAACTCTTCATTTAAAGTGATTAAAATGTTTCACTCTTAAATTCTACCAAAATATATTTAGTTTGTACATATATTTATATTAAACATCAATTCTATTACATTCACAAAATAGGTAGAATACACATGACCATAAAGAAAACAAGTAAATTCCAATTACAAATATGCTGTAAGGAAAACAAACTTTGACATAAAAAACGTCACAATCAGAGAATTCTTATAAAACAAAAATTCTACAAAGTCTAAGCTTTGTAGTGATATAATGATCATCAAAATCGGATTCATGGTTTGATGGTTATGCATAATTTACTTTCAGAACAAATTTTAGAAACTTATAAGACAAAAATGTTTATTCACTTTCAAACCTATTTTAGACAGAATAAAAAGCAAAATCTTCCAATGTGGTAAAGAAAATCTACAGCTTTCTAAAAGATCTTCCATTTGCAAAAAGTTTGAACTCATTCGGAGCTACAAATCTCAAGTTATTGTTGTTTTAGCACAACACTTTTCAAACCAAATTTTATCTTTCAAATCAATTTAAATTTTTAAATTTTCCCAAACCATTTTAATTTCAAATTACATTTTCAAACAAGCTTTTGCTAAACCATTTATTAAACAATCTTCTTCTTCCCGGAAAGCTAAGACGTACCAAAATATGATCAAATTTATGTAATCAACATAAAAGAAACAATTCATTAATGGAAAAAAATTCATTACTTTAAAAAATCTAACTTTAAAGTAATTTACTAAGGAAACTCATTTTGGAAGAGATAACTAATCTCTTTTATTATTAAATGATGATTATTGATTATCCATACAATAAATTTTGGAATATATATATATATATATATATATATATATATATAAAGTTTAAAATCATTCTCACCATTAAAATGATTATACGAGATAAATGGTTCATTTATCAAAACAATTCTCGTATTTCAACTTTGTCACAAAATTAAATTTCCAACTAATTATCAGCATAAAACTAACTAAAGTTGATAATTAATTCAAATTTGTTTCCAAAAGAACTTTACAAATTCACACCATTTTTTTTAATACAAACAAAATTCAAAACAAAACTAGCTCACAAACTCATGTTAAGAGTTTAAAATTAGCATATTCAATTCCAAAAATTTCAAATAATATAAGGGTATTGCATCGCCATTGATTTATGGCAATTGACCCCAGCGATTGGCTGCAGAGTTGATCTAATGATTAAATCTGCCTCGTCGCTCATCCACTCTCACTATGATTCAATTGCTGCATTACTCATCAAAATAAAATTCAATACCCAAACCATATTAATTTATTCCCAAACTTTACTTTAAAAAACTAAATTTACCATGTCTGACTGTCTCATCACAGCGTTTAGGAAATTCTTATCGATAACGTTGATCAGGCGTATCGACTAGAATTCTTAAAGCACTCAATGGACAACCCAACACTAAATCATTTTCTATAAAAAGAAATGCCTCTTATAAAATTTACAAAATATTATTTGCTTATTACAATAAACAAAATCCAGTTTCACTTAGAAACATATCTTTTATTGAAAGATTTGAGAATTCAATGGTTGCTTACACTCAAAAACAAAAAACACAAGAACAACTCATTGAGATACTCCCAGAATACTTGATTCACAAGATTGACGAATAAGCTATAGTGTTCCCTAAACCAAACGGTATAATTGGCCACTCACAAGAACCATCGAGGTGTGGAATGCAGTAAGAGGAACGATATGCTCTACAACTCACAACTTATGAAAATCGGTGCAAGGTCAAGCTGAGGAAAGATCCTAGCACCATCAGTAGATTGAATATGTCATCAATCATAAGCTATAGATACTCATTCTAACGGTTAACTTGTTAAGCTTGCGAAAATGGATGCAAAGCCTAAGAATACCATTAGATTTCTTAACAAAAATGACCGTGGCACCTCATGGTGAAAACTAGACTGAATGAATTGCTTGGCTTTACGCTTCAGCAATTATTTCTAGAGTTTCTCATTTCCCTAGTAGAGATCCTCGTGGAAGGATGACTAACAGGCTAAGAAACAGGAACGAGGTCAACACAAAAATCAATTGCCCAATTGGGTAGCGAACTCGAAACAGACTCACATATATCAATAAAATCACATCAAACTGGAATTCGAGATATATCATCATCATCATCATCATCTCAAAACTTAAGAACAAATAAAGATACTTCGGAATTATCATCAACATATCGAAGAACAAGAGACATCTAATTGATCAATTTAGGATGCCTAAAATATAGGATCCTTTCAAAACATAGGATTAGGCTTGATAACAAGCAAGCTAATCCATCCCCAAAATCGTATTAAACCCATGGTGATGACTAATGTGCAGATTTACACTGAAAGAAAAACTACAAAGATCAACCCTAATATTGTCACATAACAAAGCAAAGTATTGCAGATCCCCTTAATAGGATTCGCAATCCTCAAAGAAGTAACAAGATAAGAAACGTCCAACGGTATCAACAAGCTCCTTCGATATGAATGTGTGTCAAACACTCATATCAAAGAGAACAAGAATAAAATAATCATGATAAGGATTATTCATAATATGAGATATCATTAATTCAATTATGGAATACTACGGAATAAAATATGTTCCTAGACATATTCCAAACTTATATCTACCCAAAGGACACGAAAAGTTAAGGACATGATGATTTGGTAATTTGTAACACTTGTACTATACTTTGATGTACCGTAATATAGTTTCTGTTCTGTGTTTATCACATTCCATTCTGAACTCAGCTCTGATACCAAGCTGTGACGCCCTACCCCGAGGCCACATTAACAAAGAGTATTACTGGGTAATACTGTCTTCTAATGGAGAATAAGGCTGGTTAGGAGCGACCATCTATAGTTTTGTCTTGAATATCTATTAAATACGTCGATTAATGTTGTAAAATTTTTTCTATCTCGAGTGGATCGACATATTCAGTAAATGCTTAATACAAAACTACAGGTGGCTAACGATCTATCAGAACAAAATACAACAACTAAATGTACATCACATCCCATAACAACAGATAAACATATATTAATATATACATACATACACACAAATACATCACTAATACAATACAAAATGATACATCATAAGTGGTAGGAAGACCACACTATATACAACGAGTCAAAACAGTGTATATACATATCAGAGTCAAAAAAAGGCTACAAGACTACACAAAGGGTGATAAAAAGATATCCAAGTGGAAGTGTCAAAGCAAAGCTAAGTCCACAAGCAGATATCTGACTTGAAACTACTCGGTCTGACCCAAGTATAGAATACACGGGTCAATTTAGCTAAAACAATCACTTTAGTAAGATAAGTGATAATAAAAAGCATAAGGTAAAGGGCGATGATTGTTCTCAAATGAAAAGAAATGCTTAAGTAAGTACATGTCATTACTTCAAGTGAAGTAGTATCACTGAGCATCTATATAGCCTTGAAAAGGATAAACTCAAATACAAAAGCAACAAGTATAAGCATGCCTCATTTCATCGGCATAAACCCAAAATAACAATAATGGTTTCGATGAACCATACTCCCAAATAGAAGAAATCTCAAAACTCAAACTCACCATAAATGGTAATCTCAAATTTATTCTCAAAATAGAGAAATCTCAAAGCTCGAAAATACGCCACAATGGCAACCACATGTATCTCCTTAAAGGAGAGTGAAAATATCAAATAAACATCATGGAATGGCAAATCTCAAATCTTAAAATAAACGCCAAGCGTTGGCAAACCTAAATCTCAAATATAGAATTCGATGAGGAGCTCAAGTTTCCAAAGATGTAATCGCCATATATAATGTTTCGAACGGCTCGAATGGCCAAATATGTAAAAATGCGATACACTTGGAAAATCACAAATAATCAGTGAAATCATCTCAAAGATATAGCACGAGCTTATGACCGAAGTCCGCCAAGTACCGTTCTCTCAAAAATAGGTGCCACGTCTCTTAGACAAACATCCTGAAGGATAACATCCCAAAAGACAAATACTTCTCTTAGACAAACATCCCGAAGGACAAATATGCCTCTTAGACAAACATCCCGAAGGACAAATGACTTGAAGGTCCAGTACTGGCAAATACGTTTCTTGGACAAATGTGCCACAAACTCTCAGATAGGAACGCGAAAAGTGTTAACAGTGCATCACATACCACACGTTCTCACTAATCAGCTTACTAACCACTAGCCAATGCCACACCAGAAAGTAGTAGAAATATTTGCCTCATCTCATAGGAAAATCAACCCGAAGGCCAAAACGATCAAACGGACAAGTCAGGAATTAACTGAAAAGATAAATGCACGTGTCCCATAACACTTATTTTACCCAATCGTTTAATTCTCCATATTATTCGCTCAAATAGTGCAAAAGCGTGTGTTATAAAGAAAATAGTTTATTTGTGAAAACAAGCTTTTAAAACAATTTTTCGAAATCGTTTTTGGAAAACAAACTTTAAAATTCCCTTATTATAGAGAATATATAGATTTTATAGCTTGAAAATAATTTATAAATATTATGTAATAATTATTTTAAAAGCCAATTTGTTTTAAGAATTATTTAGAAAAACCCTTGCTCGAAATCAAGGAAAAACATCGAAAATTCCCAAAAGCCGACGTTCGAATTCATTTAAAAAAATGATTCATTTTGGATCGCAAATTCTCCAAAATTTTGGCTAGCCTATTGATAGGCATCATATCCTTCAAAACGGTTCAGAAATAAAACAAATACAAGATGCAGAAGTCGTAAATCAGACGGAAAAAGAAGGCAAAACACAAAAAAAATGCATAGGAAAAAACACTATCCAGGTTTGAAATCTTCTCTGGGTTCAAACTTTCAGATATAATTTGAATCCTTAATTACCATGGAATGGTCTGAAATTTTATATACACAAAGTAGAACAATTTATCTATGAACTAGAAAAAATTGCACTGAATTCCGACATGAAATGGTAAAGATATGAAATTTCAAACATGGACTCAGGCCATGTTGAATTCTGCCCATTTCTGAAAACCCTCTTGGGTTCAACTTACAGACATGAAACAGGTGACTAAACAACCTCTGATTGAACTGAAAATTTGTATGCATATAGTAGAAAGCTTGGAATTTCAAATAAAAATGAATGGACTGAAAATTGGTAGGCAAGTAGTAGGAAACTTCAACTTTCAAATAAAAAATCAATGAATTCCGACAGGAAATGAAAGAGATATGTTGTCTCGAATATGGATTCAGGTCATTTTTTCAACAGTTCAGAAAACGGAAATATATACAGGTGATTTCTAGGCTTCGTATTGATTTTGCAGCAAAGTTTTAGGTATCAAACAAAAGAGATTTGCTACGAAATTTTGCAAGTATATACTACAACACATGAACTATCAACAGAAGAAAATACGGTAGCATTTCGTTGCCGAAATTGAGAAAAAATGATATGCAAAGTGGCAACCCAAATCAGTTTTAACTCAGAAAACAACACTATAGAAAACAATTTTAGAGAGCCTAGTTTTTGTACAGATTTGGCATTTGAAGCTTTGCTTCAGCTAGATTTGTGATTTTTGATACTCACCTTGCAATATTAGAGCAAATATTTGGATTTGTAGTTGAAAGTTGATGGCTTGGAGATGGATTTGGCTTCAACAACCTGTAAAATATCAAAATAGAGGCATGCAAACTGAAAAGAAGATAATACATACAAACCCAATCTCAAAACTAGATTTTGATGAAATATTTTGTATTTTGGAGTTGATTACCTGTTGAATTCTCTTTAATTTGATAATTTTCAACAATTTTACTGAAGAAAGATGGAGATTTAAGCCTTAAATTGAAAAGGGGAAAGTTTCTTTTGTTTTCTTTTTACTGTAAGGAGAAATAAACTGAACGTACAGCATGAAGGAGAAGAGAAACTCTTCACACTACTTTGTTCAGGTTAGAATTGCAAATGGCAAAGGCCCAAAACCAAATTAGCTAACTAAAGAAAATCAATTTTTCTCTAAAAACACATATACATTATGTACTTAATAAAACAATACTTGTATACACAAGATTTCTTCACAATAGGTTTATACAAACATATTTTCATGTTTAATAAAACATTCTACAACTAATAAAAGATAATTTTAGTTATGAAATATTTTATTATTAAAAAATCTTATTTTTAATTAAATACACAATTTACACAAACTTTTACAAAAAACACAATTTTTAACTCCAAAAATTACATAAAATAATTTTCTTGTGTAATAAAATGTAACAAACCATTTTTCATCAATTTTATGATCAAAAATTATTTTTAAACCATATTTCATCTTTTTATTTATAATATACACATTTAAAAATAAAATACTTCCTTTAAAAAATTATTAAAAGAAGTAATTGGCAATGATTACAAGAATTATTGCATTTTCATTAAATAAAAATCATATTACACTCATTATTAACCCAAACAACCAAAAATAAAGTTTCTAGAACTTTATTTCACATTTTGCTTCCAAAATCCATTCTTTTTCCAAATAAACAATTTAAATCTCCACTTTATTTTTAATTCACAATATTATATTATAACTACCGTTATAATTTAACATCCACGGGTAATCACCCAAAACCAGGGTTGTTACATTCTCACAACGCATTGAAGAACTTAATTTTTTTACATATAGATAGTACATACAACCACTCTCAAAATGATGTATCAAAGCTATGGCAAGTACTAACCCAGCTAGGGATAGTTATAGCTGCCTAACCCTACATAGGTGCTAGTCTTAAACTTATACATAATTCAAATAAAATGGAAATAGATAACCATCTATAGAGGAATCTTCTGCTCCATGCTCCAAGCTCCTTTAAAATGCTCCAAATTAAACCTGACTACTTGGCTGACCTCCAAAAAATAGGGCATCTAAAGTTTAAGGGAAAATAAAATTCGAGTCAGTCATGCGACTAGTGTGAGAAAACTCGAAACACGAATATCTTTTAAAACAAAGGGTATCTTATAAGACCACGCTGCATATAAATACAAATGAGTTTTTACCTTATGATAATCACATTGTTATATAAAATCTAGTGATATTATAATAGTGTCTGGATTACAAATACATATTAATCTTAGCCTGAATTGTTAAATTGATTAAATTCCGGCATAAGAGGTATACAACTAAGTCCGAAGGCGCTTATTGAAGAATGGATTCCATACAATGGCAAATAAGGGACTACCTCACATACAGTACATCTATAGAGGAATGTACTTAGGACCCACATACAGTCCTTTACATTTGGCAAGACCGGCCTACTCCTTTCTGGTGATTAACACAATGATCCTAAATAGTACTGAATATGACATCATCCCAGCTATTACCAACCTTTATTGGGATCCCATAGCATACACCACATACTCGACATATAAAAGGTAATCTAGAAAGGTGATGACCATATCCTAATGGGTACGATCTACATAGCCTCACGACATACCCCGTTTAAGCCATTTCCGAGTGTGAGGCCTAAGGTAACATATTACCTTTTACAAAAAAATCCACTCTGAATGCCACTTTTCCATTTCTAATAACATGCTATTGATTTCCACCAAAGTACAACCCTCAAGTTCATACGTCTTAGGAAAGAATGTTAAGTGTAAGAGGGGTTACTTCCTACGCCACCAAACAGATGCACGTTTGTAAAAATCAATGTATGTGGTCTTAGAATTGCAATTTCAAACACTTGTCCGTATAAGTTGTCCAGGGACAGGACAATCCAAAGGCACTTCTCCTACTACATCCTGTTCGAGAATCACGCCTAGGATTAGTAGCGAGCAGTTCTTGCCAATCAAAGATTTTCAGAATAAAGGCACTACTACCGCCATATACATATACATACATACATACATACATATATACATACACACACACACATATACATAAATATAGGAATTACCCTAAAGGTTAGTGGTAGGAAACCCTATATTATGAATATCACCGTCTTCAAAATCATTGTCCTTAATCTGTCTTCACTTTCAAATTCATATATTGGTTCGAAATGGTTTCAGATAGGAATCACCCAAACCCAATCACGGTTTCTCCAAACCAATTATCGATAAAAGATGTCAAGTATATAGGTGATTATTATTCAATTAATCAATATCTTATATGCAAGTAAAATTTCTTCTTAAAGATATATGACTATAAATCATTTTCTTTTTCAGCATATACGGGATTGTTAAACCCTCTTTATGAAATCCTTTGGTTAATTTAAAACCCTTTTTAACTTTGGAAATACCAAAAAATTTCATCTTTAATTATTTAGGAAAATTATAATTCAAATCTTAATGAAGATTTCACATTTCCAAGACATATATTTAATGGGTCAAAAACAATGTTTTTAGGACATCGTTTAATGTAAACCCAAACTAGTTAGTATTGAGTAAAAATAGATCCATAGATTTTAGATTAATTACACTCAATAATAATTCTCATATTCAACCTGTACTATTTGTCGAATAACTATGGAATCACCTTTTAAATTCACACCGATAGTATGGGTTCCCTCCTTGAAATTTAATACAGAGTTTAACTAAAACGTTCTCTTTACCATCAAAATCTTATGTGATTTTCTTTTAATTTGTGGAAAATTCTAAATCTTTTTTCTTTTACAATCCAAATAGATCAAATTAACTATCCCCTCCGTCAGGCTAGTTCGGATAGCTAGGAGGAGCATACAACTAGTTTCCCAACTCCAGCCAAGAGACTACCTCTTTGTCACCCATAGGCGGTAAAGTTATTTGATCGACTCTACACTCTATAAAAATTCTTGATTTATTATTGAAAATTATTTATAAAGGATTTGGAAAGAAAAACCTAAATTTAAATCTTATTTTCAAAATTTCCAAATTCCTTTGCTAAATTACCAGTGAATAGTGCTTTTAAATGCTTTGTAGCACAAGTCTTATTTTAAACCTGTCATATGTCCAGTTTTTCCATTTAAAACTATTTTAAAATATTTTAACATATTTTTAGAATTTATTCCATATTTTTAAAGATAAAAATATCTATTTAAAAAGAATTTCAAGCTTTTGTTTTCGAATTGCCAAAGCGCGACGTTTTTGAAAACTTCATTTGGACATATCTCAAACTCTACTAGATGAAATCTTGATTTTTTCATTTACATTTGAAAACTATAACTCCGAGGGTCTAAAAATTCTTATTTCAAAGGACTAAGACTTATAATCCACCCTATACATTTGTTAACTTTTCGGGTTGCGAAATTGCGAACTGCCAAACCGCGATGGCTTATTTTGACTTTAATTTCATATCTTTTCAAAACCCTACCGAAATGAGCATTAATGTTTATAAAACATTTATAAACCATTTTTATTCATGTTTAAAGAGGTCTAACTATGCCATAACACTTTTATGACCATAAAAGAAAGTGATTTCGTTATGTAAATTCAACGTGTATTTACCGTGAATTATTTCCATCACCAAGCGAACATATTATCTTATTCAAAACATGATGATCAACCATAGAAAACAAGCATAGTAAACATATCATATCATCATATAGTTTAATAAAACAAACTAGCAGAGTAATTCTCACATATATAGCCATCCTTCTCTTCGTGTTACGAAATTGACTATAACTTCGCTATTCCCGCATCAAAGCTTATGATACCTTCCTTGGGACCCTAGGGTATGCTCAACCTTATACTAGAGAGGGTGGTGATGCCTAGTGAGTTCGACCAAGGAAGAAGAGAAAAGGTGAAGATCACTTGCTTTAATTTCAACCTAAGGTGGTATATCTCTCCATATATTATGATTTATTTTGGCAGAACTTCGACTCAATTTTGGAACATTTTTAAAAGGAGGTAGAGGCCAGTGTTGTGCCTTAGAAGAGGAAGAGAAGTACAAGAATTTTCAGAGTGAATGAATTTGTAAAGGTATGCCTTGCTATTTATAGAGAAATTTTTGTAAAATATCTAAACATCATCATAACACATCACATTACCTTTCCACCTTACCACTACCACTCCCCCCTCATGGTTCGTCCATGCACTTCCATCCACTTACATCGTTTCCATCACTTTCCTTAGCTCTCAAGGCATGCACTTGGATGAGAATGTGGACTAAGGTGAAAATATATCATCATTAGCTTAGATAAATATCGTGATATTTTGTTTAATTTATCATTAGTAAATTTTGAGACGTAAATGTAATTCTAGTGTGTATACATTGATGCATATTTATATATATATATATATTTATATGTATATGTGCACATGCATGTCACATATAACATATGACGTTGCACAACTTGCTCTTGTCAAACCGTTAAGAATTTGGAATATGATTTCCTATTACATTCTTACTTCTTAGTTAATACACACACATAAAAAAATTAAAATAATTATTAAATAATTTTAAACTCAATTTAAATTCAAAAACCAATATTTCAAAATGATGATGTCATTGATGATGTCATAAAGACATTTTATTTCTAAAATAAATAAATAATTTTATTACATATTATTGCTTAAATGGAGAAATAAGTGTATGTAAAAAAATCATGCACGACTTCTGATGGTTGAAAAGCTATTTATCGATAAAACGATTTTCGGTCATTTTTCTAAAGATATACTTTTGTAAACAATTTTCCAAACTAAAATCATAATTATTGTTTATCACATAGAACATGATTATTTATGTTTAGTAAATATATATTTGAATATTTAAAATTAATTAAATATTCCAAATCAAAGTGATAAAATTACGGGTCGTTACAAAGGCCCTCCTTCTTATGCCCAAATGTTGCTAGAAATCCGACCAACCACGAAATTATGGTTAAAAGGCAATACTAGCAAATGTTACTTACTAATATCTTTGAGTAAAATGTAAAATAATGAAAAAAAGTGCACTGAAAGCTAAGAAACAAGATTTATAGTGGTTTGATCTAAGTTGATCTATGTCCACTATGACGAATTTCTTATTACTTTGCGTTTCTTCCAATATCTTTGATTATAAAAGATAATAACAAGAAAGTAATGTGCTTGAGAGCTTAAGTTTTTCAATCTTTTTAAGAATGTATGTATGCCTTGGTCTTTTTATAGCTGCTAGAACTAATGCTTGGATGGTTGAGATCACAATGCTTAGGAGAAGAAATCACTCTAAACCATTGATAGGCATACACGATGGATGCATATGCCAAATATGACGCCAGATGGATTGTGTGATGTTGATGATGACAACTAGGGGGTTATACCGTTAGCATGCTTAAAGTAGAGGCAGACAACATGATAATAGGGAGTGGCTATAGCAGATTTGCATTGACAACAGCAAAGGACATGAAGTGATTACTGCACAGTAGTGCTTTTATCAGATGTAATTAAAGTGCTTGTTTATGCTAATCTTTTCGAAGGAATGGCACGTGCGAAGCTTCTTTGTGCAATGATGGTCAGATGCTTGTAGCCATGGCTAAATTCTGCCAAAGGAGCCGGTGCATGCAAATGGAAGGGGTTGGAGATGGATGAAGGATTTATTTGGCAGTTAATTGAAGGAACAGACCGGTTGACTACTGAGGAGCGCTTCAAAGATCGATTCGCTCTTGTGTCATCGTCATCATCAGTGGGTGCGAGGGAGATGCTTGTCCGATGCTTATGCCGGTATGGGTGGGATTTTCCTTGAGTGAGTTCTATCTGCCTGGGTCAGTTAGGGAGCAATGCCAAGTGGACGAACCAAGTACTGGTTGGGTGCAACGCGTAGGCAGGCCATTGCTGTCTAAGCCTGGATTGATCAAAATGATGGATCATGGGGTTGTGCAATTACAGTGCTCAACAGTTCCATAGCGGTGAATGTGCAAAAAGTTATAGCGGGAATAAAACGAGGATATAGTAGAAAATAGCGCAGGGACAAAAAGCAACATTAGATATATTATCAAATATTTAAAGCTAATTTATTCTCATTCTCATATCATTTATGTAGGAAACAAAATTATTGTTTAATCCTATATAACAAAATTAAAGAATATCATGATTTATACAATCTAAATTTGATGACTCCAATAGATTTCTAACTTATATCGAGCACTTTTACCTTAATATTTTGTTTTTATCCTAACTTTGTTGATTTAGTTTAAAAGAGAACTAGTAAAATCAATCTTTATATATAATGTTGCTAAAGCTGATGCTTAAAATACTTAATTTTGCTGGTGTAATAGAAAATAGTAGTACTTAAATCGTATCTAATGTTCAATAGTGTTATATTAAAAAGGTGTTAGCGATTAATGAGCCCTATGCGCGATAACGAGAAATTTATACGGCTTTAGCTCGGCTTTAATTGCATAGTTATAGGGATATGCGAGGTAAGATAAATACAGATATGATTATGCAGACTAGCTAGACAACATCGGTCGGTTCAATTCACACTTGCGAGAAATTTGAGCAACAAAAATTTAGGGCTGTTTTGATGTTTACTCGAAGGAAAATGATTTTTTTGTTGGTCAAGTTTAATAATCATTAGATTCTGATAACTTTCTCGATGATGAAACACTCATCATTAGGAGGAAATGGTCTAAGAGTATCAAATTAAACAATGATTTTGTATTGACCCACCCACTGTAACATTCGTAATTCTTCCATACAAGCAACCGAATTTCATAAGTATCACGGATAACATTCGACGAAGTGTAAAATTTATAACAACATAAAGCATACCTATCACATTTATAATTATAGTAATCTCACAGTGGAAGGAATAAAATATAATATCAATATAAACATGTGATAGATTAAGTTTATATCGTATCAAGATACATATATGAAATTCCAATGGATTATGTATATGGCTAAGCTAACAAAATACATACATACATACATATACATACATATACATACATACATATATATATTAAACTTAAAAGAAATAATATAATAAAGTAAATAAGAAATAGCGCATCAAGGTTTTTAAACAGGTTCGGAGCACTATGGTAGTCCCAAAATCTCTGTTCTAGCTTTTCACAAGCTAACGCCCTCACTTCACCCGGAGGAAAAGTACCCGAGCTGTTGAACATGTCTTTTCACCAACTCAAAAGAAAAGCTATGTTCGATAATAGTTGTTTCTCAATATACTAATTAGTTAAATTGAGTACAAGGGTCCTATAACTTATAAGCATCTTTGTGAAGTTGAATGAGTAAGAATTTTAGGACAAGTAGAAATCAGAGAAATGGTTTTATAATTGAAAGAGTGTCGATTATTGATTGCTTTTATAAATCATGAGATTTTAAAATCAAAGAATAAGAATAAAAATGTAAGTTGTTTAATTCCTTCAAAAACCATAAATATATATAAGTACTAAGTGGTTTTGCTAAAGAGAAACGACTATCGCCATGAAACTCTACAGGAAAGATCCGGACCTAATGAAGAGACGTGATGTTTGGAAAATTTCTCATGGCATTTAGATTTTTGAAATTTCTGTTTGCACCAATCATCGGTTGGCCCCATCGGTGGATGGTTTACATGGTTTTCCAAAAAATATAAAGGTAAAAAAGAAGGTTTTTAAAAATATTGAAAAATTACAAAAAAATATTTTTAGCAACTTTAAAGGATTTGAATATTTTGGTGAGATTCTTATGAGTTTTACAAGATATACCCATGATTACTGACTCATGATGTTAAAGTCTTCGATGGTTTTCACTATTGCCGATACTTTGGGTATGATGATAAGCATTCTCCAAATTTGAGTTCAGTTGTTATCGCCTCTTATGTTTTTCTACTATGACTAATGTATGAAGTGATAGAGTTAGGTGTATGCCCTAGGGGTAATTACGTAATTTATTATATGCATCTAACTCGTTGGCCAATCTTGTTTTAAATAAAGATGTGTTCTTTCTATTATATACTTGATATAATATGTTATATTAATTAATTAATTAAAAGTATATTTAATAGAAAATCCATAAATGGTATATTTTGTGATAATAGTTACAAAGTGTTGCAATGGTGAATAATTTATCACAATAAAAACAAATATATCATTTTAAATGTTCCTAGTCAAGATGCATCGAGACTGAATGTTGATGTATTCGTTGAGACTAGAGTACATAACGCTCTCCAAATGTTGGACAGTGTATTAATCATGACTAATGGTGGCACCTAGAGGTGACATATTAATAGTTATTAGATAACTATAGGATGACTCACTCGATAATTTTCTATTGGTTAACTAAGTTCTAATAGAAAATTTCGATGTGACTGGTTTACACAGTTCTCTCGACTGATTTTTAACATTATTTTAATGCTATTCGACTAACTAATATATATAAATAATTTAATAATATAAAATTATAGTTAAATATTTAATGTGCCGTGTATTCGATATGGAAAGTAATAAATAAAAATAACCAAAAATATTTATTTTTATTTAGTTTTCATAATTATGTATTTATGTACATATATATATATATATCTAAGTACATATATTCATAAATACTTTAGATGTTATGAATATAATTATATATACATATATATAATAATTTGTTACTGTAAAATATACGTGTATATTTTATTTAAAAAAACTTTATGTATATGTATGTGAATATATATATATGTATGTATATATGTATATGTATATATGTTTATATATTTATATAGTGCTTATTTAATTAATATCTAATTCAATATACATACATACATATATATATACACATATACATATATATATTTGGACGATATATAATACATATAAGATGAGCTAATATGTTCGTTGCGATGCAAATTCCAACATCTATATATAGACATGTTATACCTTGCATGGATTATTGTGTCACGGATGCATGCACATACGTATTTATAAACGATACATATGTATACCATTATATTTTATTGAATATAAGTTAAATAAAATTCCATCTATTATTTATAAATTTAAATGAAATTAGATTTTTTATTTAAATTAAATTTATAAATTTTCTAAATAAACCGGTCTTCATATTCCCAATATAGATCCAAAAAGGGATTTTTTTTTGAAATTCGTCCATATTTTTTGCCATGGGCTGGTCCAATTCCAATGATGGTATCAGAGCCCAATATTCTATATGGTTTAAATTAGTCATGTTAGGGTTAACTATTAAGCTCGTAGGCCAAAAAAATGAATAAATTAAGTTAGTTAATTAATAAATGTATACGTGCATTATATATTATGATATATGTTATGTTGTTTTAAAACGTTTAAAATAGCATAAGTATACATGTAGGTATATGAAATGGATTTCAAAATCTGTGTAATTAAATTAATATTATTTAATTAAATAAAATTAACTAAAGGTTGATTAAATAAATAAATAAATTAATGATTAATTAGTTAAATAATATGTACATATATATGATAAATGTGTTATACTATAAAGGTTATAGTATACGACAAAATTAAATATAAATGTTATACTAAGTTAATATAAAATTAATTAAATTGTTGATTAATTAAATAAGATTTAATTAATATATAATTATACATAAGACTATTATATAAGTAATTTGAAATACAAAAGTTATATAATAACAGAAAATTATATAATATAAATGTACAATAAAAGGTGGAATAGTAAGAAATCCAAAATAGGCTTAAGAGATAAATGTATTGTACGTATACCGTGATTTCGTATGTGTCCGACACTTGAATCAAGAGGTATTTTATAAGAAGCACATTACTCCATAAGTCGATATTACTTTATATAATATATTGAAAATTATGAATCTTTAATATAATGTTGTCCTCTACCATATATATATATATATATATATATAAATTACTTGCGTGCTCCTTAGTTGTTGAGCAGACTCAAGCTGGGGATGTTATATGTAGTATTATCAGTATATTGAATAGATATGGTAAGATGAATATATGTATTTGTTGAGCAGACTCAAGGTACATAAACTATACTTAGGCCATCACGATATGGTAGGTACGAGTGAACAATTTCGTTTTGATTTGTTGAGCAGACTCAAGGTCGAAGCAGAATTAGGACAAGGTACTAAAGGGTTAGGAGTTGTATATGATACAACCATAAGGAGTTATCCATCATTTTTGAAGCTATATCTTGTTAACCAGACTCAAGGTCAGAATTCCAAGACGAATGAGTGCTAACACCTACTAGTGAAGTCAAAAGACTTCTATGTTTCAACTTAGGGTTTGGCGAAACATAAAAGACCAGTGGGAGCTTTATTAGAAAAATGAAATAATAACACCTAACCTTTCTAATATTGTAAGAGCATAGGCTATATAATGTTATAATAATCTATATTGATAAATTTGTACATTTAATGTGACTGATAAAATGTTTATCAATTAAGATATACAAATGAAGTGAATTGAAGATTGACAAACAAAGATATAATACACACACACTCTTCCTACCAAACACTTCTTGAATGTTAATGTTTTCTATAGCCATGCAAGTAACTAATTTTACAACTACTTTATACATTCGTAATTTGGTCGCTTACATGTTTATTTAGTCGAGACTGTGTATTACATTCAATAATTTTCGAACTATAAAAGCAATACAAGATTATGGATATTTGATCCATATACCATAGCATATATGTGTTATATAGGAAATGGTCACAGTTCGTAATGTATGATATTTTGATTAAATTAGTTTATTTGAAATAAGCCAATAAATAGTACTATGAGATCAAATATTCAATTTGATTAACTACAAAAGGGTCATACTATATTAAATGAAACACAAGATTAAATACAAAAGGGTCATACTATATTAAATGAAACACAAGACCAAAACTACAATACAGATCTAAGAACTCAATCATTGAAACGTTAGTCTGATTAGTTTAGGCAAGATGCAGCATATTTGATGTCCTTAGATGCCAAGGATGATCGAGTGTGCTATTATAAAGAGTTCATTATGATGTTGTAGTGGGGACACCATTGTGAATGGTTTAACCATCTAGAAAGAATAACGAAACTACCGGAGCTGTAACGATCTCGGTTTTAAGTCAAATTTAAATTGGCAATTAAAATAAATTTTTGAATTAAATTGTGAATTAATTTGATATTTTCCACATTAAATAAGAAATATGCCTGTTTATTTATATAAATAGATTGCATTTTAAATTTGAATTTGAAATTTTCCAAAATAAGTAATATATGTTGTTTATTTATATATATGTATACAAATTGATTTTAAATTGAATTCTGAATTTGAAACTCAAAAAATATCTTATAAAAATAAATTGAATTTAAAAACTTTATAAACTAATAGATTTTTTTTCCAATTTTAATATATATATGTAGTATATATTTTGGAAGTTATGATTTAAATTTAATATATAATTTTCAAAAGTTATTTACAAATTAAATTCTATATTTTAAAGACTCGTATATAAAATACATATGTGTGTTTATTTGTTAATGTATGGTTAGATTTTAAAATCATTTTCTTTAAAAGGTTATATAAATACTAATAAAGGAAAAGTATGAATATAAATTTAATAAAACAAATATATATATATAACATAAATATAAAAAGGGTATAAATACATATAAATTACAAGTATAAAATTAATTAATACTTACTAAAACATATTCTCATACAAAATATACAAGTGTAGGTTAATTATGCATACAAAATCACAAGTGTTAGGTTTTTAACATATGAATTAGACAAGTGTGAGTGTTTTAAAATACAATCTAACATTTTTAATAATATTATCACACAAATAATACACGTGCCATTGTTTGATTTATTTCTTTTTATTTTTGAAGTTTATGAATAAAGAGGAAAACAAGGTATAAACACATCTAACTCCTCTCTTTGTCAATTTTCTTTCAAACATTCAAAGAAAAATAATAATGAAAACCTAAAAACAGTAAACAATGTTTCAAAATCTGAAAAAGCAAAACTAGATAAAAGAAAACAACAATCTTTGTTAAAAATCTAAAAGCTGAAGCAAAGTTTAAGCAATGGTTTCAAATTTAAGTTACAATTCAGTTTCAAGTTTAGATCAGATCAGAGAATCAAACCTAAAGCTTCAGTTTCAAATCAAATACATCAGATTCAAATTCAACAATCAAGCTTTGGTTTCAAATTAGCAAACCAAATTACAAGTTTCAAGTTTCCAGATCAAATATCAATTCCAGTCTTCAAATAAAAATACCATGCTCTTTGTCTCTCATTTCCAAGTGAGCAAACTCTTAAACCCATATATATCTTGGTTTGCATGTGATCAATATTGGATGTATGTTGTGAAATATGTTTGCATGGGTATAAATATGTCTGTATGTCTATATATATATGACTGTGTATATGTGTCTGTGTACAGGCATATATCTCTATTTCAAGTCACAGGTTTTAAAACAAATTCAAGAAAATTCAAAATCTTTTTAACTAATCTCTGATAGACTTTAGTATTTAAACAAATTATGTTTGTTTAAACATAAACTAAGATTTAAAAATAGTTTAAAGTATGTTTTTTTATAAACTATTTGGAAATCAAGAAAGACAGTAGAAATTGTAAACATATCAAATTCTCGATTTAAATAATTCATGGTTTCGGGTGTATAATTTGTTTTGTTATCAAAAATCATGAATTTTAGAAGTTAAATCACAAATTTTAGTTTGGGATCGAGAGAGATATCTGTAGTTGATCCGATTTGGGAGTTTGGGTTATTTCTGGCGATCGGTGAACTCGGGGTGGTCGGGGTCTCTACTGGAGGAGGTCAGGGTGGAGTCGAGCTCGATAAAAATGTCAGGTGGGATATTAGTCCACCGAGGCGGCGTCGCGACGATGGTTTATGGTTTAAAACCCAAATTGGTCGGGGTCGGGAAACTTGGCTGCTGCGTAATCCCTGGAGGATCGGGGTTCATCGGTCATGGAGGGAAAGAAGCATGGATGGCTAGAGAGGGTGTGGCCGGAGTTTCATGAGTTCTGGTGGTCGGCATCATCGGGACGAGGAGTTTTCAGGTGATGGGTAGTTTCCAGGTTTGACCAAAAGTGCTCGATTTTGAGTTTGGTTTTGTGGTGGAGTCTGGGTGGTCTGAATCGATGGTGTAGGTGATCGTCGTTGTGCTGGAGGCCACGGCGATGGTCGGAAATTGTTCAGGCGATCGTGCATGAATTATCACCTATATCAGGTGAATGTTGAGGTGTTTGAGGAAGAAGTGGCTACTCGGGGATGGTCACGAGAAAATGAAGGTTGGACTCGAAGGAAAGTGAGGACGCGAGTTTCTCAAGGAATGCTCGAGAAAACACGAAGTTGACTCGGGTTCTTGGTCATTTAATAAGTTTTAAAAAATTAAAAGAAATAATTTTTTTTAAAGTTTAAAACTTAATCAAGTTAAACAATTTATAAAACACTTCTTCCAAAATAATTAATGTTTATTCAAATTGGAATTTATTAAAGGTCTGAAAATAAAATTATTTTGAGTTTCAAGTATTTCAATGTATATAACTTTTATTTATAAAGTTTATTTTAAATAAACTTAATAAGTAATTAAGAAGTTAATCGAAAAGATAAAATGTTTTTTTTTGGCAAGGCCAACCGGTTTTATAGTGGACCGTCCACTTTTTATTACGAACGTAATAAAAACTTGAAGTACAGGAGAAAGGCAAAAGCACCTTAACTACTACAATAGGAAAATAAAGCACAGGAATGTGACCGACATGCCACAGTTACTAAAATAACACCAAGACTAGGACTCCTCCGGAGAGGAAGAATCACCATCTTCCGTAGACACCTGGGAAGAATCCAAAGGGACATTTCCAAAACGACCAGCAAAGGGGCGAAAAGGCTAGCAAGACATGGATCATAAGCCACAACATCAGAAGAGTAAATAAAAGAACGATCCCAGGAAGAATCGGCTAGCATGACAGAATTCAATCTCGCAAACAGACCGTCCATATCTAGAACTAAGGAATCACCGGAAGAAATGTAATGAAGGCATCTAAGGTCCAGATGATCATCGGAAACAAATCTAAAATAGGAATCATCAAAGGGGTAAAATCTCATATCAGATTTGTGATCAACCCAACACCTCTCGGACTCAACCCAAAAATAGGCAATCGCGGCGGAACTGGTTCAGGAGCAGCTAAAGGAATTACTGAAACATCACAAGGGACCACAGGCGCAAAAGGAGAGGCAGGCCTAGCAACAGGACAAGGAGGCGGACCCGGGGCAGATAATGGAACTGCTGGAGGAGGGACAGTGGCAGAAACCTTAGGAACCCAAATCCGGAGCGGGGGGCGAGGGAGTGGGATCTTAGGAGCAGCCGTAGAGACTACAGAGTGCAAGCAGGCATTAGCCAGGTGGCCAAAGGAGTGACAGGAGGTACAAATATCTGAAATCCAACCATAGCGAACGTAGACTTCCACAACATGCCCAATGGTTAGATGAACAGGAATAGAGGAAGGCAGAGGCTTAGAAGGGGAAATCTCAATCAGTGCCTTAGCATACACCAATTTATCACGAGCAACAGTGTTAGAGTCAAAACATCTCAATTTTCCCACATTACAGGCTAGCCAATTCAAACCAAGCAAAGGTTGAAGAGCAGAGGGAATTTGCGAAAAATAAACCCAAACGGGGACGGAAAGAACTCGCTCATGAGCACTAGCCACAGTTGGAGACCAAGGAGTAATAATAAAGGGTTTCCCATTAAAAAAGAAGGCTCAGCCTCAAGAATTAGACGACGCTCCTCAGCGGAGGAAAACTTACGGAAATACATGGAGTCAACCAGCTTAATACGTAATTCACCACGAAGCTTCCAAGCCCTATGACAAACAGAAGTCGCATCATGCAGTCGATGATTTGGATCCAAAAAGAAACCAACCAAATAATCAGACCAATAGTCCAAACATGCTTGCATAACAATATGAGGAGGATTCATCACTCCATTCTCCTCAACAATTTCAAAATCAATCGGCTTGTAATCTCCTGCGTTACGGGGAAGAGAAGTGAAAAGAGAAGACCACGATTTGGAGCAGGCCAGGGCAGGAGCAGTAGTACAAAGTTTAAGAGGAGAAGGACCGGGATGCTCCACAACTAAGGGATTATCAACAGGGGAAGATAAGATTGGATTACCAGAATACTTAAAACTAGGATTAGGAACATCATTCTCAGAGGCATTAATACAAGCACCGGATGTGCATCGATTAATGCTAGTAATATCCGTAGTAGCTATACACTTATCACTTCCAAACACACCAACATCCACATTGACACCGACAGAGACATCATTCACCATGATCGAAATGTACGCATCATTCACAGAACCAGTAATCCCCAAATCCCGATTCGAATTCTTATCCAAACACGCCGCCACAACTCCACAAGGACAGAGAGAAGTGGGCGGCTTACCTTTCACCATCGAAGGCAAAACAACTAAACCAGAAGGACGACTGCACCAGGCAGAGAATTCGAGACCACAGGATTAAAACTAGCGCAACCTACATCAGTAAGGGATGAAGGTTTTAAAGCAGGAAGAGGAGGAAAATCAGATTCAGCAAGAAGGAGAGGCATAGGATGGGGGCGCAGATGGAAGATCGTTAAAGATACGACCAAATTTGGTGGACGAGGGAGAAGGGGATAGAGCAGGGAGAGGATGAGGTAAAGGAATAGGCATGGGAAGGGAAAAAGCGATGGAAGGCTAAAGGTAGGGAAAACTCGACGCTCGAGAGGACGAAGGACGTGAAAAAGTCAGACGGGATGTCGCCATTTTTTGAAATGATTCCACCAATATGTTTATAGTTGTTAATTAACTTAAAAATCTAAGTTAATTTATGGATTAATAATAATTTTTTCCCAAAGATTAAAGGTTTAAAGATTAAATGTTTTTAAAGTTAACTGATGAATAATTACTTTGTGTAATTAAATTTAGGTTAATTACTTTGTGTAATTAAATTAAAGCTAATTACTTTGTGTAATTAATTTAAGGCTAATTAGTTATTGTGATTAAATTAAAGAGTAATTAAGGGTAGTTAATTACTTAAAGATAACTACTTGATTAAAGTAATTAAGAATAATTAAATAATGATTAGAGGTTGATTAATCAAGTGATTAAAGGATAATTACTTAATGTAAGTAATTAAAAGATAATTTGTAATTAAAGGTTAACTAATAATTAAGGGTTAATTATTTAATAATTTAAGGTTAATCAATTAAAGGATAATTAAACAATTAAAGGTTAATTATTTAATGGTTAAAGGTTTATTTATTAATTGAGATTGATTAATCAATAATTAAAGGTTGATTAATTTATTATTAAAGGTTAATTAAGAAATGATTAAAGGACATTTAATTAAAATGGTTTAATGTTAATTAACCAGGATTAGAAATTTATTCATCAGTAATTAATCTGGTTTAAAATTAATTGTAATCAAGTGATTGATTAATTTGCTTATGGATGATTGAATACTATAGAATGCTTTGAATTGTTTGATATCTCTGTTGTGTGATGTTCTATTGAGGTGTGATTTGTGATTTATTTATCTGTGATGAATTTACATATTTATCTGTGAATGAAGATAAGTGTTATAGGATTATACCGCTTATCGATATTGTTGTGCTTGAATTGATGATGGTTGTGATATGTTATTGTTCTGTGTAAAATCCCTGGACTACACGACACACACACATAAACAAAATGGATTTCACGGGAAATTGGTTAAGTTATAGATATTTTGAATTTAATATTATTTTATTCAAATGGTGAAATGATTTTAAAGATTGAATTTTGAATCCAAATGGTTTTGGAAATGGAATTGGGTTGAATATGAAAAGCATTTGAAAAGGAAGTTTTGAAATTGAAATATAGTTTGAATATAATATGTCTTGTTTAAATTTTGAAATTATTTTGGAAATAAAAGTTACATATAATATTTATATGGATTTTAAACCATTTTAAAAGTATTATTGTGGAAATGTAAATTTAACCCAAGTTTATACTTGAAGGGCTATAACTTGTGCATATTTGATCAGATTTTCTAGAAAACGAAAACTCTTTGTTTTCAAAAGATAATTGCTTTCATATAAAGAAAGAATTTCCAGTTTTTGTTGAAAGGATTTCAACTTTGAAATGGAATTGTTTTGAAAGATATGAATGAATCTTTGTTAAAGATTGTTGAACCTTGTTTTAAAATTAAAGAGGATCTTCAAGGGTAAATCTTTTGTTTAAAAGATTAAAGGTGGAAATTTTGTTTTGGGGACAAGTGTTGAAAAGTTGTGACTTAACTAAGATTCCAATATCCATAT
Organism: Allium cepa; assembly: GCA_030765085.1. NCBI lineage: Eukaryota > Viridiplantae > Streptophyta > Magnoliopsida > Asparagales > Amaryllidaceae > Allium > Allium cepa. The sequence continues at coordinate 959,331,528 of CM060932.1, forward strand.
GTTTTTAATTAAGCGCTCATAATTCGGTTTAGCCGGGAGAGCACTTTGTCATGTAACACATTCTGAATAATGATACGACGAAATGGATAGCATTTGAAGACGGTGGTGAAGACCGGGTATTTTCGAGAACGATAGGATTACCCGTCGAATGTCTCTGCACTGGGTAGCTACGGTATAGAGATCACCATATGTGATGGGGAGTCCGATCGGGATTGTGAATACCCAGATTTGCAAAGGCTTCTTTGAAGTGCCTTCGGTTTCGTTCGAACCCGAGACGGACTTGTATGGATGTATGTCTGACATTACACTTTGAGATGTAAAGCTGGTTTCTATCAAATACATTTCTGTTTGGTGGTGGAGAATTTATTCTCTTAGCTTAACACCCTTCTCTGAGACGTACGAGCTCAGAGGTTATGTAGTTGATGGTTACTAGTGATATATTCTCAATTTGGTAATGTGGCATACTAAGTGCTGCTGATCATTTGTTGATCAAAGCATGGCTTTTGTGGAAAGCGTAGCTTTGTGGACAAGACCTCATCGAACCTCACACACCGAAAATGGTCGAAACAGGAAGAATGCATCAAGGTTATGAGGGTTGCGCCCTTTAGGGTATGTGCATTTCCTTCTGGATAAAAGTGTTATCATGGTATGGATCCCAGATACTTAACTTATGTGGTTGTTGCAAATTTGTTGGTGTTGAGAGCTCTCGGATAAAGGTCGGTGACGACGGGGGGATTGCATACTCGTGACAGTTAGTTACCTAGTTACAGAGATAACCCGACCTTGTGTTGGCAGAGAGCTGGTTAGGTTCTCGAGGCGTCCCTCTAGAGGCGTACCCATGTGATGGGGAGGTTTCTTAGCCTGACCATTTGTTGGAAATTTAAACAAAACAATACAAGCCCTGTACGGTTTTAGTTGTATAACCTGCCATGGAATGTGGTGGTAACCTACTATTGAATATGGCAGCTATAGTAGGTATACCATAATGGTGGTATGCTGGCTAAGATTAATATTATACTTTCGAAATGTTTTCTTCACAATGCACTAATAATAATATCAAAAGGTTTTTGCGTATCAAGCATGTTTGACTATCATAAGGAGAAATCACCTCTAATTATGCGTTTGCATCGTGAGTGTGGTGGGAGGCCTTATGGTAGTTTCATTTTCCAAAAAGCATTGCGGATTTCCTTTTTATTTCTTTTTGTTTTGTTTTTGTTCAAGATAAAACTGTTTTCGTTTGCTCACACCAGTCTCATGACTGACCTGGAGTTTATTGTTCTTTTTCTAAACTCTGGGTGCGCATAATTTTCCATACGGGCAGCTTAGAGTCAGGTTTTCAGAAAATCAAATAGTAGGTGTAGCTTTTGGAAATCTTTGGATTTTAGAGATCGCATTGTGCACCGAGTTTGCTTAACTTCAGCATTGATGGTGGTTCGAGCTTACTGGATTGGAGTCTTTGGAGCTCTGGCATTTAAGATATTATCTTTTCGCTGTTATGTTTTACGATGTTGTGTATCTCTGATTATGTGATAATCATTTGTATCAGATTGTTGTATCATCGTTGTGTATCAATAAAATTATTCATTCTGTTTCCGCTGTGTTGTATCATCTAATGTTGTTATAAGCTCTGACGAACCAGACTCAACGTTTGAATCTATGGCATTCGAATATGGGTGATGTATTTGGGTGTCGATTTTCGAAGGTCGAGTCAGGGCCTGTTAAAGGAGCATATGTGATTTAAGGTACAGTTGGGATGAAGAGAGAGAATGGTCACTTCTGCTTCATAAAGAAATATCAAAAACGAGAATGTTGTAAAAATTGTGTAATCAAATGTATATTGTAAAACGACTTTATGAACTTTTTATTTGGTTATTATATTTTGTCATTCTACTGCGTGATTCTATATTTTTTTCCTTCTTTTCTCTTATTTTCTTATTAAATCCCATTGATAATCCACCCCTTTGAATGGTTTGAGTTAGACGTGTGTGGTTTATCGTCGATTTAAACCATCCAAAAAGGTGGGTCATCACAGTTGGTATCAGTGCTTTGGTTTAGAGATACCTTAGCTTGTTAGGGATAAACTCATTAGAGATAGGGTTACTAATACCCTAGAATGAGTCTGAATGTGTGTGTGTATATACAAGAGAGCATATTTTTTAGTTTTATAAAAAATGTTTTGTTTCGTGTTAATTTATTCTATTGAGTAATTATGAATTCCGGTCGATACATGGTACACCATGGTATTGATAGAGATTTCTAAACACTTGAATATGGTTGACGGACACAATATTGTTTTTGAAATAGGTAAATGCAATAATTTACCTATTATTATATTTTGTGTATATATATATATATTCATAAATTGATTTTGTTATTTTGCTGTATTGGATGTTAGTAAGTGATAATATTTAATTATTGTCATTTATTGTTTGGTTGGTCAAGGTTCTTAAAACTATTGACTGTTGTGTGTTATAAGAAAATAAAATTTTATAAATATGGTTTATAAATTATGATTTACAAATAAAAGGAATTTAATTGGAAATTGAGAACTTAAATTCCATGTTTGAAATTGGTTTTCAAAGATTTTGAAAAATAATATTAATATTATTTGGAATATTTTCGGATATAATTTAATATGATTGAAATAAATGTTTTAAAAGAACTTTAAAAAGGAAGTAGGTTATGTACTCTTCGTTTCTATCGCTGGAAAATAATTTCGGTGATGGCGACCGCATCATCGCATTCATTTTCGAGTCTCAAAGTGGGGGAGACCACTTTGTAGCTTTTCTACGCATTTGGTTCAATAAACAGATTTCGATTTAAGAATTTTAAATATGATTTGATATATATAAAAGATACAAATATGTATATTATTTGAAAATAATTTGAAATGAACCCGGTATTCTTAAGTTTCTATTAATTAATGATTTTCAGCTTTAGGAATAAAGTGGAATTATAATAGTTGGAAACTTCTAAAAGTAAATATGAGAAGTTAAATTTTAGTAGTTGTAAATTATTAAACATTTTTGCTAACTAAAACAAATAAGATAAATTTGTATAACACTCAATTACATTCCAAAAACATATATAAAACTTATCAGAAATGTTTAAAAAGTTGAAATGTTTTTTTGCAGAATAAGCGGGGTTAAAATAGATCCCTACCAGGTTTATTAAAGAAAGGAAAAAATACAAAGCCAACTAAGACAAGAAAAGGAAAAGAAACCTAAAAATAAGGAAAACAACAACCACACAAGAGAAACAAAGAAACATACAAAAGAAAAAAATGGAAAAGCAAAGAAGAAACTAAGGGATCCATGGCTCAATCTAGTGATCAAGAAAGTATGCACACTGGCCCTCACTCCCATCAAAATTTCATGCTTTAAGTCAGAACATAAAACTTCATGGCTTCTCCTGATACTATCAAAACACCTCTTGTTCCTTTCTTTCCATATTACCTTCATTAACTTTTTCAAAATGAAGAAAAAAGTAATTTTTTCTCATCCCTCCACCTAGTTGCTTTCTCAATAAAATTCCAATGTCTTACAAGAACAGGAGAAACATCCACCCTCCCAATTTTACTAATCATTTTGCTCCAGAGATGATGAATATAAGCACATTCAATATACAAGTGCTGGATACTTTCACTATGAATACAGCATAGCTCACAAAAGGGAGGCACAGACATTCCATACCTAATCAACTTGTCTCTTGTCAACAAAGCATTGTTCCTAACCTTCCAGAACATCAGGTTATCACTGCTGCTAGAAATGGAAGACCAAGTAAACTTGCTCCACCAACAGATAGGCAAAGACTCCATTCCCAATAAGGCCTCATAAACACAGGAGATTGTATGAGCTTGACGTACTGTGTCATGCTCATAAAACACATATATGCAAGTATCATATTGATTCCAGAAAGCTTGACTATCTGATTGCTAGTAAAAGGCAGCACAAGCACACCATTATCAATGTGGTCAACAGCCAAAGCATTAGATCCAATACCAGACTGAAACTTTTGCTGGGAAGTGAAAAGCTATTCAAGAATAACACCTTTGCTTAACCATGACTCATTCCAAAAATTACATGTGCTTGCTTCAGAAAATGAATATGAATATGTAATAAAATATTATTTGTATGTAATAAAATATTATACAAGTAAAAGCTTAAGTTACAAAAATGCTTCAAAATGAACATATGTCTACAAATAAAATAATAAAGATGTACAAGGAATATTATAATCTTAAGTTGATGTTTTGAAACGGTTAATAATTAAATTGAATGGTAAAAAATGAATACTATTTAAGTAAATGATTATAAATTTAAGAAATTGTTGAAATGATCCATAAGTAGATGTAATATTAAATTTACATATCTCTTCTATTTTCTCTTTTTAGTTATAATTATATGTTATAACTAAGCTTGCAATTATCTTAAATTTGCATATTTCAGTCCAAGTCCAATTTATTATAGTTCTTCTTATTTTACATCCCATTTTTTGTAAATTCAGTGTTCATATATTTTAGTCCAAATTAGCGACTTGTTTTCTATTATCTAATCCATTCATGTAAAAAGGAAATTAAAAGAACAATATTTACAAAAGTAATCCCAACGTAGAATAGATGTAAATAAAACAGTGAATAGCTATAAATACTATAAATAACCGTAAATGATTGGAAAAGCTGTAATTAACAGCAAATAATTGCAAATAACTGAAATAGAATAGCAAAAGAAAATTGACTGAAAAACAAGTCTAAAATTTACTTTAAAAAAGTGTAAATAAACTTGGATAAAGGTTATCCCAAAATTGTAGAAAAACTACAACTATTAAGAACTCTATTATTTTATATCACTTAAAAGTTTAAAATAATCGCTAAACACTCACCTATGGTCATAGCCCTTTCCTTTGGCCTTCCCGGATCTACCTGAAGGTTATAAAATATTTAGCTAAAAAGATCTTCTCTTTGGAAAAATATTCCTTCTAAGATCCAGCCTCAGGCAATGAACCCACATGGAGAAAATCTGAATGAGAAATAGCTGCCTAGGGTCTTATTTATAGTGTCACTTGTGGATCTCTGACCGTTGGATTTGCATATTAAATCTGGTGCAACCACGTCATAAGCAAGATAAAGATAATAGACTTTGCAGCAGTTCTACCATAAAAGGAAATGAAGGGAAGATAAAGCTAGGGTAAAATAAAGTTTGACTGTTTGCTTTGCTTAGATAGTTCGATTAGATTGTTTGCACTTTTCTTAGATAACTAGTTTGATTAGGCTGAAACCCTAATCCTACTTTAATCACGCTAAAGTCCTAATTCTACCTTTTGATTGACCTTCTATCTCTATTGTGCCCACTGCAGACTAGACCCATTGCCCCCTACGCAAAAGATGCAGACTAGACCCTGTTGGTCCCTATGTAAAAGATACAATCTAGACCCTATTGGTCCCTACGCAATAGACACCTACTACGGCGGACTGGACCCTGTTGGTCCCTATGCAATAAATACCTACTTAGCGCTTGGATCTCAATAACAACTTATCAGCTGGCACTGAGGCCGCACGCTTGACCACCATTAGGCTTGCGCTCTCTGTTGCTCTCTCCTATTGACCTCTTATTTACCACTGCTCCAGCATAAGTGTGCCCTTGCCTCACCTGTGCTATTGTGAGACCACCGGTGTTTGACTAAAAGGAAATGCTGTTGGTACGGGTCTTATCTAACAAAAAAAATCTAGTTGCGCCCCTTGTCCAAATCCCCATGATTTGAACTTCTATTTTTTGACCTCTTATTTACCACTACTCCAGCATAAGCGTGCCCTAGCCTCACCTAATCTATTGTGAGACCTAACTGAAAAAGAAAATGCTGTTGGTACGGGTCCTACTTTTATCCTTGCTTATTAACTTATTCTAAGTCTTAAAGATAAGCCTTTTCTGTTCTGTCTCTAATTATAACCTATGTGTTATAACTTTGCTTATTTACTTATCCCAAGGTCTAAGTTTAAGAATAAGCTACTTCTACTATCTCACCGTTTTCCTTTTTTAGTTATTATTATGTGTTATAACTATGCTTGCAAATATCTTAGATTTTTCTATTATAGTCTAAGTCCAATTTATTCTAGTTCTCCTTATTTTACATCTCATGTTCTGTAAATTCATTGTTCTCATATTTCAGTCTAAAGTAGCGACTTATTTTCTATTATCTAATCAATTCACGTAAAAAGGAAATCAAAAGAACAATATTTACTGAATAAATCTCAACGTAGAATAGTTGTAAATAAAACAGTGAGTAACTATAAATACTCTAAATAACTGTAAATGATTGAAAAAGCTATAATTAATAGTAAATAATTGTAAATAACTGAAATAGAATAGCAAATTAAAATAGACTGGAAAAAATATATTAAAATTTACTTAAAAATAAACTGTAAATAAACATGCATAAAGGTTATCCCAAAATTGTAGAAAAATTACAACTATTGAAAACCCTATTATTTTATATTACTTAAAAATCTAAAATAATTACTAAACACTCACTTATTGTCCTTAGCTCTTTCCTTGGCCTTCTAGGATCCACTTGAAGGGCATAAAATATTTTAATAAAAAGATCTCCTTGGAAAAATATTCCTTTTAGGGTCTAGCCTCAGGAAATGAACCCAGATGGAGAAAATCTGAATGAGAAAATAGCTAGGCCTAGGGTCTTATTTATAGTGTCACTTATGGATCTCAAACCACTAGATTAGGAGATTAAATCTTGTGCAACCACGTCGTAGGCTCAATAGGAACCATCGGACGGAAGCACGAACGCACGGGATTGGACAAAAGTTGTAAAATGACATGTTAAAAATCATTCTAGACGAAGTAATGTTAAAAGAATGCATTTTAGGGTAGGCGGATCGACCTACCTGTCGACCTTCACTGGCAAGGGTCGACTTATAGGTCGACCTTGCCTATGTGAGGGTCGATCTATCCCCTTATATATTTTTTCTTTTCGTTTCTTGTTTAGTCCGTAACTTCTTCGTGTTAGCTCGGATTTTGACGTTCTATATATGAAAATTGACCAGAAAATTACCGCGGACATAATTGTGCAACTTCTGTAGCTTAATTCTGATAATTTCACAAAGTTATTTTATCATTTAATTAATTCGTTAATTAATTACTATAGCTTAACTTTTGGGTTGTTACATTTTCCCCTCCTTAAGGGATTTCGTCCCCAAAATCTCTAAGGATAGAAGAATGAAATACATGTTTTCATACAAGTTCTACAACCAATTACTCAACCGTCATCTATTGCATCCATTACCCTTAAGTTTTTCTAATGCTATTTATGATACTTACGCAATTAGTGTAGTGTCAATATCCCTAACTAATACAAAAGATTAGGCGGTCTACTGATTCAGTTGACCTCCTTTTATGCAATCGTCTATACCATGTATCTAAATGAATGCAATTTCCCTAATGATAACTGATAGTTCTATATGCATGCTACAATTATCATTCAAATGCAACAATCATGTGATAATCATCCATTTATAACAACCATGAAAAATAAAATAAAAATGCAAATGCACACACATCCATATGCATATGCTCTAGTGTCCTATTTAGGCCGATTCCTAAAAGATAATAGTGCCTAGTGTAAGTATATGCGTCCATTAGCATGCACAAGCAATCACTTGCAACCCCATCATAGATAACATGTTCTAATAACATGTTTACATCAAATCCTACTATCCATAGGTTAAATCCTAAGTTATACCCTCCCAAAGGATAATAAAGGAAAGAACATGTTCAAAGCTAAAAATGAAAATAGGAAATTCTAAAACCTACTATTGAGTAGATGCGGATAAGAGGTACGAATCTTCTCTTCAGCTTCCCACGTAGCGTCTGCAACATCATCTCCCCAATGCACCTTCATTAATGGGATTTCTTTATTTTTAAGCCTCTTGATGTCTTGTCCAATGATCTTTGTAGGAATACGATGAACTGATGCTTCCCTTTCTACTTCCACTTCCTCCAACTGACTAGGTTCCACAATCTTTGTTCAGTCATGTAAGAACTTTCTCAAGTATGAAACATGAAAAATGTCGTGTATGTGAGCCACTCTAATAGCTGCACTCGATGCTCCATCTTCCCTATTCTCTCTACAATGGGGAACGGTCCTACAAATATGACGAATAACTTCCCACTCGATCCAAACCTCACCATCTTCCATAGTGGGGATACTTTAATGAAAACCAAGTCTTCAACCTCAAACTCAATACCTCTCCTTCGCTTGTTGCATAAGATTTTTGTCTATCTAGGGCTATCTTCATCCTCCTTCTAATCAAATACACCTTCTACGAGGTCACCCTAACCATGCCAGGACCAAATAGCAACCTCTCCGTAGACTCCACTCAACATGAAGCTGACTTGCAAGGTCTCACATAAAGAGCTTCAAATGGTGCCATCCCAATGCTAGCTTGAAAGCTATTATTATACGCGAAGTCCACCAAAGGAAGTTGCTTCTCCCAAGTTCCTCCAAAATCTAAAATGTACATCCTCCACAAATCTTGAAGCACTTTATTTACTCTCTCCGTTTGGCCATCCGTCTAGGGGTGATAGGCTGTACTCAATCTAAGCTACGTTCCTAAAGCTTCTTGCAAACTTGTCCAAAACTCGCTAGTAAAAATAGGGTCTCTATCGCTCACTATGCTAGAGGAAACTCCATGAAGTCATACTATCTCACGAACATACAAGGATGCCAAATAAGATGTCGTCCTCTTACTCTTGACCAGAATGAAGTCGGCGCCCTTGGTCAATCGATCTATAATCACCCAAATGCTAGTATTCCCCTTCCTAGACTGGGTTAAACCATTTATAAAGTCCATCGAAATGCTCTCCCACTTCCATTCGGGCACATCCAATGGCTGAAATAATCCACTGGGCTTCTACTGCTCCGCCTTAACCCTCTGGCACACAAGACGCTTAGCCACAAATTCTGCCACATCCTTCTTCATGCCACTCCAATAAAATATCCTCTTCATGTCCCTATACATCTTATCACCATCCGGATGAATAGTCGTACGAGAATGGTGTGCTTCCTTTAGAACTGCTGTCAACAAATCACTAGCGTGGGGGACACAAAGTCTTCCATCTCCTTAGCCACCCTTTACTATCCATGGAATAGCGTTGGAGATGTATAGAGACCTCTCATATGCTAATCCTATCCATAAGCTCTGAATCCTCTCGCTGCCTTGAGCCAATCTAATCTACAAAGGTAGGCCTCACCTCAAGTTCTACTAACAATCCTGGGGTAAGGTCCATAGAGGGCTTAAAATCAAAAGTGGAAATAAACTCTAGGTTCCTCCACTCTACGAATATCGGACTAAGGGTTTCTTTCTTCCTACTCAACGCATCCGCAACCACGTTTCCCATGCCAGAGGTATAAGCTATCTCAAAGTCATAAGATGCCAAAAACTCCATCCATCGCTACTGCCTCAAGTTTAAATCCTTCTATGAGAATAGATATTTCAATGACTTATGGTCAGTGAAAAGCTCGAACCTATCTCGTAGCAAGTAATACCTCCATGACTTTAGTGCGAAACTGTAGCACCTAACTCCAAATCATGGGTAGGGTAGTTCTTCTCATGAGTCCACAACTGTCTACTTCCATAGAATAATGCCCTCCCTTCTTACATCAACACTACTCCTAAATTCGTCCCACATGCATCAGTGTATACTGTAAAAGGCTTAGCTCCATCGGGTAAAACTAACACTGGTGCACTAGCAAGGGCTCTCTTTAGCATCGTGAAGGAATCCTCACAATCCACGTCCTACATGAATGCTTTATTCTTCTTAGTGAGGCAAGTAAGTGATGCTGAAATCTTGGCAAAATCCTTGACGAACTTCCTATAATAGCCAGCCAATCCTATGAAGCCTCTAACTTGGTAACATTCTTGGAGGCCTTCCAATCTTGCACTGCAATTACCTTAGCAGGGCCAATAGCCAAACCCTCTCTTCAGACTAGGTGCCCCAAGAAATGTACATCCTCTCGTCAAAAGTGACACTTTGAGAACTTTGCCTTAAACTGATGAACATGAAGTGTACGAAGAACCTCCTCTAAATGAATATCATGCTCCTTCATACTCTTGAAAACACCAAAATGTCATCCAAAAACACTACTACGAACTTATTTAGGACATCTCTAAAAACATAGCTCATCAAATCTACAAAATAAGCTGGAGCATTGGTTAGCCCAAAAGGCATAACCAACCACTCAATGAATCCGTCAGGTGTCCTAAATGTCGTCTTATTAATGCTATCGTCAGCGACTCTAAGCTGATGAAATCCAATGGTTAAATCAAGCCGAGAAAATATTGAAGAGCCAACCAACTGGTCGAAAAAGTCATCTATCCTAGGAAGTGTATAACGGTTCTTCTTCATAAGCTTATTTAACTCTCTATAGTCTATGCAAAGTCAAAGGGAACCATCTGCCTTAGTAGCAAAGACGATTGATGCTCCCCACTCAGATTCTCTTCCTAATGAAGTCTTTCTCCAATAGCTCATGAATATGCTTGCTTAACTTTTTCCTTTCCCTAGGTGTCATTTGTCTCATGGACAATGCTACTGGCTTAGCATTATCAGTCGAATAGAAGTCGATGTCTCACTTAGGGGATAGTTTCCTAACCACCTCAAAGACGTCCGAAAAATCTCCGACGAGCAGAACTGAATCTAACTCTACGAATGATGAATTGAGGGAATAATGGAAACTCAACATGACTTACCCCTATGGGTCGCAAGAAACCTTGAGAGTCCAACCACTATATGTCTCTAGTTTAACGACTCTCCTCTCATAGTCTATTATCGCTCCATATGTGGATATCCAATCCATCCCCAAAATCATCCTATACATACCAATACATAGGTGTCACAATCAAAATCTATGCCTAGGATAAATATTTTCAAACCCCTACAAATCATAAACAAGTGTGTCAATCCTCCTATGGGGTTTGGAACAATAGTGGGCTCTACTACTAAAGAGATGTCTAAGTGCAAACAATCTACCAAAGAACTAGAGACGAAAGAGTCTGATGCTCCAGAATCGAAAAGAGTTCGAATGGAACAAAAATAGAAATCAAACCTTCCACGGTGACTTTCCTACCTCCCTCGGGTCTGCTGCTGGAAGGTGTTGCATCCAATTCCTGAATCAATGCTGTTGGTGCACCCACTCCATGCCCCGTCCTCTGACGGCAAACTCTACTAATGTGACCGGGTCGTCCACAATTATAACACTTTCCCTGCATCTTCTCTCTCTTGTAGTCTTTCTCAAAATGAACAAGTGATCCGCAGTTATTGCACTTTACTCCTTTCTTTATCTGCTTCTAAGGGCCTTCCCCTTTCTTATTATCTTTATTGTTCTTCCAACATTTCTTCTTAGAACCTTCCGACTCAGGGACTTCCTTAGGCTCTCCCTCCTTAGCTGCATCAAACATAAGTGCCATCTCCACCGGTGACTCATAAGTAGCACCCATCGGTACGCGAGTCAACAAAAACCCCTGAAAGGGTTGTTTTAATCCCTCTGCGAATTTCAAGGCCTTCTTGTGCGGTGTATTCACTGACTCCATTCCAAACCGTGGCAACTCATTAAATTGGTTGCTATACTCCTTTATCGAAAGACTACCTTGGTTCAAGCCAATAAACCTTTCCAACTGCACACTCTCTTCTACTTGTGAAAAAAACTTCCTCTCAAACCTCTCTCGGAATCCAAACCATCCAACATCTCTTCCCTCCAACTCAACAACCTCCCACCAATAAGAAGCCTATTCTTTCAGCTACAAAGATGCAAGCTGAACTCTCTGCTGATCCTCCAGTCCCAATAGCCTGAATATCCTTTCTATGTTTCTTAACCAAGCTTGTGCCTCCATAAAATTCTCTGTACCGAAAAATGTCTTACCTCCTTAATTAGCAAAATCCTTGCATAGCTTAGAGAAATCAGTTGCTACAGGTGGGTTGATGGGATTCCCATCCGCTCGTGCCGGATTGGGCACTTGCCCTTGCACCTCTGGGGACGTAGCTTGCAGGTATCTACGAAACTAGGTTGGGACTTGGACGTAGCTTGCAGGTATCTCTTTTATACTTGAAAACTATTTCTAAGAGTTTCTTTCTAAAAATACTTTTAAAACAGGTTATTTTGAAAAATACTTTACTTTTTAAAACTAATTTTTAGGAATCCTGTAACCTTAGGCTCTGATACCAAATGTAACACCCCACACCCCTTGGTATGCCCACATAGGCACACTAAAAGATGTGGTGCATTGTAGGTATAGCTAAAAACTTACATAGACTAAGATTCATAGGATAAAATAAATAAAACAGCGGAAACAATTGAAACAATAACTTAAAATCAAATTCCATAAATACTTCATAAAACCAAATATGTCTGAAAATACCAAATATCCATATCTAGTGATAAACATTATCTCAGTCATAACATCAGAGTACATAAATTTACCATCCCTCTCAAAGAAAAGTACTAGTACATCAAATAAAATAAAACATAAAAAGTAGAAGTAGAATACATGAAGAAAGTCTCTGCAACTGAACTTCCAAGAAACTCTGAAATCTACTATCCCTGCCTCTGGTGGCCTATGGGGGAAAAAGGGAAATAGAGGAGTGGGTCGGAGAAAAAGTCCGGTGAATGAAAGTAATTACTAGTATTCTTAAGCAAGATAAAGATAATAGACTTTGCAACAGCTCTAGTATAAAAGGAAATAAAGGAAAGATAAAGTTGGGGTAAAATATGGTTTAACTGTTTGCTTTTCTTAGATTGTTTGCGCTTTTCTTAGATAACTGCTTTGATTAGGTTGAAACCCTAATCCTACTTTAATTTGGAAGAAGTCCTAATTCTACCTTTGATTGGCCTTTTATCTCTACTATGCCTACTGCGGACTAGACACATTGGCCCCTACGCAAATGATGCGGACTAGTCCCTGTTGGTCCCTACGCAAAAGATATGGTTTAGACCCTGTTGGTCCCTACACAATATAAACCTACTACTGCAGACTAGACCTTGTTGGTCCCTATGCAATAGATACATACTTAGCACTTGAACATAATAATGACTTATCAGCCAACACTGAGGCCGCACACTTGACCACCATTAGGCTTGTGCTATCTGTTGCTTCCTTCTATTGACCTCTTATTTACCACTGCTCCAGCATAAGCATGCCCTTGCCTTACCTGTGCTATTGTGAGACCAACTATGTCTAACTAAAAGGGAATGTTATTGGTACGGGTCCTATCTAACAAACAAAATCTAGTCCCCTTGTCTAAATCCCCATGATTTAAACTTCTATTTATTGACCTCTTATTTACCACTACTCCAACAAAAGCCTGCCTTAGCCTCACCCAATATATTGTGAGACCTAACTGAAAAAGGGAATGCTATTCGTACAGGTCATACTTTTATCTTTGCTTATTAACTTGTTCTAAGTCTTAAAGACAAGCCTTTTCTATTCTGTTCCTAATTATAACCCTTGTGTTATAACTTTTCTTATTTACTTATCCTAAGGTCTAAATTTAAGAATAAGCTACTTCTGCTATCTCTTCTATTTTCTCTTTTTAGTTATGATTATATGTTATAGCTTGCAAATATCTTAAATTTGCATACTTCAGTCCAAGTCCAATTTATTATAGTTCTTATTATTTTACATCCCATTTTTTGCAAATTCAGTCTTCTTATATTTTAGTCCACATTAGCGATTTATTTTCTATTATCTAATTCATGTAAAAAGGAAATTAAAAGAACAATATTGACAGAAAATCCCAATGTAGAATAGATGTAAGTAAAACAGTGAATAACTATAAATATTGTAAATAATCGTAAATGATTGGAAAAGATATAATTAACAGTAAATAATTGTAAATAACTGAAATAGAATAGCAAAAGAAAATTGACTGGAGAACAAGTCTAAAATGTAATTAAAAATAAATAAACTTGCGTAAAGGTTATCCTAAAATTGTAGAAAAACTACAACTATTGGAAACCCTATTATTTTAAATTACTTAAAAATTTAAAATAATCATCAAACACTCACCTGTGGTCCTTAGCTCTTTCCTTTGGCCTTCCCGGATCCACTTGAATGGTATAAAATATTTTAGCTAAAAAGATATTCTCTTCGGAAAAATATTCCTTTAAGGATCCAGCCTCATGCAATGAACCCAAATGGAGAAAATTTAAATGAGAAAATAGCTATGCCTAGGGTCTTATGTATAGTGTCACTTGTGGATATCTGACCGTTGGTTTTTCAAATTAAACATGGTGCAACCACGTCATAGGCTCGATAGAAACCGTCAAATGGAAGCACAAACGCACATGATTAGACAAAAGTTGCAAAATGATGTGTTAAAATCGTTCTGGATGAAGCAACGTTAATAGAGTTCATTCTGGGGTAGGCGGGTCGACCTACCTATCAACCTTCAATAGCAAGGGCCGACCTTGCATATGTAAGTGTTGGCCCTAGGCTCGACCTAGCCCCTTATATATTTTTTTGTTCTTGTTTATTCCATAACTTCTTCATCTTAGCTCTAATTTTGGCATTCTATATATGGAAATTGACCAGAAAATTACCATGGACATAATGGTGCAACTCCTGTAGCTCAACCCTCATAATTTCACAAAGTAATTTTATCATTTAATTAATTCGTTAATTAATTACTATAGCTTAAATTTCGGGTTGTTACAGTAAGGTACGCTTGGTAGTTTATTTATCACCCTTGTACGGCGAAAAGTTTTTAAACCTAGACAAACCATTAGTTTTGATTGCTATGGATGTATGGTGGATTCTTTTGTTGCATATAATGGTTATACTTCTTTTTGTTCGCATATGATTATCATATATTGTATGTTGCTTGTACTATTATTTGAAACAGCTAATATATTACTCTTTTACATAGTTTTAACTCTTTTGGATTATGTAAGTGAAATACAGGTTTATGAAAGCAACAGCAGTTGCTTTTGGTTTCATAAATAAAGTTTGTTTGCTCGATAAATTAGTACATTTTTGGATTATGTTTTATGGAACGATATTTTATTATTTTCCCATGGTTTGGATGCTTTATTTTTGAAATATGATTTATACAATGAAATTATTGATATTATTATTTTTCAAGACCTATCTGCGCAAAGGAGACTTTGTAGAAATTTGTCGTAAATTTAGGACTTAGAATTTTTTTCGTAGAAGTTGAGTTATTTTCAAATTTTTATTAAACTTAAATATGTAAGTTAAATTGTTATAAATTGACTATTTTGAATAAAATTATATCAAACCTCATGATTCTTTCTTGTTCCTTTTCAGAGATGAAAAGTTTTGAGTGTGGGAGATTGTAACGACCCATATTTTTGATAATTAAAAATATTAAATTTAATAAGATTTTTGGAATTTAATATTGTGGGAAATTAAAATTTATGATTATAAATGAAAATTTTACTAGAATATAATTTGATAATGTTGATTAAATGCAATTGACAGCTGTTTTAATGTAATTTCAATCAATTATAAGTTTAATAAGGAATAAATTTATATATGCATTTAAATTACTTAAATGTAAATGTTGTTGTTTTTATCACCTTATTATTAAATCCGTTAAAATTAATTTGGAAATCAATGAATTTTTATGTAATTGAAATATTGCAGTTAATATGAGCTAAGACGTCAACTGTAGAGTATGAGAATAATAAGGTGGAAACTTATGTTTAATTAACATATAAAGTATTTGTTGATTTAATAATAAGAGTTTAAATGAGGATAAAACAATTTGTTTGAAGCATAAATTATGCTAAACAGATTTTATTGGAGTTCTAATTTAACGTTAAAAATAATTTAATATTTAAATCTTGGATTTAGTATGGAAAATTTAATTTTAAAAGATTGTTAATTCTTGTTTAGTCAAAAATGATGAAAATTGTTAACTTTTAAATTGAATTTAAAAATGATTAAATTGATTTTTGAATAATAATTCATTTAATTAATACGTAAAATTAGTCTTTTGGGTACTGTCTTGGATTTCGACGAAACTAGTTTCATGAGATCCGTAATAGTAAATTATTATAGGATTTCAAGTTTCGTAGCAATCGAACTTATCGGTTGATCGTGCGAGCTCAAAACGCGTAGAAATCAATTAAAGGAATTTAATTAAAATAATTTGATTTTAAAGGCTAGCTTCTATATAAAATAGAATTAGGGTTTGGTATTAGTTTCACTGAGTTTAAATATTTCGAAATATAGGATGACCTTTTTTCATTTCGGGAATGAAATGTGCTTTCGGGTCTTTATTATCGCTTCGACCCAGTCGATCTGTTTCATCCATTCCTATTCATCTCTGCCTATATATATGTTGTTATAAAGCCTAGCAGCTCTATTCTATTTTCTGTACATACAATTTCTGTTCTTATCTACTCCTTCTCAATGGTGAATAACCCAAATCCTAATTGCAATTCCAAATCAAATCAAAAAATCCAAACCGCTCAAACCCTATCATATAATATATCATCGCGAAGCTCTCGACAAACTTAATCTGCCACTGCAATTTGTTTTTCGATTGGAGGCTCCGTTTGTCCAGAAATTGGAAAATTACTCTCAGTCATTCGCGTTAGGGTTCCACGTTCAATGGTGGATCGTTAATGATTTGACGATCGAAAGGCACTGGAGTGTAGAGGGTGACTAGTGGAGTCAATTTAGCAGCTTGGATCTGGTCAAAGCCACTCGATTTTGCCAAAATTTGATGATCTATGGCCATGGTTCGATAACGGCATGGAGGCACTGCAGGGTGACGCGACTTCGATGTAGAGGCGACCAGAGGTGAGCGTCGCGGTGATGGCTTCAGATCTTAGTGGCGATGCACATAGGTGGCGTGGTAGGTTGATACGGCAACGACTGTGGTATGGGTTTATTCGATCGAGATACGTAGGGTCGAGGAAGGTAAAACAATTTATGACTTTGCTCTTAGTTTTATTTTTGACTAAAATTTAAAATTTCAAACGTTCCAACCTTCATAACTTTTTCAACGAACTCGGATTTGTGCATGGTTTCTTTAGTTAGGTTCGTATCGAAATTCCGGACGACATGGAACTAGTTTGGTTGATTTTGAAGGCCACTGAAATTTTAGGCTTTTATTTGATTTTTAATCGGCTATAAATCAAAGATGAGTGATTTAACCCACTCATGCAATAATAATTTTTTTTATGCTAGTCGAATTAAGTTTATAAAGTGATAAGAAGGTTATTGATTGCTGTTTGGTAGTTTAAATTGACATTTAATTGAAATTGAATTTTGTATTGAATTAAATTGACATTTAAATTAATATTCGATTTAATTGCTAGTTAAATACCGATAATTGATAATCAGTAATTGCGTGTTATATATTGGTTGATTTGGATGTTAATTGTTATTATATGCCTATTGATTGATGATGGATGTATGGTTGTTTATTTATCTGACATATTCCTGCAATTACCAATTATTTATTGACATCATTTATGTTATTATTTGGACCATTGAAAATGAACTAAGAAATAGGTTGAAATGATATATACCTATGACACCTTGATTTGGATTGAAATGATATATATATATTCATCCATGTAACTAAGTGGCATAAATGATCACTTGGCCATAGGGTAGAAAACTATACATGGACACCGGATTGGTTAAATTAAATGGTTTTAAAATCTTGAATTTGGATTTTGATTAATTGACATTGTTTTAATGAAAATAAATTATGGATTTATATGAATTGAATTAATTTTTTAGTTCAAGCTTTGAAAGGTTGAAACTAAAATTGGTTAGAAGGAAATTGTTTTAAAGAATTAAAATTGAATGTGAAGTATAATCATTATATGACTTTAGTTACGGAAATCGAATTATTTTAAAGATTTGAACCTTCAATTGAACAATGAGGTTTAATTTAATTTAAGTGTTTTAAATTAGTAAATTGAAATCGGACTTGAAATTGAAATAAATTTAAATGGTTTAAAATAATAATTGAATTGGAATTTTAAATCATTGAATTGGATTGTTGAGTCGAATTTGAAGTTAAAAATGAATGCTTCAAAAATGGAAGTTAATTCGAATTGAAATTTGACATCAAATTGATTTCAAACTAAATCGAAATTGAGTCAATTTAATTGAAAGATTGAAAATTGAGTTTTTTTGATTTGGAATTTGGACATGGGTCCAGATTTGTTAAAATGGAAGAAACAGTTTGATTTGGTAGTATTTTCAAAATAAATTATATTAATATAAACTGTTTAAAATCTATTTTTTTAATACTCAGATTATTTTGATTTTCCAAACTATTTTACTATATAAACCATTTTCCATACTCAAACCATTTTATATTAAACTGTTTTAAATCTTAAACTATTTTAAATTATTTATAACTATTCAAACTATTTTCTAAAAATTTGAAACCGTGCAATTTGGAATGTTTATATTTAAATCGTTGATTTAAATGCGAATGTGGTTAAACGAGGTTATAACCTAAGTTGGAATTTGAAATGGTATTTTTGAGTGAAAATGACATACTTTGAGTAAATATGTCATTTTGAAATGAATCGATATTTGTGAAGTGAATATGATATTTTGATATCAAATATGAATTGTTTCCAAAATGTAAAAAACCAGCCGGTGTGAAAAGTGATGTTTGGCTGTTAAAAAACATGGCCACTTATTGGCATACTCTTTGTCAATATTGGAACCACTTTAATAATTGTGCATGCGGTGGATGTTATCCAGAATGTAGAGGTTGAATTGGAGGCGTTTTCCAGATTTGAAGAAAGAGAACTATGGTGGATGACCCCGACACTTGTGTCAATTGGAAATGACTAATACAGGAGCTTATGTCTGATCAAGGGGTTCGCAACCTTTAAGGGCCATCACCCCTTCGTATTACTATATTGATTTTGGACTTGATCGGTGCACCTTGATTTGATTTGAGAGTGGTGGACTCGGTGGGTGGTCGTGGCTACGATGCGTTACCACCAGCCAAAAAGGGTAAACTGGTAGAATCCTACCTTAGGCATTGCCTCACGTGTCTTGTCATACTTTTATCCTTATACGTGACCACTGCGACTTTGTTTTAGTGTTTCCTTATCACGGTGCCATCCTGGCTACCGATGATACAGGTTGTGTTAAAGGCAAACTATAGGACAATGCTTAAAAATTTGTTAACGGGGATCATTGTAAAGTCTTAACGTTATTTTAATACTTTATATTACTGGTAGACACTACATATATAGTGTATTTTACTACATATAGATAGTTTGATGGATCCTTAGGAGACGGAAAATCCCATAACATCTCTTAAGTTATTGCACTCACGTTGTACACGGGATAGGAGATGGAAAACCATGCAAACATATTTGAAGCTATTACACTTATATTTTACATGCTATTGATTTATCTTATATAAGAACTTTTAGTTCTGACTCGAGTGTTTTGTCTTTTCATTACGCTCGGGTCAGCCTGAACATTTCAGTATTTGAAGACATTATTCCTTGAAGATGAAGATGGATTTTGCTAGACCGTGTTTGCTATTATTATTCCGCTGCATTATTTCGTATGTTTATTGATTGTACTCTGATTATGTTGTAAAAATTGTGTAATCAAATGTATATTGTAAAACATCTTCATGAACTATTTATTTGATTATTATATTTTATCATTCCGCTATGAGATTCTGTATTTTGTTTTCCCTCTCTCTTATTTTCTTATTAAATCCTATTGATAGTCTGTCCTTTTGAATGGTTTGAGTTAGACGTGTATGGTTTATCATTAATTTAAACCGTCCAAAAAGGTGGGTCGTTACATTTGCCATAATATTGACCTTGATCTTGAGTTTGCTTAATGAATCAAGAGAGACAATTCACTTTAACCTATCATTTCTTGGTGGCCTAAGTACAATGTATGTACTTTGAGTTTGCTTAACTAATACATGCATCTATCTCTTATAAGAAATATATTAATAGTGCTACACATAACAGCTCTAGCTTGAGTTCGTTGAATGATTATTGCGAATTCAAGTAGTTTATAATTATATAAATGATATAGGGCAAGTGCATTAAAGATTCATAACCTTTAATATTTTTTGAGCGATATCGATTTAGGAAATAATGCATTTCTTATTAAATACTCTCGTGATTCAAGTATTGGACACATATGAAATCATGGTATATGTACCGTGCATATGTACTTAATTCGAAAATCTATTTGGGTTTTGTATAGTCCCACTTATATTATATTCATACATACGAACATACATATATATAAGTTTAATTTATATATAACTATTATAATTTGGCTAATTTATATGAAATTCATATGTATCTTATCAATTAAATCATATTTCATTAATTTAATTTAATTCTAAAATTTTAGAAATTTAGTTTTATTCATCTTAAGCTATTTAAGAAGAATATTTAAATATAACTTGATAGTTTATTTACATGTATACACATAAAATAACATTTAACTAATTATTTATCAAATAAATTACTTAATTAATTAAAATTTTAACTAAACATTTTAATAATTTTTTTTAATTTACCTTAAATAATTTTAAGATAAATTTCAGCAATAACCTTCATAGTTATACATACATACATATATATGTTTGTATGTGTGTGTGTGTCTCAATATACATACATATATATATTTACATAATATAGATATTTAATTAATTAAATAATTAAAATTTTACAAAAATTATTGAATTAATTTTTCAGAATATTTTAGAAATTTTGTAATTTTATTTTGTAACATTTATAAATTTTTGTTTATATTTTAAACTTTACATTTAAATTTAAAATATAATTTAATTTTCTAGATCTTAATTTGAAAATTAACACAAGGCCTAAAATAAATTTGGGCATTGCATTTTAGCCAACCGTTATGGACTTATTTCACCCAATGGCCAGGACAATAGCCAACGAGGGGAGAATTGTTTTATCCAACTCCAAGCTTAGACACTACTATTTGGTTTAAATATACTATAATTTACGTATATGGTCTGTATACACATATTTCATAATACCACATATATATAATTTAGACATGTATATATAATATCCACTATAGGTTTATATATATACACACACATATATATAGACACACACATATACATATGTATATATATAAGAGTAGTTGTATATTTATATAAATAAATTAAATTTGTATATTAAAATTTGCATGACTTGGTAAAGCTTATAAAGTTGGATTAAAATTAATATTTAAAATTTTCATAATCTAATTTTGGCTAAGTCAAAGATGTTTTATATTTATTTTTTAAATCAGAAGATAATGGGTATAAATTAACACACACACACACACACACACACACACACACACACACACATTTGTATGTGTAGTTAAGTTAGAAGTTTTATATTCTATCATTTAAGCATGTTAAAGCTCGTATTGTTATTCATGGGGATAAATTAACAGATCATAAAAGTGACAAGTGTGTAATTTATTTAGAGTTTTTTTTACAACCTTTTGGTATAAGAAAGGTCAAATGGACATATATGGTGTAAAATGTAAAGGAATACATATGTATAATGTAACGACCCATAAATTTTAACGGTTTTAGTAACGTAATTAACTAAAATTTTGCTTGAAATTAAATAATTGAATTTGGAAATAAAAATTTGATATTTGAAATGCATCTATTTTAACATAGCAACTGGATTTTTTTATTGGAAAACATGAATGTTAATTCTGTTGTGAAATTTCAATTTCAATTTAAATCAGTTGAAATTGATGTAAATAAAATGTTTTCGAAATCTGAATATTTTTATACAATAAAAAATGTTTATCATCTTCCGAGTGAGACATCATATTTCGTTTCGCCAAATTTGAACTGTTATTGTTCCATTTATCTTATTTTCGGTGTTTTAGCAGCATTTTCGGTACCGAATATTGACTTTTGATAGAAATGTCATATCATTGATATCTGTAACGACCCAACTTCCATACTCCAGAAAGTTGCATCGTTAAGAAGAAAGAAAGGGATAGAAAAGAGAAAAGAAAGGAAAGAAAGAACAAACAACATCAGAATCTCACAGCGGAATCGAATAAATTATAATATATCACATAAAACTTTACATAGTATCTTATACATCAGAGTTTTATAGCCAATACAACACAAAACTAGACAGTTATAAACATCTGTCTAGCTATTACAATCCAAGTACATCAGAGAGAATCAATACAACACAAACACAGCGGAACTACTACATATATCTACACGCTGAAGCCTCCTGCTCCATTATCTCCTCCAGAACTCGTCAAAGCAATCCTGAAACACTTGACTACTCATACATAATATGAGTACCCAAGAGTTTAATAAAACAGAAAATAAACACTCAGGTCAGACAGGGGTCTGGTGTGAGTAAACGGGGATAAAAATTTGCTTAACTTTAGAAAATCCTTTGAAAACAAAAGGTATCACGTAAGACTTCCCACACATAAACATGGAAAAGTTTTTACCTTACGCTAACCAAAACATTTGATAGGAAATCCAGTGATATTATAATAGTGTCTAGGGTTTTCAAATAAATAAGAAATAGCCGAAATTGTTACATCTATTAAATTCCAGCTACTAGCCACAAAAGTGGGTAATACAAACAAAACCGTAGGGTCTCGTAGGGAAAATGGGTTTCCATCAATGGCAGGGCTACTGGGGTACCGCCCGTCACAGTACGTGGCCTAGATCACCGTACCGAGGAGCCACCCTAACTCCCCTGCAACACAAAGCCGGACCCGTTCCTTACTGAACAGTTCCGAACAAGACCACCCCGCAGATTGGTCGTCACCAACTGCCACACAGCCGAAATATAAAGGGACCTCTAGACAGGGGTAAATCTTGCTCTCAAGTGGGGGCTACCCACGAAGCTTTGCTGCACCTCCCCTGTTTTAGCCATTCCCGGTTGATGAGGCTTGAGGCTACGATTACCTTTATAGGACATATCAATCTTAGAATGCTCATCGTCCACCTGACGATGTGCTGAAAGCATTCAATCCATACAAGTTCGTTCCGGGTTCGAACGAAACCGAAGGCACTATCTCGTTACACTCGTATTGGAATCACCCTCAGAGTCAACGATAATAACCCTTGCACTCTAAACCACCATCTCGAATCTATAAGTACTATTCCGTCAAACTCATTACGGAATCACCCACAGAGTTATACTGACGTATAGCCCTTACACCTCGAGTCTTCACTTGCTCCACTTGGATTAACGACCTAACGTTTAATTGGAATCGATGTGGTTTTCGAATATCCAAATATGGAAACCCGATCCCGGTCTCACCGAAACCAAACGCCATCTTAATGTCCAAGTTGTACTTAAGGGTTTTAAACATTTGACTTATTTCATTACTATCTACTTACAGAGATAGATAAACTACAGCTAACAATAGATAAGCACATTCATATCTGTATCATCCATAAACAGATAATCATCACAACCAACCAATCCATCACAAACCATCATGCATAACCAAACATTTATATCATATAGATATAATTCATCTCATTTCTGAGATCACAACCATTCAATCAATAGCATCCATAAGCAATGATTCAACCATTAATTATAATTAATTTAAAATGAATTAAATTAATTACAACCATCTCTAATTTATTTAAAATTAATTAAATTAATTAACACTTTTAAATCCTGCTTAACATCCATTAATTAATTAACCCAGTTAATTAATTATCCACTAAGTATTTAACTTGATTAAACAACCCTGATTAATCATTTACTAATTACAACAAGTAATTAGTCCTTAATTAATTTTATAAATTAATTAACCTTAATCATAAGTAATTAACATTTAATTACTTCATTAATTAATTATAATTAATTACATTTATCCTTAATTAATTACAATTAATTAATCACTTAATTAATAATTATTACTTAATTAAACAATCCTTAATTACTTCATTAATTATATTAATTAATGATCCCTAATTAATATTTAAATTAATTACTTTATTAAGAATTAATTACCTTTAGTAATTAATTCTACAATTTAAAATTACAATTATTAATCACCTTGATTAATATTAAATCCAGTAATTAACTATCATTAATTACTCATTAATGAATTAATTATTCCATAATTAATTATCTACATTAATTAATCCCTTGATTAATTATAAAAGTAATTATCTAAATTACTTTATTATAAATTATCTTCACTAATTACATTTAAGTAATTATCATTTATTACTTCCTTAAGTAATATTGCTCCACTAATTACATTAAGTAATTATTCTCATTAAATCATTAAATGATTTATTTAAATTAATTAAACTAAATTAATTAACTTAATTAATCTCATTATCATAATTAATTACTATAAGTAATTAATTCTTTAATTACTTTTATCAAGTAATTATGCTTAACAAATTACAATTGATTTTCTTAAATTAATTAATCCAATTAATTAATAAAATTAATCACATTAATTAATTACTTAATTATCCTTAGATAATTATCCTTATTAACTAAATACATTTTCTTTAATTACTTCCTTTAGAAAATTTATCTTAGATTAATTATTCATTAATCATTTCTAATTAAAAATTAATCTAAGTCATTACTTAAAATTAAATAAATAAGTAAGTTCCTTAATTATTTTAATTATTGCTAAAATAATTCATTTACTTATTAATGACTCCTTAACATTCAAAATGTATTTAAACAATACATTTCTAAATTAAATTCAAATTCCATTTAAAAAATCTATTACTTACAATGTTTAATTATTTAAACATTAATCCAGATTTCAAATCTTTAATTCAAATATTAAAAGAAATAAATTTTTCTAGTTTTGAAACTTACTTGAAATCAATTTCTTTCAAACCTTTAAATAAGTCAATATCACAAACTGTTTGAAATAAAATCTGGGTTAAAGGATAAACCTGAAACTGTTTTATATACGGATTTAAAACCAAATCTTAAATTTTGTTTTAAAACATTTAAATCTGATCAAAATTTAAAAAACTACAAAACTGTTTTAAATCAAAAATCAGATTTTAAAAAGTAAACCTGAATCTGTTTTAAAATCTTGATTCAAAGCTAAATTTGAATCTTGTTTTAAATTTAAGATTTTACTTTTAAAAACTTTAAATTCCGTTTCAATTTCCACATAAATCAAACCCTGCACTAGAATTTGAATTTCATTCAAATTTTTAAACTGCAAAATAACTCTCAGGTTTAAAACCTGAAAACTATTTTAATTCTTGCTTTAAAACTTAATTTAAATCTTGTTTAAATTTAAAACTTCCATCTTTAAAACCTATGATAAAAAAAGTTATTAAACTTAAATTTAAATACCTGTTTAAGATCTCAGCTTAGAATTTAAATTTCATTTAATTTCAAAAAAACAAACACTGTCAGATGTTAAACCTGTAACATCTCCCCTACCCGAGACAAAACCAAATTACTTCGAGTTTTCATCCAACTTGCTTCGAGTCAAAAGCACAAAAACCCGAGGAATACCCGAGTCAAAATACCCTGCACACCCCAAATGTTCACCAGACTCTTGTGTGCATGGTGCATATGCACCAGCACTCTGGCGAACTCCAGCCACCTTGACTATCTTCACCAAGTTACTGACCATCACCACACCTGATCTCGACCACCAAAAATCCCATAGCAACTTGGAAAAACAAAAAATCCAGAAAATCCAAACAACCTGGAAACAACACTGCAACCCCTGTGCAACCTGTCAACATCTTGCAACCAAATCACCGATCACCAGACCACTTACAACTCCGGCTATAGCTCCATCTACAACCCTTCTGCAACCTCCCAAATTCCCCTTCTACTCGATGCAATAGAGTGAATGTGCAGACCCTCAAAACTTCAACACTGCAACCCTTAAAACCAAGGTTTTGAAACCTGGAAACACTCAAATATCATCTCCTCCCCTTCTGATCATCCATTACCAATTTCCCTAACATACTTACATCAAAACTCCACTACAGTAGCCACCTTAACCCCTAAATTCCACTAGGCCATCAGATACCTCTAAAATTTCCACTTCTGTTTAAAACAGAAGTGTTTCTCCAACAGTTTATTTAAAACTATAATTTTTGTTTTAAAATTCCTAATTTCAAACATACATTCTAATTTATACACTTGTTCTAATAATTTAAGATGTTTGATATTTGTTTTATTTTCAATGATGACTGATTTTGGTTTTTTTTTTCTTTCTTTTTCCAGAGGCAACAGATTATACTTAAACTAAAATATAATTTATAATCCTAAATCTATACTAAACAAACACATTTTGTTCACAAAACAAATCCTAACTGAGAATCAATCAAGAGGAAATGGGTTTTATTTAAAGATTCTAGTTTTCTTCTTTTTTTTTTTAAACAGAAACAAGTATCAGGCAACATACTTATGTGTACTTGTACATATATACACAGATTTTTATCACAAAACAATCATACAAACCTGACTATTTTTATCAATAATCATGCAACATATAACTCAAACCCTTTTGCATTTGTGAGATTACTTATTTAAAAAAAGACAGAGCACTTTATCTTTTATCTACAGCAGTTTGATATTTTTTTTTTAAATAATAGTTTGTTTGAAACTTGAGTTTTAGCACATTGCTTAAGTATTAATTTTAAAGGAAAACTCTGTTTTTAAAATAGAAGTTTACTCACTTATTAGAAGAATGCAGAGATCAAAATCTGATGCATTTGCACTTGAATTCCAGAGATGCATTTTACAACCCTGGAACTGATTTGCACTTGCATGCTCAAGAACTGATTTGCACATGCTTGCTTCCAATTTGATTTACTTGCTGATGTAGTTGCTTGCAGTTGTATCACTTGTTGTATGTGTGCATGCAGACTTTATCTCCCTTTGCTCAGGTTCAACTTGAAGTTTAAATTCCAGTTTTGATGTTGAAGATTTGAACATATGCAGATTTTCAGATTTGAAGATAATGGTTTGAAGATGATCTTTGTATGGATGTTGAAGATAAGACTTTGGATAGATTGCAGATTGAAGTTGTATGCAGAGGTTAAAACATGCATATTGATGCTAAAGCTACATGCTTTGAATAGATTTGCATTGAAGAATTTAAATGCAGATAGGTTGTATGCAGATTTGAAGAAATTGATTGCAGATTTGAAGAACTGAATTTGCAGATTTTAGAACTAATTTGGGTTTTTCTGAATTGATTTTGCAGATTCATTTAATCTGATCTCAGATTCAAATGAAGATAATGTTTTAAACAAATGAATTGTTAAGTTTCTTTTATCTAAAATAATAAATTTCAATAATAAACAAACATGCCACTTGTTGTATTAAGGTGTAGATAAATTTACAAGTGTCTTCTCTATGTTAAGATCTTAACACATATGCATTTTAATAAATAAAAAGAAGATTCTTAATTTATAAATGTATTTAAATTTATTCCTAAACCATTACTAATTTATTTTAGCATGTTTTTAAATGTTTATTAACATTAGCCTTACATGTTTACATATAAATTACCTTTATAAAATTACTCATTTAAATGTTTGCTTGATTATTTTAAAATAATATTTTAAAACAAATTTTCAAAAGAGAAGATTTAAAAAGAAGAGAATGTTGAATTCATTTTACTTCAAAGTTTCCAAACTAAAATATTATACTCTAATATAAATGAACTAAGTCTATTTCAAAGAAAGCAATTTTTAGAATAAAACAAAATAAACTTTTATTATAAAACAAAATTTAAACTATTCTATTTTTTTATAAACTAAAAAAAATATTTACTTATATTTTTAACTTTCAAAAGAATAAGATTCTCAAATTAAAATTATCATTATAATAAATTTTGAAAAGAGTATCATTTAACAAATTAAATAATTATAAATTTTCAAAAGATAAATTCTATTTGAATTAAATTATTAAACCAATATTTCACATTTTACAATAATTATTAATGAAATTATTAAATAAATATTGCCCAAATTTCCGGGACATCACATTCCTTCCCCCTTTAAAGAATTTCGTCCCCGAAATTTAAAAGCAAAGGTAATTTAATAATTCTATACAGATTTTAAATTTTAAAAGAGCAATCAAATACTATCAACCAAATACTAGCGATCATAGCAACCAATTCAAAACAAACAATTCTAATTATCCAGACAAAATTCTGGATAAGATTCCTCTAGAGTTTCCCAGGTATAAACACCGGGACACTCGCCCTATAAAATCTAAACTAGCTACACCACTCAGATCTAGAGCTCCTATATATCTAGATCTACCAATCTAAACAGAATACAGGACTATAGACAAGTCCTGATCAATTCCCAAACCCCTCAGAACTACTGAGTCCAAACCAGAGATAAACCATACACGTACTCCCTCAGAGATACGTGAAAAACAAAATAAATACCAGCCATCCGAACTGGAAATTCAATCCTATAGATCGAACTCTTAATCTTTAAGAGAAACAGAAAGATCCAATACTCAAATCCACAAATCTCCCATATCGATCTTGGGCCGCCTTCAACCTTCTAGATCAAACAAAATCTACCACACAAACTCTGCTACAAAAATCAGAAGACTTCAGACAAACAACTCTATCCGGGAAACAACAGATACAAAACAATCAAGTCTTCAGATCCAAAATAAATTTCCTGTAGAAATCCTTTGATCCAAAACAAAACTCAAATTCCCAAAGAATCGGGTGCTCCTATTCTGGAATAGCTGCCACCATGCTTCCACTGTGCAACTCTGATTCGAGAATGCTGTTGATGAACACAAGTATAAACTTGATCAACTAATCCCGGAATATTGTTCATCAAATTCCATAAAATCTCAGTGACCTATCCGATTCAGTCACAAACATCACAACAAAATTCAACCAGAAAACTAGATCTGATAAATCCTACCAACTTAAACAGATCACTTTCAAAGAATCTCCTACAATGCTGAACCACTGGTAAAGCTTCAAGAATCAAGTCGAAACAGAACTCAAATTCTCGACGGATGCAAATCTTAACTCCTTCGAAGATATCCAGAAAATACCACTTCGATAATTCAAACATCCTCCAAAGATGCTCCAATCCAAACAAAGATCACTTAGAGAAATTCCGAACCGTCGCAAGTCACTTTTGCGATTCCACCTAGTTCAGATCCCAAGAAATCATTCTCACTGCAACAATCAGAACAGCTAAAACCTTCAAAAGAAGAAACTAGTGGTCCACCTCTTAACCACTAACATCACTCCCAACTGAGCTTCCAGAAGAAATGGACAAGCTCCACCATCTGCCCGGACTACTGACAGAAGAATCACAAAGACATCAGAACCATCGAAGAACAGGTCACTCACTGCTGCTACTGCTGCCAAAACTTTCTTAGCCAAAAGCTCATCAAACCTCAAACTACACCAGCCTCTTCACAAAAGAGCCTTCCAGATAGACAGATATCTCTCAGGAAACTCGCTCCCAAACCAAGCTCAAAACTTTTTGCCATACTGAGTCTCAAACTCAAAAACAGACAGAACTCCTTCCTGAAGTTGCCAAGATACCATTAGCTGGCTTCAGAACTTCTTACTAATCCAAACTCAAGAAAAACCACTCACACGAGTGCAACCAAGCTTATAATCCAAAGAAGAACTCCGAATCTTAAAAAGATTTCCTTCAGAGATTGGTGAAATCCTTCACACCAAACTACAAAACTACTCAAGATGCCCAAAAACTTCCCTAACAGATCACTTCCAACCTCAAACACTCGGACTCCAATCATTGGTGGTTGTGTTACACACACCACTACCCTATCTACCTTTATTACTTATATTGGAAAACCTGAACGGGTAACCCAATCTAATAGGTAGAAATATATATATATATATATATTCAAAATTACAAATACGCTCTCTCAAGAAAACACCACTACAGAGCCTAGGTATTCACTCAACCTAATGCTCTGATACCACTTGTAACGACCCAACTTCCATACTCCAGAAAGTTGCATCGTTAAGAAGAAAGAAAGGGATAGAAAAGAGAAAAGAAAGGAAAGAAAGAACAAACAACATCAGAATCTCACAGCGGAATCGAATAAATTATAATATATCACATAAAACTTTACATAGTATCTTATACATCAGAGTTTTATAGCCAATACAACACAAAACTAGACAGTTATAAACATCTGTCTAGCTATTACAATCCAAGTACATCAGAGAGAATCAATACAACACAAACACAGCGGAACTACTACATATATCTACACGCTGAAGCCTCCTGCTCCATTATCTCCTCCAGAACTCGTCAAAGCAATCCTGAAACACTTGACTACTCATACATAATATGAGTACCCAAGAGTTTAATAAAACAGAAAATAAACACTCAGGTCAGACAGGGGTCTGGTGTGAGTAAACGGGGATAAAAAGTTGCTTAACTTTAGAAAATCCTTTGAAAACAAAAGGTATCACGTAAGACTTCCCACACATAAACATGGAAAAGTTTTTACCTTACGCTAACCAAAACATTTGATAGGAAATCCAGTGATATTATAATAGTGTCTAGGGTTTTCAAATAAATAAGAAATAGCCGAAATTGTTACATCTATTAAATTCCAGCTACTAGCCACAAAAGTGGGTAATACAAACAAAACCGTAGGGTCTCGTAGGGAAAATGGGTTTCCATCAATGGCAGGGCTACTGGGGTACCGCCCGTCACAGTACGTGGCCTAGATCACCGTACCGAGGAGCCACCCTAACTCCCCTGCAACACAAAGCCGGACTCGTTCCTTACTGAACAGTTCCGAACAAGACCACCCCGCAGATTGGTCGTCACCAACTGCCACACAGCCGAAATATAAAGGGACCTCTAGACAGGGGTAAATCTTGCTCTCAAGTGGGGGCTACCCACGAAGCTTTGCTGCACCTCCCCTGTTTTAGCCATTCCCGGTTGATGAGGCTTGAGGCTACGATTACCTTTATAGGACATATCAATCTTAGAATGCTCATCGTCCACCTGACGATGTACTGAAAGCATTCAATCCATACAAGTTCGTTCCGGGTTCGAACGAAACCGAAGGCACTATCTCGTTACACTCGTATTGGAATCACCCTCAGAGTCAACGATAATAACCCTTGCACTCTAAACCACCATCTCGAATCTATAAGTACTATTCCGTCAAACTCATTACGGAATCACCCACAGAGTTATACTGACGTATAGCCCTTACACCTCGAGTCTTCACTTGCTCCACTTGGATTAACGACCTAACGTTTAATTGGAATCGATGTGGTTTTCGAATATCCAAATATGGAAACCCGATCCCGGTCTCACCGAAACCAAACGCCATCTTAATGTCCAAGTTGTACTTAAGGGTTTTAAACATTTGACTTATTTCATTACTATCTACTTACAGAGATAGATAAACTACAGCTAACAATAGATAAGCACATTCATATCTGTATCATCCATAAACAGATAATCATCACAACCAACCAATCCATCACAAACCATCATGCATAACCAAACATTTATATCATATAGATATAATTCATCTCATTTCTGAGATCACAACCATTCAATCAATAGCATCCATAAGCAATGATTCAACCATTAATTATAATTAATTTAAAATGAATTAAATTAATTACAACCATCTCTAATTTATTTAAAATTAATTAAATTAATTAACACTTTTAAATCCTGCTTAACATCCATTAATTAATTAACCCAGTTAATTAATTATCCACTAAGTATTTAACTTGATTAAACAACCCTGATTAATCATTTACTAATTACAACAAGTAATTAGTCCTTAATTAATTTTATAAATTAATTAACCTTAATCATAAGTAATTAACATTTAATTACTTCATTAATTAATTATAATTAATTACATTTATCCTTAATTAATTACAATTAATTAATCACTTAATTAATAATTATTACTTAATTAAACAATCCTTAATTACTTCATTAATTATATTAATTAATGATCCCTAATTAATATTTAAATTAATTACTTTATTAAGAATTAATTACCTTTAGTAATTAATTCTACAATTTAAAATTACAATTATTAATCACCTTGATTAATATTAAATCCAGTAATTAACTATCATTAATTACTCATTAATGAATTAATTATTCCATAATTAATTATCTACATTAATTAATCCCTTGATTAATTATAAAAGTAATTATCTAAATTACTTTATTATAAATTATCTTCACTAATTACATTTAAGTAATTATCATTTATTACTTCCTTAAGTAATATTGCTCCACTAATTACATTAAGTAATTATTCTCATTAAATCATTAAATGATTTATTTAAATTAATTAAACTAAATTAATTAACTTAATTAATCTCATTATCATAATTAATTACTATAAGTAATTAATTCTTTAATTACTTTTATCAAGTAATTATGCTTAACAAATTACAATTGATTTTCTTAAATTAATTAATCCAATTAATTAATAAAATTAATCACATTAATTAATTACTTAATTATCCTTAGATAATTATCCTTATTAACTAAATACATTTTCTTTAATTACTTCCTTTAGAAAATTTATCTTAGATTAATTATTCATTAATCATTTCTAATTAAAAATTAATCTAAGTCATTACTTAAAATTAAATAAATAAGTAAGTTCCTTAATTATTTTAATTATTGCTAAAATAATTCATTTACTTATTAATGACTCCTTAACATTCAAAATGTATTTAAACAATACATTTCTAAATTAAATTCAAATTCCATTTAAAAAATCTATTACTTACAATGTTTAATTATTTAAACATTAATCCAGATTTCAAATCTTTAATTCAAATATTAAAAGAAATAAATTTTTCTAGTTTTGAAACTTACTTGAAATCAATTTCTTTCAAACCTTTAAATAAGTCAATATCACAAACTGTTTGAAATAAAATCTGGGTTAAAGGATAAACCTGAAACTGTTTTATATACGGATTTAAAACCAAATCTTAAATTTTGTTTTAAAACATTTAAATCTGATCAAAATTTAAAAAACTACAAAACTGTTTTAAATCAAAAATCAGATTTTAAAAAGTAAACCTGAATCTGTTTTAAAATCTTGATTCAAAGCTAAATTTGAATCTTGTTTTAAATTTAAGATTTTACTTTTAAAAACTTTAAATTCCGTTTCAATTTCCACATAAATCAAACCCTGCACTAGAATTTGAATTTCATTCAAATTTTTAAACTGCAAAATAACTCTCAGGTTTAAAACCTGAAAACTATTTTAATTCTTGCTTTAAAACTTAATTTAAATCTTGTTTAAATTTAAAACTTCCATCTTTAAAACCTATGATAAAAAAAGTTATTAAACTTAAATTTAAATACCTGTTTAAGATCTCAGCTTAGAATTTAAATTTCATTTAATTTCAAAAAAACAAACACTGTCAGATGTTAAACCTGTAACATCTCCCCTACCCGAGACAAAACCAAATTACTTCGAGTTTTCATCCAACTTGCTTCGAGTCAAAAGCACAAAAACCCGAGGAATACCCGAGTCAAAATACCCTGCACACCCCAAATGTTCACCAGACTCTTGTGTGCATGGTGCATATGCACCAGCACTCTGGCGAACTCCAGCCACCTTGACTATCTTCACCAAGTTACTGACCATCACCACACCTGATCTCGACCACCAAAAATCCCATAGCAACTTGGAAAAACAAAAAATCCAGAAAATCCAAACAACCTGGAAACAACACTGCAACCCCTGTGCAACCTGTCAACATCTTGCAACCAAATCACCGATCACCAGACCACTTACAACTCCGGCTATAGCTCCATCTACAACCCTTCTGCAACCTCCCAAATTCCCCTTCTACTCGATGCAATAGAGTGAATGTGCAGACCCTCAAAACTTCAACACTGCAACCCTTAAAACCAAGGTTTTGAAACCTGGAAACACTCAAATATCATCTCCTCCCCTTCTGATCATCCATTACCAATTTCCCTAACATACTTACATCAAAACTCCACTACAGTAGCCACCTTAACCCCTAAATTCCACTAGGCCATCAGATACCTCTAAAATTTCCACTTCTGTTTAAAACAGAAGTGTTTCTCCAACAGTTTATTTAAAACTATAATTTTTGTTTTAAAATTCCTAATTTCAAACATACATTCTAATTTATACACTTGTTCTAATAATTTAAGATGTTTGATATTTGTTTTATTTTCAATGATGACTGATTTTGGTTTTTTTTTTCTTTCTTTTTCCAGAGGCAACAGATTATACTTAAACTAAAATATAATTTATAATCCTAAATCTATACTAAACAAACACATTTTGTTCACAAAACAAATCCTAACTGAGAATCAATCAAGAGGAAATGGGTTTTATTTAAAGATTCTAGTTTTCTTCTTTTTTTTTTTAAACAGAAACAAGTATCAGGCAACATACTTATGTGTACTTGTACATATATACACAGATTTTTATCACAAAACAATCATACAAACCTGACTATTTTTATCAATAATCATGCAACATATAACTCAAACCCTTTTGCATTTGTGAGATTACTTATTTAAAAAAAGACAGAGCACTTTATCTTTTATCTACAGCAGTTTGATATTTTTTTTTTAAATAATAGTTTGTTTGAAACTTGAGTTTTAGCACATTGCTTAAGTATTAATTTTAAAGGAAAACTCTGTTTTTAAAATAGAAGTTTACTCACTTATTAGAAGAATGCAGAGATCAAAATCTGATGCATTTGCACTTGAATTCCAGAGATGCATTTTACAACCCTGGAACTGATTTGCACTTGCATGCTCAAGAACTGATTTGCACATGCTTGCTTCCAATTTGATTTACTTGCTGATGTAGTTGCTTGCAGTTGTATCACTTGTTGTATGTGTGCATGCAGACTTTATCTCCCTTTGCTCAGGTTCAACTTGAAGTTTAAATTCCAGTTTTGATGTTGAAGATTTGAACATATGCAG
Source organism: Allium cepa (assembly GCA_030765085.1). Classification (NCBI taxonomy): domain Eukaryota; kingdom Viridiplantae; phylum Streptophyta; class Magnoliopsida; order Asparagales; family Amaryllidaceae; genus Allium; species Allium cepa. The sequence goes on from CM060932.1 coordinate 959,366,537, forward strand.
ATTTTCAGATTTGAAGATAATGGTTTGAAGATGATCTTTGTATGGATGTTGAAGATAAGACTTTGGATAGATTGCAGATTGAAGTTGTATGCAGAGGTTAAAACATGCATATTGATGCTAAAGCTACATGCTTTGAATAGATTTGCATTGAAGAATTTAAATGCAGATAGGTTGTATGCAGATTTGAAGAAATTGATTGCAGATTTGAAGAACTGAATTTGCAGATTTTAGAACTAATTTGGGTTTTTCTGAATTGATTTTGCAGATTCATTTAATCTGATCTCAGATTCAAATGAAGATAATGTTTTAAACAAATGAATTGTTAAGTTTCTTTTATCTAAAATAATAAATTTCAATAATAAACAAACATGCCACTTGTTGTATTAAGGTGTAGATAAATTTACAAGTGTCTTCTCTATGTTAAGATCTTAACACATATGCATTTTAATAAATAAAAAGAAGATTCTTAATTTATAAATGTATTTAAATTTATTCCTAAACCATTACTAATTTATTTTAGCATGTTTTCAAATGTTTATTAACATTAGCCTTACATGTTTACATATAAATTACCTTTATAAAATTACTCATTTAAATGTTTGCTTGATTATTTTAAAATAATATTTTAAAACAAATTTTCAAAAGAGAAGATTTAAAAAGAAGAGAATGTTGAATTCATTTTACTTCAAAGTTTCCAAACTAAAATATTATACTCTAATATAAATGAACTAAGTCTATTTCAAAGAAAGCAATTTTTAGAATAAAACAAAATAAACTTTTATTATAAAACAAAATTTAAACTATTCTATTTTTTTATAAACTAAAAAAAATATTTACTTATATTTTTAACTTTCAAAAGAATAAGATTCTCAAATTAAAATTATCATTATAATAAATTTTGAAAAGAGTATCATTTAACAAATTAAATAATTATAAATTTTCAAAAGATAAATTCTATTTGAATTAAATTATTAAACCAATATTTCACATTTTACAATAATTATTAATGAAATTATTAAATAAATATTGCCCAAATTTCCGGGACATCACAATATCAATGTATCGTTCTGTTCATCTCGTCATGCTGATCTCCGCAGTATACTCATTTGCATATTTCGAATTCTGGTATGCGGTGAAATCCGTAAAAACGATTAACCGTATCGGCACTCAATTTTGAACTTTTGATACTTTGTGTCCATTTAAATTTCTAACGGCTGAAATAAACTGTAACAACCCAAGATTTTGGAGAATATCGAAATATTCAATTATAATGCAAATTATAATTTAATATGATAATTACGAAGTATAAATGGAATAATTGATGATAACATTGTTTATTAAAATAAACAATGTTGTTGACTAAGAATTTGGGTTTTGGTGTAAACAAATGGGAAATAAAGTTGAAAATACTTTATTTATGGTATGGAATGAAAATAAATATTGGAAATAAATTATTAGATTGAAATTTATGATATTGGAGTTGTATTCCAATATTAGCCATTTATTCCAAAATAAAAGAATGAACATGAGAGAAATAAAATTGTTAAGCGTCAAATATTGTTGCAAATGATGTTTTAATATTTTAAAATTGTTATAACACATTTGTATACTTTTTAGAAGCGTGAAATAAATGTTTATATCGGTAAAATATGTCAAATTTGAATTATTTTCCCATAGGCAACAATATTGACAAATGTTGTAATAAAAGGAAAACATAAAGAAAATAAATATTTGAGATACAAATATGATTGAAATAATGATTTTTCACCATAAATGTGAATATTGGTAAATATTTGGTGTTAAATTGTGTAAATAATATTTTTATTTGGAAAATTTACAATTTTCCATTGCTAATAGATGCAATTCATTAAAACATGAATGATGCAATTCATTTCACTCAAATTGGAATTTATATAAGGAAGTTATGTATAATTTAGTGTAATATACAATATACCATACCTAAGATATTCTAAGTATTGATAATGGACTTTAAGAAGCTTATATCCTTTTACCCATTAGTCTTATCTGGAAGCTTCTGAAGTTTTGAACGATGATTTTTTTCTTTCCTTGCTAGATGTTCTTCTTCCTTAAAACCTATTATCCAAAAGAATGAAAATGGCTTCCACCTAAAATTAAAAATTCACCAAAACCTCTTGCAATCTAGAGAAAATTCAGGTTGAAAACTAAAGTAAAGGTAATATCCATCCTATCAAGCCTCTATATCCATCAAAATCTCATATTTTTTACTTGTAATTCCTAATTTTGTTATTTCCTTGCTTGCATGTTTGATTTTGGGGTTTCTTAGGCTATGTAAGCATCTATTCGTTGCAAAAGGCACATGTTATCTTGCTAAATCTTGCCAAATCGCTATAAGCAAACCCTTAGGTGAGTAATCTAACTCACGCTGGCTATAAACAATCTTTCTTATTTATATTTGGTGTGAATTGGATGTTTGAAGCTTTAAAAATCATGCTTTGATCATCGTTTGTGCTCAATCCAAAAATTGAATTCTGTTCATAATTGTAGCTGAAACGAAATTGATCATAACTCACTCAATTTTTAACCAAATTTGAAGATCTTGGTCATTCTATAAAGCTTAAAAACTAAGCTACAACTTTACTTTTATTCATTTTGCCTAATTTCTAAGTTATCTATGCTAAAATTGCAATTGTTTGTCGCTGTCCTGTAAATGCATAAGTTCAGGCTGAGTTTGATGTTTTAAGTAATTTGATCATAACTTTCTTGTTTTGAATCGGAATTTGGAAATTTGTAAATTTTTGGAAACCGTATGATTTTGGCTATAACTTTGATGTTTTGAGTTTTGAGTATTTTTGATGTTTATATGGTGTAAAATCCACATCTTCGTGACTGTCCTGTCATTGACAGGGAGTGTTTATATATTCACCTGTAAAGTAATTTGATCATAACTTTCTTGTTTCCCATTGGAATTTAGTAATTTTTGAAGTTCTGGAAACCTAAGGATTTAGGATACAACTTTTATTTTATAATAATTCTTATATTTTGTTGTTTTCTATGTGAAAATGTATATTCTTTACATCAGGACCGAAATATACGTAGTGTTTAGTTTCCGTGTTTGATGATATTCTGACGATTTCGATAATTTCTGTCGCATTTTTTTAATAAAACTTGATGTTATTAGATGGAAATGATTTCCATGAATATATTATCTTGAAGAAGTTTGAGATTTAAGTTTTATTTAAATTCTATTTAAATTTAAATAACGGTTAATACCGATATGTGAGTATTTTGATGGTTTTAAATGATTTTAATTTCAAATAAATTCTTGAAAATTTCTTAAATGAAAATAAATCATTGTTTATGAAATAAGTATTTTTTAGAATTTTTAAGAGTTTTTTTTTTCAATTATTAATTATTTTAAAGTGTTTTTAGAAGTTCTCTTTAAAATAGTGGATTTTTCTATACAAAGCTTTTAAAATGGTTTCTAGATTGTTTAAGAACTCTATTTTCTCTAAAAAATTATTTTAAATATATTTTAGCTTATGTTTAAGAATTTCGACATATAAGAATGAGAATTAAATGATATAGTAAAAAAATACGTGGTACGGGACATGTATTTTTGCTTTATCGCTTAATATCGGACTTGTACGATTGAAACCAATTTGAGGTGTTATTTTGAGTTGATTTAGAAGTTATCAAATTTTGGCGAAGATTATTGGTTTGAGAATTACTCTTTGAGTACATTCGACGACGAACCAATCTAGATGCATTTTGTGATGGTCGATGAAATGAGGCAATATCGATGTTAAGTTTTAGTTTGCAATTATGGTTAGAAATAACCATCACAATGTTCTTTTACTTGCCAAGGAGATGAGGCAAATTGTTATGATGGATTGATGATGATTTCTATATTTATGATGAATTTTTACTTGTCGATGAAATGAGACAAGTCTCGATGTCACTTAAACTCGTCCAAGTAAGAGATAAGACGAGTTTGGTATCTTACACTCGCCAATGAGATGAGGCAGTGTTTATTTGATGATGTTTTATGATGGTTTTCTAATGTGGTATCGCCTAACGATTAGTAAACCAATAGGTGCGAACGTATGGTATGGGACATACGTTGACTCCTATTGGGTTCCTATTCGAGAAGTTGAGAGACATTCACGATGTTACTAGTACTACAGACCGAGTACTCGATTGGAGTCATCACGATGTTCATGATGTTATTACTCGACTCCAATCATCACGATGTTATTACTCAGGTTTTTGTGACTGGGTGTCATCAAGATGTTTCCGACTATAGTCAATCAAGATGATCACGATGATCACGATGTTATGTGACCCCAAGTCATCACGATGAATGTACCAAAGAATGGTAGTACTAGTCAAGATGTAAATGCACGTGCTGTTTTCCATGAAGTTTAGATGTTTCGTTTTCACTATTTTATGATGATGCTTTATTATAGCCTTATGTAAGAAAAGAGCTTATTTATATACATGGTTTATTGGTGATTTCGAATATGATGTTTTGGATTCTTTCCGGGCTCTATCAAGATGGATTTGAGACATTATATATTTATACCAATGAGATGAGGTATAAATTATGGTAATGCTTTTATGATGAGTTTTGATAATAGATTTAAGATATATTTATGTTTATACCGATGAGATGAGGTATAAATGATTATGGAGATTTCTTTATAATGAGTTTAATGATGGATTTGAGATGTATTTATATTTATACCGATGAGATGAGGTATAATAATTAAGAAGTTTCTATTAGATGAGTTTTATTTATGATGGATTCTTGAAGTTTTAATTATCTTATGAAGATTTACTTTATGGTCCATATCCTCACCCATTTCATTCGGTTATATATATAATTAGATGAACCATGTCTATCTAATATACATATTGTATTCCTCTATGCAATCATGATGAACCATTGGCGTATCACTCTAGAGATAGCTTGATGACTTATATCATTCCATTGGTAACGATGGAATGGTTTTCCCCTTATCTCTTATCATCACCTTTACTAATGATAAGTTCTAGCCTGCCTGACCCGTGTGGTTTTCACTCGGGTCAGTCCGAGTTTGTTTCAGGTATTAGATTCTCTTTTGGATGTAGCAGTTCATGATGCTTTCTTATGAGATCGTGTCTCTCCCTTCTTAGAGGTTTATTTCACTGAGATGATGTATATTCATTTGATTTGTTCTTGTATTCGTGTGGTTGTCATACCACCAATTGTAATATTGGTATTATAAAGTGATGTATAATTGTATATGAGACGTTCAATCATGTATGTATATCTGTTCTGTGATGAGATGTTCGTTTAGTTGACATGTTTTGTTCTGATAGATCCTTAGCCACCTATAGCTTTGCGTTAGTCATTTATTGAACACGTCGAACCACTTTAGTGAAAAGACAATACAAATAGCATTCATCGACGTTTTCAATAGATGGTTAAGGCAAAGTTACAGATGGTCACCCTTAACCAACCCTATTCTCCGCTTTAGTAGACGGAATTACATGTTAATTCTCTTTACTAAGGTGGGTCTTGGGGTGGGGCGTTACATAAACGTCCATTAACATTTATTTTGGTATTCATGTTCAAGTCCTGTCCATTATTATTCCACCATTTCATTTATATCGTCATTCCATTTTTCATTGGTTCGTCCATTTCTCTATCTCTCTCTGCTTGTGATGCCCCACCTCTATACTCACACTAGCCAAGGACACTACTAGGTGATGCCGTCAACTGGCGTGAAGAATAAGGCTATTGAGGAGCGATCATCTGTGTCAGATAGTATGAAGAATAAGGGTATTTGTGCGAGTACCGATATGTCAGATAGTATGACATGCATTTCATTTCAAGAGGAAATCCGACATATCAAATACAAACTCAAAACTACTACATAGTGGCTATGTGGTCTTCGAAAACAAATATAAAATAAGCATAACACAAATCAGTCATATATATTCATATCACTAAGGCGGAAATAGATATGAATATATCAAATAGAAATGTACATCAAAGTAGTGGTCATACAAGAGTCATTACATCACAAAAGAATAGGTACCCTAGACAAAAGAATATGTATACATCAAGGAGTCTCTATCTCGAATGTATAAAACAAAAACTACTAAGCTAAAGTAGTTAACCAAAAGTCAGAAGATAGTCCCTGCTAAGAAGTCAAGTGGAAGCACCTGAAACACCTCGGTCAGACTCGAGTATTATTTAAGAAGAAAAATAATTAACGGATCGGTCTAGCTATAAATATCATATAAAATGAGATAGGATAAGGGATATGACGAATATATATGATAATAAAAAAATCATACAATATCTCAAACTTTCTCAAACACCAAAATGAATGTCATATTCTTTAGATTATTCACCAAACCTCAAATATCGACAAAACAGTCAACGCAAATCACAACAAATGGTGAAACACAAATTCCAGAAATCAATTACCAGAAATCCGAAAAACACAAAGAGGGAGGCCTATCACAAACGGGAGCATGAAAACTCACCAACAGGTGTTTCACAAACGGGACACTATTCTATAGGTCGCTAACCCATAAAAATACATAGTACAGCCCCCCTTGGGAACGAATGAACCCAACATCTACGCACCTAAAAGATACGCCCCATGCACAGCCGAACATCGATGCACCTAAAAAAATACGCCCCATGCACAAATTTATTGAGTTGGTTGCTCCACGAACGATCAAAAAACCATGGGTCGTTAGCTCTTAAAATTGAGACGAAGCTCTGCAAAACGGGGTATAGTTCCCTACGTGGACAAAGAGACATCGCATATCATTAGTCTAAACCATAAAATGATCATCACCGAATCAATAAGAAGTGTAAATTACACTAAACTAGTAAATAAATGAGTTTAGATTTATACCCCATAACCACTAGCTTAACTTAAATATTTACGGACAGATTGTAGATTTCCACCCGAAAATTGTCACGAGATTTCAATCGAACAAGTCTAAGAATTAACCGACGGAGTAAATGCAAGCGTTTGATACCACTTGTTTTGCTAAGTCGTTTAATTGGATTTCTCGTACGAATAAGGTAAAGGTTTCTGTGTACTAATAGATTAGAAAACTGTTTTAAAAACGAGCTTTTGTATTAAAAGTAAATGTTAAAATCATTTTTGTGAAAGAGTTTGAGTATTTACTACTAGTATAGAAACCTTTGTATTTTAAAGTGACAAATCACATACATGATTGTAAAAAAAATCTATCATCAAAAATTCACATTCGACGACGTGAATTAAAATCATGAAAATCGATATCGAATCCATCAAATGGATATTCCTAAAAATCTAGAAAAAAGTCATCAAAGTCGATAATAAATGAAAAAAGCTAATCGGATCAACAAAAATCGATTAAAACGGAAATCCACTCAAAATAGGCAAATTGGCTTAATTTATCAGGGTCATACGTATGGTAGTCTTCCCAGACGTCTGAGCTGAAGGTCTGAAAACTTTCTTCCAGATCACCAGACGTCTGGTAAATAACCTCAGACGTTTGAGCTGTAAATCTGGAATTTTTATTTTGTAGCATCAAACGTTTGAGCATTTTACCAGACGTCTGAGCTGAAGCTCATGGCACATTTTTGCCTGGGCCATTGATGGCCAAATCAACTTCGATGCAATCAGATGAGCGACGATGGCTAGGGATTTATGCCAAATGATAATCCAACCCTATAGGCTCTTCTATACACTCCAAACAACATGTACAAACATCCATACTGGGATTTTCACGGATTTTGAATACAAAATACCAAAATTGGAAAATTCACCAAACCAATTCAATTCAAAAGCAAATGAACATAAAATAGATGTTAGGAATTCATACCTAACAACAATGAAAGATATAGACATAGATGTGAGATCAAAATCTCACCTTTAAACTCAAAAACAAGAAATGAGGAAGCTCTAAAACAAAGCAAGACCAATTTCTCTTCACTACAACTCTAGAATCTGCAATGTATTATCAAATGCAATCATTTCCTAAGTTATGTTATAGGAATTTTTGAAAATTGAAGAGAGATTGAGATGGAGAAGATGAAGTGGAGGCTTACCTAAGCTTCTCTTTGATTTAGGAACTTGAAGTTTCCTAAGAATCTAGGGCATAGGAATTTTGATTTCCCCTCTTTTTCCCCATTTTTCTCTTTAACTTGAGTGTTAGGAAATGAGGAGTAGAATGAACGAAGAGTAGGGGAGTTAGAGTATTTGGTAGAGAGGAGTTTGGGTTCTCTTATTGGGTTGGTGGGCTAGAACATAACCCAAAGCTCGAATGAAAATATCAAAATTCTAATCAATTCCAAACATATCGATGTTTATACGCAAACAAGTTGTAAATGTCATTTTAAACTCAATGAAAGTGGTCTTGAGTCCCGATTCGACTATTTACAAATAGTCACATTTTGAACTTAAATTCGACTAATGATGCTATATTTAAATAAAATATTTAAATATATAATCGTGAAATATGCGGGTTGTTACACTGCCTCTTTCTCTCTTCATTTTCCGCATTCTTATTTCTGAAAGAAAATTAAAACATATAATATTATACTAAGCTCCTATATAATTCAAGCTTGCTTTCTGGGAATCTTCTTCTCCAGGTCATCCGCAAACAAACATTTCCCTACCCAAGCCTGAATTCCTTTCTCATCCCTCTGTCAACTCCACCCAAACACAAGCTCACTTCGGCCAACCTCCCTACTTAGCAACCGACACCTCTCGCCACCCCATGATTAGCCCAAGCCAGGAGCCACCTCAGCATCCCATCCTCGCTTGAACCCAGCCTTCCCTTTCCACCTTCCCAGCCAAGACCCACCACCACTCTCTCCCTCTCTCCTTCCTTTCTCACCCTCTCCTCTCCGTTCTTCCATCATCACCATGGCCCCAGCCTCTCATCTTCGTCCCCTCTCTCCTCCAACCGTCCTTCCTCACTTAGCATGTAGCCATACAAAGATGTATGCGTTTGTGTATTTATATATATATTCATTTATATACATATAAACCTCTATAGGAAAATATTATTATATATTGATTTTTGTTGTATATATATAAATATATATATATAAAGTTGTTTTGGATATATAAGTTATATGTGTTAAACATTTGATATAAGTTGTATATTTGTATTCCTGAGTTGCTTTTAGGCCTGACGCATATTTATATATGATAAAGTTATTTCTATATATGTTTTGTTTCGTCGCATATAAACGGTCTGTATATGTGTTTGTTGAATAACTTACATATTTATTTATTTATATATATAACCTACATATGTTTGTCTAGTTGCTAATACATTAGTTTATATATGATGTTATAATATAAGTTTACCATAGTTACAACGCTACATTAGTTATATGTGATTTTTCTGAATTTATATATAGTATATGCCTTATATATGCTTAGTTTACAATAAGTTATATTTATTTTTTATAATTAGTATTGATTTTTAAAATATAACGTGTATGTAAGTTTTTTTTAATATATATATATATATGTGTGTGTGTGTGTGTTTATACATTAGTTCATATATACAAGTTTACTTGAGTTTGGTTTTCAAATATATATATATATATATATGTATGTATGTATGTATGTATGTATGTATATACAGATTTTATTTCATAGGTGTTAAAGTTAAAATATTGATTTGAAATTTTGTATATATATCTTATTTGATTTTAATGTATATGAGTTTTTATATGTTTGTATAAATAATTTATATAGATAAGTATACAAAAGTTTGTGTTTTCAAATTTTATATTAATTTCAGAGGAAAATATATATAGATATAACATTTATTTTGTTTCAGTTTATGTTAAGCTAATTTTGATTGGTCTTCCGTCAATTCTAAACTTCCAGCTTCGCTTTGTCCGTCGATTTCGTGTCCATCTTGCTTCGCTTTGGAAATTCATGCTTGGATTCGTAGCCCATTTCATTTTTCAAATCTCTCTAGCCTCGAAAGGTGAGCGATCACTCATGATTAAAATTCTTATATTTAGTAAATTTGATTTCACTTGAAACAACAAATTGAAATATGGTGTTAAATTTAAATTGCTAGTATTTAATTGTTAAATATGATATGCCATCATCTGCAATTATTCATCTGTGATATATGACACATGATCCTGTTGTGTATATTTTATTTTATTTATCACTGATGATATTTGTCTATTGTTGATATGTTATATTATAATCATATTTTCTCTCACTCTGTAAGTTCCATGTTAATTTAGAATTCCCTATAGATTGAAATGATACATACTCGAATGATTTTGTAGAATAAGGGAAAATCATTATGGGTTGAAATGATAAACCCAAGCAATTTTCATTGATATTTAAATTGTTGGGATTGCGGGTTAAAATGATATATATCCGTAAATATTTAAATTGCGGATTGTAATGATAAATATCCGTATCACTTGATAATACGATAAAAGATTTTATAAGTGCACCGTTGGCCCCAGCCTCTCATCTTCGTCCCCTCTCTCCTCCAACCGTCCTTCCTCACTTAGCATGCAGCCATACAAAGATGTATGCGTTTGTGTATTTATATATATATTCATTTATATACATATAAACCTCTATAGGAAAATATTATTATATATTGATTTTTGTTGTATATATATAAATATATATATAAAGTTGTTTTGGATATATAAGTTATATGTGTTAAACATTTGATATAAGTTGTATATTTGTATTCCTGAGTTGCTTTTAGGCCTGACGCATATTTATATATGATAAAGTTATTTCTATATATGTTTTGTTTCGTCGCATATAAACGGTCTGTATATGTGTTTGTTGAATAACTTACATATTTATTTATTTATATATATAACCTACATATGTTTGTCTAGTTGCTAATACATTAGTTTATATATGATGTTATAATATAAGTTTACCATAGTTACAACGCTACATTAGTTATATGTGATTTTTCTGAATTTATATATAGTATATGCCTTATATATGCTTAGTTTACAATAAGTTATATTTATTTTTTATAATTAGTATTGATTTTTAAAATATAACGTGTATGTAAGTTTTTTTTAATATATATATATATATATATGTGTGTGTGTGTGTTTATACATTAGTTCATATATACAAGTTTACTTGAGTTTGGTTTTCAAATATATATATATATATATATATATATATGTATGTATGTATGTATGTATGTATGTATATACAGATTTTATTTCATAGGTGTTAAAGTTAAAATATTGATTTGAAATTTTGTATATATATCTTATTTGATTTTAATGTATATGAGTTTTTATATGTTTGTATAAATAATTTATATAGATAAGTATACAAAAGTTTGTGTTTTCAAATTTTATATTAATTTCAGAGGAAAATATATATAGATATAACATTTATTTTGTTTCAGTTTATGTTAAGCTAATTTTGATTGGTCTTCCGTCAATTCTAAACTTCCAGCTTCGCTTTGTCCGTCGATTTCGTGTCCATCTTGCTTCGCTTTGGAAATTCATGCTTGGATTCGTAGCCCATTTCATTTTTCAAATCTCTCTAGCCTCGAAAGGTGAGCGATCACTCATGATTAAAATTCTTATATTTAGTAAATTTGATTTCACTTGAAACAACAAATTGAAATATGGTGTTAAATTTAAATTGCTAGTATTTAATTGTTAAATATGATATGCCATCATCTGCAATTATTCATCTGTGATATATGACACATGATCCTGTTGTGTATATTTTATTTTATTTATCACTGATGATATTTGTCTATTGTTGATATGTTATATTATAATCATATTTTCTCTCACTCTGTAAGTTCCATGTTAATTTAGAATTCCCTATAGATTGAAATGATACATACTCGAATGATTTTGTAGAATAAGGGAAAATCATTATGGGTTGAAATGATAAACCCAAGCAATTTTCATTGATATTTAAATTGTTGGGATTGCGGGTTAAAATGATATATATCCGTAAATATTTAAATTGCGGATTGTAATGATAAATATCCGTATCACTTGATAATACGATAAAAGATTTTATAAGTGCACCGTTGGTCTATATTTTGAAAATGATTTCCAAAGTTTTGAAAGGAGATATATGGTTTAAAATAAATATTGATTTTTTAAACATGATATAAATAAATGTTATTTTTATATATGTCTAAATTGTAGATTTTAAAAATTATATGTTTTGGAATTTTAAATTTATAAGTTAGTTTTGAAATTATAAATTTTATGATTTTTCTTATAATTTTATTTTCTTAAAAAATATATATAATAAGATTTAATTTAATAAAATTTAATTTAATTAGTATATAATATGTTTTAAAATATTTATTTAAAATCTATATTAATGTTTAAAATAGATTTATAACTTTAATAATAAAGGTTGGAAAGATAAATTAATGTTGACTTTGAATTTAAATTGGTTAATAATTGAAATTAAGAAAGAATTGATTTAAAATTATTGGTTTTGAGATTTTGAAAAGATATGATTATAACTTGGTTTATAACTTGATTAGATAAAAACCGATTAAACGAATATTCTCAATTTAATAAAATTGAGATTGAGTGTTTAATATTGATTTAGGTATATAAATTTGGATTTAAATAAATTGTAATAAAAATGGTTAAGGGAATAATTTCCAATTTGAATAAATTTAAAGTTAATGTTGAATAATAAATGAAGTTTATATTGTAAAGGTCTAAATATTTAAACTTGAATCTTTCAACTTTAAATTGGAATAGTTAAACTAGAATAGATTTAAATTGAATTTTGGAATTTAAGATGATTTAAATCGATTTGCGAAATTAGAGGAAACTAATCTTATTATATAAGGTAATTTATTTTATATATAAACTAATTTCATTTATAAGGTATTTTATTATATATATAAACTATTTTAAATTATAAAGTATTTTAATATATATACTATTTTCAACATCCAAATTGTTTAGGTGGAAAGTGTTATGATTTCAAAGTGTTATGATTTCAAAAGTGTTATAAATTTTGAAAGTGTTACATTATGAATATGAATATTATTTAAAGTGAATAATGATATCTAATTGATATAGTTTTGGAATGAATATGATATTTTGATATGAGTATGAACTTTTGAAATGAAATGACCACGGTGTGCAATAAGCATTTGGTTGTTAAAGAGACTGGGATCAGATATTGTCATAATCTCTGCCAATACCGAAAACCACTTTAACAACTGTGTACGTGGTGGAGATTCCAAAATGAAGTAGGATGGTTCAGTGACGATTTTGTATGGTATTTACGTAGACTTGATTCCTGTGAGTCATCTTGATGCGGCTAAAACAGGAGCCATGCCAGGCCAAGTGAGGTCATTCCTCCGATCGGGCACATTTCTTCGATACCATTCTATTGCTTTTGTGATTTGATTGGGTGCAACCTTTGATTTGGGAGTGTGTCACGAGGTGGGCGGTAGTAGCTGCTATGCGTTACCACCAGTCCGAATACGCAAATGGTATATCTACCCTGGCATTGCCTCGAGTGCCTTGTCGCATGCCCTATCACGCCTTTTACGAGTTTGTTTTGTATCGTACCTATGGAGTGCTCCCTGATAGCCTAATTGCGAGTGGAGTTTATAGTATCTGTATAGACTACGACATTATATAAAATGTGTTAAGGGGATATGGGTAATGCCTTAACGCTATTTTAATACTTTACTTTACTATAGACATATTATAATAGTGTATTGTACTACATAGTAGATAGTTCCACGAATCCTTAAAGGATGGGAATCCCAAAATCCTTTAAGTTACTTGATTTCAGTTGACTTTTCACTTGAGTTGAATTTACTATATAAGAATGTTGATCCTGACTCGAGTGTTTTGTGTTTTCCTTTATGCTCGGGTCAGACTGAGTGTCAATTCACCTTTGGGGTTGGAGCTTCACTTGGAGATTCATCTATATCTGTTCAGCTTTCAGCTATCCAGTTGTTTCATCCAGACTTGTCGTCTGTTTGTATTCAAGACTGCATCGTTGAGATATTTTGTTGTATTTTATTTCAATCTCTATTGTTTATATAGTAGCTTCATGAACTATTATCTATTTATTCCGCTGCTTACTGTTGTAATTCTTTGTGTCTGTGATTCTATGATTGAATTATTTACTGTATATGCTGAGTTTTGCCAAATATAAATCTACAATCTGTTGTTTTGAGCAATTCAAGTCTGACATATGCGGATGCGAATGGTTCGAAATAGCGGGTCGTTGCAGTTGGTATCAGAGCTCTAGGAAAAACTTAGCATATAGGGTAAATTTAATTATAGAATCACCTTCATTCGAGCTTAAGTCCTTCCTCTTTAACTCGGGTTTCCTTTGGATTTTGGAACTCTCCCCTTTGTTCTGAAATCCATTCTTGTCACTTCCTGTTCGATGTTCTTCTTGACTCTGGAGCATCCCATAGCTCCACTTTGGTTGATCTCTGTAATGAATTTGAGAACATCTTGCCACCTCGATTGGCAATTTTATCCTTGTGTGTGTCTAATGCCATAGGCGGTTCCGCCAACCCTATTATGATTTGTATAAGGGGCAAGACTCCTTTACAACAAGCGTTGATTCATCGGAGATTTCTATGTCCTCGGTTTGGATGCTATTATTTCTTGCAAATCCGAACAGTCTCTAGTAGAAGATCGAGGTAATTCCCTTGTAATCTTGACTCCGCTACGATAGTTAGGAATTATCCTGATGTTTTGTGAAGTCACTTTCTCTTTCTCTCTGAGCGAAAAATTGAATTTCGCATTGATCTTATTTTTGAAATCTCGACTGACCCGGTTAAGGTCGCCGTGATTAATATAAGTCCATCCATCATTCCTCTTTTGTAATTCAGTTATCTCTTCTTCATTTCGAGCCTATCCTCCTTGACTAGAATCCTTTGTAATTGGGATCTGTATAAATTTGAATCTCTATCCTTGTTTTGAAATCCATCCTTGAATCAGCGTATGAGGGAGTGTGTGTGATTAATAAAATGTTTTATATTGTGTCGTTTGAGTTGTTAAGTTCGAATTTTGGGTTTCAATCGATTCGTCTAGCTTACGCTATCGATAGGAACTCCAAAACACTTGAACGGAGCAAATTAACACTATATTTTTTCCAAATTTTGCACATTTTGTATTATTATATTTTATCTATAAAAGTATAGTTTTTTGAAATTAAATAGTTAAACTAATTGGCGGTTAGAAATGATAATATTTGATTTTTATTTATTGTTTGTAACCGTTGACTCTTGCAACATGATATAAGTAAATATAAGTATAAAACATGGTTTATAAATTGATTTGGTATTGAAATGAATTTAAATTAAGAATATGAGAATTCAATTTCCGATATTTTAAAAATTTTGATTTTTAAAGTTTTGGAATATATTATCCGAAAGTGTTTTCGAATGGAAATTGTTTCAAAAGAATAATTTTAAAAAAATTAAGTTTGCACTCTCTTCTTTTGTCATTGGAAAATAAGTTCGGTGTTGACTACAGCATCATCGACATTCATTTTTGAGTCTCGAAGTGGAGAGTCCCCTTGGTACCTTTTCTATGCTGAAAAAAATTATTTAATTTTCTTGTGTATAATTTTATTTTATATATATATATATATATATATATATATATCAAAATAGTCGAAGAGAAATCGAAAAATCTAACTCTTAAGTTTTATATTAAGAAATGGTTTCAATTATTGAAATAAAGTGAATTTTTTTGAATAATTGGAATATCCAAAATGATAAATGAAAATTATACCTACTTGAAATAGTTGAATTTGAATAAAAACTTATTTGTATAATACTAAGTTGCATTCTAATACTTGCCTAAAATATTCAAAAAGTAAATATGTTAGGGTATAATAAAGGGTTGTACAAGAAGAAAACTTTAGTAATAAATTGTTCAAACCAAAATCTCGCTTAATATAAATATTGTAAATAAAAGAAAATTTGTATAGTGTTTAGTTACACTCAGAAACATTAATATAACTTACCTGAAAAGTTAAACGTAATTAGAATGTAATTGGATAATATACGCTATGATATAAGTAATAGGATATCAAAAAATGATATTTTGTTAATGGAATTTACTGATAATAAATTGGATAATAAAAAGGAAAATTTATTTGTTGAATAATATATGGTGATAAAATGTATACACCTAATAATGTTGCAAAATATGTTAAGTGAAATAAATTAAATAAATTAAGAGAAAATACTACTTAAGTAATTGAAATTTGAATTTTTGGTGGAATCATCTCTACTGAAGATAAATGGATAAAATAAATGAGTTGATTTACAAATGAATTGGTCTGAAAGAAATGATGATAAATTGAAAGCAAAACAAAATTATAAATTGAATGACTATTTATTGATTGAATAAAATAGGATTAAACCAAATTGTAGAATATTAATGAATTTGAAATTTAAATTTATATGGTTATTGAATTGATTGTTGTATCTAGTTCTTTGTATTTTTGAATCTATCTTTTCTTTCTGTTTTTTTCTATTCTCCACCTCGTTCCTTTTCGGGGACGAAAAGTTTTGAGCGGGAGAGTGTAATGATCCATAAAATTTAAAGTTTTTAGTAACGTAATTAACTGAAATTTTGCTTGAAATTAAATAATTGAATTTGAAAATAAAAATTTGACATTTGGAATACTTCTATTTTAACATAGCAACTGGAATTTTTTTATTGGAAAACGTGAATGTTTGTTCTATTGTGTAATTTCAATCTTAATTTAAATCGGTTAAAATTGATGTAAGAAAATATTTTCGAAATCTGAATATTTGTATACAATAAAAAATGTTTATCATCTTCTTTGTAACCACTCGTAAATTTTAATGATTTTATTTATGCAATTAATTGAATTTTGTGAAATTTTAAATAATAATATTTTGGAATAAAAATTTAATATTTGGATTACATCTAATTAAATATAGCAAATGGTAAATTTTCATCTTAAAAATATGGAAGTTATTTTATTGTGTAATTTTAATTCAATTCAAATCAGTTAAAAATTGATGATAATAAAAAGTTGTCCAAACCTGAATATTTTTATACAATAGATTTGTAAATCATATTCTAAGTGAGACGTTATCCTTCGTTTCATCAAATTTTGACTTCTATTGCTCCGTTTATCTTATTTTTGACAAATTAGCAGCATTTTCGGTACCGGTTATCGATTTTTGATAGGATGATCATACCACTGATATCTGTATACCGTTTTGATCTTCTAGTCGTGCTGATCTGTGACATATTCACTTCTGTGTTTCGGAGTTCGATATGGGACGGAACCCGCAAAGCAGTCAATCGTATCAATACCCGTTGAGCTATTTTGTTCCTTTTGTCTTTTCAAATGCCAGCCATATAATATTAATGGCCACTAGCATTTATCTATTTTCAACTTGACTTTTGCAGAATTGTCGCTTGACGTTCACCATTCGACCCCTCCTCTACCGCTCGACCGAACAACCCAGCCGCCTCACCATAGAGCGTCGAATCTCTTCTTCCTTCCCTAGATCTCGACCAAGCTGCAGCCGAACAGACCGCTTCTACTTGTTGAGCCTAGCCTCTCCTCTCTTCCATTTTGCCTAGTCTCCTTCTTTGTTTTTTGTGAAGGTTAGTTGTATCAGTTTATATATTATATGATTGATGTATATATAAAGTTGTGTAAATATATATTTGATTTAACTATGCTGTTGTGTTATATATGTAAGTGTACAGTATATACTATTTGATTTTTGTAAGTATGCATTTTTTTTTAAAAGTATATATAGATCTGTTGCATATATAGGGTAAGTATATATATACAATTTTAGGTTGTACGTATTATTGTTTATATATATATATATATATATATATATATATATATATATATATATATATATATATGGTAGGAGGGCATGACTTTCAGTTTATATATATTCTTTTGTTAGTATTTGCATACGTATACATATATATATTAGTGTATATATACAATAGTTTATATAAGTTTATATTTCTATAAATCTGTTGCTCGTATATGAAAGCCTCGTCCATAGTATACTTGTGATAAAGGAGTTTTGTTATATATTGTATATAAGTGGTATAATGTAAGTACAGTTTTAAGACTATACTTATAATAAGAAGTATATATTACTATAAATTATATATTGTATATAAGTGATGTTTTTGCCGGCTAGTATGTGTGTGGGTTATGTAAATATATATAAATAAGTTCTGTTTTATGTATTGATTTGCGTAGAATAGTTATATAGGCTGTTTACATATTTGTTCATAAGTATATATATTCATTTATTTCAATTTATACCAAGCACATATGTTGTTTTATATGTGTTTTAAAAAAAATGATTTTGAAATATATATATTTAATTTAATAATTGTTGAAATTAGAATATGAATATATATAGTTATATATCTATATAAGTTCACTTGTACCCATTTATCTTCATCGATCCAATTCTGATTTGATTTCGTCTATTCCTTGTTATCGGTTTTGATCGTCGAATTCGTGCTTGGATTCGTAACACAATTTTAGTGTCCATATCAGTATGCGTATCTGTGTCATCTTCTGTTCTATCTAGCCTCGAAAGGTGAGCAATCACTCACGATTAACGTTCTTATATTTATTAAATTTGATTTCAATTGAAACGACAATTGAAATATGCTGTTGTTAGTTATTTACATTGTTATATATATATATATATATAATCTGTATCTGTTTACTTGTGACATCAGATACCATTATCTGTTGTTGATATTGATGATATATGCCTGTTATATTATTATCATATCTGTTATCACTCTGTAATTTTTTTGTTAGTATAGAATCATTATGGGTTGAAATGATACATACCCGAACGATTTGTAGAATAGGAGAAAATCGTGATGGGTTGAAATGATAAACCCAAGCGATTTTCATTGAATTGAATTTGGGATTGCGGTTTAAATGATATATACTCGTGTATATTTAAATTACAGATTGAAATGATAAACATCCATATCACTTGACATAGGATAGAAAATTATATACAGACACCGTTGGTCTATATATAAATATTTTGAAAATGATTTCTATGGCTTTATTAAGAAGTATATGGTTTATTAAATATTGATTTTTAAGATACTATATATAAATGTATTTTATAAAGTTAAAAATTTAGATTTTCTAAATTTATATGTTTAGAAAATTGTATAGTTATAAGTAAATTTTGAAATTTTAAATTTTAATAATTTATTTATAAATCTTATATTTTTAAAATATGAATGTAGATTAATGTTTAATATTTTTTAAATATTTATTTAAAATTTATATTTTCAAATATAGAGTTTATAATGATTTTAATAAATACAGGTTGGAAATTGGTTTGAAATTTTATTTATTTAAGAATTATACATAAATAAGTTTGATTTGAAATTTATTAAATTTGAAATTTTAAAGATATGATTTTATAACTTGAATTTTATTAAAAGTGACTTAAATATATATTTCAAATTTACATAAATTAAAATGGGATATTTTGTTTATTTAAGTTTGTAAATTGAAGTTGTATATAGATGTTATTGAAATGATTAAGTAAATATTTCAAAATAAATAATAGTAAAGTGAATTTGATATATATATATATATGGAATTATCAATTCTGGTTTTGAAAATGTTTGAATATTTAAAGCTTTGAAAATATTGAAATTGAAATGGTTTATTTTATGGTTAAAAATCTGTATTTGAAATCGATATAATTTGAAATGGTTTATTGAGAAACTGAAATAAATTGAAATTGATGATTTGAGATTGGATTAAATTTTAATTTTTGGAATCAATTTGTGAAATTTGAGAAAACTATTTAATTATTTAAAGTATTTTTAAATTATATTTAAAACTATTTTATATTTTACTTTATAAATTGTTTTAATATAAACTATTTTAATATAAATCATTTTTAATATAAACTATTTTAATATACTAACTATTTTAATATAAACTATTTTAACTTATAACTCTTTTATATAAACTATTTTACTTTATAAACTATTTTATTATATATACTATTTTAATGTCTAAACTGTTTAAGTGGTAGAAGTTATGTTTTCAAAATTATGAATTTCAAAGTATTATGTTTTGAAAGTGTTAAAATTTCTAGTGTTTGGTTTTGAAAGTGTTATAACTTTGAAGTTCTATGATTTTGGAAATGGATATATTTGAAATGGGAATGATATCGCATTTGGTTTTGAAATGTAAATGATATCGTATTGATATGGTTTTTTGAAATGGAAATGATATTTTGGTTTTGAAGTGTAAACTATTTTGAAATAACCATGGTGTTATAATAACGGTTGGTTGTTAAAGAGACTAGGATCGGATATTGTCATACTCTTAGCCAATACCGAAAATCACTTTAACAATCGTGTACGCGGTGGAGATTTCAGAATGAAGTAGGATGGTGGCGACGATTCTATATGAGGTATATACGTGGACCCGACTCCCATGAGTTGGCATAAGGTGGCTAAAATAGGAGCAATTGACGAGCCAAGTGAGGTAGCTCCTCCGATCGGACACATTCCTTCAATACTATATTCTGACTTTGTGATTGATTTGGTGGCCACACTTGATTTTTTTGATTTGGGAGTGTGTTCCGAGGTGGGCGGTAGTGGCTGCTATGCATTACCACCAGCTCAGAAGTGTAATTGGTGTATCTACCCTGACATTGCCTAGTTGTGCCACGTCACCTACCCTAGCGCGCCTTATACGAGTTTGATTTGTGTCGTACTTATGGAGTATCCTCTGGTAGCCTCCCGATCTGGAGGTATTATGGTGCTGTATAGACTATTGGCACTATAAAATGTGTTAAGGTGGAAAATGTAAAGCCTTAACGCTATTTTAATAGTTTACTTTGCTTTAGACATTATTATAATAGCGTATGTTACTACATAGTAGATAGTTTAACGGATCCTTAGAGGATGGTTATCCCAAATATCCTTTGAGTTACTTGTATTTCAGTAGTTATTTCACTTAAGTTAGATTTATTGATATAAGAATGTTAATCCTGACTCGAGTTTTTTGTGTTTTGCTTTACGCTCGGGTTAGACTGAGTGTACCAGTATTCAAGACTCACCTTTGGAGTTGTAGCTTCGCTTGGAGATCCATCAATCGATTCTTCTTTCAGATGATTTCAGTGATGTATTCAGATTTTGTATTTGACTATTGTATTGGGAAATATACGTATTCGAGACCTCTGTTGTATCTTATTTAACTTTGTTATATATATAGTAGCTTCATTAACTACTATTTTTTTGTTTCCGCTGCATTATTGTTATATTACTCTGTCTTTGTGATTCTATGATTATTTTATTTACTGTATATGTTGAGTTTGCCAAATATAAATTAACAACATGATTTTTTGAGCAATTCAAGTCCGACATGTGTGGAAGCGAATGGTTGAAAATATCAGGATGTTACATTTTGAGTGAGACGTCATATTTCATTCGCCAAATTTGAACTGCTATAGCTTCGTTTATCTTATTTTCTACGTTTTAGTAGCATTTTCGGTACCGAATATCAACTTTTGATAGGAAGGTCGTATCACTAATATACGTGTACCATTCTGTTCATCTCGTCATACTGATCTCCGTAGTATACTCATTTGCGTATTTCAGATTCTGGTACGCGGTGAAATCTGTGAATACGGTTAACCTATCGGCACACAATTTTGAACTTTTGATATTTTATGTCCATTCAAATTTCTAACGGCTGAAATAAACGGCCACTAACATTTATTTTGGTATTCACGTTCAGATCATGTCCTTTGTTATTCCACCTTTTCATTTATATTTCCATTCCATTTTTCATTGGTTCGTTCATTTCTCCATCTCTATCTGCCTCTTTCTCTCTTCATTTGCTCTATTCATGTTTCTGAAGGAAAATTAAAACATATAATATTATACTAAGCTCCTATATAATTCAAGCTTGCTTTCTGGGAACCTTCTTCTCCACATCATCCGTAAACAAACATTTCCCCACCCATGCCTGAATTCCTTTCCCATACCTCTGTCAACTCCACCCAAACCCAAGCTCACTTCGGCCAACCTCCCCACTTAGCTACCGACACCCCTGACCACTCCTCTATTGAGCCTATGCCAGGAGCCACCTCAGCATCCCTTCCTCGCTCGAACCCAACCTTCCCCTTCCACCTTCCCAACCGAGACCCAACACCACTCTCTCCCCCTCTCCTCCCCCACTCGCGCTCTCCTCTCCATTCTTCCATCATCACCATGGTTGCAGCCTCTCATCTTCCTCCCCTCTCTCCTCCAACTATCCTTCCTCACCTAGCTTGCATCCATACATAGATGTATGAATGTGTGTGTATATTCATGTATATACATATAAAACTCTATAGGTAAGTAATGTTATATATATATTAATTTTTTCTATATACATATAAATATATATATATATAAAGTTGTTTCGGCTGTATAAGTTATATGTGTTATACATTTGATATAAGTTGTATATTTGTATTCCTGTGTCGTTGTTAGGCCCGACGCATATTTATATATTATAAAGTAATTTCTATATATGTCTTGTTTCATCGCATATAAACAGTCTGTATATGTGTTTGTTGAATAGCTTACATATATATATATATATATATATATATATGTATAACCTACATATATTTGTCTAGTTGTATAATATATTAGTTTATATATGATGTTATAATATAAGTTTACCATAGTTACAAGGCTACATTAGTTATATGTGATTTGTTTGAATTTATATATAGTATATGCCTTATATATGTTTAGTTCATAGTAAGTTATATTAATTTTTCATAATCAGTATTGATTTTTAAAATATAATGTGTATGTAAGTTTACACACACACACACACACACACACACGTATATATGTTTATACATCAGTTCATATATACAAGTTTACTTGAGTTTGGTTTCCAAATATATATATATATATATATATATATATATATATATATATATATTATTTATAGGTGTTAATAGGTGTTAAAGTTAAAATATTGATTTGAAATTTAATAACTATCTTATTTGATTTTAATGTATATGAGTTTGTATATATTTATATATTAATTTATATAGATAAGTATACATAAGTTAGGTTTTCAAATTTTATATTGATTTCAGAGGAATATATATATATATAATATTTGTTTTGTTTCAGTTTATGTTAAGCTAATTTTGATTGGTCCTCCATCAATTCTAAACTTCAAGCTTCGCTTTGTCCGTCGATTTCGTGTCCATCATGCTTCGCTTTGGAAATTCATGCTTGGATTTGTAACCCATTTCATTTTTAAATCTCTCTAGCCTCGAAAGGTGAGCGATCACTCACGATTAACATTCTTATATTTAATAAGTTTGATTTCACTTGAAACGACAAACTTAAATATTATGTTAAATTTAAATTGCTGGTATTTAATTATTAAATATGATATGTCATCATCTGCAATTGTTCGCCTGTGATATATGACACCTGATCATGTTGTGTATATTTTATTTAATTTATCACTAATGATATCTGTCTATTGTTGATATGTTATATTATAATCATATTTGTTCTCACTCTGTAAGTTCCCTATTAATTTAGAATTCCTTATAGGTTGAAATGATACATACCCGAACGATTTTGTAGAATAAGGGAAAATTTTTATTGGTTGAAATGATAAACCCAAACGAATTTCATTGATATTTAAATTATTGATATCGCGGGTTGAAATGATATATACCCGTAAATATTTAAATTGCGGATTGTAATGATAAATATCTGTATCACTTGACCATAGGATAGAAAATTTTATACGGGCACCGTTGGTCCATATTTTAAAAATGATTTCCAAAGTTTTGAAAGGAGATATATGGTTTTAAATAAATTGATTTTTTATAATATAATATATATAAATGTTATTTTTATATATGTCTAAACTGTAGATTTTAAAAATTATATATTTTAGAATTTTAAATTTAGAAGTTAGTTTAGAAATTATAAATTTTGGGCTTTTTCTTATAATTTTATTTTCTTAAGAAATATATATAATAAGATTTAATTTAATAAAATTTAATTTAATTAGTATATAATATGTTTTAAATAATTATTTAAAATCTATATTAATATTTTAAGATAGATTTATAACTTTGGTAATAAAGGTTGGAAAGATAAATTAATGTTGACTTGGAATTTAAATTGGTTAATAATTGAAATTAAGAAAGAATTGATTTAAACTTATTGGTTTTGCGATTTTGAAAAGATATGATTATAACTTGGTTTATAACTTGATTTGAGAAAAAGTGATTAAATGAATATTCTCAATTTTTAGTAAAATTGAGATTGAGTGTTTAATATTGATTTAGGTATATAAATTTGAATTTAAATAAATTGTTATAAAATGGCTAAGGAATAATTTCCAATTTCAATAAATTTAAAGTTAATGTTGAAATATAAATGAAGTTTATATTGTAAAGGTTTGAATATTTAAACTTGAGTCTTTGAATTTTAAATTGGAATGGTTAAACTGTAATGGATTTAAATTGAATTTTGGAATTTAAGACGATTTAAATTGATTTTTGCGAAATTGGAGGAAACAGATCTTATTATATAAGGTAATTTATTATATATATAAACTAACTTCATTTGTAGGTATTTTATTATATATATAAACTATTTTAAATTATAAAGTATTTTAATATATATACTATTTTCAACATCTAAACTGTTTAGGTGGAAAGTGTTATAATTTCAAGGTGTTATGATTTTGAAAGTGTTATAAATTTTGAAAGTATTACATTATGAAAATGAATATTATTTAAAGTGAATAGTGATATTGAATTGATATAGTTTTGGAATGAATATAATATTTCGATATGAAGCATGAACTATTTGAAATGAAATGACCATGTTGTGAAATAAGCGTTTGGTTGTTAAAGAGACCGAGATTGGATATTGTCATAATCTCTGCCACTACCGAAAATCACTTTAACAACTGTGTACGTGCTGGAGATTTCAGAATGAAGTATGATGGTTGGGTAATGATTCTGTATGGTATTTACGTAGCCCTGATTCCTGTGAGTCAGCTTGATGCGGCTAAAACAGGAGCCACGTCGGGCCAAGTGAGGTCATTCCTCCAATCGGGCATTTTTCTTCCATACCATTCTATTGCTTTTGTGATTTGATTGGGTGCAACCTTTGATTTGGGAGTGTGTCACGAGGTGGGCGGTAGTAGCTGCTATGCGTTATCATCGGTCCGAATACGCAAATGGTATATCTACCCTGGCATTGCCTCGAGTGCCTTGTCGCATGCCCAATCACGCCTTTTACGAGTTTATTTTGTATCGTACCTATGGAGTACTCACTGATAGCCCAGTTGCGAGTGGAGTTTACAGTATCTGTACAGTCTACGACATTATATAAAATGTGTTAAGAGGGATATGGGTAATGCCTTAACGCTATTTTAATACTTTGTAATTTGAATGGATGTACGTATGTATATATGGATGCATGTATATACGTATGTATTTTTTTCATTAGTATTTGCATTGATTTGTAATTTGAAGTGAACTAAAAGCTTATAGTTAAAATTCAATTATTGAAGAAAATCATATAAACATGTATTGAGCAACAGAAATATATATCAAAAGTGGTGGCATGTTCCAAATAAGATACGAAGATATACCTAAGTAGATTTATGACATTCCGATCTGTGAATAACCTTCTAGATTGCTTGAATCACCAGTAATTGTTGCAAGGACCGACTGAACCACTTTAATTTTGATTTATTTGATGTTGTATGCGTGAAATAGAGTTCGAAAAAGTGGAGAAAGGAGAAAAGACTGGCCAGTCTAAATGGAAGATGGAGGACGAGCAAAATCAATGTGGAAGGTTTGGTATTTAAAGAGAAACGGAAAGAATTTTCCACCTTCCTCTCTTACAAACTCCTGATTAACTCTTAATTAAATCCAGATTTGACATCTACATAATCTCTCTTCCTTGTTTGGCAAGCCATACATGGTCTTAAATGGACCGAAAATATCCTAAAGCCCGTTAAACAATTAAATATATTTATGGCTTGTTTAAATCTATATTGAAATCATACAATGATATATGCAAATATACTTTTATATAAACATCCAAATAATTACTAATAGTACCTAGAAACTTTCTAAAAGCTATCCCGCTTATTAACAACATCCCAAACATAAAATACATTTATAATTAATATTTCTTAAATATTAAGTAATTTATAACACTTTATAAACTAATTAAATCATACGGTATTTCGGAGAATTCAAAAATACAGTTGTATGACTCAAAGGTTTAAATTTTATCAACATTTAAATTAAATAATCCAAAAATTAACGTTCAACTATTTCCTTAGCTAGTAGTGTGACAATTATACCAAATTCATCACTTATAGATCTTTTCTATAAAATCATATTTTCCATCACCTTAAGTGGCACCAATAGTGACAATAATTTACACATGTTCTTTTCATATCAATTTAGCATACTTGAAACGTGGTACTTGTCAAAACTCCAATATCACCCATATTCAACTTGAGTGGTCCATAAATAAAGTCCTTGATTTAATGATAATATTTTTTATTAGAGGGAATTAGGTAAAAGAAAAAACATAAAACTGATTTTTGTCTAAAGCAAACATGTTTTAAAATTTAGTCTAAAGGATAATAGAATGCAAATTAAACTAGCATGGGATAAAATATAATACTAATATAAGCTAGCATCAGATGAGCATAATGCTAAATCAAATTAGCATCGGATGAACTAACACTAAATGAACTAAAATAGCCTTCGTTTTCATAGTATTTACATAATTGATTTAATTTAGCATTATGTCATCTAATTCTAATGTAGTTTAGCATTCTGTTCTATTTGATGCTAGTTTAATATAGCATTATGTTGTCCTTTAGACTAAATTTTATAACCTGCGTCCTTCAACCCAAAAAAGTAAAAATGATTTTCCATGAATTTATTTTCCCGTTTCTTTTAATTGTTCTATTCTAGCTAGAAATTCTGACGTTAAGTTAATTGTAGTTGACCGTGATACTATCCTCATACAACTGAGGAGACAAATTCCCTATTGACTTGTGCTTTACTTCCAATGCTTTAACTTAGACCTAACTATAGTCGCTCAATGTTCACCATGCATTGATTTAACTATAATCAAAGTGGAGTATCCACATTTACGTTCCATGGTATTCTCAAGTCGAGGAAATTGTGCAATACCATCATGTCGAGATTTCTTATTTTACCTAGTAGTTATTAAACAACAAAAAACCCTCGGTTGAGTCATTATATTATTGTGCAATAACTATAGGTATGTAACTCCTTGGTTCCCTTAGTAGCCATGATTAGTAATGCACTGCCTAACATTTAGAGAGCGTTACGTATTTTGGACTCAATGGATATATCTATCCTTTATCGGAACACCTTGACCATGAAAATTTGAAACAAAATGCAATTTTACATTGTGATTAATTACTCACAATTACAACTGTTTTCAAATACAATCACATAACATTTTATTTAAGGATTTTCTTATGTATATACTTTAAATTAATTATTTAATTATTTGTATCATAACATAACGAAGTATATAAAATAAAATAAAACAAAAAAACTATTAATATGAACATAATTGATTACAAAGTTAGATATACATATATATGTAACAAATTAAGTAATTGCCCCTATGACATACCACTAACTCTCTCACAACAAACCACTGTATATTAAACATTCATGATCCATCACTTCACGATTGCATAAGTTTAAATATACAACCCATAAGTGTACTTAAGAATGTTATATAGTTTGCCTTACCAATCTATTGATATTCATAGCATAACGAAAAAAGATATCTGGCTTGAGGGTGCTCAATAACCACATACGACTTAGTAATCTACTAATGAATGTAAGTGATAAAGGGTAACAATATTTCAAAACTCATAACATTGAATATTAAATGAATCATACCGATAATTGGGTTTTAAGAGTATTCCAAATACTCAGCGTCATCAAATGTTACTGCATTTATAATGTCTTACATTACATGCATAAATCTATTACATCTATCTAGATTTTGTAATTCTTGATTTTAACTTTTAAAATCTCATTAATTTAGCAAGGCTAACAGGGTATTGATTGGCCTTAACACTTTATAAATAACATAAAGATTATAAAGAATAATAAGATGCAAAAAACTTAAAATAAAAAATAGAAAATCATACCTTAAAAACTGAAGGTTTTGACTAGATCTAAGCCAAGCAAAGAAAATCATTTAATACCCTAAAATCATTTAATACCTTAAAGAATTAAGTTGATTTCAAATTTAGCATTTCAGAACTCTTGCCAATAGAATGTAAACTTCTTTTCCTATGCGTGTATATATGTATATAACATTGATTTGGTTTTGTTACATATATATTGTAGGATCTAGGACAACCGAAAGCGGGTTAATGAGTGAATTTCAAAAGAAATTCAGTTGGGAGCTTTGTTAGGCTTATGAAGTCTAATTTATTTTAGACCAAATCTAAATTTTTTTTCAAATAAATATTATTTTATTTATTTAAAATGAGTTTAATTACTCGATTCATTTTAATTAATTTTTTTATATAGAATAAAGTATATCAAATATACGCTTGTGTGTATATGTGTGTAACAATTGCTTGTTTTGCATAATTAATTTAATAAGTAAAGAGTCAAATTGTTATTATAGGATACCATCAAATATGTCATGAATGTGCAATTTTTAAGGAATTACACCTACTATTATAGATTTAACCAAAATTATATTTAGTATATTTATAAGTATTTTAAATATACTAATGTGAGTGTAGTGCAAGTGCAGGATATACAACATACATGGTTATTGTGTACATTTATAGGTGTTAAGATTTACACCATAATAGAAACATTTTCCCTTTATATATGCCTTTTTATCCATAGTTTTATTTTGAAATTATATAAAAATAATAATAATATATGTGTGTATACATATTCAAATTAATTTTGACCAATTTTATATGCTTTTGAACTTTCAAACTGAAATTTTGAAATCTAGCTTTGACTTAGGAAGAATTTAGAATTAGACCTATGATTTAAAAATACCCATTTATAAGTTTGAATTAAGATAAGACATATGTATGTATGTATGTATGTAATAAAATATGTTTCATATTTGACAATAACATATATATACACACATAACTTATATTTAGTTTTATAAAGCGATTTTTAACAATTGATATATGTAGTTTACTTATACATATATATAATATGTTATAAAAAAAATTAACTAATAAAAATAGTTTTAAATTCTGAGTTTTTTTAAAAACAATTTCAATATTATGTTGTATGAATTATTTTCATTATTATTAAACATTAATTTACAAATAATAGTAGATAATAGATTATACAATATTGGCATACATAAATTTATTATACAAGATGTGGGATCTACACTATACTAACATGATGTAGCATATAATCCAAAATGAGATTGGATAATTATCTTATAAAGTAGCCTAATATTCACACATTGAATGAATAATTAACTCCTAGATTTAATTGAATCAGTCTTCAGATTTTGCAATGATCAAGAGAGGAACACCACCCTTTATTACTTAATTTTATTTTGATTTTATTTTAGGAATTTTATTGCCTTAGGGCCATGGAATTTTCAACCGGAACGAACAAGAACGAAGAGCCAAAAACAATAACAAATAATGTGTTTAAGTGTACTTAAGAAAAGGAAAAGAGGGAGGACTTTTCTCCTTCCTTTACTCATTCATTTAAAGCCATTTAAAACTATTTTTGAACATTCAAACCCTATCTATCTATATTATTTTTGGCTGGAATAAACAAAAGGCAAAGAGTCAACAAATAATGACAATCAATGCATTTAAGTAGGTGTTACTCGAATTTCTTGTAAGCATAGAGTGGTCCGGCCCGCATCTTTCAAATGACCTATAGGACTACGACGACGCATATTATGATGACCCACCTCCTCGGCCTTTAGAAATCGACATTAATACATCATTGGTATTCACATGCCGCAAACCCAAGTGTCGGAGAGGCGGATTATCATGGAGTAAAAGATAATAAAGACAAAACATAATCTTACAAGATGGAATAACCTATATTATTTCAATATATATATATATATCTTTATGGTGGAAATTTTAAATGCATTTATCAGAGTTAAACATGCACAGTTATAAATATTTGTCCTTACAAATGTAGAATATAGTAGTACACAAGTGTGGTGAAAAAGAGCCAACAGTCTACTGAAGAATCTTCTTACTTCATGCTCCGAGTTCTTCTAGATTTCTTCTAACCAAACCTGACTACTAGGCTGCTTGAAAAAATAGGGCACCCAGAGTTTAAGGAAAAGGGAAATAAACTCCAGGTCAGTCATGAGACTGCTGCGAGAGACCCAAAATATGGATACATGAAAATAAGGGTATCTTATATGACCATGACGCATATAAACACAGAATGAATTTTTACCTTATGATAACCAAAATCTTTACTACTCTAAGTCTGGTAATATTATTTTTAATAACATTTCTTTGAAAATACTTTTCAAATAAACTTATGAATTTTATCCAAAACTATTACATTGATTAAATTCCAGCATATTAGCTACAAATTAGGTTCTACAATCAAATCAGAAGGCACTTATTGGAGAATGGATTTCCATACAATGGATGGTAAGAACTACCTTCCATACAGTACACCTTTAGAGGGACGTACCAACGATCAATAACTTTTGAAACCTCTGCACCTAGCAGGACCGGCCTAACCACAGACCCGACTTAGTGGCAAGTAGAACCGAATATGACATTACCCCAGTCGCAACCGACCTATCCGAGAGCTCTCTTTGCATACACAATGTACTCGACATATATAGAGTAATTTAAGGTGATAACCATACCCTAATGGTTGCGAACCACATAGCCTTACGGCATGCCATGTTTAAACCATTTCCAGGTGATGAGGCCCGAGGTAACGATTACCTTTCACATAGCATATTTACTTTGAATGCCACATTGGCAATTCCATCACACACCATTGATTCCCACAAATGTACAACCTCAAAGCTCGTACGTTTCGGAGAAGGTGTTAAGTATAGGAGAGTTACTTCCTATACCACCAAACAGATGTACTTTTGTAAAAATCAATGTACTTATATGTTGGAAATACAATGTCAGACATTCGTCCATACAAGTTGTCCAGGAACAGAACAAACCTAAGGAACACTCCTACTACATCCTGTTGGGAATCATCCCCAAGATTAGTAGCAAGCAGCCCTTGCATCGAAGATCAAATGAAGATACTACCGCTATATATATATGATATGTTAAATTTCCCTGAGGGTTGGTGACAAGAAGCCATACATTCTATTTATTATCATTCCAGGCCTTCACTTTGAATAACTAAATTGGTTTGAAGTGGTTTTCGGATAAGAATCACTCAAATCCGACCTGGTTCCTACGAACCAATCATCGATAAAAAGATGTTAGGTATATAGGTGCTTATCATTTGACTAATTATTTTCTTTTTATCAGAAATATCTTTTAGAGATATATATCTTTAAAGCATTTCTTCCCAGTATATACGGGATCATTAAACCTCTCTTTAACTTTGAAAATGCCAAATCATTTTTATAATTCATATTGGAAAACATTATTGAATAAAAAGGTCGATAAAAACTCTACTCAACATCAATTTCTGTATTTAGCCTTTACTATCATCGAATAACGGTGAAATCACCTTTTAAATTCACAGGGATAATAGGGGTCCCTCCTTGGAATTTAATACCAAGTGTAAGAAGATTATTTCTATACAATACAAGTTATATTAAATTTGGAAAAATTAAATCTAATATACTTGCCTCATTTCTAACATTTCGATCTCATTTATTCCACGTCTAGGAAAGAGGATAGGTGAGTCAGGGCACTAGTTGCTGCTGAACATCTCCTTAGTTTAAGCACCATACAACCAAATCTCACGAATAGAAAAATCCAATCTACTCATCAGCTTTTAGAGCCAAGGTTAAATCACTTGATTTTAAAACTTTTTCTTTAAATCATTTATTTAAACTCCTTTAAAATAAATTATAAAACCTCAAATTATCTTTCAAATACACAATTATTTATTTAAACACATTTATAAAAGAATTGGGAAAGAACACTGCTAACCCGCCTTTTGACAAGGCCGTGGACAGGCGGATTTAACTAAATCGACTGCTCGTTTGTCGAGACTGGAATACAGTGGGTTTAAGCCGACTAGATGGATAGACGATCATTCAAGAATAGTTCATGTATTTGGATCGGCCTAGGAGGCTCGGTCATATGTGGCTCGGTCGAGGAGTGGAGACCATGCATGGGTCGTTCGGCATTAGTCTTTCAGTTTGGGAGTCATGTGTCGGTCGGCATTGGTCGTTCGGTCTGGGAATCATGTGTCAGTCTACATTAGTCATTTAGTCTGGAGTCACGGGTCGATCGGCATTGGTGGTTCGGCTAAGAGTCATGGATCGATCGGCATTGGTCATTCGGTCTCGATGGGATCGGCCTTAGCGGATTGGTTATATGGGATCGGCTATGGTGGTTCGGTTTGGATGGGATTGGCTTCAGAGGGATCAGGTCATGTGGTTCGGTCTGTGGTGGTTTGGCAAGTATGGGATCAGTGTTTGCATTTTCCTGGATCGGTCGGGTATATAGGATCGGCACTGAGGAAGAGGGGATCAGATCGGCATAGGGAGTTTTGGTTCGACATTAGCTTTGCTTCGGGTTCTTGCCTAGTTTGCTCCGAGTCTTGGATAGGTCTACTTCGAGTCAATACCTCGGTTACTTCGGGTCGGCTTATTGAGGACTTAGGTTCGGTCATGATGAAGGAAGTTGGCTCGGCTATGGTCTTGGTGGGCCCGTATCACTCAGGAAGCCCAGTAACTCAGGTTTTGCCTATAAATACAGCATGTGGGGGCTTCAGAAAAAAGAATCCTCATTATGCTTCCCTTCTTCTTCCTTACTAAGGCTGCTGTTCCATTGTTGTTTTAAAAACTTTAGATCGTACTTGTAATTGATTCTACATCAATAAAAAAGGAAATTTCTTGAGTGGACGTAGGCCGGAGTTAGACGAACGACTATAAATCCTGTGTTATTACTGCTTTCCTTCTAATTTTTTATCGTTCTTCACATTCATACTTTCTACATACATTCTATCTGTGATATGAGATTGTGATTTGGTGCTTTCATCTAGATTTGGGTGTTAGTGACCAATTTTGGCACTAACATTTTGATGCTTTCACTGAGAACCCTAGCACTCAGGGATTCAGAAGCTTGAAGTTTGGATTAAAGGCTTAGGAACTTGGATTTTGAAGACTATGGCAAAGCAATCAATTAGGAGACAGAGGATGGAAAGAAGTCAGCATGAAGAAAGTCAAGAGGCTTCCTCTAGAGCTAATCAGGCCTCAATGTATATTACTAGAGATGAGATGGAGACGATGCTGAAGAGGCAGGAGGACATGATAAAGAACCTACTTCGACAGGTTTGACAAATTGGAGTGCAAAGTCAAGGGAATGGACCAACCGCAACTGTTGGCAATGCAAAGCCAGGAGTTGGGGCTGTAGAAATTTTTGGAGGTCAGATTTAGAACTAGAATGGAGAGACTGAAGGAAATCAGCAAAGGCCCAGGTGCAGACCCCCGAGATTGGATACTGGGAGGCTACAAATAAAGCTCAGCAAGAATGGACCAAAGTGAATGTAAATGGCCAACATGAAGAGTATTACCCAGAGTACCCTCCAGGACATGGGGGGCAAGGTGGAGATGCAAACAGAGGACTACCCCCGGATGGAGATGAGCGGATGGCTGGATTAATAAGAAGGATTATGAGAGGAGGACTAATGAGCAGTGGCTTGGAGGAAGTCGTCGAAGTCTGTTCACTCCGGGTATCAAGAATGCAAGGAACCCTCCAGAATTCAAACCGTCAACACTGGAGGCCTATGATGGAAAATTAGATCCAACTATGCATGTAACCAGATAAATCGAACATATGGAAGTGCGCGGGCATCTGAGGAGGTGATGGCAAGATGTTTCCCATTATACTTGACGGATTTGGCAACGTTTTGGTTCAGGCAGCTGGAGAATGGACCGATCAGGACATGAGGCGAGCTAGTGGAACACTTCATGAGATAGTTTAGGGTACACATGAAGTGATCCAAGAATGTAATGACACTGGCATCGATGAAGCAGAGGATGGAGTGTTCGTTAGAGGTTTTCTAATGCGATTTAATGCGGCTGTGTCCCCGGTGGATCGCCCGGATCCATTAATGATTTTGATGGCGGCTTTAGCAGGGATTGCGAAAGGTACAGAACTCAAGGATTCATTAACATGGGATCCACCATAAGATCTTGGACAGTTCTATCATGAGGCAGAAAGATTCATTCGATTATAGGATTCACGTGCCGAAAGGCAGGAGATAAACACCGTGCGAGGTGAAGGAACTTCTGATGAAGGATGAAGACTGGATAAAAGAAAACGTAAGTTGGATGATGGTGCGGGTGGTTCGGACAAACAGAGGAGAGGTCAAGAACCCAAATTCGCAACGTACGTCGATTTAACAGATAATTTGGAACGGATTTACTTGGACACTCGGGGAAGCTCCCCTACTGGAAACCACCTAGGAGGGATCCTACTGAACGGGAACGCAGGAGCGGGAAGTACTGCCTATTCCATGAGCTGGAAGGGAACTCCACGGATGAATGCCGTCACTTGAAGGGTGTGGTGAAGGAACATATTAGAAGTAGCAGGTTTCCACAGTATATGAGGAATCGAACGAAAGTAGTAGAATACGAGCAGCTGCTACTTGGATCAAAAAGGAACGACCCTGGAATGGAGTCATGACTCGTCATCCGCTTATCGGGATGGCAAGGACCGAGTTCAAGATTTGGACTCTGGTCATCGAATAATCTTTTCTGATTTTGTTTTAAAAAATAACTAGAAAATATGCCACCTACACATGTAAGGGAACCAGCGTGATCCCCAAGCATACTCTGAGATGGTAATAGGCTGCTTTGCCAGAGAGGCAGCCCTTAGCTTTTTCTATTTTGCTTATCAGACGTTTGGACCTTGGATTTGATAAATGGACTTTGGTTTTATGAAACGAATACCTAACCAGAGAGTTATGGGACGTATATTAGAAGATGGTTGAAAATTAATCGCTTTATGTTTAGGGACACTGAATCGGAGTGCAAGGAGTGAAGCCGCTTCGTCGGAGTGTGACAGGATCGGCTCGCTCGTCATTGTTTCCCCTTCACCGAAGAGTGGCAGGATGAGATCCAACAAGAGCCCGGAGAGGCTATAATCGGTCTAAGAATTAGGCCATGACATAGCTTAATGTTCAAGTATATTCAACCGAAGTGCAGGGAGCAACACTGCTTTGCCGAAGAGCGACAGGATCAGCTCACTCAAAGCTGTTTCTCCTTCACCAGAGAATGACAGGATGGGATCCAGTATGAGTCCGGAGAGGGTGAATCGATCCAGGAGGGTCAGGGAATCACTTAATGTTCAG
The DNA here is from genome assembly GCA_030765085.1 of Allium cepa. NCBI lineage: Eukaryota > Viridiplantae > Streptophyta > Magnoliopsida > Asparagales > Amaryllidaceae > Allium > Allium cepa. Next base: position 959,402,186 of record CM060932.1, read on the forward strand.
GGACGCTGAACCGGTGTATGTGGGATAGGTTGCTTCGCCAGAGCATGACAGGATCTGCCTATCCAATCGTTAAGTTTGGATCGAGCTAAGCAAGGGTTTGGAGAGGCCGTCAACGATCTGGAGAGATAGTAAGATTTGATTACTGACTTCCAAGGTGTGAAATGGATTTGGATAGCGTCTTTGAATAACTACAATATGGATAAGGACCTGGCGAGGTCCTAGACATGGGTTTTAGGACCCGGTGAGGTCCCGGCTTAGGATTTGGATCCAGCAAAGTTCTCGATTTGGACTACAAGACCCGGAGAGGTCCCAGTCTCAAATAAAATGATCCGGATAGATCGTTTATTTGGTTAATGGATTCATGGTGAATTCGGCGTTGGATAACGACTTGGAACGGTTGCGGAATAGACTATCAGATTTGGATGGAATTGCTATATAATGAATGTAACATGGATTTGGATATCGGGTTTGAGACTATTAAAAGCACACCTTCCAACAACAAGACATGTTTTGGGGGGCAAATGTTAACCTTCCTTTTTGCAAGGCCGTGGACAGGAAGATTTAACTAAATCGACTGCTCGTTTATCGAGACTAGAATATAATGGGTTCAAGCCAGCTGGATGGATAGACGATCGGTCATAAATAGTTTGTGTATTTGGATCGACCTTGGTGGCTCGTCTATATGTGGCTCGGTCGAGGAGTGGAGACCATGCATGGGTTGATCGACATTAGTCGTTCGGTCTGGGAGTCATGTGTCGGTCGGTATTGGTCATTCGGTTTGGGTGTCATGTATCGGTCGACATTGGTCGCTTAGTCTGGAGTCACGGGTCAGTCGGAATTGGTCATTTAGCTGGGAGTCATAGGTCGGTTGACCTTGGTCATTCGGTCTCGATGGGATTGGTCTTGGTGGGTTGGTTATATGGGATCGGCTATGGTGGTTTGGTTTGGATGGGATTGGCTTCGGAGGGATCAGTTCATGCGGTTCGGTCAGTGGTGGTTCGGCAAGTATAGGATCAGCGTTTGCATTTCCCTAGATCGGTCGGGTGATAGGATCGGCACTGAGGAAGAGGGGATCGAATCGGCATAGGGATTTTTGGTTCGGCATTAGCTTTGCTCTGGGTTCTTGCCTGGTTTGCTCCGAGTCTTGGATAGGTCTGCTTCGAGTCAATACCCCGGTTACTTTGGGTCGGCTTATTGAGTACTTGGGTTCGGTCATGATAAAGGAAGTTGGCTCGGCTATGGTCTTGGTGGGCCCGTATCACTCAGAAATCCCAGTAACTCAAGTTTTGCCTATCAATACAGCATGTGGGGCTTCAGAAGAAAGGATCCTCAGTTTGCTTCCCTTCTTCTTCCCTACTAAGGCTGCTCTGCCATTGTTGTTCTAAAAACTCTAGATTGTACTTGTAATTGATTTTACATCAATAAAAAGGTAATTTCTAGAGTGGACGTAGGCCAGAGTTATTATTATAACTAGTTTCATCGAAATCCGTGATAGTGCGTCAAAAATCCATTTTTATACGTTAATTAATATGAATTATTATTATAACGACCCGTAAATTTTAAAGGTTTTAATAACATATTTTGTGAAATTTTAAATGATTTAATTTGGAAATAAGAATTTGATATATGAAATAAGTCTATTTAAACACAGCATGGTAAATTTTCATCAGCAAATACGGAAGTTTATTTTATTGTGTAATTTTATTTAAATTTAAATCAGCTAATAATCGATGACAATAAAATGTTTTTCAAACCTGAATATTTTTTTATAGTAAATTTGTAAATCATCTTTTAAGTGAGACGTCATATTTCGTTTCTTCAAATTTGGATTGTTATTGCTCCGTTATCTTAATTCCGACGTTTTAACAGCATTACCAATACTGAATATCGTCTTTTGATAGGATAATCATACCACTGATATCTGTATACAGTTTTGATCGTCTCGTCATGCTAATCTCTATGGTATATTCAATTGTATGTTACGAAGTACGAAAGACGGTGAAATCTACGGAACGACTTCCGTATCGGTTCTGAAATTTTGGCTTTTGGGATTTTCTGTGACCATTCGTTATTCATCATGAGAAATAAATGAACAGTAACCCTTTCTATTTCTAAAATTTATTATCTAACTTTTGGTATCCCAGCTGTTTGTTATGTATAACTGCCATACCTTTTTGTTTGTCCACTCTCTTTTCCCATCTTCTTCATTTCATTTCGTTATGCTCCTTCGTTCTGAAAATTTATTTTATAAAGTTATATAATAAAATTCTTCTTCTGCCTGTATCGACCACGTTATATATTCACCTCTAATCGAAACTGTCTGAGCTTCCACCACCTCATCCATTCAATCTCGGCTTGCAACTCTAGCACACCATAAGTGCTCAGCCATCTCTTTCCCCCTTTGGCCGCCAACTCGAGCGTATGACGGCCCTACTCGCCCGACCTGTAGTGAAACCCACCCTCTATGATGACCCGAAAATCCGTACCCTTTGAATCGACAATAAACCACACATGTCCGACCCAAAAGCACAGACTGACGGAAAGTCAAGAGAAAGAAAAGAAGAGAGAAGAAGAGAAGAGAAGAAAGAGAGAAGATAGAACAAAACAGAATCTCACATCGCAGCGGAAAATATATAATATCATATCAATGATCTTTCCAAAATAGAAATTGTATATACATACATCAATCAGAGTTCAGCAATCAATCAATAGTAATTAGCCTGAACAGTTACAATAACCTGTCCTTACAAACGCTGATAATATACAACAACAAACAAAGCAATGCAGTGGATAATCAATAATCAAAACAGATACGCGTATACGAAATGAAGATCTCCAGCTCTCCTGCTGAAGCTCCAAAAGCACCAAAGCTTAACCTATAGATATACTTTGTCTGACCCGAGCATTGAAAGGGAAGAATGCCCGGATCCGTCTGGTATACCAGCATGAGAAACATACTCAACTGGTTATTAAATTACCAAACTTTTCCTTAGTTTTCAAAAATAAAAGTATCTCGTAAGACAAGTCCGCACATAAACATGGACATGTTTTTACCTTACGATAACTAAAACATTTCATATCAAACTCATGTTATATTATAGTAGTGTCTACTATATACAAATAATATTAATCATAGCCGAAATTGTTACATTGATTAAATTCCAGCATATAGCCCAATTGGGTAATACAATCAAAATGGCAAACACGTAGTGGAGTTTGGATTTCCATACAATTGACCAGGTGATGGGACTACCTTCTGGTAGTACATCTCTAGAAAAATGTATCGAGGACCATCACTAAGGATCCTCTACTAGCACAAGACCGGCCCACCTCTATAACTAGATGGTATCGAATATATCATCCTCCGGTCATTACCGACCTTTACCGAGGGCCTCTAGCATACAAACCACAATAATCAGATACACAATGTCATAGCATGTAAAGATATATCTAGAAGAGGATGATCATATCCTACTTGGGAATGACCCACTTATCCCTGCTGCATCTAACCCTTTTTTGGTCATTTCCGGTTGATGAGGCATGAAGAGGTAACGATTACCTTTCACAAAGCACAATCACATCACTTAGAATGCCACACGGCCATTTCTGTTGACTACTAATTGCCTTCTACAAAAATACAACCCTTAAGCTCTTACGTCTCAAGGAGGGTGTTAAGCTAAAAGAAGTTGCCTTCTCCGCCACCACTGATGTACGTTTGTAAAAACCAATGTACATTATCTATAGAAATGCAATGTCAGACAAACATCCATACAAGTTGTCCAGGAACAGGACAAACCGAAGGTACTTTCCTACCAAATCCTGTTGGAAAATCCCTAGGATTAGTAGCGAATAGTCCTTGCATTGGATATTTCATAATGAAGAGACCACTGCTACTAGATGTATATTGGGATTTTAACTCCAAACGATCAACAAGAAGTCCCCTACTATGAAAATTCGGAATATCGATATCATCATAAGCAACCTGCACGATCGTCGCATATACGTCGGTCCAAGTGGTTTTCAGATAAATCTAATCTCGGTCTCTTCGCACCAAAAACGAAAAAGCGTTTCTCAACCTCTCATAGAAACTAAGTCTCATAGACTTATCACGTCTCCAACTTTCAACTTGCTATCCTTCGGGCCAAGAAGGATGCTCGACAGATTGGAGTAATACTCCGCACTATACGAATCAATATCCTCAACACAAATGATAATCAAGCCTACACAGAAGGCTACGTACTAAGTGAACGACCGTTTAATTCTACCCAAAATTCACACTAGCTCCAATCAACTCCAAACCAGCTCCATCGCGTAGTGTTCGTCCATAAGAACCCAACGCAATTCGTTTCATCAAAAACGGACCTCGTATGAAAAAGATATCACGTTACAAAGTTTATACGAGTTTATATAAATTAATTTACATATTTTATTTATTATTTTTAACCTCGAACAGATCTGAGCCGTTAATTTCCTTAGCCCAAGATCCAGGTCGTGAATGTTATCTTCTCCCCCTACAGTTCACACTCACGAATAAACCCATCTAGCCGCCTCTCATCTTTCAATTTTCGCGCCTACATCTCGTCGTTTGGAGACGATCGACCTACGCCACGACGAAAGCCATGGCGCCTTGCACCTTCGCTCGAGATCCGGTCATGCTCGGTTGACTATAGGCTTCGAAAAACATGTGCAAACATCGGTCATTCGAACGTGATTTGCCGACCATCCATCCAGTTATTTTCGATCATCACCGTTGATCTGAGAGATCTCGTCGCCCTCTTCAATGTTGTAGTTGAACACTTTTCGTAAATGTTTACGGATTGAGAGATTTTGAGGGAAGAAGAAACGAACGAATTCGGCCATTGATTGCAAAAGTCGCGGCTTGCCCTAGTTCTTCTAGGGTTTGTGAAAAATGGATGTATACAAGTCCTTTTATAGAAAATTTTCAAAACACTATTCATCCATAAAATTTCCGAACTCGAAACGAAGCGTGCCGCCTGGCTTTTATAATGTTTTACCCCTATTCTGAACGCAATGGAATATAATCGTGAGCCAATTCGATCGTATTTGGAAGATAGGTTTTCGAATTGACTATTTAAATTTAAAATTCACTTAAACAGATTTCTATGCATTTTAGCTTGCCCCGGACAAACCGTAAATCCGATTGACACGAGATTTGAAATCTTACAATAATTTAACATTACGGATCCAACGAAACTGGTTTCGTCGAAATCCGAGTCTGTTTGAAAAATGGCTATTTTTACTCGTCAATTAGATATTAAAATATTCAATTTTTACAAATTAACTTTTAATTCGATTTTAAAAGTTCTCTAACATCATTTTAAATCAAATAAGATTTAATTCAACTTTATAAATCATTTTTATTCATATTAAATCCAAATTCAAATTATTTACACAACTTCAAATATTAAACTAACAATTTAATTATCCAATTAAATCCTTATATTCGAAATATAATCTATTCAGCTTCTAAACCTACTTGTGCATATTTAAAATCAATTAAATATATGAATTTTAAATGACTGAAATTCTGGGTCGTTACATTCCCCCCTACTTAAAAGAACTTCGTCCCCGAAATTACCAAGTAAGAAAAAGTCACTAAATCTATTTACTTTTCAAAACAATTCATTCAATTTAGATTTACCAAAATCCAATAGTTAATCTTACAAAAACTTTTCTAACTTTTCAAATCCATGTATAGTTATCTTTCAAAACCAACTAATATCGTTTAACTTTATAACTCAATATCAAAAATTTAGTTTTCACAAATTTTTTCAATTTTCCCAAAATTTTTCTAACGCCTTAAATTTTCAAAAAAATTCACCATAGTCTCTTTTGCGCGGTTCGATCCGGAAAAAAATAACAATATATATATATATATCACAAATATACATCTCATCATCAAGGATGAGCCATCCCGAAGGGAAAAAAGTGTAAAAGTACGATATGTAATCCGAGATATGTACCTTATATATTATTAGCAAGCATATACGGCTAATATAGAGCGAAAGCGAGCTCCAAATGCGAAGCAAGCGTCATACACACCTACTAAACATTCAACAAACAAATGAGAAACATGTATATATGAAAATAATATCAATATACAACATATACCAACACAACAACTATATATGCCAATATAGCAAATGCCATCAATAAGCAACAAATCCAACCATCAACCAACTATCATCCAACTAACATCCATAGCCAAATCAATACTTCTCATTAATATTCATTGAATTGATTTTCAATTTAAATCACATTTGATTCATTTACATTGGATTTTTCTAACATTCATTCATTCATTTTCAATTAGTTTACATTCACTAATTCATATTCAAGTTTGTTTACTTTCAGTTCAAATCAAATCAAATTCAATTCTATTTACTTCCACTTCCAATTTGGATTCAATGATTTATAGCTTTCATTTACATTTATTCAATTTCATATGAATTTCTATACAATCAACTAACAACCATCTAACAACAAATGCATTATAAAATTAATTTAATTTGCTTACATTCAATTTGGTTCAACACTTTTAATTTCAATTAGTTTAACATTAAATTTAGATTGAATTCTAGTATTCACTATAATCACATTTTTATACAACACTTTAAATATTATTATTAATTCACAACTTCTTAACTTAAGTTTTATACAATTCTTAACAACATCATTTCTAATGTTGATTCATTTTACAATTAAAGTTGAATTTCTTTATATAACTCAAGTTCACATTCATCACTTCATTTTATTAATTCACTTTATCAATTTACTTCGATACCCAAAATCAACTTCATTAAACATCACTTAATTTATGTTTCATTTCATTCTTACTTGCATTTACTTTCACTTATACAACTTAAGTTCACTTTAATTCAATTGAAATTCTATCTTATTTAACTTTACTTAAGTAAAATTCATATCACCATTCAAATTCAGATTTTATTTTGCTTAATTTTTTTTAACCGCTTAAGTTTGATTTCAATTCAATAATTTATTTAATCTAATTCATATTATATAATCACTTACCACTTAAGTTCAACTTCCATTTCAATTTATTTAGCCTTCCTTTTGTTAAATTTCAAATCATACATTTTATTATGCTACTCAAATTTTATTTCAACTTTACCAAGTTAAATTTTATACTTCATATTATAAATCCATAACACATTTCACTTATATTTATCAATTTTAACTAGGATTTTAAATCAAACTTGTTTATCACAACAAAACTTCAACTTCAATTTATTATTGGTAACAAATCCATCACACAGAAACTCAAAAATGATACTGATGATGTTGTAGTCATCACCCTTATTATTTCCCAGCAACAGTAGCGAATTCAGTGCTTTATATTCTTTCAAAAATTTCTTTTTATTTATAAATCACATTTATAAATCTATACTTATATAATTTCACTTATTTTCTATTTATAATTATATAACCTCTTTATTTTTAAAAAATAACTTTCAAAATAAACGGGATTCAAGTTTCGTCTAAATCCATTTTTATTTGTAACTCATGTTTATAAATACTTTCATATAGTTTCATTTCTTATATATATGATTATTTCACAATTGTAAATCACTTTAATTATAATTCCATATTTATAATTCATTTGCTTATATAATTTACTCTTTTATAATTGTTGTCTTCGATTAAGATTATTCAAACATCTTTTATTTATCTTATATATATTTACATTTCCAAACAACTTAACAATCAGTCTATAAACACTTTAATAGTTTTGAAAAATTATTTCTTTATATAAAAAATATAATCGAGGTAAAATTATTTCATTTACCTAATTTAAAAAAATACCATGTCGCCTTGCCTCGTTTAAGTGTTTGGAAATCCCTATCGATGATTTGGCATCCCACATACCGATCAGAAATCACAAATAGCTCAACGGATAAGAAAACACAATATAAAACATTTTATATTCACTAACAAATACACGCTCATATATATAATACACTCAAACTCAATCTGGGGTGCTACTGTCCCTATATATACTGAGTACACATCAAGCTTAGGAATATACAAAATCTAAGCTTTGATACCACGTGTGATGAACGGGCAATCCTGCACCCGCCCCACTAGGCTTTTCAACCATCCCACTACCCTTCTACTTTTCAACATTGGGGTACTCCTGCTTTTCAACATGGAGGTGACCACAAGTGATACCTCGGATCTGCTTTTACGGTGAGCCTCTCGACTATCAACCAACCCTTTCACACTAGGGACATGTGGGGCAAGAGTCTAAGCTTCGTCACTGTTCACAAAGCGAGAACCCCCTATCATGTTGAACATAATCAAACAAATCCGATACCCTTTGAATCGACAATAAACCAAACATGTCCGATCCAAAAAGCATAGACTGGGGAAAAGTCAAGAGAAAGAAAAGAAGAGAGAAGAAGAGAAGAGAAGAAAGAGAGAAGATAGAACAAAACAGAACAATACAGAATCTCACATCGCAGCGGAACATATATAATATCATATCAATGATATTTGCAAAATAGAAACTGTATATACATACATCAATCAAAGTTCAGCAATCAATCAATAGTTATCAGCCTGAAAAGTTATAATAACCTGTCCTTACAAACGCTGATAATATACAACAACAAACAAAGCAATGCAGCGGATAATCAATAATCGAAACAGATATGTGTATACGAAATGAAGATCTCCAGCTCTCTTGCTGAAGCTCCAAAAGCACCAAAGCATAACTTGTAGATATACTCAGTCTGATCCGAGCATTGAAAGGGAAGAATGCCCGGATCAGTCAGGTAAACCAGCGTGAGAAACACACTCAACTGAATTTATTAAATTACCAAACTTTTCCTTAGTTTTCAAAAACAAAAGTATCTCGTAAGACAAGTCCACATATAAACACGGACATGTTTTTACCTTACAATAACTAAAACATTTCAGATCAGACTCATGTTATATTATAGTAGTGTCTACTATATACAAATAATATTAATCATAGCCGAAATTGTTACATTAATTAAATTCCATCATATGGCCTAATTGGTTAATACAATCAAAATGGAGAACACGTAGTGGAGTTTGGATTTCCATACAAATGACCAGGTGAAGGGACTATCTTTCGGCAGTACATCTCTAGAAAATTGTACCGAGGACCATCACTAAGGATCCTCTACCAACACAAGACCGGCCCACCTCTATAACTAGATGGTACCGAATATATCATCCTCCGGTCGTTACCGACCTTTACCGAGGGCCCTCTAGCATACAAACCACAATAATCAGATACACGACGTCATAGCGTGTAAAGAAATATCTAGAAGAGGATGATCATATCCTACTTGGGAATGACCCACTTAGCCCTGCTGCATCTAACCCTGTTTTGGTCATTTCCGGTTGATGAGGCATGACGAGGTAACGATTACCTTTCACAAAGCACAATCACATCACTTAGAATGCCACACAGCCATTTTCGTTGACTACTAATTGCCTTCCACAAAAATACAACCCTTAAGCTCATACGTCTCAAGGAGGGTGTTAAGCTAAGAGAAGTTTCCTTCTCTGCCACCACTGATGTACGTTTGTAAAAACCAATGTACATAATCAATAGAAATGCAATGTCATACAAACATCCATACAAGTTGTCCAGAAACAGGACAAACCGAAGGTACTTTCCTACCACATCTTGTCAGGAAATCCCTAGGACTAGTAGAAAATAGTCCTTGCATTGGATATTTCGTAGTGAAGTGACCACTACTACTGGATGTATATTGGGATTTTAACCCCAAACAATCAACAAGTAGCCCCCCACTATGAAAATCCGGAATATCAATATCATCATAAACAACCTGCACAATCGTCGCATATACGTTGGTCCGAAGTGGTTTTCAGATAAATCTGATTCTGGTCTCTTCGCACCAACAACGCAAAAGCATTTCTCAACCTCTCATAGAAACTAAGTCTCATAGACTTATCACGTCTCCAACTTTCAACTTGCTATCCTTCGGGCCAAGAAGGAAGCTCGATAGATTGGAGTAATACTCCACACTATACGAATCAACATCCTCAACTCCCATATCAAGTTGAGGAAATAAAATTTTGCCAAGTCTGATAGTCGGTTATTGAACTATCAAAACAAACAAACAAATATTCAGCACCATAACAATCATTGGGCCCTTTAATTAATCTTTCATTAATTAAATCACTTGCCAAATATTCACTTCAATTTATCTTTAAAAAGATATAATCTCAAAACATTTCCACTTTCTATATTGGAAAACATTTCCAAATACTTATTTAATAATAAGTAATTCACAAATCAATTTATTTTCAACACTTAGAAAATGTTGCATATACTTAAATCAGGATTAAGCATATATTTAATTTTTTAAGGAAAATATTCTCTTAAACGTCTTTTATTTGGGTCAAAACTAATGCTGCGTAAAACATCGTTACGACAGCCCAAAATCACTGGTATAGGGATTCGAAAATAAGATAGATATATAAATCCCAATACCATACGAAAACATTTCCTTTCGAAAATCATTTACTATAACAATAGTGTTACAGTCCATCATTTCCTTATTTCTCGAAAACGTCTATTTCAACAATGAATGTTGAAATCTATGGTTTCGATCCTTAACACAATTTAAAACATCTTTAAACCATTTAATTCCATTTTAAAATATCACTTTCCAAAACATTTCTTTAATATATTATTCACTGTCCAAAATCATGAATGTAAATCTCTAACCAAATTCAACACTTCTACATATTTAATTAAAGGATTATCCACTGTCCAAAATCATGGATATAATTCCTTTAATAAACTATAATAATTAACTTATCAAATTCAATTGATTTCGGATTTATAAACAATGTTTATAAATTCACATTCTTATTTTATAAAAACTTCAATTTATAAAATTCCTTTATTAACCAATTTCATTTCTGACTTAATTATATGCCAAAAATTCAAATTATAAGTTAATTGCTTATAATCCATTTATTTACCCAAATTCATTCTTTTAATAACTTTACAAAATTTATAGATCTTATTACTTATAAAAATCCATTTATAACTTCATTTTAAACACTTATAAAACTTTTTTAAAATTCCATCACTTTTGGTTTATAAAATACCAATTTATAAATCTTATATATAAACCATTTATAATAATTCAAAAGTCTCAATTTAAACCATTTTAAAAAAAATCATTAACTCCATATTTCAAAAATCACATTTCAATTATATTTCTCAAATATCATAATTTTTGTAACATAAAAATTATAACATTTATTTCTTTAAAATACATCAATTCCAAAATTCAATAAAACGTATACTTTCAAAATCACTTGAAAATCCTTTTAAATTTGGATAACACATCAATCACGGCAACCAAAACATCATATATTATATGATAATAGCATATATAACAATATCTGTAAATAAATCAACATGGTTGAGGAATCCAGTTGGATCCCTACAACCTGTCACCTACAACAAATATACATATTAGAATATGTGTACAATGTCCGCTTCGAGGCAGACTCGCGTACAAAGGATCATCCGCTCATACACGGGAACGTATAGGGTCATCTGCTCCACTAGGCAGGTATATATCCAAATACCAATCAGTATATCATATGACATCCAAACAATCATCAGTCATCATAAATAAATTATTTCTCACTTATATAAAAATATCAGTGAGTAAGAAAGAGTGAGTTTTACTCACATTGCGTCCAATAGCATTTTCAGTGTTTTATTCCGAATAAAATTAAACGACCGTTTAATTCTACCTCCATCGCGTAGTGTTCGTCCATACGAACCCAATGCAATTCGTTTCGTCAAAAACGGACCTCGTATGAAAAAGTTATCGCGTTACAAAATTTATACGAGTTTATATAAATTAATTTACATATTTTATTTATTATTTTTAACCTCGAACAGATCTGAGCCGTTAATTTCCTTAGCCCAAGATCCAGGCCGTGAACGTTATCTTCTCCCCCTACAATTCACACTCGCGAATAACCCATCAAGCTGCCTCTCATCTTTGAATTTTCGCGCCTATATCTCGTCGTTTGGAGACGATCGGCCTACGCCACGATGAAGGCCATGGCGCCTTGCACCTTCGCTTGAGATCCGATCATGGTCGGTTGACTATAGGCTTTGAAAAATGGGTGCAAACATCGGTCATTCGAACTTGATTTGCCGACCATCCATCCAGTTATTTTCGATCATCACCGTTGATCTGAGAGATCTCGTCGCCCCCTTCAATGTTGTAGTTGAACACTTTTCGTAAATTGTGACGCCCCACCTCTATACCCACGCTAGCCAAGAACACTACGATGTAATGCTGTCGACTAGCACGGAGAATAAGGCTGTTGAGGAGCGACCATCCGTGTAATTGCTTTGCGCGAGCATCGATATGTCTGATAGTGTAACATGCATTCTATTTCAAGGGGAAATCCGACATACCGACACAAACTCAAAGCTACTACACGGTGGCTATATAAATCCTTCGGAAAACAAATATAGAAATAAGCATAACATAAATCAGTCACAGACAATTCATATCACAAAGGCGGAAATAGATATGAATATTACACATGAAAGTGTACATCAGAGTAGTGGTCAAAAGGATCCACAATAACACAAAGGAATAGATACAAGTGCAAGACAAAAGAATAAGTATACATCATAGAGTCTGTATCTCAAATGTATACAATAAAAACTATTAAACTAGAGTAGTTAGCCAAAAGTCAGAAGATGGTTCCAGGTAGGAAGCCATGAGTAAGCACCTGTAATATCTCAGTCTGACCCGAGTATTATTTAAGAAGAAAATAATAAACGGATCAGTCTAGCTATAAATATCAAATGAAGTGATATATAATAAGAGATATGACATAAACATATAATAATCACAACGCCAAGCTGTGATAAATAGGTAATTGAAAATCAACAAGAGATTAATCAATATCACAATAATCTACACAAGATAAAAAGGAATGTCATACTCCTAATATCATTCACCAAGCCACAATAAATGACATATATATCATGCCCATCGTAAAAGTTGGTGAAACATAAATTCCAGAAATCAACACACGAAATCCAGAAATCACGAAAAGGTATGTGTGAATGGAATCACACAAATGGTGTCTAGGCTAACCGAAAAAGTATGTGTGAATGGAATCACACAAATGGTGTCTAGCCTAACCAAACAACAAAAAGGTATGTGTGAATGGAATCACACAAGTGGTGTCTAGGCTAACCGAAAAATTATGTGTGAATGGAATCACACAAATGGTGTCTAGCTAACCAAACAGCAAAAAGGTATGTGTGAATGGAATCGCACAAGTGGTGTCTAGGCTAACCGAAAAAGTATGTGTGAATGGAATCACACAAATGGTGTCTAGCCTAACCAAAACACAAACAAAGAGACATCGCACATTGCTAGTCTAAACCATAAAGATGATCGTCATGATCAACGAGAAGTGTCAATTACAATAAGCTAGTAAATATATGAGCTTAGCTTCATGTCCCATAACCACTGGCTTAAATTAAATATTTACGAACAAATTGTAGATCTCCACTAGGAAAATGTCACAAGGGGTTCAATCAAACAAGTCCAAGAATTAACCAACGAAGTAAACGCAAGCATTTCATACCACTTGTTTTACTAAGTCGTTTAATTAGATTTCTCATACGAGTGAGGTAAAGGTTTGTATATACTAATAGGTTGGAAATCGGTTTGAGAAAACGAGCTTTGTAATAAAATAGTGTTGAAATCATTTGAAGAAAGAGTATTTACTACTAGTTTAGAAAACCTTTATATTTTAAAGTGACAAATCATAGAAGTGATTGTAGAAACAATAAATCATAAAAATTCACATTCGAAGGGGTGAATAAAATCCAAAGAAATCGATATCTAATCCATCAAAGTGGATATATCTAAAATTCCCAAAGAAAAGGTCATCAAAGTCGATAATAAATGACAACAACAAAAGGGAGACAACACGAATCGATTAAAGTTGGATATTCAAACAAATTAGCAAAATAGGCAAATATGGCAAAAATCATCAGGTCGGTCGACCAGACCAGGGGTGTCGGTCGGCCGAACCTGTTTCCAGCCTCATCCATGCCTATTACAAATGAGGTTCAATCTTGACCAAAATTGCATTCGCACGAGCAACGGCGCTAAGGGTTTATGTCAATCGACTACCCGGCCCTATAAGCTCCTTGATGCATCACCAAAAACATGTTCAAACATCAAAGTTAGGATTTTTAACGAATTGAACTCAAAACACTAAAAATTGGAATATTCACAAAAGCAATCCAAATCAAAATCAAATGCACATGAATAAGTGTTAGGAATTCATACCTAACAATAGAAGAGAATTATAAGCATAGATGTGAGATTAAAAATCTCACCTTTTCTCAAAATCAAACAAGAAGAAGCTTGAAAGCAAATGGAGAATCAACCTCTCTTCAACACAACCCAAATGAGCTTGAATCTAAGCTTAAAGGAGAAACATTTCCTAAATTAGGTTTAGGAAATTTCTGAAATTGAATGGAGAAAGAGTTGGAGAAGATGAAGAGAAGCTTACCAATGGGTTCTTCTTGAGTTTGGAGCTTGGAGCTTGGAATTTGATTTGCAAGAGAAACTAGGGTTTTGGAGTTTTAATTTCCTCTTCCATCCTCCATTAACATAAAAGCTTGAGTATTAGGAAAATAGAAGAGAAGTGAATGAAGAGGAGAGTGTTGGAACTGAGTTAAGTGGCTAATTGGCTCAGCCCAACCAAAGCCCTAAGCGGGAAAAAGTAGCAAAAATCAACTTTCTCCAAACATATCGAAACTTATACTCAAAAAGGTCGCAAACGTCATTTTGAACTCAATGGGAGGGGTCTCGAGTCCCAATTCGACTGTTTGTACAAAGTAGCTTTTCGGACCAAAATCCGATGAACGGTGAAATATTTAAATAAAATATTTAAATATAAAATCGATAAATATGCGGGTTGTTGCAGACTCCCCTCCTTAAAGAAATTGCGTCCTCGCAATAATTAAGAAGGAAATATGAGAAGTAACAACCATAGAAGCATATTAACACAAAAGAAAATTTGAATCAAGAAGTTCACCATAAAGAGCACGAAGGAGTAAATCCGAAAGTTTTCGTTCGATGAATTCTCAAGATTTCTCAAGAGAAATCCCTAGGATTTGAGAACCATTGAACTTTTATCAAAAAGAATATCTTTATATCGAAGGCGCTCAACCTCCAAAGCAATGATGCGAATGGAATGTTGCTCAAAAATCAAATCTGGTGAAACTTCAATCCCTCAATAATACCGGGCTCAAGAATAAAAACCGGAAACATAAAAGCATTTCCATAGTTAAAAGACGTGGAAAACGTCAAGAATAGCAGAAAGTTGAGCCGGTGCAATGGCGTAGTACAATCACGGTACGCCCGAGAAACTAGAAACTCGAATAATTTGGAACACCGACGTAGTACAAAGACGGTACGTCCAATGAACCAAAAAGCCAAGTCATTGAAGTAGTGCAAACGGTACATCTAATGAACCAAAAAGCGAAGACATTGATGTAGTACAAACGGTACATCCAATGAATCAAAAGCAAAGACATTGATGTAGCGCAAATGGTACATCCAATGTATCAAAAACAAAGACGTTGATGTAGTGCAAACGGTACATCCAATGAATCCAAAAGGAAAAGACATTGATGTAGTACAAACGATACATCCAATGAATCAAAAAGCGAAGACATTGATGTAGTACAAACGGTACATCCGATGAATCAAAAGCAAAGACATCGATGTAGTACAAACGGTACATCCAATGAATCCAAAAAGAAAAGACATTGATGTAGTACAAACGGTACATCCAATGAATCAAAAAGCAAAGACATTGATGTAGTACAACGGTACATCCAATGAATCAAAAGGAAAGACATTGATGTAGTACAATGGTACATCCAATGAATCAAAGACAAAGTTATCGATGTAGTACAAACGGTACATCCGATGAATCAAAAGCAAAGACATCGATGTAGTACAAACGGTACATCCGATGAATCAAAAGAAAAATCATCGATGTAGTACAAACGGTACATCCGATGAATCAAAAGCAAAGACATCGATGTAGTACAAACGGTACATCCAATGAATCCAAAAAGAAAAGACATTGATGTAGTACAAATGGTACATCCAATGAATCAAAAAGCGAAGACATTGATGTAGTACAACGGTACATCCGATGAATCAAAAGGAAAGACATTGATGTAGTACAACGGTACATCCAATGAATCAAAGACAAAGTCATCGATGTAGTACAAACGGTACGTCCGATGAATCAAAAGCAAAGACATCGATGTAGTACAAACGGTACATCCGATGAATCAAAAGCAAAGTCATCGATGTAGTACAAACGGTACATCCGATGAATCAAAAGCAAAGACATCGATGTAGTACAAACGGTACATCCGATGAATCAAAAGCAAAGACATCGATGTAGTACAAACGGTACATCCAGTGAATCCAAAAAGAAAAGACATTGATGTTGTACAAACGGTACATCCAATGAATCAAAAACGAAGACATTGATGTAGTACAACGGTACATCCAATGAATCAAAAGGAAAGACATTGATGTAGTACAACGGTACATCCAATGAATCAAAGACAAAGTCATCGATGTAGTACAAACGGTACATCCGATGAATCAAAAGCAAAGACATCGATGTAGTACAATGGGTACATCCGATGAATCAAAAGCAAAGTCATCGATGTAGTACAAACGGTACATCCGATGAATCAAAAGCAAAGACATCGATGTAGTACAAACGGTACATCCGATGAATCAAAAGCAAAGACATCGATGTAGTACAAACGGTACATCCGATGGATCAAAAGCAAGGACATCGATGTAGTACAAACGGTACATCCGATGAATCAAAAGCAAAGACATCGATGTAGTACAAACGGTACATCCGATGAATCAAAAGCAAAGACATCGATGTAGTACAAACTGTACATCCGATGGATCAAAAGCAAAGACATCAATGTAGTACAAACGGTACATCCGATGAATCAAAAGCAAAGACATCGATGTAGTACAAACGGCACATCCGTAGAATCAAAAGCAAAGACATCGATGTAGTACAAACGGTACATCCGATGAATCAAAAGCAAAAACAATAGCCGAGAGCACTAGATCATAAGTGGCATATCTAGTCTCGATAAGCTATAATGATTTAGAAGCACAAGTGATAGCACGTTCTCCTTTGCAGGAGAACGGCATACAAACCAATACGACTAGTATCGGTACAAATAGCAAAGTCTTGGTTCCCCTTCAGGAATCACAAGAATAAGAGTTTCGAAAAGAAAGAATTTCTTTTAAATAATCTTCTTTCCCATAAAGTTAAAATTTTCAAAATTACACTTATCATTATGTAATAATCTTTCTAGAAAATTTACATTTTTACAAGTCAATATATCGTGTCTGACTGTCTCATCAAAGCGTTTAGGAGATTCCTATCGATAACGTTGATCAAGCGCATCGACCAAAATTCTTAAAGCACTCAACGGGCAATACAATCACAAAATCATCTTTTATAGGATAAATAAATCTCTTAAAAAGTTTTAAGAACATTCTTTGTTCGTTTCAAGAACAAAATCCAGTTTTACTTATAAATAAATCTTATGAAAAAGATTTGCAAAATTTTAAATTACTATTTTCATCCAAAATCAGTAAATACAAGAATAGTCTCATCGAAATATTCATAGAATATTCGATTTATACAATGGATGAAATAAGCTGGACAAATTGAATGACATAATCAGACATTCATAAGAATCATAACGAGTGCGGAATGCGGTAAGACTTCCGCAACTCGTAGCAAATGAAAACCGGTGGCAAGGTCAAACTGAAAAGACCTTAGCACCACACAAAAGATATTGCTTAGGTGGTGATCCTAAGACAAGCTCAAAATACCGGAAAATTTCTCTAACTACATGAATGAGAGAAATAACACTTTCCTTATAAGTGGGCTTAAGGAATAAAATGATGCCATCAAGTTGGAATCAAAATCATAAAGGAAAAATAGAAATCTTCTTAACAGATTGAAAATGTCAAAGATGAATAGTCCACATGGGACAAATAGGATATGCGCTTCACAACGATTAAGCCAATCCTTACAAAAAAATCAATTCCGAAGCCTAAGTAAAAATATCGGCTCGGAAAGATAAATCACATAAAATAATTTCGACATCAAATAAAAGCGAATTGAGTGTTGCAGATCTACCATCCGGATTCGCAATCCTCAAAGAAGTCAACAAGCACAAAATATTTTCAAAGAAAAGAATCGACAAGTTCTTTTGATATAAAATAGTGAGATGAAACCCATATCAAAAAGAACTCAAATAAGAAGATCACAAAATAAATGTAGTCAAGGATTAAATGAGAAATACCTTGGCCACGAGATGTGTTGCCAAGGGCTTGAGCCACATTCAACTTTCCCTCCCTCTTGCCGTCACGTTTGAGGCATTGATGGATGAAATGATCTGGGCTCTTACAATAGCGACACGATTTGGGCATTGAGCACTTATTAGCAAAATGATCCCCAGATCCACAGCTGAAGCATCTCACACTACTAAGAGAAGGAGCCTTTGCAGCAGGCGTTGCTTGCTTACCCTTTTTGTTGGGATAAGGGCCTTGGAATTCGTTGGGTCTCTTTTTGTTGTTGAAGTTGGGTTTGGCACGCACAACTCCATTATCGCTTTCCCTATCGGCCTCTTCAAGACGAAGAGCGATATCAATAAGCTGATCAAATGAAACTTCAAGTTTCAGGAGTAGTGGCTTCTTAAGATTTTTATTTAAGCCATAAACAAATCTCTGATTTTTCTTCAATGGGGTGTTGATGTATTCAACCCCGTATTTGGACAGAGATTCGAAAGATGCGACATAGTCTGTCACAGAAGATTCACCTTGAACAAGGTCAATAAAACACCGGGCCAAAGTTACTTTTTCAGCCTCCGGCACAAATTTCAATTCGAACCTTCCCCGGAATTGCTCCCAAGTGAGATCCGCTTCAACGATTTCAGAAATTAAAAGCTCATACCAATCCAATGCTCTTTCTTGGAGCATGCTAGAAGCCACTTGGACTCGATGTAGATCAATAAGGTTCATGCGAGAAAAGATGCGATCGCATGATTTGAGCCAAGCTTGAATTTCTATAACGCTCTCGGATCCCGTGAATGGCCTTCCACCCAAATTGGTATAGTCTCTGCATAGGCGTGCAAAACCGGATCTAGGATGAGTAGGCTCTGGATTGGGTCCGGCAGCTTGGGTGTTCTTAACAAGATCTAAAAGCTGCTGGGCAGACATAAAAACTCCATCTTGGGGAGTAGCACTAGATTGACCGGCGCTGGGACGGCCAGGTCTAACCATTTCTCTTCTTTAAGAAAGAAAGAAAGAAGAGGAAAAAGTTATTCTCAAAATAAATTTCAATCAAACTTGATTGATAAAACAAGGAATCATAAAGGAAAATAGGATGACTCGGTACGAAGACTCGAATAAAATCCTAAAGCACGACTCCTAAGAAAGACTTAGGACGATGATCCTTGTTATAATATTCCATATTGTTCCGAAGTTTGGCTCTGATACCAAGCTGTGACGCCCCACCTCTATACCCACGCTAGCCAAGAACACTACGGTGTAATGCTGTCGACTAGCACGGAGAATAAGGCTGTTGAGGAGCGACCATCCGTGTAATTGCTTTGCGCGAGCATCGATATGTCTGATAGTGTAACATGCATTCTATTTCAAGAGGAAATCCGACACACCGACACAAACTCAAAGCTACTACACGGTGGCTATATAAATCCTTCGGAAAACAAATATAGAAATAAGCATAATATAAATCAGTCACAGACAATTCATATCACAAAGGCGGAAATAGATATGAATATTACACATGAAAGTGTACATCAGAGTAGTGGTCAAAAGGATCCACAATAACACAAAGGAATAGATACAAGTGCAAGACAAAAGAATAAGTATACATCATAGAGTCTGTATCTCAAATGTATACAACAAAAACTACTAAACTAGAGTAGTTAGCCAAAAGTCAGAAGATGGTTCCAGGTAGGAAGCCATGAGTAAGCACATGTAATATCTCATTCTGACCCGAGTATTATTTAAGAAGAAAATAATAAACGGATCAGTCTAGCTATAAATATCAGATGAAGTGATATATAATAAGAGATATGACATAAACATATAATAATCACAACGCCAAGCTGTGATAAATAGGTAATTGAAAATCAACAAGAGATTAATCAATATCACAATAATCTACACAAGATAAAAAGGAATGTCATACTCCTAATTTCATTCACCAAGCCACAATAAATGACATATATATCAATGCCCATCGTAAAAGTTGGTGAAACATAAATTACAGAAATCAACACACGAAATCCAGAAATCACAAAAAGGTATATGTGAATGGAATCACACAAATGGTGTCTAGGCTAACCGAAAAAGTATGTGTGAATGGAATCACACAAATGGTGTCTAGCCTAACCAAACAGCAAAAAGGTATGTGTGAATGGAATCACACAAGTGGTGTCTAGGCTAACCGAAAAAGTATGTGTGAATGGAATCACACAAATGGTCTAGCCTAACCAAACAGCAAAAAGGTATGTGTGAATGGAATCGCACAAGTGGTGTCTAGGCTAACCGAAAAAGTATGTGTGAATGGAATCACACAAATGGTGTCTAGCCTAACCAAAACACAAACAAAGAGACATCGCACATTGCTAGTCTAAACCATAAAGATGATCGTCATGATCAACGAGAAGTGTCAATTACAATAAGCTAGTAAATATATGAGCTTAGCTTCATGTCCCATAACCACTGGCTTAAATTAAATATTTACGAACAAATTGTAGATCTCCATTAGGAAAATGTCACAAGGGGTTCAATCGAACAAGTCCAAGAATTAACCAACGAAGTAAACGCAAGCGTTTCATACCACTTGTTTTACTAAGTCGTTTAATTAGAGTTCTCATACGAGTGAGGTAAAGGTTTGTATATACTAATAGGTTGGAAATCGGTTTGAGAAAACGAGCTTTGTAATAAAATAGTGTTGAAATCATTTGAAGAAAGAGTATTTACTACTAGTATAGAAAACCTTTATATTTTAAAGTGACAAATCATAGAAGTGATTGTAGAAACAATAAATCATAAAAATTCACATTCGAAGAAGTGAATAAAATCCAAAGAAATCGATATCTAATCCATCAAAGTGGATATATCTAAAATTCCCAAAGAAAAGGTCATCAAAGTCGATAATAAATGACAACAACAAAAGGGAGACAACACGAATCGATTAAAGTTGGATATTCAAACAAATTAGCAAAATAGGCAAATCTGGCAAAAATCATCAGGTCGGTCGACCGGACTCCCTGAGTCGGTCGACCGAACCAAAGGCTGGAAGCCTCTCGGGACAGCAGGTCGGTCGATCGGACTCCTTGAGTCGGTCGACCGAACCTTAAAACAGAAAGTGCTTATGCACTTGGAAGCAGGTCGGTCGACCGGACCAGGGGTGTCGGTCGGCCGAACCTGTTTCCAGCCTCATCCATGCCTATTACAAATGAGGTTCAATCTTGACCAAAATTGCATTCGCACGAGCAACGACGCTAAGGGTTTATGTCAATCGACTACCCAGCCCTATAAGCTCCTTGATGCATCACCAAAAACATGTTCAAACATCAAAGTTAGGATTTTTAACGAATTGAACTCAAAACACTAAAAATTGGAATATTCACAAAAGCAATCCAAATCAAAATCAAATGCACATGAATAAGTGTTAGGAATTCATACCTAACAATAGAAGAGAATTATAAGCATATATGTGAGATTAAAAATCTCACCTTTTCTCAAAATCAAACAAGAAGAAGCTTGAAAGCAAATGGAGAATCAACCTCTCTTCAACACAACCCAAATGAGCTTGAATCTAAGCTTAAAGGAGAAACATTTCCTAAATTAGGTTTAGGAAATTTCTGAAATTGAATGGAGAAAGAGTTGGAGAAGATGAAGAGAAGCTTACCAATGGGTTCTTCTTGCGTTTGGAGCTTGGAATTTGATTTGCAAGAGAAACTAGGTGTAACGACCCGCCGTTCTGACCGCCTCTAGTCGGTAATTAAACCAACTAGAAACGTTCAAAATGACAGATGGTTATTTAGTTTATAACATTTAAACAGAATCAGTCACAGAATCACAGAACAACAATATATTTTATAAATAAACTTTTCTTTTATATACAAGTATCAGAGTTACACAATGAATTATACCTGAATTTATACAGCGGAAACAATTTATTTTATTAAGTACAAGAAAAATCTCTTGAAAAACTTTAGTGGAGTCCTTTAATCCCCCTCGAATTTAACTTCGCTGCGAGAAAATCTCCAAGCTGCAAAAATACTCGGTTTGACCCGAGCGTTAATTGCAAAACACAAAAACACTCGAGTCAGGATTAATCTTAACTCAAGTAAATAAATTTGTAATGAACTGAATAAAATGGAAACAGAGATGACGAATCACATGAATCAATTCAAAATCTATTATGGATTTTCATTATTAACAACTTCAAATTTTTAATCTCTGTCAATCCCGTGTGGCTGCAGTACACACGTATACTTTGCACACATGTGCACTGCCTCGCCAACACGCGTGCAAGCGCAAATCAGACAAATCACTGCAAAGAAAAGGCTCAAGGCAAAACCAGTGCCAATTTGAAAAAAAAAACAGTAAGCCAACAAGCATGCAGCAGCAGGCATAGATGCTAGTTGATCGTGTACAGGGCAGTGAAACAAGTGCATGGAGCAGCAGACACAACAAACACAGAGGCAACAGCGATGAATCGCAGAGCCAAATGATGACACAGTGCAGTAGGATGCACAGAGGTGCAACAGGGAGGGGGAAATGTCCAGAAATGCATCAGGGAGTTTACAAAATAAATCAGCTGTAATTGACAGTGTCATGAAGCATCAAATATTAGCAGGTGGAATGTGCCACTTAAATCCCAAAATGAAATCATTGGAGATGAACATATAAAAATTTAATATGGCAAAGCTGCAGCGCTCCTGCAACTGTTGGTTCTGACTAAAATTGTGTTACGTCTTTCAGTTATTTGTTAAGTCTATAAAATGAGGCGATAATGATTTGCCTGTAGAAACATAAAATCACTTCGTGCATGCTAGCACAGACCTTTTGGGGATATTGTTTTAAATCCTTGGGACCCGTTTGGTTTGGACTTCAAGTTTTGTGTTTTGCATTTTCAGTATGTATTTTAAAAAGCATGGAAGAGGAGCAGAAAGTGGAAAAATCATAGCCATTACAACAAAAGGGGAAAATAGTAAAGGGGAGAGATCTTTATGTTTTCCCAAAATGCAGAAAATAATAATAAGTGATATTCAATTTTATATGTTAAAATCATTTTCTAAATCGGTTTCTTTCAAAACTTTCAGAAATAATTAACTGAATGCATTGCGGTTGTTACGAAAATCCAAAACTGAAAACCGCAAACCAAAAATCTCAACAAATCAAAATTCCCCAAGTTTTACTATACAACACACCAAAAATAAACAGTGTCGTGATAATCAAACTATCGAAAACACGAAATCAAACTAAGTCAGATCTTAATACCGAGTCAAAAATACATGAACAAGCTACTGACCAGACACACAAGTGCACAAAGGCACTGATACTGCATAAAGTCATCAAAAATGAAGGTGGGGGCACCATAAACATGGCACCACACACACAGACACAAGGGCATAAACAATAACGAATGCAGGTCCAACTGCAACATAAAGTGCAGACCAAATAATCAAAGACATCAAGTGATGAAACACTGCAACTCAAAGAGCTCAAATGCATGGAACATGACAGCAAGAACAAATCTGGGCAGCAACTATGAAAATGCAATTGCAAATCAACCGAGAACAGAAACCAAACAAGTCAAGGAATGAAGTATAACAGGTGTGACAGGCTATACTGCAGAGTGAAGATGGCAAAAATGATTCAAGCACGGTGCTACTACAAATATCACAATGGATGCAACACCAAACCAGTTATACACATGAATGAATGATAGCATAACAAACTTTAGGTAACATGCAAGTGGTGCAGAAAATAAACAGTGAAGCAATTGCATGTATACTTGTGTATATATATATGTACAAGAACAATATATATGAACTCAGGAGGAATGCAAACTAAGATGTACACCAGTACAGACTAAATGCAAGACATAGTGCATCTAAGGGGTAAGTGCAACTGGAAATAACAACATGCAACCTTCAAAACTTATATATTTAAAAGTTCCATTTTTTTTTAAAACTTTGAACTTAAAACCTTATTTGAAATTAGATTTAAATTCCATTTAAATCAGATTCTAACTAAAAAAAAATATGAATTCACTTAACTAAAAAAAACTGCAACTTCTCTGTTATAAAACCCTGCAAACTGTTTTAATTTTTTTCTTTTTTTTAAAAACTAAATTAAATTTTAATATTTCACCTAAAAAAAAAAAATTGAACTCAAAACTATATTTGAATTCAGATTCAAATATTACCTGAATCAAGTTTTCAACTTAAAATATGAATTGATTCTAAAATTTAAAACTGCAAAGCTTCTCAGGCTTAAACCTGAAACTGTTTTCAAGTTTTGATCCACACAGAATTTAAAACTGGTTTAAACCTTAAAGTTTCATTTTTTTTTTAAACTTTGAATTTCAAACTACATTTGAATTCAGTTTAATCTTACATTTGATTCAATTTTAAATCTTTAAAATAAGAGTTTCATTCAAGATTTTAAAAACTGTAAAATCACAGTCTCAAAACCCTGCACAAAATTTTCAGGTTTTAAACCCTTATGCTCCGAGTCAAAACATAATCACCCGAGTATCACTTCGGGTCAATCAATCCCCTGCTTCGGGTCAGAAGCACAAAAAAGAAAAAGAAAATAACAGTACAAGTTTAAAACAAAAGTGTAGTATCTGTTCTTATCAATTTATAAATAAATTTAACAGCATCTGTTATTATCAATTTAAAAATAAAATTTATAACATCTATTCTCATCAGTTAAATTAAAATTTAAGTAATCGAGCAAGAGACTGCAAATAGCCCCAAATAGTTCAGATTCAAGTAACCGAGCCAATGATAACAGATAACACCCAAAAACATAGCATGCAACCAAGCATTCAAGACAACAAATCCAAACACTTGCATTAAAATCAACCGTGAGCCAAAGACTCACCTTTTCTAGCTGGGTAGAAGACGATGCCGGAGCTTCGCAAAAACCCTTCTTTGGAACAACGAACGCTATTGAACGAAAGCCCCAAATCGATCGCAAGCCCTAATTTAGAGACGAAGAGCTGAAGCCCTAATTGTTGAAGATGCCGCGAGCGAGTTGAAGCATCGAACTCGAAGCAGAAATGAAGCCCTAGTTTGGAAGTGAAGAGGAAGACGAGAGAAACAGGGCCGCCATTGATTTTCTTCTTTTTTTTTTCTTAGTATGAAATCTGAAATGATGGAGGGAGTATCGGCCGCCATTGTTATGTTTTCTTTGAATTTTAGGGTTACGAATGAAATAGAGAAGGGATCGAGTATAGCCTTAGATAATATCACAGCACTTAAGCAAAACCATGGGCTAAGAAAGTTGTAAAGCCCACCTAATTCCTTAAACAAAAATTTTGAAGGGAATTTAAATAAATTTACAAACTTCAAGCTCAAAATTTTAAATTCAAATATGTTCTTCATATTAACTTGAAAAATTCAAATAGCCTCATAGTTTCAAATCCAAATTTTAATTCAACTATTAATTTACATAAGAAATAATCCTTATATCCAAGTTTTTTTTCTTTTTTCTTAAGTCATTAGTTTAAATTTATAATACAAATTTAATATTCAATTTCAACTCCAAAGTCAAATTTAAATTTTTATTCAACTCTTTATAGATTAAATTTTAAAATTTAATCACCAATTTCATTGTTATATTGGAAATTCAATTTAAATTATCATTCAAATATTTAAAATTAATTAAATATTCACAATTTAAATTGTTCAAAATTTAGGATCGTTACAATCTCCCCTCCTTAAAAGAATTTCGTCCCGAAATTACAAGTAAGGAGAAATGATTGTTGAAATTTCACTGATATTTATATTTTAACAATTTTATCTAGTTCGAAACTTATTAGAAATAAATGAATATAGGATTCATTCCATTTGTTTTATCTCACTAGCTTTGTTTATTAACTCATTTGTCTATTATTTTTCTACAATCAAGACACAAAAATCTTTACTAAAATTTCCAACTTACAAAAACCCAAATTTTAAATTTGAACTTCTTCATTTAAGAAATTTACATAGTATAACTTTCCCAAAGCTGTGGACTTTCAAAACATTTCAAAAATCCTCTCCCTTAATTTATTAAGTTGGAATTTATATCACTTTAATTTCAGATAATTGATTTTCTATTTAAAGTTTGAAAATACTTGCTAACTCGAAATTTAACAAGTCTATTGTCGTTCTTAAAGACATTAGGCATACGCTGGCCAGGCGCAAGTCTAACAATCTCCAAGTACTAAATATACTTGCTTCAATTCCCAGTGAAAATACCTTTTTAAAAATTCTTTTAAAAATGGATATGGAAAGCACATTCCCCCATGGATCACAGTTTACTCGGCGGTTCCGCTACTATCCCAGTAGAGTCGCTTGTAACTGTGGATATCTCATCCCTTGAATTTCGCCATGGTTGTTGCCAAAGATCGCGGTTCACACGACGGTTACGCTACTATCCCAGTAGAATCGCTCGTGACCGTAGGCATCTCGCCCCTCGAATTACGCTTTGGTTTGTAGATTGCAGTTTACACAGCGGTTACGCCACTATCCCAGTGGAATCGCTTGTAACTGTAGGCATCACGCCCCTCAAATTACGCTACCACCCGAGTGTAACTAGATCGCGGTATACACGGCGGTTACGCCACTATCCCAGTGGAATCGCTTGTAACCGTAGGCATCTCGCCCCTCGAATTACGCTAGCACACTATACCAGTCCAAAAGGACATTCCAACTAATGGAAATACTACGTAGCTACGATTTTCAAATGGACACTCATCTCGAGTTCCAACAACCTTCACAAATGTTTAAATGGAAGGTACTTTTCCATATCCTCAATTTGGAAAACATAATATTATACATACATATATAATATTTCATTTCACATTTTTGTACATATCATACTCATGTACTTACATAAGTTTTCCACAGCAATTACTTTTCCAAACTAATTGGTTTTCGAATTAATCGTATTCACACATATACGTTATGAAAACCACAATATTTCATACCCATAACAAATAGAGGATTTACAAATTTTCCATTTCATTATCCATTTAAAATTTTCCTCTAAGCCGATTTGGAAATTTAAGGTTATCTCAAACCTAATTCACATTCATAATCCAGTTTATTATCGACTTCACACTCGATTTGGATTTCACGTTACATCGTCAATCCTCAACACATAATTGATGTCTATCGATATATAACCTCTGAGCTCGTACGTCTCAGAGAAGGGTGTTAAGCTAAGAGAATAAATTCTCCGCCACCAACAGATATATATTTAATAGAGATCAATTGATATGTCGTCAATTCACGACGTTAGACATACAATCCAAATCATCCATTTAAAATTCAAAGTTCAACTTACATTGTTTTTGTGTGTCAAAGTTAAACTCAATTTAACTCAAAATTCAATCACTTTGAAAATTTTTTTTTTTTTTTTTCCAAGTTGAACTAAGTGTTCAAATTTCCCAAAAATAATATCTTTACAAGATATAAAATTTTTCACACTTAACCATTTGAAACAAATTCAAATATTCACTTTTCAATTTATCTTTAAAAGATAAAATCTCAAAACATTTACTTTTCACTTTATCTTGAAAAGATAAAATTTCAAACCTTTCATTTCATATTGGAAAATATTTCCATACTTATTCAATAATAAGTAATTTACAAATCCATTTATTTTCAACATTTTGAAAATATTTGATATACTTAAACCAAAATCAAATATATATTTCATTCTTAAAAGAAATCATTCTTTTAAACACATTTCAAAACAACTTAAAATGAATTTACTTCATTTCATAGTGTTGCTTCCCAAAAACATTCCCATTTAAGTTTTTCAACTTCAACTTAATTCATAGTTTGAATTCTGCATACATTTCAAAATATTGGTTTTAAACCAACTTCAAATTTCCAATATTAAGTTTTCCACTTAACTTATTTCCATGCTCATTCAAATTCAAATTCTTCATTGCATCAATTTAAATCTCTTATAAATTTTCATTAGATTCATATCTCTTTTTATATCTCATTTATTGTCCAAAACCATAGATATAACACCTTTAATAAGTTACAATAATTTACTTATCAAAATAAGTCATTTGCGGATTTTATAAACATCTTTAGAAATTACATTTCTATTTATAAACTTTGTTTTATAATCTCCTTTACTAATTTGATTCAATTCAATTCATATAACTTAGTTATATACCCAAAATCCATATTATAAGTTAAATACTTATAATCCATTTATTTACTAAATCGTTCTTCACAACATTTGAAATCAATTTTCAAAAGAATTCAAAATTAAATTTCCAAGTTATAGTTCAATAATCCATTTGATTATAATCAAATTGACATATCATTTTATTTTCCAATTACTACTTTGAAGATATTCAAAATATTTGATTTAAGCCAATTTAAACCAATTCATTAATTCTCTTAACTCATGTTTCATTTTCCATAACTCTCAAAAATTCGATAATGAGTTTCCGAATGATCGAAACTCAAGTCTAACGAGACCTCACCGAAGAGAAACAGTCGCAAACCTAAATTTAGAGAGGGGAATTTCCAAAAATAATTCTAATTTTCAAAATACCTTTTTATTTTAAAGAAAACAATTTTAAACTTCTTTAGATTTGAAAACACTTCCTTTGAAGTGGTTCTAGTAACTATTCATATTAAACGCCATAAACAAAGCTTTGTGTAAACCAAAGCTCTGATACCACTTTTGTAACGACCCGCCGTTCTGACCGCCTCTAGTCGGTAATTAAACCAACTAGAAACGTTCAAAATGACAGATGGTTATTTAGTTTATAACATTTAAACAGAATCAGTCACAGAATCACAGAACAACAATATATTTTATAAATAAACTTTTCTTTTATATACAAGTATCAGAGTTACACAATGAATTATACTTGAATTTATACAGCGGAAACAATTTATTTTATTAAGTACAAGAAAAATCTCTTGAAAAACTTTAGTGGAGTCCTTTAATCCCCCTCGAATTTAACTTCGCTGCGAGAAAATCTCCAAGCTGCAAAAATACTCGGTCTGACCCGAGCGTTAATTGCAAAACACAAAAACACTCGAGTCAGGATTAATCTTAACTCAAGTAAATAAATTTGTAATGAACTGAATAAAATGGAAACAGAGATGACGAATCACATGAATCAATTCAAAATCTATTATGGATTTTCATTATTAACAACTTCAAATTTTTAATCTCTGTCAATCCCGTGTGGCTGCAGTACACACGTATACTTTGCACACATGTGCACTGCCTCGCCAACACGCGTGCAAGCGCAAATCAGACAAATCACTGCAAAGAAAAGGCTCAAGGCAAAACCAGTGCCAATTTGAAAAAAAAACAGTAAGCCAACAAGCATGCAGCAGCAGGCATAGATGCTAGTTGATCGTGTACAGGGCAGTGAAACAAGTGCATGGAGCAGCAGACACAACAAACACAGAGGCAACAGCGATGAATCGCAGAGCCAAATGATGACACAGTGCAGTAGGATGCATAGAGGTGCAACAGGGAGGGGGAAATGTCCAGAAATGCATCAGGGAGTTTACAAAATAAATCAGCTGTAATTGACAGTGTCATGAAGCATCAAATATTAGCAGGTGGAATGTGCCACTTAAATCCCAAAATGAAATCATTGGAGATGAACATATAAAAATTTAATATGGAAAAGCAGCAGCGCTCCTGCAACTGTTGGTTCTGACTAAAATTGTGTTACGTCTTTCAGTTATTTGTTAAGTCTATAAAATGAGGCGATAATGATTTGCCTGTAGAAACATAAAATCACTTCGTGCATGCTAGCACAGACCTTTTGGGGATATTGTTTTAAATCCTTGGGACCCGTTTGGTTTGGACTTCAAGTTTTGTGTTTTGCATTTTCAGTATGTATTTTAAAAAGCATGGAAGAGGAGCAGAAAGTGGAAAAATCATAGCCATTACAACAAAAGGGGAAAATAGTAAAGGGGAGAGATCTTTATGTTTTCCCAAAATGCAGAAAATAATAATAAGTGATATTCAATTTTATATGTTAAAATCATTTTCTAAATCGGTTTTTTTTCAAAACTTTCAGAAATAATTAACTGAATGCATTGCGGTTGTTACGAAAATCCAAAACTGAAAACCGCAAACCAAAAATCTCAACAAATCAAAATTCCCCAAGTTTTACTATACAACACACCAAAAATAAACAGTGTCGTGATAATCAAACTATCGAAAACACGAAATCAAACTAAGTCAGATCTTAATACCGAGTCAAAAATCACATGAACAAGCTACTGACCAGACACACAAGTGCACAAAGGCACTGATACTGCATAAAGTCATCAAAAATGAAGGTGGGGGCACCATAAACATGGCACCACACACACAGACACAAGGGCATAAACAATAACGAATGCAGGTCCAACTGCAACATAAAGTGCAGACCAAATAATCAAAGACATCAAGTGATGAAACACTGCAACTCAAAGAGCTCAAATGCATGGAACATGACAGCAAGAACAAATCTGGGCAGCAACTATGAAAATCCAATTGCAAATCAACCGAGAACAGAAACCAAACAAGTCAAGGAATGAAGTATAACAGGTGTGACAGGCTATACTGCAGAGTGAAGATGGCAAAAATGATTCAAGCACGGTGCTACTACAAATATCACAATGGATGCAACACCAAACCAGTTATACACATGAATGAATGATAGCATAACAAACTTTAGGTAACATGCAAGTGGTGCAGAAAATAAACAGTGAAGCAATTGCATGTATACTTGTGTATATATATATGTACAAGAACAATATATATGAACTCAGGAGGAATGCAAACTAAGATGTACACCAGTACAGACTAAATGCAAGACATAGTGCATCTAAGGGGTAAGTGCAACTGGAAATAACAACATGCAACCTTCAAAACTTATATATTTAAAAGTTCCATTTTTTTTTAAAACTTTGAACTTAAAACCTTATTTGAAATTAGATTTAACTTCCATTTAAATCAGATTCTAACTAAAAAAAAATATGAATTCACTTAACTAAAAAAAACTGCAACTTCTCTGTTATAAAACCCTGCAAACTGTTTTAATTTTTTTCTTTTTTTTTAAAACTAAATTAAATTTTAATATTTCACCTAAAAAAAAATTTTGAACTCAAAACTATATTTGAATTCAGATTCAAATATTACCTGAATCAAGTTTTCAACTTAAAATATGAATTGATTCTAAAATTTAAAACTGCAAAGCTTCTCAGGCTTAAACCTGAAACTGTTTTCAAGTTTTGATCCACACAGAATTTAAAACTGGTTTAAACCTTAAAGTTTCATTTTTTTTTAAAACTTTGAATTTCAAACTGCATTTGAATTCAGTTTAATCTTACATTTGATTCAATTTTAAATCTTTAAAATAAGAGTTTCATTCAAGATTTTAAAAACTGTAAAATCACAGTCTCAAAACCCTGCACAAAATTTTCAGGTTTTAAACCCTTATGCTCCGAGTCAAAACATAATCACCCGAGTATCACTTCGGGTCAATCAATCCCCTGCTTCGGGTCAGAAGCACAAAAAAAAAGAAAATAACAGTACAAGTTTAAAACAAAAGTGTAGTATCTGTTCTTATCAATTTATAAATAAATTTAACAGCATCTGTTATTATCAATTTAAAAATAAATTTATAACGTCTATTCTCATCAGTTAAATTAAAATTTAAGTAATCGAGCAAGAGACTGCAAATAGCCCCAAATAGTTCAGATTCAAGTAACCGAGCCAATGATAACAGATAACACCCAAAAACATAGCATGCAACCAAGCATTCAAGTCAACAAATCCAAACACTTGCATTAAAATCAACCGTGAGCCAAAGACTCACCTTTTCTAGCTGGGTAGAAGACGATGCCGGAGCTTCGCAAAAACCCTGCTTTGGAACAACGAACGCTATTGAACGAAAGCCCCAAATCGATCGCAAGCCCTAATTTAGAGACGAAGAGCTGAAGCCCTAATTGTTGAAGATGCCGCGAGCGAGTTGAAGCATCGAACTCGAAGCAGAAATTGAAGCCCTAGTTTGGAAGTGAAGAGGAAGACGAGAGAGACAGGGCCGCCATTGATTTTCTTCTTTTTTTTTTCTTCGTATGAAATCTGAAATGATGGAGG
Source organism: Allium cepa (assembly GCA_030765085.1). Taxonomy (NCBI): domain Eukaryota; kingdom Viridiplantae; phylum Streptophyta; class Magnoliopsida; order Asparagales; family Amaryllidaceae; genus Allium; species Allium cepa. The sequence continues at coordinate 959,434,798 of CM060932.1, forward strand.
GAGTATCGGCCGCCATTGTTATGTTTTCTTTGAATTTTAGGGTTACGAATGAAATAGAGAAGGGATCGAGTATAGCCTTAGATAATATCACAGCACTTAAGCAAAACCATGGGCTAAGAAAGTTGTAAAGCCCACCTAATTCCTTAAACAAAAATTTTGAAGGGAATTTAAATAAATTTACAAACTTCAAGCTCAAATTTTTAAATTCAAATATGTTCTTCATATTAACTTGAAAAATTCAAATAGCCTCATAGTTTCAAATCCAAATTTTAATTCAACTATTAATTTACATAAGAAATAATCCTTATATCCAAGTTTTTTTTTTTCTTAAGTCATTAGTTTAAATTTATAATACAAATTTAATATTCAATTTCAACTCCAAAGTCAAATTTAAATTTTTATTCAACTCTTTATAGATTAAATTTTAAAATTTAATCACCAATTTCATTGTTATATTGGAAATTCAATTAAATTATCATTCAAATATTTAAAATTAATTAAATATTCACAATTTAAATTGTTCAAAATTTAGGATCGTTACACTAGGGTTTTGGAGTTTTAATTTCCTCTTCCACCCTCCATTAACATAAAAGCTTGAGTATTAGGAAAATAGAAGAGAAGTGAATGAAGAGGAGAGTGTTGGAACTGAGTTAAGTGGCTAATTGGCTCAGCCCAACCAAAGCCCTAAGCGGGAAAAAGTAGCAAAAATCAACTTTCTCCAAACATATCGAAGCTTATACTCAAAAAGGTCGCAAACATCATTTTGAACTCAATGGGAGGGGTCTTGAGTCCCAATTCGACTGTTTGCACAAAGTAGCTTTTCGGACCAAAATCCGATGAACGGTGAAATATTTAAATAAAATATTTAAATATAAAATCGATAAATATGCGGGTTGTTACATCAATGTTTATGGATTGAGAGATTTTGAGGGAAGAAGAAACGAATGAATTTGGCCATTGATTGCAAAAGTGGCGGCTTGCCCTAGTTCTTCTAGGGTTTGTGAAAAATGGATGAATACAAGTCCTTTTATAGAAAATTTTCAAAACACTATTCATCCATAAAATTTCCGAACTCGAAATGAAGTGTGCCGCCTGGCGTTTATAATGTTTTACCCCTATTCCGAACGCGGTGGAATATATTTTGGGAGCCAATTTGATCGTATTTGAAAGATAGGTTTTCGAATCGACTGTTTAAATTTAAAATTCACTTAAACGGATTTCTACACGTTTTAGCTTGCCTCGGACAAACCGTAAATCCGATTGATACGAAATCTGAAATCTTACAATAATTTAACATTACGGATCCAATGAAACTGGTTTCGTCGAACGAGACTGTTTGAAAAATGGCTATTTTTACTCGCCGATTAAATATTAAAATATTCAATTTTAAAAGTTCTCCGACATCATTCTAAATCAAATAAGATTTAATTAAACTTTATAAATAATTTTTATTCATATTAAATCCAAATTCCAATTATTTACACAATTTCAAATACTAAACTAACAATTTAATTATCCAATTAAATTCTTATATTCGAAATATAATCTATTCAGCTTCTAAACTTACTTGTGCATATTTAAAATCAATTAAATATATGAATTTCAAACGACTGAAATTCTGGGTCGTTACACCCTCGATCTGCCATTTTGTTCTTTCTCCACCTAGCTCGTCCTGTCATTGGACTCTTAGGTATATTTATTGTGTTATTAAGTTTATATACAGTATATATGTCATATTTTATTGTATGGATATTTGAAAATGTGCATACAGAGTTTTAAATATAAATATGTTTGTTGTATGCATATAAAGTGTTCGGCAGTTGTGTGTGTGCATATATATTATTCAAGCACCCGAGTTCTGTTTTTATACATCAGTTATATAGATATATTTGTGTACTGTATATATATGTTTGATATAACAGTTATATAGCTATGTTTACAAAGTATATAGGTTTATACTATATATATAATTACTGTATAATATATAAGAAAGTTATATAAAAGAAGTATATACTATATATTAACTAAATATGTTTGTTATTTATATGATCTTGTTTGTTTAATATATGACATAAAGAAGTATTATACGTATATATATATAATTTAAATATTTTATAAGTTATATAAGTTGTTTGTTGTTATATATATTTTATATAAGGGTAGACAACTTGTTGTTTTTATACATTAATTTATATGTAAGTGTATATAACCTTAAATATTACTGTTAATAAATTTTTGATTTACATGTTTGTAACCTTAACATAATATGTGTAAGTTATATAGCTTATATGATCTAGTTATGTGTGTGTGTGTATATATATTTTATATATAAGTTATTAAATCTGTTAGTTCATGCATATAAATATGTATGTTAGTTTGTGTTAGTCTATATATATAGTGTATGGGTTTGATTTTTATAATATGTCTTTAAATTTGGGTAATGATTGTGTCATAATATATATATATATATATATATATATATATATCGTTAATATGTTATACTTATATATATTATATGGAAATTTATTTTAAAATGTGTATTTCAAATTTAATTTTGGTTTTATATAATATATTTCGTTTCAGTTATATCAAGCTGATTTTGATTTTTCCCTTGACTCTAATTTATCAGCTTTGTCCATCAAATTTGTGCCAACCATACTTTTCTTTGGAATTCGTGCTTGGATCCGTAACTCATCTCATTGTCGAATCTCTCTAGCATCGAAAGGTGAGAAATCACTCACGATTAACGTTCTTATATTTATTAAATTTTATTTCATTTGAAACGACAATTGAAATATGCTATTGCTAGTACTGTTCACCTGTGACATCTGACATCATGATATGTTATTTATAATTTATCTATTATTGATGGTATATGCCTGTTATTGATATGTTATATTATTATCATTACTATTCTCACTCTGCAAGTTCCCTATTAGTATAGAATTCCCTATGGATTGAAATGATACATACCCAAATGATCTTATAGAATAGGAGAAAATCATTATGGGTTGAAATGATAAACCCAAGTGATTTTCATTGACATTGAATTTTGGATTGCGGGTTGAAAAGATATATACCCGTAGATATTTAAATTACGGATTGAAATGATAAATATCTGTATTACTTGACCATAGGATAGAAAATTATATACAGATATTGTTGGTCTATATATATGTTTAAAAATGATTTCCAAGGTTTTGAAAGAAAATATATAGTTTTACATATTATATATATATATTATTTCTATAAAGGTTTAAAATTTTGATTTTTAAATTTATATGTTTGGAAATTTTAAATTTATAAGTTAGTTTTGAAGAATATAAATTTTAAGATTTTTCTGATAATTTTGATATATATATATATATATATATATATATTAAATATAAAATAAAGATTTAGTTTAGTGAAATTTAATATAATTAGTATATAATATTTTAAGTATTTATAAAAAACTATAATTACAAATTTGATTTTATAATAATTTTAATAAATTAAGGTTGGAAAGATAAATTTGATATTGACTGGAAATCGTATTTGTTTAAGAATTATATTTAGATAAGATTGATTTGAAACTTATTAGATTTGAGATTTAAGATATGATTTTAAATCTTGATTTTGATTTAAAGTGATTAAATGAATATTTCAAGTTTAACTAAATCGAAGGGAATATTTAGTTTATTTAAATTGTAATTTAATGTATTATTTAAATGATATTGGATTGACTAAGTGAATATTTCAATATTAAATAATGGTAAAGTTGAATTTGAAATATAAATGAACTTATCAAAATTTAGTTATTGTAAATGTTTGAATATTTAAAGCTTTGAAATCTTTTGAAATCGAAATGGTTTGATTTGTAGTTTAAATCTATTTTTGAAATCGATTTAAATTAATGGTTTATTGAGATGTTGTATTAAATTTACTTTATAAATTATTTTAATATATAAATTATTTTAATATAAACTATTTTTAACATAAACTATTTTTAATATAAACTATTTTAATATACTAATTATTTCAATATAAACTATTTTAACTTATAACTATTTTTTAATATACTAACTATTTTATTTTATAAACAATTTTTATTATATATAACATTTCTATATCTAAACTTTTTAGGTGGGAAGTATTATGATTTCAAAGCTATGCTTTCAAAGTGTAATGATTTCAAAGTATTATAATTCCTAAGTTTTATAATTTCGAAAGTTTTATAACTTTGAAAGTGCTATGATTTTGGAAATGGATATATATTAAGTAAATAGTGATATCGTATTGATATGGTTTTGAAATGGATATGATATTTTAGTTTTGAAATATGAATTATCTGAAATGAAATGACCACGGTATTATAGTAAAGATTGGTTGTTAAAGAGACCAGTATCGGTTATTGTCACACTCTCTGCCAATACCGAAAACCACTTTAACAACCGTGTATGCGGTGGAGATTCCAGAATAAAGTAGGATGGTTGGCGACGATTCTACATGAGGTATATACATGGACCTGACTCCCGTGGGTTAACTTAAGGTGCTGAAATTGGAGCAATTGATGGGCCAAGTGAGGTAGCTCCTTCGATCGGACACGCTTCTTCGATACCATTCTATTATTTTGTGATTGATTGGGTGTACCCTCGGATTTTTGGGAGTATGGATCGAGGTGGTGATAGCTGGGGCTATGTGTTACCACCATCCCAGAAGTGTAATTGGTATATCTACCCGGCAATGCCTAGTTGTGACATGTAACCTACCTAATCGGGCCCACTATGAGTTTGTTTTGTACCATACCTATGGAGTACCCTCCGACGACGCCTAGTAAGGGGGAGGTTACGGTACTGTATAGACAACGGGAATAAATAAAAATGTGTTAAGGGGGATATGGGTAATGCCTTAACACTATTTTAATAGTTTACTTTACTATAGACATAATATAATAGCGTATTGTACTACATAGATAGTTCCACGGATCCTTAGAGGATTGTTATCCCAAACATCCTTTGAGTTACTTGTATTTCAGTTGATATTTCACTTGAGTTGGATTTTTTGATGTAAGAATGTTAATCCTGACTCGATTGTTTTGTATTTTGCTTTATGCCCGGGTCGGACTGAGTGTCACAGCATTTGAGACTCGCCTTTGGAGTTGGAGCTCTGCTTGGAGATCCATCTACATCTATTTAGCTTTCAGTTATTCAGTTGAATCCAGTGATATATTCGGATTTGTTATTTGACTATTGTATTGAGGCTACTATGTATTCGAGACTTTTGTTGTATCTTGCTTTGATTCTGTTATATATATAGTAGCTTCATGAACTACTATTCATATGTTTTCGCTGCTTATTGTTATATTACACTGTGTCTGTGATTATGTGACTGATTTATTTTCTGTATACGCTGAGTTTTTGCCAAAAATAAATTAACGTTATGATATTTTGAGCAATTCAATTCCGACATGTGTGGATGCGAATTGCACGAAACATTGGGATGTTACAGCTGGTATTGGACCTTGGTTTTAGGCAAAATTTAGCATATAGGGTAGATTTAATTATAGAATTACCTTCATTCAAGTTTGAATCTCTTCCTCTTTTACTTAGGTTCTTTTGTAGTTTGGAACTTTCCTCTTCGTTCTGAAATCCATTCTTGTCTCTCTCTATTCGTATTTTCTTGATTTTGGAGCATCCCATAACTCCACTGTATGATTTGTAAAAGGGTGCAAAATCCTTTATACCATGAATTGATTCACCGGAGATTCCTATATCTTCAGTTTGGATGCTGCTATCTCTTGCTATACCTGAATTCCTCTTGCGATCAAATGTCGATTTGCCTCTGGATTTTGCATCGATCTTATTCATGAAGTCATGGTTGACCCGGTTAAGGTCGCCCACGATTAATATCAGTATATCCATCTTTCTATTTTTGTAATTTAACTATCTCATCTTCGTTTCGAGCCTATCTTCGAATTAGAATTCTCTTTGACTAGGGTTCATCTAAATTTTGATCTCTACCCTTGTTTTGGAATCCATTCTTTAATCATCGAGTGAGGGAGTATATTTTTTATTAATATAAAACTGTTTTATATTGTGTTATTTGAGTTATTAATGTTGATTTTGGGTCTCGATCGATTCGTCTGATCAATGTTATCGATAGGAATTCCAAAACACTTGAATAGAGCAAACTGACACAATATTGTTTTCAAATTTGGCAAATGAAATAAATTTTGTATGATTATATTATATATATAAGAAATTTTTTTGGAATTTAATAGTTAACTGAATTGGTTGTTAGAAATGATAATATTTGATTTTCATTTATTAAACCATTAACTGGTGCAACATGATATAAATAAATGAAATTATAAAACATGGTTTATAAATTGAATTGGAATTGAAATGAATTTAAAATTTGAGAATTCTAGTTTTCGGTATTTTAGAAAATTTGGTTTTAAATTTTAGAGTATATTATTTGAAGTATTTATGAATAGAAAATCGTTTCCAAAGAATTTTAAAAGTTTTAAATCTATACTCTCCTCCATTGTCGCTGGAAAATAATTGCGGTGATGACTACAGCATCATCGACATTTATTTTCGAGTTTCAGAGTGGAGAGACCATTCAGTAGCTTTGCTACACTTTTGTTTCGAAAAAAGAATTTGATTTGAAATCTCTTAAGTATGACTTGACGTATAATATATATTGGTATATGATTATAGTTTTGATTTGAAAATATATATATTTATCTCTAAATACTTTGAAGTGAATCGGAAATTTAACTCTTAAATTTTGTTAAGGGATGATTTCAATTATAAATGAAGCCAAAATTTTTGAATAAATATTTAAACTTGAAATAATTGAATTGAAAATTTTTATTTGTATAATACTCAATTGCATTCCAATATATATAACTTACCTAAATTATTCAAAAGTTATCTATGTAATTGAATTAGAACAATTTAAAATGATGTTAAAAGAAATTTAAAATAAATTTGAGTGATTATAATAAGTGTCAATGTACTTAATCTATGTGATAAGATATATTAAGTAAATAAATAAATATGAATTTAGAAATAGTTAAGATTTATTTATCGGTGAACTTAACTTAAGTAAAATCAAATGGATTTAAACCAAATTAATTGAATATAAACCAATTTTAAAATAAATGAAATTTACATGGTTTTAAATTAATTATTTTATTTTGTTTTTCAATCTATTTTTCTTTCTAGTTGTTTCTATTCTCCCACCTCGAAAAGTTTGAGTGGGAGAGAGTGTAACGACCCGTAAATTTTAAAGTTTTTAATAACATGTTTAAGCTGAAATTTTATGACATTTTAAATGATTTAATTTGGAAATAAAAATTTGATATTTGGAATAGGTCTATTTAAGCATAACAAATGGTAAATTTTCATCAGAAATATGGAAGTTTATTTTATTGTGTATGTAACGACCTATAAATTTTTGTGGTTTTATTTATTTAATTAATTAAATTAAATTTTTGTAAATTTTTAAATAATTGAATTTTGAAATAAAAATTTAATATCTGGAATACGTCTAATTAAACATAGCAAATGGTAAATTTTCATCAGATAATATGGAAGTTAATTTCGTTGTATAATTTTATTTTAAATTTAAATTAGTTAATATTTGATGATATTAAAATGTTTTCAAAATCTGAATATTTTTATATAGAAAATTTGTAAATCATCTTTTGAGTGAGACGTCATCTTCCGTTTCGTCAAATTTGGACTGCTAGTGCTCCGTCTATCTTATTTTCGGCAAATTAGCAGCATTTTCGGTATCGATTACCGACTTTTGATAGGATGATCGTACCATTGATATATATATATATATACCGTTTTGATCGTCTCATCGTGTTGATCTCAATAGTATATTCATTTGTATATTTCAGAATCTGGTACGCATCGAAACCGTGAAACGGTCAACCGTCTCGATACCGGCTGAGCCTTTTGGGTTTCTTTGTGCCTTTCTACATATTCATCTGTTGAAAATGAACAGTCACTTCCCTTTAATATTTACAGAAATCAATATCTGACCTTTCTCATTCCCATTGTTGAAATTTATATCCTGTTCATTTCTTTTGCATCTATTCGTCTGTTTCAAAACAGTAAAAAATTTTTTAGAGAATTTGTGTTGCCAGACATTTCCCCTGTTCATCTTCGAAATCCATCACCACAGTTACTTTTCCTCCGCCAAACCCATGTTCACTCACACAAACCTCCTTGCTTTCTTCCCCGCCTGGCCTTTCACCGTCACATCACTATCACCATAGCGCTCGTGCCTTTTCCCTCAACCGAAATTCCGTCTAACCCTCCCATGGGATTCACCCACCACCAGAAACAACCTCATGCAACCGCCTGCAAATCTTTCTCTTCGGACATAGCAACCACCGAAACTCAGCTCGCCACCTCATGCTCAGCCTCCTTCCCTACTAATCATCACCGAGCGACTGCCCGTGTATTTGAAGGTGATGGATCCTATTTTCCAGAGTACATTTATATTTGGAAGCTTTCATTTGTAAGAGTACGTACATATATATTATATATAGGATATTTTGAAAGGGAATATATTTAAATACTGAATTTTAATATCAGATATATATATATATATATACACACTGTTATGGTATATATAGCTGACAACAATATATAGGTAAGCTGCCTGCACATTAGCTTGTATATATATAAAGGTGTATATATATGCTGTTCATATTAGTTTGAAAATATATATTTGATAAAGGCATGTGTATACATGCGTGCAGTGTAAAGGCTTATAGTATATCTTCGTTTTGCGTATCTTTTGATAAGCATTTGTTATACAATATATACATTTGTTTATGCATATTTAAACTATATGTTGTTAATAAATAAGTATGAGTTTATATTTGTTATATACTGATTTTTGTTGTCTGCATATTTAAATATATATATATATATATATATATAAGTAGTATGTTGTTATATACATATATATATATATATATATATATTGATTGATTTTCGAAATTCTGTTTTGTTTTGTGTAAACGTGTTTATACATTTTGATCTGATAATTTGACATATATATATATATATATATATATATATATATATATATATATCTCAGTACTTTTATAAACTAGTCCCATGTATATAAATCTAAATATATTTTTATGTATACCGCTTTATATATATTTATATAAGTGTCAACTGTTTTTCGGTTCCTAGTTTACATACTTGTTATATATTATATGTTTGAATATATGTTGATATTTTGAAATGTATATATATATATATATATGTATGTATGTATGTATAGTTATATACTTTACATAGTAGAGTCTGTAGAGGTTTATTATGTAGTTTGCACATTTTCTTAGCATGTATTTACATTGTTTTGTATGTATGTTGTTTCATATGTTATGGTTACTGTGCATGCTTATGGGGTTCATATATATAGCAATGCACATAGTTATATACTTGTTGTTTATATATATAACAGTTTATGTATGTATATTTGAAAACCTCGAAAAAAATTATGTAGGTTGTGTGTGTGTGTGTATGTGTGTGTGTGTGTGTGTATATATATATATTGTTAGCTCAGTCTGCATACATATTTTATTGTATATATAATATACATATTGATTTTAAGGATATATATGCTAGTTTTTTTTGTACTAGTTTATATATAAGCAATAATGTGGTTGGGCATATATATAAACATATATTATGTATGTATATACATACATATATATATATATATATTGACTTTAACACATGAGTTAAATTCAAAATATGATTTTATATAAATAGTTTTATATAGTTACATATAAGTTCATTTATACCGTCCATCTTCATTTATCTGGTTCTGATTCGTTATATTGATTCTTATCTATCAGACTTTCCGTCAAAATTCCAGTCAATCTTAACTTGCTTTGAAATTCATGCTTGGATTCGTAACTCATCCTAGTCTCCTTCATCTTTAGCCTCGAAAGGTGAGCAATCACTCACGATTAACGTTCTTATATCGACAATTGAAATATGCTGTTGTTTGTTATTTACATTGCTATATATGCTATTATCTGTATCTGTTCACCTGTGACATCTGACACCATTATCTATTATTTATACTGATGATATATGCCTGTTATATTATTATCATATCTGTTATCACTCTGCAAGTTCCCTATTAGTATAGAATTCACTATGGGTTGAAATGATACATACCCGAACGATCTGTAGAATAGAAGAAAATCGTTATGGGTTGAAATGATAAACCCAAGCGATTTTCAATTGAACTTAATTTGGGATTGCGGGTTGAAATGATATATACCCGTATTTACATTTTAAATTACGGATTAAAATAATAAATATCTGTATCACTTGACCATAGGATAAAAAATTATATACAGACAACGTGATCTATATATATAAAAATATTTTGAAAATGATTTCTATGGTTTTGGAAAGAAATATATGGTTCTGTATAAATATTTATTTTAGATATGATATAAATGTCATTAAATTCTTGATTTTAAGCTATGTATTAATTGGTTTTAATATAAAATAAGTTTAATAATAAATTTTGATTTTTTTAAAATATAATTTGGTTAAGTATTTATTTAAATTTTATTTTAATATAGAGTTTATAATGATTTAATAAATTAAGGTTGAGAAGACAGATTTGAAATTGTTTTGAAACTATATTTTATTAAGAATTTATTTAATTGAATCGATTTGAAATTTATGGAATTTAGAGTTTTTAAAGGATATGCTTTTTATAACTTGATTTTGGTTTAAAGTGAAATAAATGAATATTTCAAGCATAAATAAATTAAAGGAAATATTTAGTTATTTGTAATTTGGGTTTTATTCAAATGATGATGGATTTATTAAGTAAATGTTTCAAAACTAAATAATAGAAAATTGAATTTGATATATATATATATATATATATATATATATATGAAATTATCAAATTTAGTTTTGAAATTGTTGAATACTTAAAGTTTGAAATATATTGAATTTGAAATGGTTTATTTTGTGGATCAAATCTGTTTTGAAATTAATATAATTTGGAATGGTTTATTTGGAAACCGAATTGAATTAAAATTTATGACTTGAGACTTGGTTAAATTTAAATTTTGGAATTCGAATTGTTTTGGAATTGATTTGTGAAATTGGATAAGCTATTTTATTACATAAAGTATTTTAATATCTAAACCATTTAAGTGGTGGAAGTTACATTTCAAAGTTATGAATTTCAAATTAGTATGTTTTGAAAGTATTATAAGTTCAAGTTTTTAGTTTCGAAAGCGTTATAACTTTGAAAATGCTATTATGTTGGAAAAGGATATATTTGGAATGAAAATGATATCGTATTGATGTGGTTTTGAAATGGCAATGGTATTTTGGTTTTGAAGTATAAACTATTTTGAAATGAATGCGGTGTTATAATAACGTTTGGCTGTTAAAGAGACTGGGATTGGAAGTTGTAATACTCCTTGCCAACTCCAAAACCGCTTTAACAACTGTGTACGTGGTGGAGATTCCAGAATGAAGTGGGATGGTGGCGACGTTCTATTGAGGTATATACGTGGACCCGACTCCCGTGAGTTGGCATAAGGTGGCTAAAATAGGAGCAATCGACGGGCTAATTAGGTAGATCCTCTGATCGGACACACTCCTTCGATATCATTCTATTACTTTGTGATTGATTGGGTGCACCTTTGATTTTTGGGAGTGTGGCTGGAGGTGGACGGTTGTGGCTGCTACGTATTACCGCCGATCCGGAAGTGCAATTGGTATATCTACCATGGCATTGCAAAGTTGTGCCGTGTCACCTTCCCTAGTGCACCTTGTACGAGTTTTGATTTGTGTCGTACCTATGGAGTATTTGTGGTAGCCTCCCGATCTGGAGGTACGACGGTACTGTATAGACTATTGGCACTATATATGTGTTAAGGTGGAAAATGTAAAGCCTTAACGCTATTTTTTAGTAAGTTTATTTTACTTTAGGCAATATTATAATAGCGTATATTGTGAGAAATGCGGATTACGGATCTTAAGGCTAAGATTAACACTAGAGGGGTGTGAATAGTGTTAATAAAGAATTACTAATCTTTTTCGATTTATGTTAATTTAGACACAAAAGTATGCAATATACGAACACATATATGATCATAGAAACAATCACAGATACGGAAATAAAATAAAAGCAGTAAAGGAAAGAACACACCGGATTTCCTTTCATAATCAATTGTACAATTACACCCTCGATTTCAAGGCTACGAGGCACACCCTCCAGAATTTTGATCCTCTGGGTAGAGATACTCGATTTCCAGGCCACAAGTTTACCCAATTGATTTACCAAGGTTACAATCACATCTTTTCCCTTTTGATTGATTTCCAAGGCTACAATCACACCTTTTCTCACTTAATAGATTACAAAGAAGTCTATAACTCTGAATAGCACTGAGAATCTTGTAGAGATAGTGATAGAGAATCAAACTAGAAGTAATCGAGTATGATTCAATGTTGATTTCGGCAAAGTAATGATAGGAATATGTATTAAGAAATGAGGAAGAAGAAGAGGAGTGAAAACCAGAAAAAAGTGATTAAAAATTCGTTGAAACTGACCCCTATTTATAGAAGAACAACAGCCATGTCCATTCATGAAGAGTTATGGCGAATAGACACTTCTTTTGAAATTTTAATTTTTGAATCAAACTGTCACCATGTCGACATGGTACCCATAGGCATGTCGACATCCCAAAGCTTTTTATGATGTTTTGAATTTCTTTGAAAATAACTTTTAATACAAAACTAATTTAAACTTTATAAATATACTTGACTATAGTTGAAATTCATAAGTAAATATAAAGAATAATATATATAGAATTTAACCATAATTTTATATTTAAATCTAAGTATAAATATTTAAAAGTTAAATATATTATTAAAAAGATAGTTTAAAATCAGGAGTAATTTGACTTTGAAAATAAAGATGTTTTTTAGGCTAAAATTATTTAAAATCTGGATCGAGGGTTTTGAATCTTTTAAAAGGAAAGTTTTGAAAACATTTTGAAAACAGGATATAATTTGGAAAAATCATTTTGAATAAAAGTTAGAGGATACAAAACAATGTTCCACGAGAGTTTTTGTAAGTTCCATCCTACTTAAGGCTCCATCCCTTTAACGGGCTCAAAGTGGATTCCATTCCACGAATAAATTAGATTTTAAGATGCCAGTGCTTTTCTTCGAGTTTTAACAAAAATTCCTAATAATAAAAATACTTATCCTTGAAATCTTGAACTCTTGATAGTCTCGATACTCATGAGTCTTTTATCTTGATATTTTATCTTGATATCTTGAATCTCTATACTGTAGAGTCTTCATTCTTAGTACCTGCATGGTTAAATCCTGCATATACATACATACATACATACATATATATATATATATATATATATATATCTAAACTTATAATGTTAGTATTTATATTTTATAATCTATTCTAAGGTTGTTGTCATCAAAACCATCATCTCAAGGACTAACATATATTACTACATAGTAGATAGTTTAACGGATCCTTAGAGGATGGTTATCCCAAACATCCTTTGAGTTACTTGTATTTCAGTTGTTATTTCACTTGAGTTGGATTAATCGATATAAGAATGTTAATCCTGACTCGAGTGTTTTGTGTTTTGCTTTACGCTTGGGTCAGACTGAGTGATACAGCTTTTGAGACTCACCTTTAGAGTTGGAGCTTCGTTTGAAGATCCATCTACATCTTTTCAGCTTGCAGTTATTCGGTTGATCCCAGTGACGTATTCTGGTCTTGTATTTGGTATTGTATTTGAAACTTCTATTGTAACTTATTTAACTCTGATATATATATATAGTAGCTTCATGAACTACTATTCATTTTGTTTCCGCTGCATTATTGTTATATTACTCTATGTCTGTGATTCTGTGATTTATTTATTCACTATATATGCTGAGTTTTGCTAAACATAAATTAACAATCTGGTATTTTTAACAATTCAAATCCGGCATGTGTGGATGCGAATGGTTGAAAATATCAGGTCGTTACATTTGGTATCAGAGCATTGATTTTAGGAAAAACTCTGCACATGGAGTAGATTTAATCACAGAATCACTTTCGTTCGAGCTTGAATTCCTTCTTCTTCGATTCGGTTTCCTTTGAAATTTGGAACGTTCCCCTCGATTCCAAAATCCGTTCTTGTCTTCCCCTACCCAAAGTCATCCTGATTCTGGAGTACCCCATAACTCCACTTTAAATAATCTCTATAATAAGATCGGTGGTCTCGCCAATCTTTGAATGACTTGTAAAGGGGTGAAACTCCTTTACAATAGGCATTGATTTAGGAAGGTTTCTGTATCTTCGGTTTACGATGCTATCTATCTCCTGCTATGCTTGAATTCTATCGCTTGCGATCGAATGTTGATATGCCTCGGATTTTGCATCAATCTTACTCTTGAAGTCATGGTCGACCCTGTTAAGGTTGCCTGAGATTTATATAAAATTATTCATCTTTCTATTTTGTTATTTAATCATCTTATCTTTATTTCGAACCTATCTTCAAATCAAAATTCTCTTTGATTCGGGTCCACCAAAAATTGAATCTCTATCCTTACTTTGAAATCCATTCATGTATCGTCGAGCGAGAAAGTGTACTTATAAACTAATATTAAAATGTTTATATATATATTGTGTTGTTTGAGTTGTTGATGTTGATTTGGGTTTTCGATCGATTCGTCTGATCAACGCTATCGATAGGATTTTCAAAACACTTCAACAGAGCAAACCGACACAACATTGTTTTCAAATTTAGTAAATGAAATAAATTTTATCTAATTATATTATATAGGTGGGTATAATTTTCTAAAAGATAATTGTTAAATGAATTGGTTAACCAAATGATATTATTTGATTTTCATTTATTGTTTTGTAAACCATTGATTTTACCAACATCATAAATAAATGAAATTATAAACATGGTTTATATTTGACTTGGAATTTAAATGAATTCAAAATTAAGAATTTGAGAATTTAATTTTTGGTGATTTCAAGCTCTGATTTTAAAGTTTTAAAGTGTATTATTCGACAAATAGAAATTATTTACAAGAAAATTAAATGTTTAAATCAGTGCTCTTCTCTTTTGTCGTTGGAAAATAATTTCGGTGATGACGGTCGCATCATCGACGTTCTTTTTCGAGTTTCAGAGTGGAGAGACGATTCTGTAGCCATGCTACAATTTGTTTGAAAAAAATGAATTTTTAAAATAGGACTTGATTTAAAATATATATTATATATTAGAATATGTTTATAGATTTGAGGTGATATACTGAATGCATATACATATTTATCCCTAAACTGTTTGGAGTGAATCGGAAATTTAATTCTTAAATTTATGTTAAAAGATGATTTCAATTATAAAATGAAGCCAAAAAAATTTGAGTGAATATTTAAACTTGAATAATTGAATTAGAAATCTTTACTTGTAAAATATTCAATTATATTCCAATATAACTTACCTATATCATTCAGAAGTTGAATATGTAATTGAATAATTTACAACGTAAAATGATGATTAATGATTTTATAAATAAAATTTAAGTTTTTATAATAAATGTTATAAAAGTGTATAGAGAAAAATAGAGTAATAAGTTGATTGAATAGTAAATGAGGCAAATTTAATAAGATTTTGTTTTGAAAGAAATCTTTTGTCTCAAATATTAATAAATTGAAATTAAATCAACTTAATGAAATATCTTGAATTTAAGATCAATTACTGAATATCAATTAATTTAAATTGAAAGTTATATGGTTTAAATTAATTGCTTTATCTTGTTTTTCAATCTATTTTCTTTCTGGTTGTTTCTATTCACCTGCTACTTTCCTTTCGGGGATGAAAAGTTTTGAGTGGAGTAGAGTGTAACGACCCGTAAATTTTTGCCGCTTTATTTATTTAATTAATTAAATTAAATTTTTGTGAATTTTTAAATAATTGAATTTTGAAATAAAAGTTTAATATTGGAATACGTCTAATTAAACATAGCAAATGGTAAATTTTCATCAGATAATATGGAAGTTAATTTCATTGTGTAATTTTATTTTAAATTTAAATCGGTAAATATTTGATGATAATAAAATGTTTTCGAAACCTGAATATTTTTACAATAAATTTTTTTTAAATCATCTTTTGAGTGAAACGTCATCTTCTGTTTCGTTAAATTTGGACTGCTATTGCTCCGTCCATCTTATTTTTGGCAAATTAGCAGCATTTTCGGTATCGATTATCGACTTTAGATTGGATGGTCGTACCACTGATATCTGTATACCATTCTGATCATCTCGTAATGCTGATCTCAATAGTGTATTCATTTGTATATTTCAGAATCCGGTACGCGTCGAAACCGTGAAACGGTTAACCGTATCGATACCGGTTGAGCCATTTGGGTTTCTTCGTGCCATTTCATATACTCATCTATTGAAAATAAATAGTCACTCCCCTTTAATATTTATAGAAATCAATATCTGACCTTTATCATTCCCATTGTTGACATTTATATCCTATTCATTTCTGTTGCATCTATTCGTCTATTTGAAAACAATAAAAAAAATCAGAGAATTTGTGTTGCCAGACCTTTCCCCTATTCATCTTTGAAATCCATCACCACGGTTTCTTTTCCTCCGCCAAACCCATGTTCACTCACACAAACCTCTGTGCTCTCTTCCCCGTCTAGCCTTTCACCGCCACATCACCATAGCGCTCATGCCTTTGCCCTCAATCGAAATCCATCTAACCCTCCTACGGGATTCACCCACCACCAGAAACAACCTCGCACAGTCGCCTGCAAATCTTTCTCTTGAGACATAGCAACCACCGAAGCTCAGCTCGCCACCTCATGCTCGGCCTCCTTCCCTACTAATCATCACCGAGCGGCTGCCCGTGTATTTGAAGGTGATGGATGCTATTTTCTAGAGTACATATATATTTGGAAGATTTCATTTGTAAGAGTACGTACATATATATTATATATAGGATATTTTGAAAGGGAATAAATTATTTATTTAAATACTGAATTTTAATATCAGAGATATATAAGTACTGTTATGGTTTATATAGTTGACAATAATATATAGATAAACTGCATGCACATTAGCTTGTGTATATATATAAAGGTGTATATATATATATATGCTGTTCATATTAGTTTGAAAATATATATTTGATGAAGGCACGTGTATACATGCGTGCAGTGTAAAGGATTACAGTATATCTTCGTTTTGCATGTCTTTTGACAAGCAATATGTTATACAATATATACATTTGTTTATACATATTTAAACCATTTGTTGTTTATAAATAAGTATGAGTTTATATTTGTTATATTTTGATTTTCGCTGTTTGTATATTTAAATATATATAAGTAGTCTGTTGTTATATATATATATATATATATATATATATATATATATATATATTGATTTTCGAAATTCTGTTCTGTTTTGTATAGACGTGTTTATACATTTTGATCTGATAATTTTAAATATATATGTATGTATGTATGTATGTATGTATATATATATATATATCGGTACTTTTATAAACTAGTCCCATGAATATAAAACTAAATTTATTTTTATGTATATCACTTTATATATATATTTATATAAGTGTCAACCGTTTTTCTGTTCCTAGTTTACATACTTGTTATACATTATATGTTTGAATATATTTTGATATTTTGAAACGTATGTGTGTGTGTATGTAGATGTATACTTTACGTAGTAGAGTCTGCAAAGGTTTATTATGTTGTCTGCACATTTTCTTAGCATATATTTACATTGTATTGTATGTATGTTGTTTCATATGTTATGGTCACTGTGCACACTTATTGGTTTCATATATATAGAAATATACATAGTTCTATACTTGTTGTTTATATATAACAGTTTATGTATGCATATTTGAAAACCTTGAAAAAATTTATGTAGGTTATATATATATATATATATATATATATATATATATTGTTCGCTCAATCTGCATACATATTTTATTGTATATATAATATATATATTGAGTTTAGGGATATATATGCTAGTTTGTTTGATATTAGTTTATATATACACAATGATGTGGTTGGGGGTATATATAAGAAATTATTTCAACATATACTATGTATATATATTTCGACTTTAACACATGAGTTAAATTTAAAATATGATTTTATATAAATAGTTTTATATAGTTATACATATAAGTTCATTTATACCGTCCATCTTCATTTATCTCGTTCTGATTCGTTATATTGATTCCTATATATCAGATTTTCCGTCAAAATTCCGGTTAATCTTAACTTGCTTTGAAATTCGTGCTTGGATTCGTAACTCATCTCAGTCTCGTTCATCTCTAGCCTCGAAAGTTAAGCAATCACTCATGGTTAACGTTCTTATATTTATTAAAGTTGATTTCAATTGAAACGACAATTGAAATATGCTGTTGTTTGTTATTTACATTGCTATATATGCTATTATCTGTATCTGTTCACATGTGACATCTGACACCATTATCTGTTATTTATACTGATGATATATGCTTGTTATATTATTATCATGTCTGTTATCACTCTGCAAGTTCCCTGTTAGTATAGAATTCACTATAGGTTGAAATGATGCATACCCGAACGATCTGTAGAATAGGAAAAAATCATTATGGGTTGAAATGATAAATCCATGCGATTTTCAATTGAACTGAATTTGGGATTGCGGGTTGAAATGATATATACCCGTATTTACATTTTAAATTACGGATTGAAATGATAAATATCTGTATCACTTGAGCATAGGATAGAAAATTATATACAGACACCGTGGTCTATATATATAAAAATATTTTGAAAATGATTTCTATGGTTTTGGAAAGAAATATATGGTTCTGTATAAATATTTATTTTAGATATGATATAAATGTCATTAAATTCTTGATTTTAAGCTATGTATTAATTGGTTTTAATATAAAATAAGTTTAATAATAAATTTTGATTTTTTTAAAATATAATTTGGTTAAGTATTTATTTAAATTTTATTTTAATATAGAGTTTATAATGATTTAATAAATTAAGGTTGAGAAGACAGATTTGAAATTGATTCGAAACTTTATTTTATTAAGAATTTATTTAATTAAATCGATTTGAAACTTATGGAATTCGAAGTTTTTAAAGGATATGATTTTTGCAACTTGATTTTTGTTTAAGGTGAATTAAATGAATATTTAGAGTATAAATAAATTGAAGGAAATATTTTGTTATTTGTAATTTGGGTTTTATTTAAATGATAATGAATTTATTAAGTAAATGTTTCAAAACTAAATAATAGAAAATTGAATTTGATATGCATATGAAATTATCAAATTTAGTTTGAAATTGTTGAATACTTAAAGTTTGAAATATATTGAATTTGAAATGGTTTATTTTGTGGATCAAATCTGTTTTAAAATCAATATAATTTGGAATGGTTTATTTGGAAATTGAATTGAATTGAAATTTATGATTTGAGACTTGGTTAAATTTAAATTTTAGAATTCGAATTGTTTTGAAATTGATTTGTGAAATTGAAGAAGCTATTTTATTATATAAAGTATTTTAATATCTAAACCATTTAAGTGGTGTAAGTTATGTTTCGAAGTTATGAATTTCAAAGTATTATGTTTTGAAAGTATTATAATTTCAAATGTTTTGTTTCGAAAGTGTTATAACTTTGAAAATGCTATGATTTTAGAAAAGGATATATTTGAAATAGAAATGATATCGTATTGATGTGGTTTTGAAACGACGACGATATTTTGGTTTTGAAGTATAAACTATTTTGAAATGATCGTGGTGTTATAATAACGTTTGGTTGTTAAAGAGAACGGGATCGGAAGCTGTCATACTCTCTGCCAACTCCGAAAACCACTTTAACAACCGTGTACGCAGTGGAGATTGTAGAATGAAGTAGGATGGTAGCGACGTTCTGATGAGGTATATACGTGGACCCGACTCCCATGAGTTGGCATAAGGTGGCTAAAACAGGAGCAATCGACGGGCTAATGAGGTAGCTCTTCTGATCGAACACACTCCTTCGATACAATTCTATTACTTTGTGATTGATTGGGTGCACCTTTGATTTTTGAGAGTGTGGCTCGAGGTGGGCGGTAGTGACTGTTACGCGTTACCACCGGTCTGGAAGTGCAGTTGGTATGTCTACCCTGGCATTGCCTAGTTGTGTCATGTCACCTACCCTAGTGCGCCTTGTACGAGTTTTGATTTGTGTCGTACATATAGAGTATTTGTGGTAGCCTCCCGATCTGTAGGTACGACGGTATTGTATAGACTATTGGCACTATATATATGTTAAGGTGGAAAATGTAACACTTTAACGCTATTTTTAAGTAAGTTTATTTTACTTTAGTCATTATTATAATAGCGTATATTGCTACATAGTAGTTAGTTTAACGGATTGTAACGACCCGTAAATTTTAACGGTTTTAGTAACGTATTTAATTGAAATTTTGTAAAGTTATAAACGATAAAATTTTGAAATATAAATTTAATATTTGAAATGCGTCTACTTAAACATAGCAACTAGTAAATTTTCATCCAAAAATATGAAAGTTTATTTCGTGCGTAAATTTACTTCAATTTAATCAGTTAAAAAGCGATGAAAATAAAACGTTTTCAAAACCAAAATATTTTTACATAGAAAAATTCTAAAACATCTTCTGAACAAGATGTCGGTTTGTCGTTTTTCCAAATTCGGACATTTTTAGCTCCGTCGATCTTATTTTTCTACGTTTTTCATGCATTTTCCGCAGTAGAAAATTTCGAAATTTTAAAATTTAATCGAACCACTGATATCTGTATACCGTTTTGATCGTCTCGCCATGCCGATCATTACGGTATATTCAAGTCTGTATTTTGAAACCCGATTCGCAGCGAAATCCACAGAAACGGTTACCGAATCGGTACCGGTTTTGTGACGTTGGTTTTATGACCATTTGAAATCATTGTTCATTCAACTTCTCTTCACGCAATAGCCGTTTGTTATTATTTCTGGTTCAACTTTCAATTTTTTTTTAAAATAAAAATATGAAATACAAGGAGTTTGTTTGGTTCTCTGGAAGTAATACATGCAGTCATGTATAATATTATTCATCCTCCACCTTTCAGATTCCCTCTGCCCCAATTCTTCTCCACACGTCTCCTCACATTTTCAACACCCTTTTTCCCATGCAACATAGCCTTTGTCATTCCCTTACACTCAAATGTCCATTACCCACGCAAGCCTCCTTTACAACCTCTTCCGCTCCTCCGCTTGCCCATTCTTCCACCGCCTTTTCCGACCAAACCACCTATGCCCTTTGTTTCCAGCGCCATCTCCACCATAATACATTGACCCGCATGAACCCATGCGCATACTCACATGATTCTCGACGCTACCCCTTCATTCGCATGCGGGCCTCCGACCTCGCCAAGATCCTCCAACGCAGCACTTCTCCACTCGATTCAAATGCCACCACCTTGCTTCGTTCACCCACAACCCTTCATCTCCACCGCCGAACACTCGAGAACCCATTTGCTCAGTCACTTCCCTTGACCACCTCGAACCCAGTCGAGCCTTGGCACGATCTCCACCTAGCAGCCGTACGCCATCTCCAACCCGTGCTCTGCCTTGTTGCTCACCCTGCTTCTTTGCCAAGACGCAGGCCTTGCCTCTTTTAAAGGGAAGTCTACATTGTGCATATTGTTCTTATATCTGGGTAAGCTTGGTTTATATTGATTGTTTATATAAAGTATATTATCTGTAGTTTATACAAAACATTGGTATGTTTATAAATCTAGGTGTATATTTTTTGAATTATGGAAGTTGCAGCAAAGTTTAAATATTAGATGCATAGTATATTATAGTGTGCTTGTAGTTTTAATTTAGTGTATGAGTATATAATTTTATTATCCTCGGGTTTTAAAGTTTACGTTTTATATTGTATTGAAACAGATTTTCAAAGGTTTGTTAATATTTTGTTATACGTATATAGTAACGAAACCAGTATTTCATAGTAAACTATATTATATTATAAACGAAAGTATATATATGTTTAGATTTTGATAGTTGTAAACCATCTGTAAGGTATATACTAGTATGCATGTTTAAACTGTTAATATATCAGTTATATTGTTGTCTATATAACTATATATATAGTGTTCTGATTTTTATTTTTTTTGTAAATTTCTACTATAGTGTATATATCATTGTAGAGTATATGTGTAAATATTGTGTCTGCTGTGTTTGAGATATATTATATCTTGGTAAGCTTTATTTTCTTTTAAACAACGATTTTTAAATATAAAAAGTATGTAAGTTTATATATATATATATATATATATATTAGTTGTCAAAATTTATGAAAATATATGGCCTTATATACATATTTATGCACATTATATGATGTCATTTTATATTTTGTTGATGTGCGAGTGTGATCTGCATGTTGTCAGTTTAGATATATGTATAATATACATTTATTAAATAATAGTAGTCTGCATACAACTGTGCATCTGCGGTTACATACATACGCATCATATTAATTCTAAGTGATATTTGCTGAGGGTTATTTTATATGTTTATTAGATACTGATTTTAAATTTATAATATATAAAGTTTTATTTTAAACAAGTGTTCAAATTGATGTTGGTTTAATAAAATATGTGTGTATCTTGTTCCAGTTATGTAGAGCTAGCTTTGATTCGTCTTCATCCTTTCCAAGCTGCAACTTTGCCCTTCGAATTCGTGTCCTCCGTGCCGTGCTTAAAATTCGTGCTCGGTCGCATCTTTTTCTTGTCTATTTCTCTAACCTCGAAAGGTGAGAAATCACTCACGATTAATATTCTTTTATTTATTAAATTTGATTCAATTGAAACGACAATTGAAATATACTGCTGTTATTTATTGCACTGTTATTTATGTATGAGTTCACCTTTGACATCTGACACAGTTATCTGTTATGTATGCAATAATAATCTGGTTTGGTTGATAATTGATTGATTGTTGTTGTTTATATTGGATGTTAAATTGTAATGTATAAAGTGATAAATATTATGGAATTGAAATTGACGTACGATAGTTAACAATTTGAAATTGATATGTGTTGAATTTAATTAGTTAAATTTATATAATATGACCCCTTTGAATGTTAAATAATCTGACACGTAGAAATAGTGTTAACGACACCTTAAACCATTTAAATGTATGTTGTATAAATTGATGTAGTTGGAAATTGAATAATAAATATCGTGAAGAACCATATAAATTTACTGTAATAATCTTTAATCTACATGAAATGATAATGTAGATTCTAGAAATAATTATATTAATTCGCACAAAGAACAATGTGAATTAATATGATTATTTCGGAATTATTTGAATGAATTATTGGATTGTTATAGATTGTTGTTATTGCTTGTTATTTACTTTGACACCATCTCAGTTATCGCACTGCAAGTTCCCTTTGTTATGCTTTGATTGTGAATTGAAAATGGAATCGGGTTGAAATGATAAATACCCAAATGAACTTGACTTAGGATAGAGAATTAAATAAATAAAAAATCTGATTGGTCAATAATTTGATTTAAAATAAAATAATGATTTTATTCGAGCAAAGAATAAGTTTCGGAATGAAGTTGGAATTTGAATTTTTGAAAAGAAAATGTAAAGATTGAAATCTGAAACAAATATTAACGTAGTAATTGATGAAAGAACGTTGATTGAAATTTAATTATTTAATAATTAAATTTGGAATTTATAATAAATAATTTGGAATTAGTAATAATTGAGTTTTGAAATTATTAAGTTTGAAATCATTTAATAATTAAATTGGAAATTACAATTAAGTTTGAAATTATAATTAAGTTTGAAATTATTAAGTTGAATTTATAATTAAGTTGAAATGATTTGATGATTTAGTTTGAATTCATAATTAAGTGGAAATGATTTAATAATTAAGTTTGAATTTATAATCAAGTTTGTAATTATTAAGTTTTGAAATTATTAATAATTAAGATTGGAATTATTTAATAATTGAATAAAATTTAATTATTTGATAATTGAATAAAAATTTGAATTCTTTGATAAGAGAAAATCGAACTTTTGAATAAGCGGATTTGAATTTCGTTAATAAATGAAAGTGAGTTTCTTTATTTATTAAAGTTTTGAAAAAATTATTTAAGTAAGTTAATAAGTGAAATTGAAACTTCTCGATTATGTGAAATTTAGTTCTTTATAAATTGAGTTTGAAATTTGTAACGAAGTCAATAAATAAGTGAAATTTTAATTTCTTTAACAAGAAATAAAAATGTGATTTATTGAAATGAATGGGATTTATTGAAATTAACGTAAGAATTGTAATTTAAAGAATTAATCTGACGAATTGATTTTATTTCAATTTGAAGTTTTGATATAATGAAGTTGAACGTAAGTAATTGATTTAAATGAATTGGAATTTAAATAGAAGTTGTTTTGAAGGATAAATTTACTTCGCGAACATTGAATGAAATCGATAATTGAATTTAAATTTATTTGAATGAAAATTTAACCATTTTAAATGATTTCGGAATGAAACTTATTTACGAACTTGAATCAATATTTGTATTGTTTAAATAAAATTGAAATTGAATTGTAAGACTTTGAAATGGTAATTTGGAAGTTATGAAACGTAGATTTTGGAAATTGATGTTGAAAGACAAATGAAATGTTGATTGATAATTTCTAATTTAAATTGAAATTGATTTGGTTTCGAAATTTATTAAACGACCAATCGGTGTAATAATTACGAAAGTTATTAAAGAGACTGGAATCGGTTATGGACATACTCTCTGTCTAAACCGGAAACCACTTTAATAACTATACGCGGAGTGATGATCCAGAATTAAGTGGTTGAAATGATGTACGTGATGACTGAAGAAAGAGAACGATAATGGATAGCCTTGACACTTGTGTCAAATTGGAAATGACTAAAATCAAGAGCCGTGCCGGACCAAATGGGGTTAGCCACCTCGAGCGGACACACTTCTTCGTAACTACTACTCATTACTTGTGATTGATTGGTGCACCCTCGGAATTTCAGGAGTGTTGTTTCGCGGTGTTGCGATCGCTGCGGCGATGCGTTCTCACCAGTTCGGATCAGGCAAACGGTAGTTTCACTACCTTGGGTATTGCCTCATGTTCCTTGTCATACTTGTATCTCTATATACGCGACCACTACGAAATTGTTTTGTGTTATACCTATGGAGTACTCCCTGATATCCCACTAGTTTACGGTGGAGTTACAGTGCTGTATAGACTATAACGCTTGTATAAAAATGTGTTAAGGGGGATAATGGTAATGCCTTAACACTATTTTGATATTTATATTACTGATAGGCATTATCTATTTAGCGTACACTACTACATAGTAGATAGTTTAACGGATCCTTAAAGGATGGTTATTCCAACGTCCTTTGAGTTACTTGTATTTCGATTGCTATTTCACTTGAGTTGGATTTATTGATATAAGAATATTAATCCTGACTCGAGTGTTTTGTGTTTTGCTTTACGCTCGGGTCAGACTGAGTGGTTGATCAGCTTTCGAGACTCACCTTTGGAGTTGGAGCTTTGCTTGAAGATCCAGCCATCTATTCTGCTTTCAGTATTTGATGATTCCAGTGATGTATTCTGATTTGTACCTGTTGTATCGTGTTACTCTTCTGTTGTAAACTCTGATGTATCTTATATTTTATATAGTAGCTTCATGAACTACTATCTCTTTTACTTCCGCTGCATATTATTACTCTGTGTATGTGATTCTGTGATTATTTATTTACTGTATATCTGAGTTTTTCCAAATTTAAATTAACAATTCGGTATTTTGAATTATTCAAGTCCGACATGTCCGGATGCGAATAGTCCAAAATAGCGGGTCGTTACAGTTGGTATCAGAGCTTTTGGTAGCTCTAGGCAAAACTTAGCATATAGGTTAAATGTATTTACAGAATCACTCTCATTCGAGTTTAAATCTCTTCCTTTTGACTCAATTCCTTTGAATTTTGGAATGTTCCCTGCGGTTCCGAAATTCATTCGTTTCCCTCACTATTCATTTTCTTCCAATTCTGGAGTATCCCATAACTCCACTTCGAATGATCCTTATAATTAATCGGTGGTCTCGCCAATCTTCGAATTATTTGTAAATGAGTGAAACTCCTTTACAATAGACATCGATTTACCGGAGATTTATGTATCTCGGTTTACGATGCTATCTATCTCCTGTTGTACCTGTATTCTACTTCTTGAGATCGAATGATGATTTACCTCGGAATTCAGCATCGATCTTATTCTTCAAGTCACGGTTGACCCGGAAGGTTGTCCATGAATTAAATAAGCTTATTCACCTTCTGATTCTGTTAATTGAATCATCTTATCTTCTGTTTCGAACTTATTATCGAATCAAAAATTCTCTTTGATTTGATTTCTATAAAACTGGAATCTCTATACTTGTTTTGGAACCCATCCTTGTATCGTCAAGCGAGAAATGTATTTGTAAATTAATATAAAAATGTTTTATATATACTGTGTTGTTTGAGTTGTTGATGTTGATTTGGGTTTTCGATCGATTCGTCTGATCAACGCTATCGATAGGATTCACAAAACACTTGAATAGAACAAGCTGACACAATAGTATTTTCGAATTTGGTGAATAAAATAGTTTTGAATGATTATATTATATATGAGTATAAAGTTCTGAAATTAACTTTGTTAATGAATTTGTTGCCAGAAATAATAATATTTGATTTTCAATTATTGTTTCGTAAACCGTTGTCCATTGCATAAAAATGAATTTATAAAACTTGTTTATAATTTGATTTGGAATTTAAATGTATTTAAATTAGAATTTGAGAATTTAATTTCCGGTGATTTCGAACTTTGATTGAAAGTTTTAGAGTGTATAGTTTTAAAATATTTTCAAATTGAAATCATTTCAAAGAGTTAAAATGTTTAAATCAGTGCTCTTCTCTTTGTCGCTGGAAAATAATTTCGGTGATGACGGCCGCATCATCGACATTCATTTTCGAGTTTCGAAGTGGAGAGACTATTTTGTAGCTTTGTTACGGTTTGTTTTGAAAAAAATAATTGATTTGAATTTCTTAAAGTATGATTTGATTTGTAATATATATATTGATATATGATTTAAATCTGATTTGATATGTCATATATATATATATATATATATATATATTTACCTGTAAATAAATTTGAAGCTACTCGGGAATTTAATTCTTAAAATTATGTTAAGAGATAATTTCAATTATAAAATGAAATTGAAATTTTGAATAAAAATTTAAGCCTGAATAACTAAATTAGAAAATTTTACTCGTACAATGCTCAATTGCATTATATATAACTTACCTAAATTTTCAAAAGTTAACTATGAAATTGAGTATTATACAAAATAAATGATATCAAAGGAATTTTTAAATAAATTTGGTTAGTTATATTAAATGTAAATATACTTAATATAAATGTGATAAGATATATTAAGTAGAATAAATTTTATAATAATTTGGAATAAAGAAGAATTAATTTTGTCGAATAAAATATGATTATAATAAATGACAATTCAAATTTATGATCTTAGAAGTTGTTAATTTAAGAAAATTGGATAATATACAATATAAAAGTTCTTTATAAATATAAATTTGAGTGCGTAATAAATGTTATTCACTAAAATTTTAATTACAAAATGTTTCTGAAGATAAATGGAATAATAGGTTAGTTGAATAATAAATGGATTAATGAAATAAATCATCGTTTGAAATAAATTTTGTAACAAACAATGATAAATTGAAAATAAGCCCACTTAATGAAATTCCATGAGTTAAAGTCAATTGTTAAATATAAATTTATTTAAATTGAAATTTATATGGTTTAAATAAATCGTTTATTATGTAATTTAAGTCTATTTCTTCTGGTTATTTCTATTCTCCTACCTCCTTCCTTTTCGGGGACGAAAAGTTTTGAGTGGGGGAGAATGTAACGACCCCTAAATTTTAACGGTTTTAGTAACGTATTTAATTGAAATTTTGTAAAGTTATAAACGATAAAATTTTGAAATATAAATTTAATATTTGAAATGTGTCTACTTAAACATAGCAACTAGTAAATTTTCATCCGAAAATATGAAAGTTTATTTCGTGCGTAAATTTACTTCAATTTAATCAGTTAAAAAGCGATGAAAATAAAACGTTTTCAAAACCAAAATATTTTTACATAAAAAATTCTAAAACATCTTCTGAACAAGATGTCAGTTTGTCGTTTTTCCAAATTCGGACATCTTTAGCTCCGTCGATCTTATTTTTCTACGTTTTTCATGCATTTTCCGCAGTAGAAAATTTTGAATTTTTAAAATTAAATCGAACCACTGATATCTGTATACCGTTTTGATCGTCTCGCCATGCCGATCATTACGGTATATTCAAGTCTGTATTTTGAAACCCGATTCGCAGCGAAATCCACAGAAACGGCTACCGAATCGGTACCGGTTTTGTGACGTTGGTTTTATGACCATTTGAAATCATTGTTCATTCAACTTCTCTTCACGCAATAGCCGTTTGTTATTATTTCTGGTTCAACTTCCAATTTTTTTTTTTTAAATAAAAATATGAAATACAAGGAGTTTGTTTGGTTCTATGGAAGTAATACATGCAGTCATGTATAATATTATTCATCCTCCACCTTTCAGATTCCCTCTGCCCCAATTCTTCTCCACACGTCTCCTCACATTTTCAACACCCTTTTTCCCATGCAACATAGCCTTTGTCATTCCCTTACACTCAAATGCCCATTACCCACGCAAGCCTCCTTTACAACCTCTTCCGCTCCTCCGCTTGCCCATTCTTCCACCGCCTTTTCCGACCAAACCACCTCTACCCTTTGTTTCCAGCGCCATCTCCACCATAATACACTGACCCGCATGAACCCATGCGCATACTCACATGATTCTCGGCACTACCCCTTCATTTCCATGCGGGCCTCCGACCTCGCCAAGATCCTCCAACGCAGCACTTCTCCACTCGATTCAAATGCCACCACCTTGCTTCGTTCACCCACAACCCTTCATCTCCACCGCCGAACGCTCGAGAACCCATTTGCTCAGTCACTTCCCTTGACCACCTCGAACCCAGTCGAGCCTTGGCACGATCTCCACCTAGCAGCCGTACGCCATCTCCAACCCGTGCTCTGCCTTGTTGCTCACCCTGCTTCTTTGCCAAGAAGCAGGCCTTGCCTCTTTTAAAGGAAAGTCTACATTGTGCATATTGTTCTTATATCTGGGTAAGCTTGGTTTATATTGATTGTTTATATAAAGTATATTATCTGTAGTTTATACAAAACATTGGTATGTTTATAAATCTAGGTGTATATTTTTTGGATTATGGAAGTTGCAGCAAAGTATAAATATTAGATGCATAGTATATTATAGTGTGCTTGTAGTTTTAATTTAGTGTATGAGTATATAATTTTATTATCCTCGGGTTTTAAAGTTTACGTTTTATATTGTATTAAAACAGATTTTCAAAGGTTTGTTAATATTTTGTTATACGTACATAGTAACGAAACCAGTATTTCATAGTAAACTATATTATAATATAAATGAAAGTATATATATGTTTTGATAGTTGTAAACCATCTGTAAGGTATATACTAGTATGCATATTTAAACTGTTAATATATCAGTTATATTGTTGTCTATATAACTATATATATAGTGTTCTGATTTTTTTTTTTGTAAATTTTTACTGTAGTGTATATATCATTGTACAGTATATGTGTAAATATTGCGTCTGCTGTGTTTGAGATATATTATATCTTGGTAAGCTTTATTTTCTTTTAAACAACGATTTTTAAATATAAAAAGTATGTAAGTTTTTATATATATATATATATTAGTTGTCAAAATTTATGAAAATATATGGCCTTATATACATACTTATGCACATTATATGATGTCATTTTATATTTTGTTGATGTGCGAGTGTGATCTGCATGTTGTCAGTTTAGATATATGTATAATATACATTTATTAAATAATAGAAGTCTGCATACAACTGTGCATCTGCGGTTACATACGTAAGCATCATATTAATTCTAAGTGATATTTGCTGAGGGTTATTTTATATGTTTATTAGATATTGATTTTAAATTTATAATATATAAAGTTTTATTTTAAACAAGTGTTCAAATTGATGTTGGTTTAATAAAATATGTGTATATCTTGTTCCAGTTATGTAGAGCTATCTTTGATTCGTCTTCATCCTTTCCAAGCTGCAACTTTGCCCTTCGAATTCGCGTCCTCCGTGCCGTGCTTAAAATTCGTGCTCGGTCGCATCTTTTTCTTGTCTATTTCTCTAACATCGAAAGGTGAGAAATCACTCACAATTAATATTCTTTTATTTATTAAATTTGATTCAATTGAAGTGACAATTGAAATATACTGCTGTTATTTATTGCACTGTTATTTATGTATGAGTTCACCTTTGACATCTGACACAGTTATCTGTTATGTATGCAATAATAATCTGGTTTGGTTGATAATTGATTGATTGTTGTTGTTTATATTGGATGTTAAATTGTAATGTATAAAGTGATAAATATTATGGAATTGAAATTGACGTAGGATAGTTAACAATTTGAAATTGATATGTGTTGAATTTAATTAGTTAAATTTATATAATATGACCCCTTTGAATGTTAAATAATCTGACACGTAGAAATAGTGTTAACGACACCTTAAACCATTTAAATGTATGTTGTATAAATTGATGTAGTTTGAAATTGAATAATAAATATCGTGAAGAATCGTATAAATATTACTGTAATAATCTTTAATCTACATGAAATGATAGTGTAGATTCTAGAAATAATTATATTAATTCACACAAAGAACAATGTGAATTAATATGATTATTTCGGGATTATTTGAACGAATTATTGGATTGTTATAGATTGTTGTTATTTCTTGTTATTTACTTTGACACCATCCCAGTTATCGCACTACAAGTTCCCTTTGTTATGCTTTGATTGTGAATTGAAATTGGAATCGGGTTGAAATGATAAATACCCAAATGAACTTGACTTAGGATAGAGAATTAAATAAATAAAAAAATCTGATTGGTCAATAATTTGATTTAAAATAAAATAATGATTTTATTCGAGCAAAGAATAAGTTTCGGAATGAAGTTGGAATTTGAATTTTTGAAAAGAAAATGTAAAGATTGAAATCTGAAACAAATATTAACGTAGTAATTGATGAAAGAACGTTGATTGAAATTTAATTATTTAATAATTAAATTTGGAATTTATAATAAATAATTTGGAATTAGTAATAATTGAGTTTTGAAATTATTAAGTTTGAAATCATTTAATAATTAAATTGGAAATTATAATTAAGTTTGAAATTATAATTTAGTTTGAAATTATTAAGTTGAATTTATAATTAAGTTGAAATGATTTGATGATTTAGTTTGAATTCATAATTAAGTGGAAATGATTTAATAATTAAGTTTGAATTTATAATCAAGTTTGTAATTATTAAGTTTTGAAATTATTAAAACTTAAGATTGGAATTATTTAATAATTGAATAAGATTTTATTATTTGATAATTGAATAAAAATTTGAATTCTTTGATAAGAGAAAATCGAACTTTTGAATAAGCGGATTTGAATTTCGTTAATAAATGAAATTGAGTTTCTTTATTTATTAAAGTTTTGAAAAAATTATTTAAGTAAGTTAATAAGTGAAATTGAAACTTCTCGATTATGTGAAATTTAGTTCTTTATAAATTGAGTTTGAAATTTGTAACGAAGTCAATAAATAAGTGAAATTTTAATTTCTTTAACAAGAAATAAAAATGTGATTTATTGAAATGAATGGGATTTATTGAAATTAACGTAAGAATTGTAATTTAAAGAATTGATTTGACGAATTGATTTTATTTCAATTTGAAGTTTTGATATAATGAAGTTGAACGTAAGTAACTGATTTAAATGAATTGGAATTTAAATAGAAGTTGTTTTGAAGGATAAATTTACTTCGCGAACATTGAATGAAATCGATAATTGAATTTAAATTTATTTGAATGAAAATTTAACCATTTTAAATGATTTCGGAATGAAACTTATTTACGAACTTGAATCAATATTTGTATTGTTTAAATAAAATTGAAATTGAATTGTAAGACTTTGAAATGGTAATTTGGAAGTTATGAAACGTAGATTTTGGAAATTGATGTTGAAAGACAAATGAAATGTTGATTGATAAGTTCTAATTTAAATTGAAATTGATTTGGTTTCGAAATTTATTAAACGACCAATCGGTGTAATAATTACGAAAGTTATTAAAGAGACCGGAATCGGTTATGGACATACTCTCTGTCTAAACCGGAAACCACTTTAATAACTATACGCGGAGTGATGATCCAGAATGAAGTGGTTGGAATGATGTACGTGATGACTGAAGAAAGAGAACGATAATGGATAGCCTTGACACTTGTGTCAAATTGGAAATGACTAAAATCAAGAGCCGTGCCGGACCAAATGGGGTTAGCCACCTCGAGCGGACACACTTCTTCGTAACTACTACTCATTACTTGTGATTGATTGGCGCACCCTCGGAATTTCAGGAGTGTTGTTTCGCGGTGTTGCGATCGCTGCGGCGATGCGTTCTCACCAGTTCGGATCAGGTAAACGGTAGTTTCACTACCTTGGGTATTGCCTCATGTGCCTTGTCATACTTGTATCCCTATATGCGCGACCACTACGAAATTGTTTTGTGTTATACCTATGGAGTACTCCCTGATATCCCACTAGTTTACGGTGGAGTTTACAGTGCTGTGTAGACTATAACGCTTGTATAAAAATGTGTTAAGGGGGATAATGGTAACGCCTTAACACTATTTTGATATTTATATTACTGATAGGCATTATCTATTTAGCGTACACTACTACATAGTAGATAGTTTAACAGATCCTTAAAGTATGGTTATTCCAACGTCCTTTGAGTTACTTGTATTTCGATTTCTATTTCACTTGAGTTGGATTTATTGATATAAGAATATTAATCCTGACTCGAGTGTTTTGTATTTTTCTTTACGCTCGGGTCAGACTGAGTGGTTATTCAGCTTTCGAGACTCACCTTTGGAGTTGGAGCTTTGCTTGAAGATCCAGCCATCTATTCTGCTTTCAGTATTTGATGATTCCAGTGATGTATTCTGATTTGTACCTGTTGTATCGTGTTACTCTTCTGTTGTAAACTCTGATGTATCTTATATTTTATATAGTAGCTTCATGAACTACTATCTCTTTTACTTCCGCTGCATATTATTACTCTGTGTATGTGATTCTGTGATTATTTATTTATTGTATATCTGAGTTTTTCCAAATTTCAATTAACAATTCGGTATTTTGAATTATTCAAGTCCGACATGTGCGGATGCGAATAGTCCAAAATAGCGGGTCGTTACACGGATCCTTAGAGGATGGTTATCCCAAACATCCTTTGAGTTACTTGTATTTCAGTTGTTATTTCACTTGAGTTGGGTTTATCTATATAAGAATGTTAATCCTGACTCGACTGTTTTGTGTTTTTCTTTATGCTTGGGTCAGACTGAGTGATACAACTTTTGAGACTCATCTTTGGAGTTGGAACTTCGTTTGGAGATCCATCTACATCTTTTCAGCTTGCAGTTATTCAGTTGATTCCAGTGGTGTATTCTGATCTTGTATTTGACTATTATATTTGAAACTTCTATTGTAACTTATTTAACTCTGATATAAATAGTAGCTTCATGAACTAATATTCATTTTATTTATGTTGCATTATTGTTATATTACTCTCTGTCTGTGATTCTATGATGTATTTATTTACTGTATATGCTGAGTTTTTTCAAACATAAATTAACAGTCTGGTATTTTGAACAATTCAAATCCGGCATGTGTGGATATGAATGGTTGAAAATATTAGGTTGTTACGGTGTAATTTTATTTAAATTTAAATTAGTTAATAATTGATGATAATAAAATATTTTCCAAGCTTGAATATTTTTATATAATAAATTTGTAAATCATCTTCTGAGTAAGACGTCATATTTCGTTTCTCCAAATTTGGACTGCTATTCCTCCGTTTATCTTAATTCCGGCGTTTTAGCAGCATCTCCGTTACTGAATATCGACTTTTGATAGGATGATCGTATCACTGATATCTGTATACCATTTTGATCGTCTCGTCATGCTGATCTCTATGGTATATTCAATTGTATGTCCGAAAGACAGTGAAATCTACGGAACGACTTCCGTATCGATTCCGAAATTTAGGCTTTGGGGTTTTTCTATGACCATTCGTTATTCGTCGTGAGAAACAAATGGACATACCTTTTCTATTCCCAAACTTTATTATCTAACTTTTGGTATCCCGGCTGTCTTTTAGATATAATTGCTATACCTTTTTGTTTGTCCTCTCTCTTTTCCAATCTTCTTCATTTCATTTCATTATGCTCCTTCATTCTTAAAATTTATTTTTATAAAGTTATATAATAAAATTTACCTTCTACATGTATTGACCAAGTTATATATTCTTCTCTACTCGAGACTAGCCGAGCTTCCGCCAGCTCATCCATTCAACCTCGACCTGCAACTCCAGCACACCTCCAATAATCAGCCATCTCTTTCCCCCTTTGGCCGCCAACCCGAGCGCATGACAGCCCTACTCGCCCGACCCGTAGTGAAAACCACCCTTGATCTTTCGCTTTCTTCTTTCTCCACCTAGCTCGGCCTGTCTTTGGATTCATAGGGGTGTGTGTGTGTGTGTGTGTGTATTATGTTATTAAGTTTATATGTAGCATATATATGTCATATTTTATTATATGTATATATGTATATATATATATATTATATAAGTTACTAAATCTATTAGTTCATGCACATAAAACTGTATGTCAGTTTATGTTAGTCTATATAAATAGTGTATGGGTTTGATTTTTATAATATGTGTTTGAATTTGAGTAATGATTGTGTAATAATATATATATATATATATATATATCGTTAATATGTTATGTTTATAAATATATATTATATGGAAATTTATTTTAAAATGTGTATTTCTAAATTTAATTTTGGTTTTATATAATATATTTCGTTTCAGTTATATCAAGCTGATTTTGATTTTTCCTTTGACTCCAATTTATCAGCTTTTTCCATCAAATTTGTGCCAATCTTACTTTGCTTTGGAATTCATGCTTGGATTCGTAACTCATCTCATTGTCCAATCTCTCCAGCCTCGAAAGGTGAGCAATCACTCACGATTAATGTTCTTATATTTATTAAATTTGATTTCATTTGAAATGACAATTGAAATATGTTGTTGCTAGTTATTTAACTGCTATATATATGATATGCCATTATCTGTAACTGTTCACCTGTGACATCTGATACCATGATAAGTTATTTTTATTTTATCAGTTATTGATAATATATGCCTATTGTTGATATGTCATATTATTATCATTACTGTTCTCGCTCTGCAAGTACCCTGTTAGTATAGAATTCCCCATGGGTTGAAATGATACATACCCGAACGATTTTGTAGAATATAAGAAAATCGTTATGAGTTGAAATGATAAACCCAAGCGATTTTCATTGACATTGAATTTGGGATTGCAGGTTCAAAAGATATATACCCGTAGATATTTAAACCGCGGATTGAAATGATAAATATATGTATCACTTGACCATAGGATAAAAATTATATACAAATACCATTGGTCTATATATATGTTTAAAAATGATTTCCATGGTTTTGAAAGAAAATATACAGTTTTATTAAATATTGATTTTAAAATATTATATATAAATACATATATTAATTTTATAAAGGTTCAAAATTTTTATTTTTAAATTTATATGTTTGTGAATTTTAAATTTATGAATTAGTTTTGAAAAATATAAATTTTAAGATTTTTCTAATAATTTTGACATATATGTATATTTTAAATATAAAATAAAGATTTAATTTAATAAAATTTAATATAATTAGTATATAATATGTTGAGGTATCTAGTTAAAATTATATTTTAAAATTTGATTTTATAATAATTTTAATGAATTGAGGTTTGAAAGATAAATTTGAAATTGATTGGAAATCGTATTTGTTTAAGAATTATATTTAGATAAGATTGATTTGAAACTTATTAGATCTGAGATTTAAGATATGATTTTATATCTTGATTTTGATTTAAAGTGATTAATGAATATTTCAAGTTTAATTAAATCGAAGGGAATATTTAGTTTAATTAAATTGTAATTTAAGGTTTTATTTAAATGATATTGGATTGACTAAGTGAATATTTCAATATTAATTAATGGTAAAATTGAATTTGAAACATAGATGAATTTATCAAAATTGATTTATTATAAATGTTTGAATATTTAAAGCTTTGAAATCCTTTGAAATCGAAATGGTTTGATTTGTAGTTCAAATCTATTTTTGAAATTGATGTAAATTAATGGTTTATTGAGATGTTGAATTAAATTTACTTTATATATTATTTTAATATAAATCATTTTTAATATATTTAAATTATTTAATATAAACTATTTTTCATATAAACTATTTTTAATATAAACTATTTTAATATGCTAATCATTTTTATATAAACTATTTTAACTTATAACTATTTTTAATATACTAACTATTTTATTTTATAAACTATTATATATGCTATTTTCTATATCTAAACTGTTTAAGTGGGAAAAAAATATGATTTCAAAGTTATGCTTTCAAAGTGTTATGATTCCAAAGTATTATAATTTCTAAGTTTTATAATTTCGAAAGTGTTATAACTTTGAAAGTGCTATGATTTTGGAAATGGATATATTTTAAGTGAATAGTAATATCGTATTGACATGGTTTTGAAATGGATATGATATTTGGTTTTGAAATATGAATTATTTGAAATGAAATGACCATGGTGTTATAATAACGACTGGTTGTTAAAGAGACTGGAATCGGTTATTGTCATACTTTCTGTCAATACCAAAAACCACTTTAACAACCGTGTACGCGGTGGAGATTCTAGAATGAAGTAGGATGGTTGACGACGATTCTACATAAGGTATATACATGGACCTGACTCCAGTGAGTTAGCTTAAGGTGGCTGAAACAAGAGCAACCGACGGGCCAAGTGAGGTAGCTCCTCCGATCGGACACTCTTCTTTGATACCATTCTATTACTTTGTGATTGATTGGGTGTACCCTCGGATTTTTGGGAGTGTGGATCGAGGTGGGCGGTAGCTGCGGCTATGCGTTACTACCAACCCAGAAGTATAATTGGTATATCTACTCTGGAATTGCCTAGTTGTGCCGTGTCACCTACGAGTTTATTTTGTACTATACCTATGGAGTGCACTCTGACGACGCCCAGTACGAGGGAAATTATGGTACTGTATAAACTATGGGAATATATAAAAATGTGTTAAGGGGCACATAGGTAACGCCTTAGCGCTATTTTAATAGTTTACTTTACCGTAGATATATTATAATAGCATATTGTACTACATAGTAGATAGTTCCATGGATCCTTAGAGGATGGTTATCCCAAACATTCTTTGAGTTTGTATTTCAGTTGATATTTCACTTGAGTTGGATTTATTGATATAAGAATGTTAATCTTGACTCGAGTGTTTTGTGTTTTGCTTTATGATCGGGTCAGACTGAGTGTCATAGCATTTAAGACTCGCCTTTGGAGTTGGAGCTTCGCTTGGAGATCCATCTACATCTGTTTAGCTTTCAGTTATTCAGTTCACTCCAGTGATATATTCGGATTTGTTATTTGACTATTGTGTTGAGACTTCTATGTATTCGGGACTTCTGTTGTATCTTGCTTTAACTCTGTTATATATATAGTAGCTTCATGAACTACTATTCATTTGTTTCCGCTGCTTATTGTTATATTACTCTATGTCTGTGATTCTGTGGTTGATTTATTTACTGTATATGCTGAGTTTTGCAAAATATAAATTAACAAAATATTGGGATGTTACAATTATAAAACCAAATTAATCACTTCTAAATTTAAGTTAAAAGTTTATTATTACTATTCTCATTCAATAGAATTTAAACAAGCTTTGAAATCATTTTTATCTAAATTAAAATCCAAAATTCAATTATTTAAGCAATTCCAATTATTAAATTTAACAACTCAATGATCAAATAAAATGTTATATTTGGAGTTTAAGTTATTTAACTTATAAAAATAATAATTAAATATTTAAAACCAATTAAACATTTCAAAATCAATTGACCAATTTTCTAGGTCATTACACTCTTACCCATTAAAAGAATTTCATCCTTGAAATTACCAAAGTAAGAAAAATGCTACAAACCCATTAATTTTTCAAAACCAATTAGTTAAAATAGATTTCCAAATTCTTTTAAGTCATTAACCTTATTTACCGAAGCCAATTAATTTCCACCATTAAATCATTTTAGGTTATAACTCAAAATAAAATTTTAGTTATCAAAAATTTCTTCGGATTTTTTTTTCAAAAATTTTCTAACTCTTAAATTTTCAGAAAATTTCACCAGCGTTTCCTTTGTGCGGTTTGATCGAAAACTTTTGCTATATATATATACATACATAATCATATACAACTCATCATCAAGGATGAGGCATCCTGTAGGAAGAAACATAAAAATATGATATGCAATTCGAGATGTACCTTTGATTACTATTAGCAAGCATATACAATCAATATAATGCGAAAGCGAGCTTCAAATGCAAAGCATATGCCATCGGCACATACTAATCACTCAACAACCAATGATAAATTAACATTAATATATAACATGTACCGATACAATAATCATACATACATAACTAGAGAAACCATCAAACAAATAACATCCATCCAATTAATTCATAATCATATCAATTTAAATTTTCCAAGTGTCAACATTTACTTTACTAAAGCATGTACGATGTACATATACCATCCATACACAATACCAAATCTGATCGCTCGCTCGATCATACAATTTCACTTCCGAAATAGTATCTCCACATGATCACTCTAGTGCGGACCCAGATCTTGTTCCTTAGTTAGAAACCGCTATTCTCCTTGCATAGCTATATACTATGATAGAGAATTTCAGAATCAATCTAAAATCCATATCCAGTGTCTGCCGTCGAGAATCGGGTGAAGAATCCTGTTCGGGCCGATGTTTATCATCTTGAAATCGTGTACTCGAATCTGGATCAAACAACTATGCGAATAAAATATACATACAACTAACATATTTATTTCAGTTGGTTTCTCATTATACCCCAATCTTTTTATTTACGTCCATTTATTCACATTCCATTTATTTACTTTGTATATTTCTTCCAAAAATTAATATCACCTAAGAACCATTCCATTAAATTTTACTTAAGCTGATCACAAACGTCTTATGCAATGCTTCTCATGTTTATTATCACTTCAAAACTTAAGTTCATGTTCATTTTAAATCCAAGTCAATTCCATTTAACTTACTTCATTTATTTAATTCTATCTGTAGCGACCCGACTTTCTAACACCAGAAAGACGCATCACTATTTAAGAAAGAAAGGGATAGAAGAAGAAAAAAATAAGAAAGAAGAAACACAACAGCATCAGATACTCAGAGCGGAACGAATGAAA
The DNA here is from genome assembly GCA_030765085.1 of Allium cepa. NCBI lineage: Eukaryota > Viridiplantae > Streptophyta > Magnoliopsida > Asparagales > Amaryllidaceae > Allium > Allium cepa. Next base: position 959,474,614 of record CM060932.1, read on the forward strand.
TATATTATATCACATAAAATATTACATAGTATCATATTACATCAGAGTTACACAACTTATACAACACATATTAGACAGTTATAAACATCTGTCTAACTATACAACTCAAGTACACAAGATACAGATATCACACAAACACAGCGGAACCATAATATATCTACACGCTGAAGCCTCCTGCTCCAAAACTCCTCCAGAATTCGTCAAGTTAACCTGAATCCCTCGACTACTCATACATAATATGAGTACCCAAGAGTTTAATAAAACAGAAAATAAACACTCGGGTCAGGCAGGGATCTGGTGTGAGTAAACGGGTTAAAATTGCTTAACTTTAGAAAACCTTTGAAAAGAAAAGGTATTACGTAAGACTTCCCACACATAAACATGGAAAAGTTTTTACCTTACGCAAACCAAAACATTTGATAGGAAATCCAGTGTTATTATAATAGTGTCTAGAGTTTTCAAGTAAATAAGAAATAGCCGAAATTGTCACATTCATTAAATTCCAGCTACTAGCCACAGAAGTGGGTAATACAAACAAAACCGTAGGGTCTCGTAGGAAGAATAGTTTTCCATCAATGGCAGGGCTACCGATGTACCGCCCGTCACAGTATGTGGCCTAGATCACTGTACCGAGGATCACTCCCAATCCCCTGCAACACAAAGCCGGGACCACCCATTACTGGACAGTCCCGAGTAAGATCACCCCGTGGTTGGCACGACCAACCATCCACTAAGCCGAAAAAAGGGACATCTAGACAGGGATGACCTCACCCTGAAATGGGTGCTACCCACCTAGCCTTGCTGCACCTCCCCTGTTTTAGCCATTCCCGGTTGATGAGGCTTGAGGCTGCGATTACCTTTATAGAACACATCTATCTTAGAATGCTCATCGTCCACCTGACGATGTTCTGAAAGCATTCAATCCATACAAGTTCGTTCCGGGTTCGAACGAAACCGAAGGCACTATCTCGTTGCACTCATTTTGGAATCACCCTCAAAGTCAACGACCATAGCCCTTGCACTCTAAATCACCATCTCGAACCTGTAAGTACTATCTCCGTCAAACTCATCACGGAATCACCCCCAGAGTTATACTGACGTATAGTTCTTACACTACGAGTCTTCACTAAGCTCCACTTGGACTCACGACCTAAAGTTTAATTTGGATCGATGTGGTTTTCGGATTATCCAAATATGGAAACCCGATCCTGGTCTCACCGAATCCAAATGCCATTTAATGTCCAAGTTGTTTAAGGGTTTTAAACAATTAACTTATATTCAGGAAGATATAAACAGATAGATGAATCACATTATCACAATAGATAATTCATATCAACCATTCATCTCACAAAGCAGCATATCACATATCATAGATATCCAAATCATCCAATATCAACCAATCACCTAATATCAATAATCCAATAAAAATCAATCATCCAATATCAATCAATCATCCATAAGCAGAATTGATTAGCTCTAAATCAATTGGATTACCTTAATCCTTCTTCATTAATTTATTCCAAATAAATAAATTAATCATCTCTTAATGATCTTCCTTAATTAAATCTTCCTTGATTAATTATCCTTTAATTACATTCAAGTAATTATTTTTAACCATATACAGTAATTAACCTTTAATTACTATCATTAATTACAATAATTAACGATCCTTCATTTGCTTCCATTAATGAATTAACTATGATTAATTACATTAATCCTCAATTAATTATAATTAATTGATCATACTTTAATTAATCACTTTTATTAATCAACCTTGATTAATTCATTAATTATATTAACTAATGATCCTTATTGACTAATAACTTCTTTAATAACTTGTAATTAACCATCCTATTAATCATAAACAGTAATTAACAACTTGTAATTACTTATCTTAATTAATTAACTTCTTAATTAATTATATTAATCTTGATTAATTACACTAATTAATTAATCTTTAATTACTTCATTAAGTAATTAATTAATTAATAATCCGTAATTAATTACTTTATTAATTAATTACATTTTAATTAATTACACTTAGTAATTAATCTTAATTAATCACATTCATTAATTAATTAATCAAATTAATTAATTAACTAAATTTAACTAAATAATTAACCCTTAATTACTTACATAAGTAATTATCTTCTAATTACTCTCTTAATTAATTACTTAACAAGTAATTAATTCCATCATTAAACAATCCTTAATTCTTTAATTAATTAATCACTCTTTGATTAATTAACTTCAAAATAATTATATTAATTAATTCCTTAATTAATAACATCATGTGATTATCCATTAATCACTTCCATTTAATTCCTCCCATGAGTAATTTTCCACTATTTGCTTCCATAAGTAATTACACACTGATTACTTTCATAAGTAATTTCTCTTTTCTTGATTACGTTAAGAAATTAACCATTAATTACTTCATTAAGTAATTACACTTAATTAATTCATAATTAAGTGATTATTTAAAATTAAATAAACAATTAACTATCATTTAAAATTAATTAAATAATTAATTAATTAACTTCTTATATTTAAAGAAAATCCTTAATTAATTAATTAACTTCTTATATTTAAAGAAAATCCTTAATTAATTAAGAAAACATTAATCTTAATTAAACTCTTTACTTATTTACAAATCATATTTATTAAGTATTCTTAAGTTCATATCAATAATAATTTAACCTTATTTATCTTCATAAATAAATTATTTGAAATTAATCAAATTTTAATAACTTAAAAACAAATTATTCTATTTGGTTTTCAAAATTATAACAATAACCTTATTTGAAAATAAAGCATTTAGAAATCAAATTTAAAATTTAAAACACTTTAATTATCTAATTTTAAACTTGTTCATTTTCAATATAAATTAAAACTTAGTTTTTAAATCATTACTTAAAAATTTACTTTAAACTTTAATTTAATATTTAAATTCAAAAAATTCTTTTAAATTGAAATTCAAAATTTAATTAAGATAATTACTTACAAAAGAAATAATCTTAAAAAAATTTAAATTTGAAATATAAATTCAGTTTACACGTTTAAAGGTTTGATTAACATTTTTTTCTTCAAGAACAAGTCCTTAAATTGTAAACAAATTTCCTTTTATAAAAACTTTGAACTTGATTTTATTCAAACAACAGGTTTTAAATCTGTAAACTTATATTATTTCACAGTACATACCAGAAAAGCACTACCCAAAATCTCGAGTCTGGGCCCAAAATTATACGAGCATGCCCAGAAGCAAAACCCAGATCCATCTACTTCGAGTTGATCACGATGAAAACACGATCACCCCTTTGAGCAGAAACTCGTCTTCCCCAACTAAAATTTCCAGTGCACACAAACGTACACGTGCACCTACCCCATCGCCTCTGGCCGCCGTAGGTCGTCGCGACCATCGACGAAAATCATAGGAACCCACGCGAGCATGATTTCGAACCCAGATCGAACAACAAACATGCGAAACAAAATTTGATCATCTGCTCGAAAAAACTGCCGCAGTCACTTCCACAAAACCACCCACGGCCGACCATCACGACGCCGATGAACTTCGCCGACCTCACCATAGAACCATCTCGACCCTGAGCTTCATCCTCCCCAAATGCGAACACTTCGGTCTAATTTTCATGATGCAAAATCCTCGACAACCCAGCTGAACCACAAACAAGCATAAACCCTAGATTGATCGAATCAGATCACCATGGCCACTGGAAAATTTCGAAAGCATTTTTCCCAATATCCACAACACAAAAGCAAGCTTCGATCAAGATTTCAACTTCAAACATCGAGTTGATCTTCGGAATTCGTCAAATTGCCGAAATCATTCATTTCCAAATTCCCAACAGATTATCAACTTAAAAATTATGAATTTCATGTTAAAAATCATTATTTTTAACTACAAATCCATTTATATAATCCAAAGCAAGAATTAAGGATATCAATTTTTGAACATGCAGCAGTGACTTACTGTAATTTCCATTTTAAAAATTATTTGTATATTTAAATTTACAGAGACTATTTTTAAAATTATCATCAAACATTAACATACAACTTCCATTCACATATCAAGTTCAAAAATGGTCTAGTTTGGAAGATTTGAATTTTCATAAGGAAACAACTTCAAAAATTCAAACAGAGAATGAATATTTACAGGCAGTTGAATTCCTGGTAATTCACGCTTCCAACATACAAACTTAACAATATTCATGTAACAAATATTCATCATCAAAGCAAAATTCATTGTATGCATCATCATTCAACCACAGATTAATTAAAACTGTTTTTAAAATGATTTACTTACCAATTTTATAAGCAGTGAACAAAGCAGAGCAAGTTTTATCTTAAATCTGGAATATGTTTTTGATTTGCTTGCTGATGAAAATGAATCCTTGCATGCCTTCAAATTGTTGATTTTAAAATGTTGGAACAGATCTGAACTTCCCTTTGAAATGCAGGTTGAAGTTGCAATTTTTGGTTGCTAGAAAACTTGTTGTTGATCTTGATTTCTTTTGAATTGCAGGTTTGAAATTGCAGGATTTTAATTAAATTCGGATTTGATCTTCATTTGCTTTTAGTTTTCAATTCCAGGTTTTAAAAAAATTCTGGTTTGAGTTAAGAAAAAGAAAACAAAGAAATGAAAGTGTTATGTATAAACTAGTTTTTCTTCTTTAAACATTTATTTAAAAATTAAAATGAATATGTTGCCACTTGTTGATAAATTGAACAAATGTCTCTAGCATATTTTAAAAAGTTTACAAGTGTTAAAGATATTTTATCTTTGTTTTACAAGCGTTCAATTTCCTTTAATTAAATCATTTTAAGTCATATACGCATTTATGAAATATTTTTATGCATATGAAATGTTTTTATGTTAATAAACTTTGAATTTTAAATAAATATAGAAGTATGAAATCTTTGTAAACATTTATTTTATAAATAGCTTACTTTTAAAAATCAAAGAAATGTAGTATATATTTTCTTTTAAATTTGAAGTATGTATTTGTATTTATATTTATATAAAATATGAATTTTGTAAATTTATTTATTTACATTTACAAAATATTATAATTTAAGAGATTATTTTTAAAAGAAAGTTTATTTATAACTTTATACATATATATTTATAACCATTTAAATTTAAACACTTATAAAAGAAAACAAAATAAAACTTTGATTAAACCCTTTTTAAACTATCATATTTAAAATAAATAATTATCTTATACTTTAAAAATAATTAAATTAAAATTAAATTAACCTTTGAAAAATATTAATTTTAAAACAAAGCTTTAAATTACAATTCATACATATATAAATTATCAATAGATTAAATTAAATTTCAAAATAATTCCAAATTATAACATATAAAACATATATATTACAATTTGAAAATTCATCTTTTATTTAAAACAAAAGATCTTCTATTCACAATATATATCTAATATATATATATATTATAAATAGAATAAAAATTTATTAACTTTGAAAAATAATTCTGATCAAATTTTAAATTGTTAAAAAGATATTGATTAATATTGCCAGATTAATATTTATTAACTTTTAAAAGATTAAATTTACCATTTTAAATAAAAATTATAAAGAAAAATTATCAAATCAATTTAATTATTAATTCAGATTATAAAATGATATTGCCTAAAATTCCGGGTCGTCGCATTCCTCCCCCCTTAAAAGAATTTCGTCCCCGAAATTTAAAAGCAAAGATAATTTAATAACCGAACAAAGATTTCAATTTCAAATAGCAAAGCATTCCTATCAACCAGTTACTAACAACCATAGAAATCAAACAAACAAACAAATCTAACTAATTATCCTGACACAAATCAGAATAGATCCTCTAGATCCACCAATCTGAATAGAACATCAGACTATACCCAAGTCTAGCACAACTTCCAAATCCAACTGGACTGCAGATTCCACAACCAATGACGAATCATACACGTACTCCCTCAGAGATACGTGAAATGCAATGAATTCCGGCTATCCAAACTGGCAATTTAATCTTATAAACAAAAGAACTTATCCTATCAAAAACACAGATAAGAAATCCCAAATGCCTCAGAACTAGCCATCCAATCTTACCCAATTACTGCTCTCTTAACCATAGAAATCTTAACAACAATGAAGTCTCCAACTTCGAATTCCAAATTCCTTATCTCATATCAGCATAACTCAACAGACAATCCTAGGCTTCCCATTCTTCTTCCTGATCAGCTCAACCTATGCTGATGCTTCCAGAAACAACTAGACCAAAACAAACCAGTTTCTGGATCCTATTCAACAGAAAGGTCTTCCAAGATCCGTCGAAATCCAGAACACAAACTCTACTTCTCAAGCAATAGCAAACTGAACTTGCTTCCTTCCTCGTACAGCTGCTACCTCGCTTCTGCTGCACAACTCTGATTCTGAAATAAATGAGAATAATGTTGATGAACACGAATACAAACTCATCCAATATATCCGGGAAACTTTGTTCATCAAATCATAAAATCTTAGTGACCCATCTGACTTGGTCGCACAACCTTATAGCAGAATCTAACTCAAAAAACTAGATCTGACCAATCCAAACTCCAAAAATTCTTGAGCTGCTACACCAACTCTTCCTTCTCCAAGAGCCATCCTACTACCAGGTTAACCACCAAAATCACTTCTGGAACCAAAACAATATGGAACTCAACTCCAGATGCAGAAAAAATTCTGATTACATCAGTAGCTCCTACTTCCACATGAGAACCCTCAGTCTCAAACAAAAGATTGCTCAAGATAAATTCCCAAACTAATCGCAAGTCACTTTTGCGATCCTACCTAGTTTGGATTCCAAAGAAACTGTCCTCACTTTACCAATTAGAACAGCTTTAAGCTATTTCAAACAAGGTTAACCCTTATAGAAAACATTCACCAACTGCCCGGACTGCTGAAGAAGAACCACAAAAATTCCTGAACCATCGAAGAAACGGGTCACACTGCTGCTTCCAAACTCTACCTCGATGATACTGCAAAGCTAAAAGACCTTCTCGTCAGCACACCGAACACTTCGAGCTGAAACTGCTACCACATCTAACCAAAGAATTCTAATCCAAAGGCTCCTCGAAAACCAAAACTATCAACAAACCACACAACGGACCTTCAAGATGGCAGACATCCTCTCAAGAAATTCGGGCTCCAAACCAAGCATCAACATCTCGCTCTTCTTAAGAAATGACAAATGAGACCATGTCGAAGCGAAGCAACTCATAGACCGTAGTCTCATATTCCAAAACAGCCAACCTCCATGTTAAAGATCTAGATAACTTCTACACAGACGAGTCTTCCCTACGGCGGGTAAAGACTGCTCCTCAACTACTTCTAAGACTGCTTCAAGAGAAAACATCTTTGGAAATATCCATGGATATTGCATCTCATCATGCAGTTATCAAGATATCATCACTTACTTCTGCACTTCCGACAGATCCAAACTTACACTTCAAAGATAAACTCTGAATCTTTTAAAAAGATTTCCTTCGGATATCAGATAAATCCTTACTCCAAGCTGCAAATCTTACTTGAGACAGTATTGGGTCTACAGTCTCGACAAACACACTTCCAATCTCAAACATATGGACCTCTTCCATTAGTGGTAGTCGTGTTACACACACACCACTACTCCATCTACCTTTAAAACTTATGTTGGAAAACCCGAACAGATAACCCAACAGATCAGGTAGATATAGATATATATAAATATATAGTTATATATAAAAATACAAGTACGCTCTCTCAAGAAAGACACCACTCCAGAGCCTAGGTATTCACTCAACCTAATGCTTTGATACCACCTGTAGCGGCCCGACTTTCTAACACCAGAAAGACGCATCACTATTTAAGAAAGAAAGTGATAGAAGAAGAAAAAGATAAGAAAGAAGAAACACAACAACATCAAATACCCATAGCGGAACGAATGAAATATAATATAATATATCACATAAAATATTACATAGTATCATATTACATCAGAGTTATACAACTTATACAACACATATTAGACAGTTATAAACATCCGTCTAACTATACAACTCAAGTACACAAGATACAGATATCATACAAACACAGCGGAACCATAATATATCTACACGCTGAAGCCTCCTACTCCAAACTCCTCCAGAATTCATCAAGCTAACCTGAATCCCTCGATTACTCATACATAATATGAGTACCCAAGTGTTTAATAAAACAGAAAATAAACACTCGGGTCAGACAGGGGTCTGGTGTGAGTAAACGGGTTAAAATTGCTTAACTTTAGAAAAACCTTTGAAAAGAAAATGTATTACGTAAGACTTCCCACACATTAACATGGAAAAGTTTTTACCTTACGCTAACCAAAATATTTGATAGGAAGTCCAGTGATATTATAATAGTGTCTAGGGTTTTCAAGTAAATAAGAAATAGCCGAAATTGTTACATTCATTAAATTCCAGCTACTAGCCACAAAAGTGGGCAATACAAACAAAACCGTAGGGTCTCGTAGGAAGAATGGGTTTCCATCAATGGTAGGGCTACCGGGGTACCGCCCGTTACAGTACGTGGCCTAGATCACTGTATCGAGAATCACTTCCAATCCCCTGCAACACAAAGCCGGGACTACCCCTTACTGGACAGTCCCGAGTAAGATCACCCCGTTGTTGGCGCGACCAACCACCCACTAAGCCGAAAAAAGGGACATCTAGACAGGGATGACCTCACCCTGAAATGGGTGTTACCCACCTAGCCTTGCTGCACCTCCCTTATTTTAGCCATTCTCGGTTGATGAGGCTTGAGGCTGCGATTACCTTTATAGAACACATTTATCTTAGAATGCTCATCGTCCACCTTACGATGTTATGAAAGCATTCAATCCATACAAGTTCGTTCCGGGTTCGAACGAAACCGAAGGCACTATCTCTTTGCACTCATTTTGGAATCGCCCTCAGAGTCAATGACCATAGCCCTTGCACTCTAAATCACCATCTTGAACCTATAAGTACTATCTCCGTCAAACTCATCACGAAATCACCCCCAGAGTTATACTGACGTATCGTTCTTACACTTCGAGTCTTCACTAAGCTCCACTTGGATTCACGATCTAACTGGATCGATGTGGTTTTCGGATTATCCAAATATGGAAACCCGATCCCGGTCTCACCGAATCCAAACGCTATTTAAATGTCCAAGTTGTTTAAGGGTTTCAAATAATTAACTTATATTCAGGATGATATAAACAGATAGATGAATCACATTATCACAATAGATAATTCATATCAACCATTCATCTCACAAAGCAACATATCACATATCATAGGTATCCAAATCATCCAGTATCAACCAATCACCCAATATCAATCATCCAATATAAATCAATCATCCAATATCAATCAATCATCCATAAGCAGAATTGATTAGCCCTAAATCAATAGGATTACCTTAATCCTTCTTCATTAATTTATTCCAAATAAATAAATTAATCATCTCTTAATGATCTTCCTTAATTAATCTTCCTTGATTAATTATCCTTTAATTACATTCAAGTAATTATCCTTAACCATATACAGTAATTAACCTTTAATTACTATCATTAATTACAATAATTAATGATCCTTCATTTGCTTCCATTAATGAATTAACTATGATTAATTACATTAATCCTCAATTAATTATAACTAATTGATCATACTTTAATTAATCGCTTTTATTAATCAACTTTGATTAATTCATTAATTATATTAACTAATGACCTTATTAATTAATAATTTCTTTAATAACTTGTAATTAACCATCCTATTAATCATAAACAGTAATTAACAACTTGTAATAACTTATCTTAATTAATTAACTTATTAATTAATTATATTAATCTTGATTAATTATACTAATTAATTAATCTTTAATCACTTCATTAAGTAATCAATTAATTAATAATCCTTAATTAATTACTTTATTAATTAATTATATTTTAATTAATTACACTTAGTAATTAATCTTAATTAATCACATTCATTAATTAATTAATCACATTAATTAATTAACTAAAATTAACTAAATAATTAGCCCATAATTACTTACATAAGTAATTATCTTCTAATTACTTTCATTAGATGATTACTCTCTTAATTAATTACTTAACAAGTAATTAATTCCTTTATTAAATAATCCTTAATTCTTTAATTAATTAACTTCAAAATAATTATATTAATTAATTCCTTAATTAATAACATCATGTGATTATCCATTAATCACTTCCATTTAGTTACTCCCATGAGTAATTTTCCACTAATTACTTCCATAAGTAATTACACACTGATTACTTTCATAAGTAATTTCTCTTTTCTTGATTACATTAAGAAATTAACCATTAATTACTTTAAAAGTAATTACACTTAATTAATTCATAATTAAGTGATTATTTAAAATTAAATAAACTATTAGCTATCATTTAAAATTAATTAAATAATTAATTAATTAACTGCTTATGTTTAAAGAAAATCCTTAATTAATTAAGAAAACATTAATCTTAATTAAACTCTTTACTTATTAACAAATCATATTTATTAAGTATTCTTAAGTTCGTATAAATAATAATTTAACCTTACTTATCTTCATAAATTAATTATTTGAAATTAATCAAATTTTAATAACTTAAAAACAAATTATTTTATTTGGTTTTCAAAATTATAACAACAACCTTATTTGAAAATAAAGCATTTAGAAATCAAATTTAAAATTTAAAACACTTCAGTTATCTAATTTTAAACCTTTTCATTTTCAATATAAATTAAAACTTAGTTTTTAAATCATTACTTAAAAATTTACTTTAAACTTTAATTTAATATTTAAATTCAAAACATTCTTTTAAATTGAAATTCAAAATTTAATTTAGATAATTACTTACAAAAGAAATTATCTTAAAACAATTTAAATTTGAAATGTAAATTCAATTTACACTTTTAAAGGTTTGATTAACATTTTTTTCTTCAAGAACAAGTCCTTAAATTGTAAACAAATTTCCTTTTATAAAAACTTTGAACTTGATTTTATTCAAACAACAGGTTTAAAATCTGTAAACTTATATTATTTCACAGTACAAACCAGAAAAGCACCACCCAAAATCTCGAGTCTGAGCCCCAAATTATACGAGCATGCCCCGAAGCAAAACCAAGATCCATCTACTTCGAGTTGATCACGATGAAAACGCGATCACCCCTTCGAGCAGAAACTCGTCTTCCCCAACTAAAATTTCCAGCGCACACAAACGTACAAGTGCACCTACCCCATCGCCTCCGGCCGCCGTAGGTCGTCGCGACCATCGACGAAAATCATACGAACCCACGCGAGCATGATTTCGAACCCAGATCGAACAACAAACACGCGAAACAAAATTCGATCATCTGCTCGAAAAAACTGCAGCAGTCACTTCCACAAAACCACCCACGGCCGACCATCACGACCCGATGAACTTCGCCGACCTCACCATAGAACCATCTCGACCCCGAGCTTCATCCTCCCCAAATGCGAACACCTCCGGTCCAATTTTCATGACGCAAAACCCTCGACAACCCTACCGAACCACAAACAAGAATAAACCCTAGATTGATCGAATCAGATCACCATGGCCACTGGAAAATTTCGAAAGCATTTTTCCCAATATCTACAACACAAAAGCAAGCTTCGATCAAGATTTCAACTTCAAACATCGAGTTGATCTTCGGCAATTCGTCAAATTTTCGAAATCATTCATTTCCAAATTCCCAACAGATTATCAACTTAAAAATTATGAATTGCATGTTAAAAATAATTATTTTTAACTACAAATCCATTTATATAATCCAAAGCAAGAATTAAGGATATCAATTTTTGAACATGCAGCAGTGACTTACTGTAATTTCCATTTCAAAAATTATTTTTATATTAAATTTACAGAGACTATTTTTAAAATTATCATCAAACATTAACATACAATTTCCATTCACATATCAAGTTCAAAAATGGTCTAGTTTGGAAGATTTGAATTTTCATAAGGAAACAACTTCAAAAATTCAAACAGAGAATGAATATTTACAGGCATTTGAATTCCTGGTAATTCACACTTCCAACATACAAACTTAACAATATTCATGTAACAAATATTCATCATCAAAGCAAAATTCATTTCATGCTTCATCATTCAATCACAGATTAATTAAAACTGTTTTTAAAATGATTTACTCACCAATTTTATAAGCAGTGAACAAAGCAGAGCAGGTTTTATCTTAAATCTGGAATATGTTTTTGATTTGCTTGCTGATGAAAATGAATCCTTGCATGCCTTCAAATTGTTGATTTTAAAATGTTGGAACAGATCTGAACTTCCCTTTGAAATGCAGGTTAAAGTTGCAATTTTTGGTTGCTAGAAAACTTGCTGTTGATCTTGATTTCTTTTTAATTGCAGGCTTGAGATTGCAGGATTTTAATTAAATTCAGATTTGATCTTCATTTGCTTTTAGTTTTCAATTCTAGGTTTTGAAAAAAAAATTGGTTTGAGTTAAGAAAAAGAAAACAAAGAAATGAAAGTGTTATGTATAAACTAGTTTTTCTTCTTTAAACATTTATTTAAAAATTGAAATGAATATGTTGCCACTTGTTGATAAATTGAACAAATGTCTCTAGCATATTTTAAAAAGTTTACAACTGTTAAAGCAATTTTATCTTTGTTTTACAAGTGTTCAATTTCCTTTAATTAAATCATTTTAAGTCATATATGCATTTATGAAATATTTTTATGCATATGAAATGTTTTTATGTTAATAAACTTTGAATTTTAAATAAATATACAAGTATGAAATCTTTGTAAACATTTATTTTATAAATAGCTTACTTTTAAAAATCAAAGAAATGTATTATATATTTTCTTCTAAATTGTGAAGTATGTATTTGTATTTATATTTATATAAAATATGAATTTAGTAAATTTATTTATTTACATTTACAAATTATTCTAATTTAAGGGATTATTTTTAAAAGTAAGTTTACTTATAACTTTATACATATATATTTATAACCATTTAAATTTAAACACTTATAAAAGAAAACAAAATAAAACTTTGATTAAACCCTTTTTAAACTATCATATTTAAAATAAATAATTATCTTATACTTTAAAAATAATTTAAAATTAGATTAACCTTTGAAAAATATTAATTTTAAAACAAAGCTTTAAATTACAATCATACATATATAAATTATCAATAGATCAAAACAATTCCAAATTATAACATATACAACATATATATTACAATTTGAAAATTCGTCTTTTATTTAAAACAAAAGATCTTCTATTCACAATATATATCAAATATATATATTATAAATAGAATAAAATTTTATTAACTTTGAAAAATAATTCTCATCAAATTTTAAGTTGTTAAAAAATATTGATTAATATTGCCAGATTAATATTTATTAACTTTTAAAAGATTAAATTTACCATTTTAAACAAAAAGTAGAAAGAAAAATTATCAAATCAATTTAATTATTAATTCAGATTATTAAATTGATATTGCCCAAAATTCCGGGTCGTCACACTATCACACAACAACCTAAGCTATATTCAATTCTCCAATTTATTTAATTAGTTCATTTTTATTAATTTATTTCAAACCACCACCAATTTCATTTCAAAAATCTTTTCATTTAACTTAACTTAGATTAAATTTCTTTTCAAAATTCATTTTATTTAGTTGAATTTAAGTTAAATTTTATTTAAAATTAACATTTATATTCAACAATTTAAAATTTTGTTTTACTTACTAATTCTCAAAATTTATAAGTTATAAAACTTATTTCCTCATATTTCCATAAAACACTCAAATGCAAATTTTCAGAGTTTAGACACCCCGTCCTTAATTCAAATTATTTTGAGACAATACTATTAACAATTCCTTTGTAATTCAAATCATAATTTTTAATTTTAAAATCCAAACTAGTTTTACTAAAACAAAACTCCAATGGTAGCAATTTCTCTCTTGGAAACCTGAAAATAAACGTCGATGATGTTGTAGTCATCATCGAAATTATTTTCCAATGACCTTAGAGAGTTCAGTACTTTCTATCTCTTTTAAATTCCATTTTAAAATATTTCCATCCAAAAATATTTTTCAAAAAATATTATTATTTTCCAAAACCTTTGAAATTTTGTTTTCAAAAATCAACGGGATTTCAAATTCTCAATTTGTCAGCTTTTAAATCCTTTTTATTTACAAACCTCTTTTATAAACTTATATAATTTCACTTTGTTTATATAAAAACATTACTTAATTTTTTAGCTTATTTATGTTATATTAATAATAACTTTAATAGAGCACAAGAACAAATAATAAATGATAATAATCGAATATTATCATTAACTAACAATCAAACACACCATATACTATACTAATTTCTAAAAAGTTATTCCTTTATATATATATAAGATATAATCAAGGTAAAATTATTTCATTTAACAAATTCCAAAATATTGAATTTCTTTGTTCAAGTGTTTAGAGATCCTTATCAATAACAATAATTACTCGTATTGACTAGAATCCATAAACCACTCAACAGATCAACGAACACAATACAAAATATTTTTATATCGTTAACAAATACGCGCTCATATATATATACACTCAAACTCATAATAAGGCATTCAATTACCTTATCTCTTAATGAGTTACCCCACTAAAGCCAAGGTTTTTGCTTGCTTTGATACCATGTCGTAACGTCTTAGGATTTTCAAGGCTCGAAAATCGACATTAATATGTCCATTGTATTGTGTACCGAGCAATCGAACGTCGGAAAACCTAATTTTCAAGGGAAAAGAATAAGGAAGAAGATAAGAAGAAAGAAGAAAGAAAATAAAACAAAACAAAATCTCATAACAGAACGAATGATCTATAATATACAATAAATCTTTACACAAAGTAGAATTATACTATACATATATATAAATCAAAGTATACTAACCTATTTCAACCCGGATAGTTATAACAACCTATCTTCACAATTGCTTAAATACAACAATGAATGTAGCAAAAAAATAAACATATATGTGAATACGTCTCTGAGCCTCCAGCTCATTTCCTGAAACTCCAAAGAATCCAAACTAATCTATAATATGCTCAATCTAACCCGAGCATTATAATAAAATGACACCTGAGTCAGTCTGGAAAACCAACATGAGAAGACACAACTAGTTGAATTTTAATGTTTTAAAAATCTTTTGAAACTAAAGGTATCTTGTGAGACCACGCCGTACATAAACACAGACGGGTTTTTACCTTACGATAACCAACACAATTTTGATAAAAATCTATTGATATTATAATAATGTCTAGGGGTCAAAGTAAGAAATGAATATAGCTGAAACGCTTGAATCTCACGTTGCAGCATAATTGGGCACAACTAAGTTCGTATGGTGCTTATTGGAAAATGGATTCCATACAATGACTGGACTATTAGGGTACCGCCTGTCACGGTGCATCTCTAAATAATATAACACAGAGGTTGAACCTATCGACGCTTGCCAACACAGAACCGACATACCCCTTACTGGATAGTATCGAATACGATCACCTCTCCATTAGTGGGCCTCAAAGCATACAAATGAGAGAAAATATCGATTCTAGATAGGAATGATCATACCCTACTTGGGAGCGACCAGTTATCCATGCTGAATCTGCCATGTTTTAGTCTTTCTCAGTTAATGAGGCTTGAGGCTACGTTTTACCTTTTACATAGCACTTCCCACTTGGAATGCTAACGCTGCCACTCAGGCAATAATGCAATGCCAGCATTCATCCATACAATTCGTTCTGGGACAGAGCGAAACACTTGAGAGCTCCATCTTCAACTCTATCATCTTCAAGATGTCTTCACTTCAAAACATTTAAGTTGGACCGAAGTGGTTTTTGGATAACATATCCGATTCCGGTCTCTTTGAAACAACTTTTCAATAATTTCCAATAAACTTAACAACGCTTTAGGAAATAAACAGCCAAAGATAAGAGCAAAGATCACCTCCAAACCATTAGTGGATGGATTTCCATTTCATTTATCCTTGAAGAACAAAATGAGATTTATACGCATAGTACAACATCATCGGAGATGACTGTGCCATATAACTAACGTGTTTCTCCTAGATGTTTCCAAGGTTACATTTTTGGATCCATATTTGATAGTCGGTTATTTAACTATCTAATAAACACAACATTCAAATTAGAGATTTAATTCCATAAGGAAAATCAACATTGGTTAAACACATAAGTAACCACTAGTCCTTTAATTAATCTTTTCATTAATAAAATCACTCTGTAATACTTGTATATAAAATCCCTATATTTTTTGAATACTTAGAAAACATCCATATACTTATCCTAATGCTACAACCATACTGAGGAAGATTCCATTTCTATACAATTCAAAAATCATTTATAAATCCCTTGTGAATCTCAAAAGCCATTTATAAATCATTTTTATAAATTTCTGAAACCATTTATAAACTCTATATAGAAACCCCTTATAAAACCAAGCCTCCATTTCCATTTATAAACTCTTTTATAAATTTCAAAGCATTTATAACTCGTTGTAATTCCATAAAACTATTTATAAAACTCTTCTTATAAATTCATAAACTCATTTCTAAAATCCCTTTATAGATATCTAAAATCATTTATAAACTCTTTTCATCTTTGTAAATAATGTCCCCTTAAGTTCCCAAATCACCCTAAGAAACTTCCCTTATAAACCCAAAGCTTGTTTGTAAAACTCTATTTATAAATCTTGAACATTTATAAATAAATAAATAAATCATTTTCTTCAAACACTATTATATATTAGAGGGAATTAGGGAAAATGACAAACTTTGAAAAAAAATAGGCTGAAGGACATGGTTTATTTTTAGGCTGAAAGACAAATGCTAGTTATAATTAGTATTATATTCAACTTTTACACTATATAAAATGTAGTTTCATCTAGCATTATATTCAGTTTTATACTATACAAAATGCTAGTTGTAACAAGCATTGTCCTTCAGCCTAAAAAGCAAACTTGTTGTCCTTAGGTCTAAATTTTTTTCCAAGTTTTTCCTTGTGCCTATTTTCTGTATAGAATAATAGTTATAAATAATAACCTTTATGAATAAATAATAATTATTGACCTTAAAACATCTTAAAATGATAATTAATAATTTCATAGACATTATTAATAAAACACGAATAATTAATTTTCAAACTTATTATAAATAATAATAACTAATTTCAAAAATAGTATAAATAAATCGTTATTATTAATTTCAAACTATATTAATTATTTAAATAATTAATCTTCAAAATATTAACATATCGATAAATAACCTTAAAAAAATATTAATTATAAATAAATAACTTTAAAACAATATTAAATACAAATAACATTTTTAAGCAATATTAATCATAATAAATAACTTAGAAAATATAAATAAAAGGGTGGGAATAAAATATAAATTAAATCCTTCAGAAAAAAATATTTTTGAAACCCAATTTTGGATTTACAATTATTTTCTATCTTAAAAACCAATTCAAAATCAAATGGCGATTACTAGTATTTTTAAAATACTAATTTAAGACCAATAACTACTAAATGCTTAACCAATATCGATACTGAATTTCTTTCACTAGAGGATTTTAGTTTTGAACATAGTAATGTTACAAAACCATAGTGTCCACAATCGGGTTTCATATTCAATAATCATAGAACAGGTCTATTATTGAAATTTAAAATCAACAATGGCGAGAAATCCTATTGGATCCCTCCAACCTGTCCCACTGCATCATAACTAATATATATCACAAACGCACATACACACAAACATGTAAAATAACCAGTGGTGAGGAATCCTATTGGATCCCTCTAACTTGTTCCCATGCATCACAAACCATATATAATTATATAATATGGGTCATCCGCTCCAGGGGCAGGAATAAATCCAAACCAACTGATAAAAATAGTAAATCATCCAAACATCCAATCAATAATTTTTATTAACTATATAACATTTCCGGTTAACCCAAAAGGTGAGTTTAACACACCGAAATCTCTGTTGTTGCCAAGGCATTCCAGTTTGGAACTAAAATCGAACGACGTCCGATTTTACCAAATTTCAACTGTCTCTAAATTCAACCAAACTAGTTCCATAGCGAAGCTTTCATCGTCATGAGCACAACACAAATATTTGCGCCTCGATTGGACCTCACACGGTGTTATTAAATTTATAAGTTAACGGGATTTAAATATAAATTATTTTCACTAATTACATTAATTATCAAATAATTACATTTAAACCCTCTTCCTTCATCATACACAATGTGCACAGAGATACCCAAACAACCCATTAACGCCGCACCTTCCTCCATCGATTTCCCCTTCGTTTGTCGACGAAACCGACAACCGTTTTCTCCACGAACTTCGCTTCATGTCCTCTTGCGCTAGACCTCATGAATCCATGATTGAATCAAGCTAACGAAAAGCGACCGAACCCATGCTCGGCTATAGGAAAGAAATTCACGTCCTCCTTTGATCAACTGCACCACCTCATCTTATCGCCGTCGAAGCTTCTTCCATTGACAAACCCAAATCTAAGCTTCGTTTAGCCTCCCAACTCCTAAAGCTTGCTGAACCCAAAACCCTAGCTTGCAATGTACCCGAAAGCTTCACCATATTGTTCGAACACGAAAAATAAAAGGTCGTACTCCACCATATGGATGCCTAAATATAGATCTAAGTTTTGCTTTAGTTTTCTTTTTCTTTTTTTCTTCTCTGGTTTTAAAAAAAATGATAAGAGGAGAGAAGACTAAAGTAATAAAATTTAGAGATGGGTACGGGCTTGTACGTGGAGGGTATGGTGCTTGGTATGGGTTATATAGATGTGAGTATGGCTTTAAGTATGGACTATATGTATTATTTAAATTTAAAATATCAAGTTTTTAAATGTCCGCAAATCTCGAACTCCAAAAGAGGCATTCCACATTGCGTTCTATATGTAATACCCCTATTTCGAACATAATGGAACTTGTTTCGAGACCTAATTCGATCGTGTGCAGATGATAGCTTTTCGAACCTAGTTATAATATAAAATTTTGAAATTAATTTATACGCATTTCAATCTCACACGACCAAATGATTTTTCTAATCACCACGAAATTATCGGCAAATAATAACTCACTATTATGGATGCAATGAAACTGGTTTCGTCGGAATCCAAGACAGTGCCCTGAAAGGCTATTTTTATACGTTAATTAATACGAATTATCATAAAAACCAAATTAATCACTTTTAAATTTAAATTAAAAGTTTATTATTACCATTCTTATTCGACATAATTTAAATAATCTTTGAAATCATTTTTATCCAAACTAAAACCAAAGATTCAATTATTTAAACAATTTCAATTATTAAATTTAACAATTCAATTATCAAATAAAATGCTACATTTGGAATATAAGTTATTTAACTTATAAAAATAATAATTCAATATTTAAAACCAACTAAACATTTAAAAATCAATTGACAAATTTTGGATCATTACCGAACACTTAAGTAAAGCCAAATTACAAAAGTTATTAAAAATGTTGCAAAAAAGTGTTGTGAATCTTGCTTTTAATTCTTATTTGATCAAAACAACTTTTCTATCATTTAAAAGTCCATTTTATAACTCAAATCTCTTTTAAAACATTTTAAAATATTTATAAAATTTATTCCATATTTTTAAAAAATTAAAAATATCATTTTTAAAGAATTTGTTGCTTAGGTTTACGAACTGTCAAACCGCAACTATTTTATAAACTTGTTTTGCTCATATTTGAAAATATACTATGTGAAATCTCAGTCTTTTTCTTTTGTTTGAAAAATACGATTATAAGGGCTTGAAAAATTCTTATACAAAAATTTTTGATCTGGATCCATCATGTAAATGGATTTAACTTGCTACGGCGTGAAATTGCGAACTGTCGTTACATGACGCGCCTATTTTAACTCAATTTTTATATTCTTTTCAAACATTTTCAAAACACTTTTAAATACCTATATAAAATTTCTAAATCATTTTAAACCATTTTAAAAAGGTTTAACAATCTCATACATGCCATTTCATTTATTAAAGGAAAGTGATTCCCATTGTGATATTCGACGTGTATTAAATATGAATCATTTCAACATCCAAAAAAACAAATAAAAATATACAAACTTGATGATCAAACAAGTAAACAACCATAGAAATCATATCACATCATATATATATATATATAGTTTCTCACCTTTATTGGATTCTGACTTTACGAAAATTCGTTTTAGCTTTGCTACGATCGAATCAAAGCATATGGAATCGAGCCTTGGATTTTGAGAAGGGAATGACCTAAGCTCGCAAATGGAATAGTGCTTGGCCTTCGTGATGGAGGTTGGTGTCCGAAAGCATAGAAGAGAAGTGGTTGAGCTTCGACCTTGAATTCACAAAAATAGACCCGAAAATAGATCATTTTCTCTTTGCTTTTTGACCATATTGCTCTCAAAATTTGGAAATGTTAAAGGAAAAGTTCTTGCAAATTCTCTCCTCTTGAATTTAAAAAAGAATTACTTAATTTAAGGTTGTTTTGAGGGAGATATGGTCAAAAGAAAAGGAGGTATTCTCGGACTTAAAATCTGGGCCCGAAAATGCACTTCAAAGAAACGAGATTTGAGCATATCTAACCCCAAAATGGGAAGAAGTGGTACACATGAAAGATGTAGATACTAGAATTTTACATGATTTGAAATTAGATTTTGAAGAAGTTATGATAGGATGAAAAAGTTAGAAAAGAGGTGGGTATTTATAGGCAAAGGAAGAGATGAAAATATCTAGATATTTTCACACCTATACATCACCATATCGTCACCACCTTACTCCTCCCTTACCTCACCATTTTTAACCGAAGTGACTCCCCTCATGTGATGTTCTCAAGTGCACATACTTAGGGTGAAAGTGTTGACTTTGGGTTGCTTAAGTATTAAGGAGATGGAAAATAGCTTAGATATTTTCATATGTTTATGTATGTATATGTGTACATGTATATTAGTATGTTTATATATGTTCATGTGTGCATGTGACCTGTGCAGTTAAAGCGTTTGGCAGATTCAATGCGGCGGAGCTACAAAAAGTCATAGCGGGGATACAACGAAGATATTGAGGGATATAGTGGATGACTCTAAAATAGCATATAAAACTCGTATTTAATGTTTTTACATATACATAAATTGTAATTAAATGAAAATTTAACATTCAATTGAATTGTAATTAATACATTAATAATTTTAAACAAAAACATGTGCAAATATACTGTAAATAAACGTAATACTGTTAGATAACATAATTGAATTTAATATAATATTAGGCTATTTTTATTTTTGAAAAATACATTAAAATTTTAATCAAATAAATTAATTTATAATTTTTATAATGTATATCATTTTTCAATTCATTTCTTTTGAAGAAGATATAGCGGAATACAGTGGGAATAACGGGATACAGCGGAAATAGCAGGGTTAAAGCGGAAAGGCTATATTTGAGGCTAAATGGAAAAAACATAGCAGTAGAAATCCACTATGAGATATATAGCAGAGTTATAGTGGGGTATTAACTGCACAACATGTGACATGTATATATATGTATTTGTGCACAAGAGAACAAACAATGTTGCATCGACTTTGAACAAATTCCGTTCGTTAAACCATTGAAATTCGAAAAGATGATTCCCAGTCACATTTTCACTTATAAATTATATTACACATAAATGTAAATAAATTTTGAAAACTAATTTACTATCATTTTCAATTATTTTAAAATGATCACATTTAATTTATAAAACCATACAAATAAATATTAAAGAATTGTTTACAAATAGTGTTATTATATCGATAAAATGATACGAGTTTTCTTATATTTTTAAATCAAGTATATATCTTTATAGAACCATTATAAATGATTTACTATCACTATATAACTAGTTAAAATGAATTATTATCATTTAAAAATAATTATTTGATTAATTATAATAATTATTAAATCATTAAAAATCAATTTAAATTCATAAGTCAATTATTAAATATGATGCCATTATCGATGATGTCATAAATACCTTTTATTTCCAAAAAATAAAATAAATAATTTTATTTCATATTCTTATTTAAACGAATAAATAAGTGTGTATCCAGCTCCGTGTGTGACTTCTGATAATTATAGAGCTGTTTATTGCAAAAACAATTTTTACTCATTTTATCGATATTTTTCCAAAGTATATATTTTTGTAAATACTTATTCAGAATAAGATTATCATCATTATTTATTATTTGAGACAACATAATCTACGTTAATAAGCCTTATATTTTAATACTTAAAAATAAATATAATTCATGAAAGTGATAAATTTGCGGATTGTCACCGACTTCCCTCATAGAAGAATTTCGTTCTTGAAATTACAACGCATAACGCAAAGGTGTTTGCCTAAAATATTTATTTTTAAACTTACACTTGTATGATGTATAAATATTATCCGTATTCAATAGATGTTTCAATCTCTTATTCGAATACACAACTTTACTTCCGAACTAGTATGGAACCCCGATACTCTAGCACGGACTCCGATCAGGCTTTTCGATCAGAATTTTAGTTTTCATTGCATAGCTCTCAACCATTATAGAAAACTGAAGTATCCAACCACAAACCCTCATCAATATTCTCGTCAAGAATTGTGTGATAAATCCTCTTTTGGACTAGTGTAAACACCTCAAAGTTTTGTACTCGAATCTTAGATCAAAAGCATGCGACGAAGTGATTTACGTACCTTATACGTACTTATTAACCTTTCTAAAAAAAATTATGAAAAATTTTCATAAAATTTTATTTAAACATTTTTATAAAGATGCTTCTTCATATATAATTACCTTAAAAAAAATTATTCACCAAAATTTTCTATCTTCTTTCCAAAGAAAATATTTCAATTTTAACACTTAGAAAATACCTCTATATACTTAAATCCATAAAAATCTCTAAGGAAAGCTTCACATTTTCCAAAAGACGTTTTATTGGATTAAAATGAATGTTGTGTAAAACATCGTTATGTCAACCAAAAAACCTAGTATAGGGATTGACTAATTGTATTAAGTATTAATTTTCGATGTCGAACTTAAATTATTTATTGGTTAACAATGAAGCTGATCAAGTTGGGGTATCATTACCTCTCATGCCATAAATGAATGCCATTCTTTTAAAACTAGATATAAATTACTCACCTCGAATATATAAGTCCCGTATACTATATAAAATATTTTCTTTCGAAAATCGCCTATTATAACATTAGTGTTATAGTCTATGTCTTTCTCACTTTTTCGAAAACATTTATTGCAATAATAAATGTTGAAATCTATGTTTTCATCACTTAGTACATTTTAAATCACTTTTAAAAGTCATTAATCTTCATTTGAAAATTATCATTTTCAAAACATTCCTTTAAAATATTATTTTAACTTTTAATATGTGAATGTATTTTCTTTGTAAAATCCATACTTAAATCTCAACAAAAACGTTTCCATATTTATAAATTTCCTTTCTATTTATATAACCCTTAAAAAATCTTTTTATTCATAAAATTCCATTTATAACACTACTCTTTTATAAATCTCGTTTATTTATAAAATCCGATTAATGACTCCATTTACAAAATATCAATTACAAATCCATTTTTAATATTTGCAAAACACCATTTATAAATCTATTACTTTATTTATAAAGTATCACATTTATAAATTTTACTCTTAATATATATATATATATATATCACATTATATAAATGTTTAATTATTTTATATGAGATAGATTTTCTCCAATTTCTTTCAATTTTGCCAAAAAATTTCAAAACACAGGATTTAAATTCTCAAAATCTCTTTTGTAAAACATATCTTCCAAATTAATCTTTTATAAAAATCATTTGATTTTCTTGTGAAACAATCTTTTATAAAACATGCTCATTTATTATCTTATAAATTCATTAAGCTTAACCCAATATTAATATCAAACACCTTATAGTCAAATCGTGAAAATCACAAGGTGTTTGTATTTAAACTTTTAAATCAAACAACTAATCACTATATAAATAATTATATCATTTGAAAGAAATTACTTTATATTCAAAATATGATCCTAGGTAAAATTATTTCATTTACAAACTTTTCAAAACAAAAATCATTTGCATATAGCATTAATAAGTATGCACTAATATATAATACTCTCAACTCATTCTAGGGTGTCACTTACCCTATCTCTAATGAGTTACTCATCCTAGGGTATTATTGACCCTATCTCTGGTGAGACTTTACCCCTTTCAGGCTTGGGTATTTGCTTAACCTAAGCTCTGCTTCCAAATGTGACGACCCGCCTTCTCGACCCTCAAAAACCGACATTTATACATCCTTGGTAGTCACATGCCCTAAATCCAAGTGTCAGAGAGGTAGATTATCATGGAGTAAAAGAAAATAAAGATAGAATAGAATCTTACACAAATGTAATAACATATATTATTTTAACGTATATCTTTACAGCGTAAATTTTAAATACATCTACTGGAGTTAAACATGGACAAGTACAAATATCTATCCTTACAAACGCGGAATACAATAGGACACAAGTATGGTGAAAAAGAGGTAATAGTCTACTGAAGAATCTTCTAAATCCATGCTTTGAGATCTTCCATATTTCTTCTAACTAAAACTTACTACTAGGCTACTCGATAAAATAGGGCACCCAGAGTTTAAGGAAAGGAAAATAAACTTCGGATCAGTCATTGGATTGGCGTGAGAAACTCAAAATATGGATATTTAAAACAAGGGTATCTTACAAGACTATGTCGTACATGAACACAAAATAGATTTTTACCTTTTTGATAACCAAAACTTTACTATGCAAAATTTGGTAATATTATTATTAATGACATTCTTTTGAAAATACTTTTCGAATAACTTATGAATCTTAGTCGCAATTGTTAATTGATTAAATTCTAGCATGCTAGCTATAGAGTAGGTTCTACAATCAAATCTGAAGGCACTTATTGGAGAATGGATTTTCTTATAATGGCTTGTAAGGAACTACCTTCCGTACAATACACCTCTAGAAGGATGTAGTCAACTTTTGAAACCTCTGCACCTGGTAATACTGGCCTATATGCAAACCTGACTTGGTAGCGGTTAAACAAATATGACATCACCCCGATGGTAACCGACCTATCCGAGAGCTCTCTTGCATACACAATTTACTCAACATATATAGAGTAATATAAAAAGGTGTTGACCATACCCTAATGGTTGTGAACCACATAGCCTTACAACCGCCCTATTTAAGCCATTTTCGGGTGATGAGGCCCAAGGTAACGATTACCTTTCACATAGCACATTCACTTTGAATACCACATTGCCAATTCCATCACACACCATTGATTCCCATAAATGTATAACCTCTGAGCTCATACGTCTTAGAGAAGGGTGTTAAGTATATGAGGGTTACGTCCTACACTACCAAAAAATGTACTTTCATAAAATTCAATGTATGTGTATTTTGGAAATGCAACATCAAACATTCATCCATACAAGTTGTCTAGGAACAAGACAAACCGTAGAAATTCTCCTACCACATCCTGCCAAAAACCATCTCTAGGATTAGTAGCGATTAGCCCTTGCATCGAAGATCAAATGAAGGTACTACTGCCACATACATACGATATGAGGAATTTCCCCCGAGGGTCGGTTACAAGAAACCGTTCATTCTGTTTATTATCATTGTTAGGTCTTCACTTTGAAGATGTAAATTGGTTCAAAATGTTTTTAGGATAAGTAACACTCAAATCTGATCCAGTTTCTTCAAACCAGTCATCGATGAAAAGATGTTAGGTAAATAGATGTTTATCATTTGACTAATTACTTTCTCTTGATCAAAAATATCTTTTAGATATACATATCTTTAAAACATTTCTTTCCGCTACATACAGAATCATTAAGCCTCTCTTTAAATTTGGAAATACCAAATCACTTTCATAATTCATAGTTGAAAACAATATTGAATTAAAAAGGGTCGACAGAAATTATACTAATTCTGCTCAACGTCAGTTTTTGTATTCAACCTTTACTATTCGTCGAATAACAGTGAAATCACCTTTTAAATTCACATGGATAGTGTAGGTTCCCTCTTCAGAATTTAATACCAAGTGTAAGAAGATTATTTCTGTACAATCTAAGTTGTATTAAATTTGAAAAAATTAAATATTTTATACTTGCCTCATTTTCGACATTTCGACCTTATCTATTCCTCACATACGAAAGAGGCCAGGTAAGCTAAGCCCTGGTTAAATATCTCCTTAGTTTAAGCACCTTACATTCGGATCTCATGAATAGAAAAACCCAGTCTGCTCATTGGCTTTTAGAGCCAAGATTAGTTTACTTGATTTTAACAGTGTTTCTTTAAATTATTTATTTAAACTCTTTTAAAATAAATTATAGATATTCGCCTTTTGGCAAGGCCGTGAAACCAAAGAGTTGACTAGAAACCAAGGACGGTCTGTCCCGAAGATCGGTTGTACACAGGTTTGCTATGGATACTGACAAATTTTGTCCGAGCCCAGATCGAGCTACAATTGATATGGTATGACAAGAAAAGCTATGTAAGCCATCATTCCAAATTTCAATTCAATCGAAGTTCGTATGCCCGTGTTATGCACCGACCAAGTTTCATAGGAAAGTTGGTTATTTCGTATCCCTTCAGTTTCGTATCCGTCAAGTGCCAAAGGAAAAACCTCTACTATTCGTATCCATAGAGAGAAGCAATATTTCAAACCCTTGGAAAGAAACAATCCCGTTCGCCTCCATCAAGTTAGCAACCACCTTCTTCGTGTCCACTTTATTCATATCCATCCAGAAATCCTCGGTCGTATCCATCACACCGACCACGTTGTGTATCCATCATTTAAAACCCTATCGTGTCGCTTCCATCAACTGCCCAATTCGTGTCGCTCATTGATGACATGATTCGTATCGATTGGTAAAATATCGATACAAAAACATTCCAAAGATCGATACGAATATAGTAGTCTGGAGTGATACAAAAAGGACGGTATCAGATCGGTACGATAGGCATGGACATGCATCGATACAAATTGGCTCTCCACCTATCGATACGAGGAGTGTTCCTTGGATGGATACGAACAAGGTGCAATCAAGAGGAAGATTTGGTCGTTTGGCATAAAAAGAGGATCTATCCTGGAAGATAGCGCCATGTCATTGACCATCACGTGCCTAGAAGCGATACGAACATGATCAACACGAATGGAAGCGATATGAGCTCGGCTACACACTGTAAATCCAAACTTGCATCGATCATATCTCACAATCTACAGGTCCAAATGCCACCAACTTTTCACAGAAGCTTGCGTACAACCTCAAGAATATACATGATCAATTTCAACCACAAAGGATCAATTCTTGATCGATATGAATCCTATTTGTATCGCTCTGTTATCGAGTCGAAATCAACTAAACTCGATCCCATGTGCCCATCCACGCGAGAGAAGAAGTCCTCTGAGATTTGGGCGAGATATTTTGTAACAACCCACATATTTATGGTTGTATATTTAAATATTTTTATTTAAATATAACTCGTTTGTCGGATTATGGTCCAAAAAGCTACTTTTTGCAAACGGCCGAATTGGAGCTCGAAACCATTTCCATTGAATCCAAAATGTCGTTTGCGATCTTTTTGAGTATAATCTTCGATATGTTTAGAGTAAGTCGAATTTTGCTACTTTTTCTATTGGGTTTAGGGTTTGGGTTCAGCCCACTAGCTTAACTAATACCCTAACTCAGCCCTCTCCCCTCCATTCTCTCATTTCACTCTTCTAAACTCAAGCTCCAACTGAAAATGGTGGAAGGGAAAGGGAAATAGAAATTGCAAACCCTAGTTCTTCTTGCTAGCTCATATTCTTGCTCCAAAATCAAAGAGAAGCAATAGGTAAGCTTCATCTTCATCTTCTCCATCTCTTCTCGTCTTCAATTTCAGTAATTTCCTAACCCTAACTTAGGAAATACTTGCTTTGATTTTAGATTGAAGCTTGTAGTGTTGAAGTGGAGTGTAGTTGGTTGATTCCTTGCATTTGTGCTTCTTCATCTTCTTTGTTTTGTGTAAAAAGGTGAGTTTTGAACTCACATCTACTTCTCTTGATTTCATTGATGTTGGGTATGAATTCCTAACACCTTGTTCATATGCACTTGCATTTGGTTTGGGTTGAATTGGGGAATATTCCAATTTTTAGTGTTTTGGGTTCAAATCTTTGAAATCCTAACTTTGATGTTTTGATCATGTTTTAGTGATGCATCGAGGAACATATAGGGCCGGGTTGTCGATTGGCATAAGCCCTTAGAGCCAATGTTCGTCCGATTGCATTTTGGAAGAGTTTGCTCTTCATTTGAATAAGGCTGAAAAACAGCCCAGGCGTGATTCAGTCGACTGAAAACTCTGTTCAGTCGACTGAACCTGGAACCCGAAAGTTTCCAGGCATGATTCAGTCGACTAAAAACTCTGTTCAGTCGACTGAACCTGGAAACAGAAAGTTTCCTAAACCTGGAAAATTTCCAGGTATAGGGTCAGTCGACTGAAAACTCTGTTCAGTCGACTGAACCTGCTGTTTCAGCCCACTTTGCCTTTTGGGATTAAATTTCTAATTTGAATCGATTCATGATGATCCTATGTATGATTATCAATTGTTTTGACTTTGATGGTTCCTTTTAATTTTAATCCACGGGTTTTTATAAAATAATTTCTCAAATCGCATTTAAAAGCTCGTTTCTCCAATTCATAAATTCTATTTAAAACACACACTTTCACACTTCGAGCGAAGTGGAAGGGTGAGTAAATGGTTGGGCAAAACACGGACCATGAATCCATGCGTTTATCTTTCCGATTAATCCCCGACCTATTCAATTGATCGTTTTGACCTTCGGGTTTGGTTTATCGATGATATGAGATAAACTTTGTACTGCTTTGAGTGTGAAAGTAACTGACGGATAGTAAACCGTTTAGTGCGAACGAGTGGTTATGGGACGCACGTTAACACTTTTCGGATTCCTTTTCGAGAGTTGTGACACATTCCGCCAGTTAGTGGTGTCCAGAACTGGGTCTCACCACTACGGCTTGTCGTCCTATTGTATCGCTTTCTATGTTGGTCGTTATGAGCCGCATGGGTGATATTGGGTTTGTTGCCTTTAATATCGCTTTTGGAGTTGGTCCTTTGCCCCGACTCAAGAGATATTGGAGTGGTTTCTTCACCACCGCTCATGAGATATTGGAGTGGTTTCTTCACCACAGCTCATGAGATATTGGAGTGGTTTCTCCACCACCGCTCAAGAGATATTGGAGTGGTTTCTTCACCACCGCTCGAGAGATATTGGAGTGGTTTCTTCACCACCGCTCATGAGATATTGGATTTGTTGCAATTGGTATTTGTTATTTGCCTTTTGGCTTGCCTGGGATATTCTTATCCTTTGTTTATCCATGTTCCCGATGATATGAGGCTTGTTTTATGATGTTCATCTTTTGTTAGATGATTTTGTTATCTCCCTTAGAGATATTTGTTATACTATATGATCTTGCAGGTTCATTATCGTTCAGTTTATCTAACTGATTTGTTTAGCTAGACTGACCCGTGTATTTTATACTCGGGTCAGACCGAGTTATTCAGGTTAGGTGCTTTTGGACTTAGCCTCTTTTGCTTCCGCAGGGACTATTTCGCTAGTTTCTTTTGTCTTAGCTTTTGTGTAGTCCTTATCTGTTGTAACTCTGATATGTATTCTTGTGAACTCGTCTGTATATTGTGGTTTGTTATACCACTTGACATGTATTATTTTGTATACTCTGCTTTCTATCAGTATATGTGTGTATATGATGGTTTACTGTTCTGTGATGTATATTACATTTGAGTTGTTATATTATGTTCTGATAGATCCTATAGCCATTGTAGTCTTGCTTTAAATATTTATTGAATACGTCGAACTGTTTGTGATTCTACTTTTCGACGTGTTTAGTGAATAGTTAAGGTAAGATTACACATGGTCGCTCCTATCCAGCCTTATTCTCCGTGTTAGCAGACGATATTATCTATACAATACTCTTTGCTAACGTGGGTATAGAGGTGGGGCGTCACAACTTGGTATCAGAGCCAGGTTCAGAACGAAATATGATAAACACAGAATAGACACACATATTACGATACATCAAAGTGTAATAAGTGATACAAATCCTTGAATCATCGTGTCTCTCTCTATTCCTTCTTTGTCTTTGATGTTAGATAGAATTTGGGAATACGTCTAGGAATGTATTTTATTCCGTAGTATTCCGTATTGAAATATCTACCTTGAGATTAATCTTTATCTTCTTTAACTTTCAGCTTATGGATGGAAGAGGCAGAGGACGACGTTCGGATGCTGGGCAATCTAGTGGCTCACATCCGGATGGCGTTTATATGTCAGCAGATCAGTTTATGGAGTTGTTTAGGAGCATTCAGCCTCCAGCTCCTGCTCGTGTATCTCCACCTCGCAAGTCTACCTTTGCACGCCTGTGCAGTGATTTTACTCATCTTGGAGGAAAGCCGTTTAAGGGCTCCGAGTCTGTTCTTGAAGTCCAAGCTTGGATTCGCACGTGCGAGCGTATCTTCTCTAGAATGGATATTTCTGACCATGATAGAGTTCTTGTAACTTCTAGATTATTGCAAGAGCGTGCCCTTGATTGGTACGAGCTTCTTGTAGCCGAAATTGATGAGTCTGCTCTTTCTTAGACTCGGTTTCGGGAACGATTCGAACTCAAGTTCGTTCCTGAATCTGAGAAAGCTTTGTTGGCCCGGCGCTTCCTTGAGTTGAAGCAAGGGAAATCTTCTGTTTCTGAGTATGTTGCATCATTCGAGGCTTTATCTAAGTATGGTCTCGAATTCATTAGCACTTCTTATAAGAAGAATTTGAAGTTTGTTTCTGGTCTTAAGAAATATCTTAAGAAGTCTTTATTGCTCCAGCTTAAACTTTCTTTTGAGGAGTTGGTTGATTCTGCGCTTCATCTCGAGACCGTCGAGAAGGAGTGTGATAGTGGTAGTGAGGTTGAGGTTCGTAAGAACCCCAACAAAAAGCAGTCTCCATTGGATGAGCCGGAATTTTCCCTTCCAAGAAGAAAAAGCCCGATGAATCTGATTCTCAGTCTCAGTCTGTTGGAACACCTTCCATTCGGAAGTGTTTCAATTGTGGTTCTCCTGATCACATGATTCGAGCTTGTCCTAAGCCTCTCTTCTGCCGTTATTGCAAGAAGGAAGGTCATCGTAGTTCCACTTGTCCCATTGCTTCAAATAATTCTCCAGCTGGCAAGTTAAATACAGCTGGTGCTTTTGGAGGTTCTTCTCAGGGATAAGGTATGTCTCTATCTATTTCGGAAAGTTTCTATTTTCTTGGTGATTTCGATTCCAATTTGATGGCATCATTTTATTCTTTAGCCCTAATGATGAGGAAAGTGTTGTTTCTCTAATTCTTGTAGTTGAGAGTTTCCCGTATTTTTGGTCTTGTCTTATGGTTATTACCTAAGCAATCTTTTGAGTAGTGTTAAGGTCTTTTTAACTCGACCTTACCACCGGTTTTCATTTGGCTACGAGTTGCGGAAGTTAGGATTCCACTTACTACATTCCGCACTCGTTGTGATTCTTATGAATGATTTGTTATGTCGTTCAGTTGTCTAGCTCATTTCATCCATTTTATGAATCGAGTATTCTGCGAATATCTCGATGATTCCATTTTAGTATTTTATTGGTTTTGGTTGGAAATTAGCAATTTAAAATTTTTGCAAATCTTTTTCATAAGAGTTATTTATAAGTATAAATGGGATTTTGTTCTTAAACGAACAAAGTGAATTTTTAAAAGTTTTTAGAAACATGTTTATCTTATAAAAGATGGTTTTGTGATTGTATTGCCCATTGAGTGCTTTAAGAATTCTGGTCGATGCGCTTGATCAACGTTATCAATAGGAATCTCCTAAACGCTTTGATGAGACAATTTGACACAATAAATTGATTTGAAATAAGAAAATTTTTCTCAAAATATGATTTCATGAAGGTAATTGAAATTTTGAAGCTTTAGCTTTTTGGTAAAGAATTTTATTTGAAGTTTTAGCTTTTAAGAAAGTAGATTATTTGAAAGTACTCTTTTCCGATACTCTTATCTTGGGATTTCCGAAGGGAACCAAGATTTATCTTTTTACCAATACTAGTCGTGTTGGTTTGAATGTCGTTCTCTTGCAAAAGAAAATGTGCTATCACTTGTGCTTCTAAATCATTAAAGCCGATAGAGACTAGGTATGCCACTCATGATCTAGTGCTCACGGCTATTGTTTTCGCTCTTTATATTTGGCATCATTATTTTTGGGAAAGGAATTTTGTTCTCCTCACCAATCATAATTTTGAATGTTTAATTTCTCATAAGGAACTTAGTGTTGGTTCGAGTTCCTTGCATCTTATGATTTTGACATTCTTTTTATTCCCGAAAGGGGGATCGTGTTGCCAATGCATTTAGTTGTAAGCAACATGTGATTGTTTCCCTATTGATGTCCGAATGGAATGATCTTTTACCAAGTTCATCGGACGTTTTGTTGTACTTCATTTTGTTGAGCTTTGGTTCATTTGACGTATTATTTGTACCACGTCAGTGTTCCGAATTATTTGAGCTTAGGAATCCATATAATTCTCTGAGCAAGCAAGTTCAGGCTTATCTTTTCATGCACTTTATGGTGAACTTCTTATTTTGTTATTCTTATGTGTTGATATGTTTTTGGTTGTTACTCTTTATTTTCTTCTTAAGAATTGCGAGGACGCAATTTCTTTAAGGAGGGGAGTCTGTAACAACCCGCATATTTATGGTTGTATATTTAAATATTTTTATTTAAATATAACCTCGTTTGTCGGATTATGGTCCAAAAAGCTACTTTTTGCAAACGGCCGAATTGGAGCTCGAAACCATTTCCATTGAATCCAAAATGTCGTTTGCGATCTTTTTGAGTATAATCTTCGATATGTTTGGAGTAAGTCGAATTTTGCTACTTTTTCTATTGGGTTTAGGGTTTGGGTTCAGCCCACTAGCTTAACTAATACCCTAACTCAGCCCTCTCCCCTCCATTCTCTCATTTCACTCTTCTAAACTCAAGCTCCAACTGAAAATGGTGGAAGGGAAAGGGAAATAGAAATTGCAAACCCTAGTTCTTCTTGCTAGCTCATATTCTTGCTCCAAAATCAAAGAGAAGCAATAGGTAAGCTTCATCTTCATCTTCTCCATCTCTTCTCCTCTTCAATTTCAGTAATTTCCTAACCCTAACTTAGGAAATACTTGCTTTGATTTTAGATTGAAGCTTGTAGTGTTGAAGTGGAGTGTAGTTGGTTGATTCCTTGCATTTGTGCTTCTTCATCTTCTTTGTTTTGTGTAAAAAGGTGAGTTTTGAACTCACATCTACTTCTCTTGATTTCATTGATGTTGGGTATGAAATCCTAACACCTTGTTCATATGCACTTGCATTTGGTTTGGGTTGAATTGGGGAATATTCCAATTTTTAGTGTTTTGGGTTCAAATCTTTGAAATCCTAACTTTGATGTTTTGATCATGTTTTGGTGATGCATCGAGGAACATATAGGGCCGGGTTGTCGATTGGCATAAGCCCTTAGAGCCAATGTTCGTCCGATTGCATTTTGGAAGAGTTTGCTCTTCATTTGAATAAGGCTGAAAAACAGCCCAGGCGTGATTCAGTCGACTGAAAACTCTGTTCAGTCGACTGAACCTGGAACCCGAAAGTTTCCAGGCATGATTCAGTCGACTAAAAACTCTGTTCAGTCGACTGAACCTGGAAACAGAAAGTTTCCTAAACCTGGAAAATTTCCAGGTATAGGGTCAGTCGATTGAAAATTCTGTTCAGTCGACTGAACCTGCTGTTTCAGCCCACTTTGCCTTTTGGGATTGAATTTCCAATTTGAATCGATTCATGATGATCCTATGTATGATTATCAATTGTTTTGACTTTGATGGTTCCTTTTAATTTTAATCCACGGGTTTTTATAAAATAATTTCTCAAATCGCATTTAAAAGCTCGTTTCTCCAATTCATAAATTCTATTTAAAACACACACTTTCACACTTCGAGCGAAGTGGAAGGGTGATTAAATGGTTGGGAAAAACAAGGACCATGAATCCATGTGTTTATCTTTCCGATTAATCCCTGACCTATTCAATTGATCGTTTTGACCTTCGGGTTTGGTTTATCGATGATATGAGATAAACTTTGTACTGTTTTGAGTGTGAAAGTAACTGACGGATAGTAAACCGTTTAGTGCGAACGAGTGGTTATGGGACGCACGTTATCACTTTTCGGATTCCTTTTCGAGAGTTGTGACACATTCCGCCAGTTAGTGGTGTCCAGAACTGGGTCTCACCACTACGGCTTGTCGCCCTATTGTATCGCTTTCTATGTTGGTCGTTATGAGCCGCATGGGTGATATTGGGTTTGTTGCCTTTAATATCGCTTTTGGAGTTGGTCCTTTGCCCCGACTCAAGAGATATTGGAGTGGTTTCTTCACCACCGCTCATGAGATATTGGAGTGGTTTCTTCACCACCGCTCATGAGATATTGGAGTGGTTTCTCCACCACCGCTCAAGAGATATTGGAGTGGTTTCTTCACCACCGCTCGAGAGATATTGGAGTGGTTTCTTCACCACCGCTCATGAGATATTGGATTTGTTGCAATTGGTATTTGTTATTTTCCTTTTGGCTTGCCTGGGATATTCTTATCCTTTGTTTATCCATGTTGCCGATGATATGAGGCTTGTTTTATGATGTTCATCTTTTGTTAGATGATTTTGTTATCTCCCTTAGAGATATTTGTTATACTATATGATCTTGCAGGTTCATTATCGTTCAGTTTATCTAACTGATTTGTTTAGCTAGACTGACCCGTGTATTTTATACTCGGGTCAGACCGAGTTGTTCAGGTTAGGTGCTTTTGGACTTAGCCTCTTTTGCTTCCGCACGGACTATTTCGCTAGTTTCTTTTGTCTTAGCTTTTGTGTAGTCCTTATCTGTTGTAACTCTGATATGTATTCTTGTGAACTCGTCTGTATATTGTGGTTTGCTATACCACTTGATATGTATTATTTTGTATACTCTGCTTTCTATCAGTATATGTGTGTATATGATGGTTTACTGTTCTGTGATGTATATTACATTTGAGTTGTTATATTCTGTTCTGATAGATCTTATAGCCATTGTAGTCTTGCTTTAAATATTTATTGAATACGTCGAACTGTTTGTGATTCTACTTTTCGACGTGTTTAGTGAATAGTTAAGGTAAGATTACACATAGTCGCTCCTATCCAGCCTTATTCTCCGTGTTAGCAGACGGTATTATCTATACAATACTCTTTGCTAACGTGGGTATAGAGGTGGGGCATCACATATTTGCTGCCTACACCTATAAATAGAGACCCTAGACCTATATAGAAAATGGATTTTTTGGCTCTTCTACCCCGATACTCTGCCGGAATCATTGTTGTAACTCGGTTGTACTGTTGTAAACCTCTATAACCAACGAGTTATAATCAATAAAACAGCAACTCTTCAATGTTGACGTAGGCTACAATGCCGAACCACTATAAATCTTGTATTTCTACTGCTTTCCTTTTAAATTTTGAGCATTCTTCATATTTATATTCACTACATACCTGCTATCTATGATTTATGATTGTGAACGGGTGCTTTCGTCGGCAATTGGATGTTTGTGACCAATTTTGGCGTAAACAATTATAAAACCTCCAAAGTATCTGTAAAATACTTAATTATTTATTTAAACACGTTTACGAAAGATTTGGGAACGAACACTTAAGTTTAAAGCCATTTTTCAAATGTTATTAAAAGTTCTACAAAAAGTGCTGCGAATAGTGCTTTTAAACTTATTTGATCAAAACAACTTTTCCATCATTTAGAAATTCATTTTTATAACTCAAACCTCTTTTGAAAAATTTTAAAATATTTTTAGAACTTATTCCGTATTTTTAAAGAATTTTTTGTTCTTGTTTTCGAACTGTCAAACCGCTACTATTTGGAGAACTTGTTTTGCTCATATTTCAAAATTTACTAAACGAAATTTAGATCGTTTTCTTTTGTTTGAAAGCTATGATTATAAGGGTTTGGAAAATTATTATTTCAAATAATTCCGACTTTGAATCAATCATATATAAATGGATTTAACTTTTTATGGCATGAAATCGCCAACTACCGTTACGCAACGTGTGCATATTTTAACTCAATTTCCATATTCTTTCCAAAGTTTGTGGAACACTTTTAATATGACGACCTGTATTTTAGATATTTTAAATTATTGAATTTAACATGATTATTGAATAAAAATGGTTAAAAAATAAAATTTAACAAATTATTAGTGTAGTTATCGAATATGAAGATTTTGGTTGAAATTATAAAATGAATTTAAATTTCAAATATAACGATTTATTGTAATACAGAAATGGAGAATAATTGAAATTTAAGTTGAATAGGAATCGAAAGATTTCTAATGTTGATATAAATTCTATTTGAATTAGAATTAAGTTCATAAATTTTAAATTTGAAAATTTTAAGAAAATTTGCCAATTTTTGTGTGCTTTAGGCATTAGTATCAGGTATGTATTTACTATACTATATGATTTATAATTTCTAGATGACGTTATATTATTCATATATAAATATTATCAATATATGTATATATGTATCAATATATATATATATATATGTATGTATATATCATTGTTATATGGCTAGTTAGGAGAGATTCTTATATGTATCATCAATTTGTCACATATTAGATTGGTTATAGGTAGGGGTACAACAAGGAGAGACAAGTTTGAGAGCTCAAGCACGGATAGAACTTTCAAACAACTTTAAGATACTTGTAATCAAAGCTTTTAAAGAATTTTTTTCTATATATCGATCTAAAGTGCATAGTCAAATAAATTTTATTTTTATTTTTATCAGTTTATTAATATATATATATATATGTATGTATGTATGTATGTATGTATTAATATACCACCTAATTTTAGTTACAAAACTTGTATTTAATTATATCATCATACCATGTTAATAGTTGAACTTATATTTTATAAATTCATATTTACATAGATTATATTTTGGGTGGATGCAAACTAATTTTTAATATTTATATACTAGATACTTTATTCACTATAATATGTTGGTATATTTGGTTTAAGAGAAACCATGGACTTTTTAATAACAATTCTAGTTATGTTAATAGATTGATATTTACTATAGCATCATTTTGTTTCAATTGGATCCCAAATCCTAAATATAGATCAGCTAAAAATAATCGTTTTAAAGAATATCTTGATAAGGTTAGAAATAGCATTAAGTTATTTAAACAAAACCACAATATTTTTAATAATAATAATTATGTAATTAACATTTTCTTGAATTTAAATGATAATTTTACTGATTATCATAATGTTCTTTTGATTAAACGAGCATAATGTTAATTTTTTTAGATTTTTATAGTTTATAGGCTTTTAGCTTCATATTTTGTTTCTTTTTATGGCTTTTTGTTTTCGAAATCACTATTTCA
This sequence comes from Allium cepa, assembly GCA_030765085.1. NCBI lineage: Eukaryota > Viridiplantae > Streptophyta > Magnoliopsida > Asparagales > Amaryllidaceae > Allium > Allium cepa. The sequence continues at coordinate 959,512,406 of CM060932.1, forward strand.
TAAATTTAGAGTTAGTTAAGATGTTGCATAATGAGCTTCGGTCCTTTTATTAGTCTTTCACTTATTTTAGTTTCTTTACTATTTTATAATTTTAACTTTAGTTTTATTACTTTTACTTCATCAAATACATATATATGTACATAAATTTCATTTATATATATAGACATAAATTTCATTTATATACATATATATGTATTATTCTTATTTTTTTCTTTAGGTCCATCTACAGATACAGGTTTAGGCAAAAAATGGTGCTAGATTGTTATTTGCAGATTTTTAGGGTTATTGTCGCCAGGATTGTAGTGAGACGTTCATTCTGGATTTTCCACGTTGGCAGTGAGGCATTCTTTCCAGTTCTTTCGTGTTTGCAGTGAGGCGTTTCTTTCTGTGGTTTAGCTGCTAGTTGATCTCATTTGTGCACTTGGTCGCATTATGGATCATCTTCTTTTGTAGTGAGACATTTATTTTGGACCATCCGCATTTGCGATGAGGCCTTCATTCTGTTTCATCCGCGTTTGTAGTGAGGCATTCTTTCTCTGTTGGAGCTGATTATCGATCTCATTTGCACAGGGTTGCATTATGGATTTTTTGAGTACTTCTAACACCTCATTATTGGACAGTGGCCTTACTGGAGCTCGATATTGAGTTGTAATGGGCAGTGGCCTTACCGGAGCTCATTTAAGAAGTACCAGATTCCGTTTTCTTTGATATTTTATATTATGATATGTTACCTATCAGGCATGTTGGCAGCTTATTTGTTTTCGGTGATATACACATACACATATGTGTGCTCTCCTCTACTTTTGAGGATCGCACATTTCACTCAAAAATATTTATTTACTATTTAATATTATTTAAATCAATATACTAATTAATAAATCATATAAAATAGAAGATGATTCGAAAATTATTTTTTTTATCATTATATAAACTCTCGGCTAAAAGTCAAATTATTAAAAATTAATTTTTATATTTTTAAAAAATCAATTTAGTGAACGATCGAAATCAATTAATTACTTAAAAGTATTATTTTGGCAAAAAATTTCTGAAAAAAATTTCGTAACTTTAAAATATCATGCTTGATTTTTAAAAAATTTAGAATTCAAATAATACGCACAAAATATCTTTGATTATTATTTTATTGTATTTCAAATAATATATATATATATATATATATTAATGAAATAAAACATGAATAATTTTTTTTAGTTATGCATTCAATTTGGAAAGATTTAAACATAAATATACACACACATAATTAATATACCACACATATACATACATACATACATACATATATATATATATAGACATGTTTAGATATTAAAATATACTTATTTATATATGTCTATATATTTAAATATAATATAATTTTGTTACTGCAATTCATGCATATATACGTATTTATGTAAAATGATTTTGAAAAATATACTGTGTGTGTCTATATCTAATATTTAATGCAATAGTATATAAATATGAATCATTAATATTTTTAAAAATAAGTTATATACATACATGCATGCATATATATATATATATATATATGTGTGTGTGTGTGTGTGTGTGTGTGTGTAGTTTTTAATATTTATATAAGTAGAAACTTTACATATATACATATATTTGGACAACATTTAATTTAATACACATAGGATGAGTTAACATGTCTGTTGCGATGTAAATCCTAAAATTTATATACGGGCATGTTATACCTTACACGGGTTATTCTGTTACACATACATATATGTATTTGATACATACATGTACTATTAAATATAATTGAATATAAATTAAATAAAATTGTTTTTATAATTTATAAATTTAAACGAAATAAGAGATTTTATTTAAATCAAATTTAAAATTATTTTAAACAAATTAGACCTCATATGCCTAATAAAGATCCAATAGGGTAATTATTTTGAAATTCATCCATAAATTTTGCTGTGGGCTAACCCAATTTCAACACTAAGGGCTTTGGATGTAGGTTTGTTTTTAATTAACTACAAACATTAATTTATACTTACAATGCTCATTATATATATATATATATATATATTATTGTTAGCTAGGTGACGGTTTCAATATGTATATTTATTTTCACAACGCAGATTGTTATATGTATATATGTTTATAAAATAAAAAAAGATATTTTTTATGATTATTCATCCTTATACAATACGACTTATACTTAAAAAAAACATTTTTTATAATTTAAATGGTTTAATATATAATATACACATATATCTCTATAGTTTACTATATTATAAATATGTAAAATATGGAAACAAAATTTGATATTGATTTTTTTAGAGATTCTATCCTAGTCCATGGCTGGCTGAACTCCCTCTTTCATCTCCTTAATATCTTAAGCTCAAATCAAATCAACTGTTATTTGGTAGCTCGTGGTCATCGGTTCAGGGACAAACACTCTACTGAATCGGAAATTAGTTGAAGAAGTAATTATCATCATTTCAAGTTGTATTCATAAACATTCGATATAAGGTATATTTCTAATCTATTTATGCATATCAATACATATATATATATATATACACACACACACACACACATAATTAGTATACCATATTATATATTTTGTTAATTAGGTGATGATTCGAATATATAAATATATTGTCACAATTAGATTGGTTGTAAGCTTATATTTTTGTACTTCAAAAAAATAATCAAATATAAAAATGTATTATCATAATAGTCAAATATACAAATATTTTATATATGTGTGTGTGTGTATTGAAAAATTCATACATACATATATTGCTCTCAATTTTAATTTTTTTTAATTTAATTTATAAATATTTTAAAATACACGTATACATACTTATAAATTACAACGTTAAAATTCTATATATATATATATATATATATGTTTATATATATACAATATTTATATAAAATTATTTATATAAAACATAGTTCATATAAGTTCGCACACACATATATAATTATAGTATTTTGAATATATAAATTAAAGAAGGGCTTTTTAGGCACAGGGAAGAAGTTGCAAAAAAATTTAGTCTTAGGGACGGCAAGTTTGTTTTTTAGTCTGAAGGACACTTTGTAGTGTAAATCACAGAATGATAGATGTAGCTATCATTTTCTGTTTACACTATAAAGTGTCCTTCAGACTAAAAACAAACTTACCGTCCCTGAAACTAAATTTTTTTGTAACTTTTTCCTTGTGTCTATTTTCCTGATTAAAGAATATAAACATATATTTCGACAATATATTTGTGTGCTAGATGAGCAAACATGTTAATTGCAGTGTAAATCTCAGCACTTAGACACAGATATATTATACTTGCATGGATTGCTACGCTGAACATGTGTGCGTGCACATGCACACACACATATATCTCCATGTGTGTGTGTGTGATACACACACATATATATAAAAGTTGTTATAATAATTACATAAAGTAAACTATATTATAAATTTAAATAAAATAAAGATTTTATTTAAAAGAAATTTAAAAATGAACTAAATTAATTAGACTTCATAAGCCCAACAAATATCCAATATGATAAAAAAAATTAAAATTCACCCATAACTTCCATCGTGGGCTGGCCTTGTTCCAACAATGGTATCTGAGCCCAAATAGTACATGCGGTCTAAATTATTCATATTATGGCTAACTTGTTAAAGCCTACCCATATAGTAAGGTGACTAGAAAAGTAGCATCTAAGGTTGGGTTTGGGTAATGCTCTACCTGGCTACTAGCCTAGTCCGAAATGATGAGGTAAGCCTAAAAGGTTATCCCTAATAGAAAAGAAACCAATTTGAATTAGACCTTGGGCTAATTTCAAAATTGTTTTGAAATTAAAAACAAAATTTTTAAATTTAAAATAATAAAAATATTATAAATGTTATAATATAAAATTTTAAATTATTTTAAAAAATAAAATAAAAGCTTTGAATTTAAAGATTAAATTTAAAATAAAATACATATCATAAAAGTTATAATATAAATTTTCAAATATTTGAAATATTAAAAGATTAATTTCGAACATATTATTTATTAATAAGACTAATAAAATTAATTAATTAATTAATTAAGTTGATTAATTATATATCTATACACACACATGTGTAATATATAATTATATATGTTATTTTGTCTTGAATTGTTTAAGACAATAGGAATACACGTGTGTATAAAAGAATTTTTGAAATTAATAAATATTTAACTAAAAATGTTTAATTAAGTAAATTAATAAAAATTTAATTAATAAATTAACACGCACACATGTGTGTGTGTGTATGATACATATGTATTACTATAAAGGTTATAGTGTGTGTGTGTATTCAATATAATATGTTATAATTGAATTATATGATAATTAATTAAAGTGTTAATATTTAAATTAATTAAGTAACATTTAATTAATATAAAATTATACATAAGACTATTATATAAATAGTATGAAATATAAAAGTTATATAATAATAAAACTTATAATAATAATGTGTAAATTAAAGGTGAAACATTAAGAAACCTTAAATAGACTTAAGAAATAAATACATAAATAAATATACGTATATGGTGATTTTCGATGTGTTCAATACTAGAATCATGAGGGTATTTCATAAGAAATAACATTCAACATTTCTAATGTTGTAAGTGCATATGTTATGTAATGTCATAATAATCTACATCGATAAATTTATGCATTTAATATGATTTATAAAATGTTTATCATTTAAGATATACAATTGTACTGAATTGAATATTGACTAATAGAAATGTATATACTTATTAATAAATGCATCTTGCATGTTAATGATTCAATATCTATGCAAGCGCCTGATTTTACAACTACTAAATGCATTCGTAATTTGGTTGCTAAAGTGTTTATGTCGTTGAGACCGTGCATTGCATTCCATGGGTTTCGAACTCTAAAAGCAATACACGACTATGGAAATTTGTTCTATATGCTATCACATATGGAGAACGGTCACAATTCTTAATGTACGATACTTCGATGAAGTTAGTTCATTCGAAATAAGCCAATAAACATAATGTGAGATCGAGTATTCTATTCGATTGATTATACAGGGATCATATTTTGTTTAATTTAAAACTAGACCAAAACTACAAGAAAGATCTAAGAATTCGATCATCTAACTATCAATTTGATCGGTTTACGTAAAGTGCGACATATTTGATGTCCTTAAATATTGAGGATAATCGAATGCTCTTTTGTAAAGAGTTTGTTTTGATATTGTAGTAAAGGTTTTCTTTTGAATGGTTCGACCATTTAGAAAGAAAAACAAACGTACAAGAGTAGATGTGATTTAAGTTACAGTTGGAATAAAGAGAGTGAATAGTCACTTCTGCTTCATAAAGAAACATCCGAAATAAAAATTGTAATAATAACAATTGATATTTAACATTGGAATAAGAAACATGATTTCTATTCCAAAGTGTATTTTCATACAGAAAATTGTTTCCCATGAGATTTATTTCAACATATTTGATCAAAAAACTCTCCACTGTAAATTAGTTGCAGTATATGAAATAAATAATATATATTAAGTAAATGATGGACCTTCGAATTTAGTACGCTATTATAATAACGGTGGAATATTTGGAGCATGCTATATAGCACTTATTGAAAGCGTCAAATTATGAAAATTGTTTTTGTAAAGTGTATCGCACATTATTTATGAAATAATGATTATTCTTCGGTATCGACTGAAAAATAGATATAGATATATTTTAAAATGAATATTATGAATACTCACTATGAAATAAAACTATAATGTGGTATTTTTTCATAACAAATGTGACGCATTGGAAAATACCGAAGTATCTAAAATTATCTAAAATTATTTTGGAGTTATAGAGTAGGCCATAGTTTTGATAAATAATTTTTATTATATGATTATGAATCATGCGATAATGGCCATTAAATTTGGTATTAACTTTTTTTACAGCCTCCATCCCTATTCATGGCTGGCCAAACTCCCTCTCACAACTCCTTCATCCTAAGCTTAAACAAATCAAATTAACTGCTATTCGATGGTTGGTGGTCATCGGTTCAAGGATAAGCACTCTACTAGATCGCGAATCAGTTCGAGGAGCATTTACCATCATTATATAAGATATATTTATAACCTTTTTATGAATATCAATGCATATATGTGTGTGTGTATACATAATAATTATATTATATTATATTATATATTTTCACTACTAGAAAATACTTCAATTTCCTACGCAAAGTTTCCGACGTCTTTACTACGCCAGAAGGCGGGGCGTAGGGAAGCGTAAGAAACAGGTAGAAATAGGTAAAGGCGTAGGGAAGACGTAAGGAAATTTCCTACGTCTTTCCTACGTCAACTTCAATACGTAGAAAAAAAAATCAAGACGTAGGAAATGTGTAGAAAATCCCCTATACCAAAATTATACCGTAGAAAAGACATCGATAATCTCCTATGCCATTTCCACGCCTCTGTTAATTTTCTACATTTCCAAATCGGCGTATGAAAGGCGTAGGAAATTTCTTACGCCAAAAGTATGCCGTAGGAAGGCGTAGAAATTTCCCACGCCATCCCTACACCCACAGTACATAAAACTTTTTGGCTCCAACCATGAAATTTTGGCTCTAACAAATTTTATTTTCCATCCCTCCCAAGTTTTAACCGATGTTCATTTCAATCTCTGTTTCAATCTCCTTCTCAACTCCAAATTCCTAATTGAAATTAAATCATCTATGTTTCTCCTTTCAGCAATTTTGGCACTGCTCATTCTTAGCCCTGCTCGTTTTCTCCTTCGTCGTAACGAAAAACCATTCGCCGCCCTAGATCTGTACTGAGAATCGACCTGCTCCAGAGGCCCAAAACATGAAAATCAATCTGCTCCAAAGATTCGAAAAATGCAAGCGGGAAAAAATAGGTAATTTTAGGGTTTTCTTTTCATGATTTCTTTTCCTTTCTCAAAATTTCGTCCTTTTTTCAACTTGCTCATGTCTCTCTTTTCATTTGCTTTAAGTCCATTGCAAAATATTCGATTTACTTTTTTCCAATTCTGATTGTGACTTTTAATTTGCAGTAGACGGATGGTTAGGTTGATGGATTTGTTGACATGATTGGGAATTAATGCTTTGCAGAGTCGTATGAACATAAATTCCTTATATGGATTCAGAGCATGGACATTTTGTCATTTCCTACCATAAAAACATGGTGATGTGTAGATTTTTTGGATATAGATGGCTGCAAATATTGATGTTGTCTATCCCAAGACTCATCCTTTTTATTGCAACTTATTGTATTTAGCATAATGGGAGTTAATACATTTTTTCGGTCCTGATCAAAAAAATATTTGTATGTTGGCATAAGACAATGTTTTTGTCAATGTTGTTGCATCCATTCAGTATCGTGCTCTAGCTGACAAGGCAAGTGATGCATTCTATAAGCTGAGCAACAAAAGGTCACAAATCCAAGCTTATGTATTTGATGGTATGTGACATTTGTATCAAAACTGTAGCGCAATCCAGTATTTGTTTCAGGTATGTTTCATGTATGTGTTGCAATTTTATAGTAATTAAAGCGACTGTCCCAAAGCTTATACTGGATGATGTTTTTGAACAAAAGAACGACATTGCAAAAGCGGTTGAAGATGAACCGGAGAAAGCAATGTCTGCCTACGGTTTGCTAAAGTTGCTTGATATGTTTAGTTCTTTGAGTAATCTGAGGGTCAATTTGAATCATCGGTCTCAAAGTAAATTAATAGGAATAATATGTTTAGCTCTAACAAATGTCCCGAATAGATGACATAATCTCAATGTCCTTTTTTTCTTTGCAGTATTTTCATTACAACTGCCCATTAACTAGAGTATTGGTTTGGAGGCTATGTTTGTAATACATTGGTTAGCCTTTTTATACTAACTATGAGCATGTAGTTTGAGCTTGCAGCCTTACCAGAACTGTTCCGGTTAAGGTCCTTGATGGCCTAGAGAGACTGATGTCAGAGGTGGAGGATGCACAACAATAGCCTTCTTTGAGGTAACTTCCTTAATTGTTTACGATACATGCAATGATTGTGTTTGTAATTAAAAGTAGCTGTGAAATGCATATTTACCAGTTTCACACATCTTTCTAAAATAGCTCTGTAATCTTTTTGGATATTGCAGTTGAATTTGAAGCACGGCGCAGTTTTGTAGCCGTTTAAAGTTAACAATTCAATGCAATTTGTCTTCAAAGTACAGCAACGAGCAATATGAAATTTTGTAACTATTCGATTTTACATGATGTGTATGTACTACATGTTATGTTATTTTAGGGTTGTATTCGATGTTTTGTAACTATGTAAAATTTTATGAATGATGTGAATAGATAAATCCTTTTGTTATTTTGAAATATGAATTTCTTTTGCTATTTTGAGTAAATATGAATAAATATGGTTGTCATTAGTATAATAATTTTGTTTCAATTCAAATTAGTTTAAAATTTACATGTGCATTGTAGTAGTTTTATTTTCTTTCTCATTTGAAATTTTTTAACAATGAACCAAAACAGTTGCAAAAGACTCTTTTGCAATGGACAAAAATGGTTGTAAAAGGATTACTTGCAACGAGCAAAAATAGTTGTAAAAGATTTTTTTACAACAGGCAAAAACCATTGTAAAAGACCCCTATTGCAACGGGCAATAACCGTTGTAAAATTCATCAACTCTATTACAACATCGCATAATACAACGGACCTAGGCTCGTTGCGAAACCCCTTTTACAATGGGCATTGCCCGTTGTAAAAGGGGTATTTTGTTGTAGTGATGTAAGAATGGCATAGGGAAAGCATAGGAAAACAAGGCGTAGGGTAGACGTATGTAAACTGATGACGTAGGAAAGACGCAGGTAACGAAAGAAGTAAAAATGTCGTAGCAAAATTGTAGGAATAACGAGGCGTAGGAAAGATGTAAAAAAATCATGGCGTAGGTGGAACAACCCAACGGATGGCGTATTTAAAGCGTAGGTATTTTATTAGCTATGCAAGTTTTACCCACGCCAAAATTGGCGCAAGGGTTACGTAGTTAATGCATTTACCTACGCCCCGCCTACGCCATTTTGGCGCAGGTAAACCGCAGTTTTCTTGTAGTGTTTGTTAGTTAGGTGAAGATTCGAATATAAAAATATATTATCACAATTAGATTGGTTTTATGTTTATAATTTTATATTAATTTTTTTGTCATTTATACACCTTTAAGAGGCACGGTTCAATTTTAAAAAACGAATTTTTTATTATTTTAGTAATTAATATACAATATTTAATAATATATATAAGCTTTATAAATCTAATATTACATTTTATTACATGTAAAATGTTATTTTATAATTGTATATAACTAGTATTATATGTGTAAAAAATTTAGGAGAGATAAAAATAATTTTTACATATATATTATCTGTGTGTGCGTTATTTTTAAATATGATTTTAAATTAGTTAATATGTAAATTAATTATTTAAATAGATATATAATATAATTATTTATTATATTTTATAAAATTAAATTAGTGTTAGATAAAATTTTGGAAAAATTAAAGAAAATGTTTTCTATATTTATTTTAAATATTTTAAAAATAGTTGAATATTAAAATAATTTTTAAAATTAGTTGAGAATTTTTTAAATTATATTTTACATATAAGAACATCAATTTCACTTAGATTTTTTACAAAAATTTTAAATTTCAAAATATGTTTCGAAATTAATTTTATATTAAATTTTAAAATAATATACGTTTGGATACTTATTTAAAATATATTTTAAAATTAAAAAAATTATTGTGCACAACATCTTGTATGCATATATATTCAAATACATATATTCTTGTATATTGTGAAAGTTTTAATATATATGTATGTGTGTGTGTCTATACACACACAAATACACATTATATGTCTTTAATAAGTTGGAATGTTAGAGGTCTAAACAGTAACACACATCATCTAGACCTCTATAACCTTAGAAGGTTGCATTTACCTTTTATTTTAAGTATTGTTGAAAATAAGTTTAAACATGAAAATCTCATATTTTTTACTGAATCTATGAGTCATGAATGAGAGTATACTCACAATAACGATTTAGGTGGGAGATGTTGTATTCTACTTGTGTGAAACAAATTCATCTGGAATCTTGATCTTATTGGTAAAGATGACCAACAACTCACTATTAAAGCTGTTAACTCTGGTGGTCTTACTCTATTCATTACTAGTGTATATGCCAGTAATCTTGCTTCACATAGAACTAATTTATGCTCTAATATCAATAAAACTGCTAACATAGTAAATAGATGGTTAGTGAGGGAAGATTTCAATGCAATTCTTAAATCTGAAGAGAAGAAAGGTCGACCTACATTGCGTGTATCCCAATTGGTGGAGTTAAACCATCGTATGGTGGCGACGGGACTTGTTGAGCCAATCCATTGTAGCCTGAAATTCACATGGCATAGTGATGAGTGTAAGAAGATATCAAGAAAATTAGATAGAGCTCTTGTTAATGTTGACTGTATATGTTATTAAAGTTACTATCCAATCAGACTCCATTGGTGACCATAACCCTTTGCTCATCAACCTGGTTGAGAAAAGTAAATATGAAAAAAGCAAACCCTTCTGTTATGCTAACGACCGGCATCTCTTTGAAGGATACAATGAAGCAGTTAAGTTTTTTGATATTGTTCTGGAGGAAGGCGCATAGAGCTTTCAGCTTGTGCAACTTTTTAAATCTATTAAACTCGGACTCAATGAATGGAACAGATGTAGACCCAAAAAGACAGATCAAATTAATAAGTTACAAAATCAACGTGATGTAATTCTTCACAAAATAGATAATGAACCTACAAATTTTGGAGCATGGAAGGAGTACTACCAGATGCAAGGCAAACTTAAGGAGGCTCTCAAGGTTAAGACCACTATAAGAAAAGCTCCTATTGGTTGCAACGCTGCTTAAGGATGGCTTCGTGGGTCCATGGTGGAAGCTTCGAGTAGGATGTAGTCATGGTTTTCGAACCCTAGCCGCAATCACAGCATCAGAGTTGGTCATCGTCATCATTCTACTGGCTCAGCTCTACCATTTCAACGCTGCTACAATGGGTAACCGATAACCCTAATTTCAATTTTCTATTCCATTTTCTCTTTAAAATAACGTAACCGATTTTTCTTTGTTTAATGATTTAGTTCATATGGGTTAGCGGTATTTGTTTTCGAAACTGTTAATAATTTTGTTTCAACTTTGGAATATGAAATTACTGAGATTTGTGTTATCGGTTATTTGTAGTCTTTGGGTTGCATTTACTTGCAATAAGAAATCTGTTGTCTGATTTCTGATCAATATCAAGGGCGATTGTTTATGCTTATTGGTTATTTGTGCAATGTTGTAAATATGTAAAATTTCAGTTAGCACTACAAAAATGATTAAATCTTATTAGTTATAACTTATAGTCATCAGAAGGCACTTATTGTAATAAATGTTGGATGCTTCCATTTTACAGCAAGCACTTTTCTAAGTTTAAAACAAACACACATCGACATTGAATTTGGATTAAGATGGCTTCTTTCATTTTATTTTTCCTTCCAAAAAAGGAGATAGAACTAAAAATAAAACTAAATTATTTTCGAACTTTTCTAAATTTTTGGTATGTTTAAAAAAAACTTTATGAAACAATTACATTTTGTGTTACACATGGTTTCAGTTGGAAAATATGGTATAACAAGCGGTTAGCACTAAAAATTATGCTTATTTCATTCACTGAACAAAAGATCTTAATAAGATCATTTATCTAAAAACAAACTAGTTAATTACCTCCTGTTACTTATTTAATTAAGTATTCAACACTTTTTTATCTCAAAACAAACGGAGCCTTAGTTTGTTGCAATTGTCAATGTTCATGTTCGTCTTAAGCTACCTGAGCTTACATGGAACATAATATCTATAGCTTAGCGGAAACACTCTTTGAACCTTTCCTTATAAATGGACAAATGAAGCAAGAATTTTACAAACATGGAAAGAGATTAGCATAACATATGTTGTTATAGAAAGATGATACTTGCTGTATTTTATTTGAAGTTGTATAGTAATTAAATATGGAGAGTGTGAGTGAGTGTGTATGTGTGTTATTTTGAAGTTATATTTTAGTTAAAGTTGAGTATATTTCATTAGAATTATATTTAATTGAAGTAATAATATTTTATTTGAAGTTTTTATTTATTTAGAAACTAATATAAGTTAACAATTTATTTGCAACGGATGTCATATAACAAAAATAGATAGAAGCAACAAAACAACACAGTTAAATAATTACGAAATACAGATAATCGACCAATATCACTTTCAGTCTCACCTCCAAACCTATTTTCCAACTTATGTTGGCGAACACTTTGTTTCTTAATTCCTGCTTTTGTGAACTTACTTTTATAAACCTGTCTGGAAACACACTTTTATATTGTCTGAAAGTTTCTGACCTGTCTCAAGATGAATGTTGATCATTTTGAAAAAGATGAAGAAATGGTTCTGTTAATTATCAGGGGGCTCTTGATGTTTCCACGGGTATCAAGTAATAAGTAAATTACATACAAAGCCTAAAAAATTATTTCGATGTTAATGTAGTCCATTAGATTTGATTTTGTCAATTAGTTTTAATGATGTTCATATGGCTATATAACACTAGTGACATCAATTTTATCGCTATTACTCATCATATTAATCAACACAATCATCCAACCCAATACACACTCTCGACTATCTTGTTTTATATCCGAAGTATTGACAACCTTGTCGAAATTTTAGGATTTTCTAAATTAAGAAAAGGAAACTCAATGCACCTTTTATCAAATTGATGTTTCTCTTAATATTAGTATTAGTTCACTGCTAAATGTAGCTTAAGCATCACATTTTCCACTTCTTAGTTTGTAATTTTGGATTATATTAAAAGTTTAGGTTTGATCCTATGAAAATGGTTAAATTGGGCATTTTTATCTCCACTTTAATTTTTTAATTCATCGACTCAAATAGCAAATAATTTAAAAGATAAAATAAAAACCATCAAATCAAATACCAAATTTAACATGATGGGCTAAGTACTGAAGTGTGCTTATATTTCATAAAATGTTATAGCTGGAACTGTTGCAATACAGAATTTTACATTGAAATAGAATAATCCCATCATTTAACTGATTGCCCAATTATAGACATTGCATTTTGAACCTAATTAATGGATGTATCATGTATATAACCAATGTTCGTTCAAACTTTATATGTATTAGTCATACTATGAATTAATGCATGTATTCATATCTGCAGCCAAAGCTGGTAATAAATAACATCAATGTTCTTCGAAGGGCAACATCTGATGAGGATTCATTAGTGCCTGACGCAATGTATCACAATAATTTTATATGGAGAGTGATAGCCCTTGGAATCAATGAGAGATGCTTACATATCATTCTTGTCATGTCAGATGGGTAAGTATTATTGTGTAACGATCCGTAAATTTTCAATAATTTAATTGTAATTTCATTAAATGTTTGTTATCCAATATTGGGAAAAAACAGAAATTCTGATTTCATTTATAAAATAATAATTTAAACGAGATGTAATAATGCTTACCTAGGTTATTTATTAACTATTTGAATGAAATTACAATTAATGGGATTAGCGTAAATATTGTACTAGGCTATAAATTGAACATATGAAAACAAATGTAAATACGGAATAAATTAATGAAATAACCCAATAATTGGTGAATGAATAAATCTGGTATTATGTAAGTAACAATTGATGTAATAAAGGATGGAACAAAGGTAGATTAATTGATTGGATTTAAAATCTCAATTAATGGGTGAAATTGATAAATTTCAATATAACTGAATTATAGTAATTATTACACAATAAGTGAAATTAAAATAGTTAATACAATTAAGGATGAAATTGGAAGTATCAGTGTAATGAAACGTTAAAAAAATGTTAAATAGGGTAATAATGGATTTAATAGCAGAGTTGAAATTTGTACCAAACCAATTTCCATTTGGAATTACTTATGAATTAATTGACTTTAATTAAAGTTGAAGAAACACTGTAATTGGTATATCTATTTATTTTAAATTGATACCTTAGTTTGTTTAAATTAGCGTAATTGTCTAAGAAGTCAAAATGATGAGATCTGTGGATTATTAAATTGAAACGAAAAAGTGATTTAATTAATTAAATATTAATTTAATTTAATTAATGTAAAAATAGCCGTTTTGGCCACTGACTTGGCTTTCGACGAAACTAGTTTCATCGGATCTGTAACGGTGAATTATAGTGGGATTTCAAGTTTCGTAGCGATTGGACTTGTCGTTTGATCGTACGGGCTCGAAACGCCTAGAAATCAATTAATCGAAATCAATTGAAATCAATTTGAAACAACTTGATTTTATCATAACTTCTTCATACAATGGAATTAGGACTTGAAACCTATTCCATCACGTTTAGAATATTTTAAAACATCTATTTTGATATGCGGGTTGACCCAATTTCGTTTCGGAGTCAGAACGGGCTTTTCAGGCCATTTATCGTTCAACGGTCCAAACCAATCGTATCTGTTCCTCTATTGTAACAAACAAGAATTCTCGACTTTCGAAAATTCAACATCGACACTCACTTTATCGACTGCCGAGAAATCGAAGGCCGAAAACCCGAAATGTTAGGGTTTTTAAAAAGAATTTAAGAAAAGAAAAGAAGAGAAAATAGAAAAACAGAAAAATAGAAAGAAAAAAGAGAAGAGAGAACAGACATAGGACGGAACAATAACAGAATCTCAAAATTCGCAGCGGAACAACATATAATAATAAATGAATAATCTTCAAACAAAGAACCATATCAGTTATTACATTACATTTCATTACATCATATCATCAGAGTGTACAACAACAACAACAACAAACAGTGCAGCGGAAAAAGAAATACTATATAAGTAATACGCCATGTCATCCATCTTGCCTCCAGCAATTCCAGAATATCCAGAATATCCTGATAAACCTTAACTCTTAACTGCCCGTGTGGAAATTGGTGGGCACCCAGAGTTTAGGAAGGAAAACAATAAACTCCAAGTCAGTCATGTGACTGGTGTGAGAACTCAAAACAGTTTATTTATCTTTAAAATCAAAAATAGAGAGATATTTTTATTTCAATTCGCAATGCTTTTAAAAATGAGACTACCATAAGGCCTCCCGCACACACACACATGCAAACGCAGAATCGGAGGAGATTTCTCCTTATGATAGTCAAAGATGCTTGATACGCATTAAAAAGAAGCATTTGATATTATTACTAGTGTATAGTGTAGGAAAAATTCATTTCGAAAGTAGAATATAAATCTTAGCCAACATACGACCATTATCGTATGCCTACTATAGCTAACTATGTTCAATAGCAGGTTACCGCCACATTCCATAGCAGGTTATACAACTAAAACCGTACAAGTCACGTATTGTTTCTTTGGATTTCCAACAAATGGTCAGGCCAAGGAACTTCCCATTGCCACATGAGAATGCCTCTGGAAAGACATCCCCGAGAACCAAACCGAAACTCTGCCAACACAAGGCCGGGTTACCCCTAACTGGGTAACTACTGACACGAGCACACCATTCCCCGATCGTAAACGACCTTTCTCACGGGATCCCGAAAGCCAACAACCACAAAGTAATAAATTCGTAGTAACCACATAGGTTAAATATCTGGGCTCCATACCATGATACCACCTCTATCCAGAAGGAAATGTACATACCCTAAAGGGTGCTACCCCTCATAACCTTGCCGCATCTTTCCTGTTTTGACCATTTCCGGGGTGTGAGGTTCGACGAAGTCACGTCCACAAAAACATACTTTATACAAAAGCCATGCTTTGGGTCAACAAATGATCAACACAATGATCACCAAGATAGACGATCAAATAAACGATCCTATCACAATAATCAACACAATGATCATTTCAGCATCACTCAGCATATCACATTACCAAATTGGGAATATATCGCTGATAACTTCAACTATATAACCTCTGAGCTCGTACGTCTCAGAGAAGGGTGTTAAGCTAAAAGAATAAATTCTCCGCCACCAACAGAAATATATTTGAAAGAAATCGGCTTTATATCTCAACTTGTAATGTCAGACATACAATCCATACAAGTCTGTTCCGGGCTCGAACAAAATCGAAGGCACTTACAAAGAAGTCCTTGCAATCCGGATATTCACAATCCTGATCGGATTCACCATCACATATGGAGAACTCTATACCGTAGCTACTCGGTGCAGAGTAAATCGACAGGTCATCCTATCGCTCTCGCAAATACCGGGTCTTCAACACCGATCTTCAAATGCAATTCACAACGACGTATCACATATTCGGAATGGGTTATACGACCCCATGGTCCTTTCCCGGTTAACCCGAATAGTGAGCGCTTATTCAAAAATAAGTGTAGCATTAACATTCAAACAAATCACATCAATTACCCATTCAAAGGGAAATATTGATAGTCGGTTATTGAACTATCACTGGATATGCACACATCACCAGTTTCCAAATAATTTTCCAAATTATTTATTTTCCAAAATATCTTTACAAGATATATTATTTCATACTTCAAAAATAAATCAATATTTATTTTTAAACAAATTCTCCTTTCCTTTATAAATTCAATAGTGAATTTATATTTCACAATATCTATTGATATACGTTTTCAATTATCCATTTTCAATTTATCTTCAAAAAGATAAGTTCTCAAAGTATTCACTTTATATTGGAAAACATTTCCATACTTATTTAATAAGTAATTCACAGATTTTATTTATTTTCAACACTTGGAAAATATTCAATATACTTCAATCGAAATTAAGTATATATTTCATTCTTTAAGGAAATCATTCTCTTAAACATATTTATTTGGGCCAAAACGAATGTTACGTAAAACATCGTTACGACAACCCAAATTCACTAGTATAGGGATTCGAAATTAAATAGATATATAAATCCCAATACTATACAAAACATTTCCTTTCGGAAATCATTTACTATAACAACAGTGTTATAGTCCATCATCTCCTTCTATTTCTCGAAAACGTCTATTGCAACAATAAATGTTGAAATCTATGGTTTCGAATCTCAACACAATTAAAACTTCGTTAGATCGTTTTAATTCAATTTAAACATCTCATTCAAAACATTTCCTTTAATATATTATTCACAGTTCAAAAACGTGAATATACTACGTTAACACATTTCATCCTTTTATACATTTTAATTCAAAGGATTATTCACTATTCAAAAATGTGAATATAACTCCATTTATAGGTTTCAACAATTTTCTTGTCAAAATAAGTCATTTGCGAATTTATAAAACAACGTTTATAAATTCCATTTCTATTTATTTATAAAAACTTCCTTTTCATAAATTCTTTCATTAACCTATTCCAGTTTATAACTCAATTATAAACTAAAAGTTCATATTATAAGTTAAATACTTATAAAACGATTATTTTACAAAATCGTTCTTTTAAACTTCATAGTTATAAATCTTATAACTTATAAGATTCAATTATTCATCCTAATATATTCTTTAATAATTTCACAAAACTTATAAATCTTACTATTTATAAATTTCATTTATAACTTCACCATTTATAATTTTATAAATTCCATTCATTTACAAAATTTATTTTCACTTCATTCAAACACTTATAAAAACTCGTTTTATAATGTCCATATTTCAATTTATAAATATCCATTTATAAATCTCTTAATATAAATCAATTTATATTATTCTTTTTAAACGTCTTTAAATTCCTTTAAAAACTTCTTCCTTTTGATTCATAAAATAATTAAATTTTATAAATCCTACATTTCAACTTTTCATAATAAATTCAAAAATTCCGATTTAACTATTTTATAAAATCATTAGCATCATATTCTCAAAAATCAGTTTTTTACTATATTTCTCAAAAATCATAATTTTTATAACTTTAAAAATTATAACGTTTATTTATTTAAAATGAATCAATTCCAAAAATATAGCATATTTTCAAAAATCACTTTAAAATCATTTTAAAATCCCAAAATCTGGGTCCAATGATGCTACATACCAAATAGTCAATCACGACTACAACGATATCATATATCAATATGATAATCAATCAAATATCAAAATATCTGAAATTAAATAAAAACTGTTGAGGAATCCAGTTGGATCCCTCCAACCTGTTTTCCTGCATCCACAAACATTAGCACAATACCAATTTCGCTCCAGTACGAAATTATCGCGGTATATGTTCTTATTAAATATTATCCGCTTAATAACGGCGCAATAGGGTCTCATCTGCTTAAAAAAATAAATGCGGGAAATCAATAACTCCAATATATACATATGCCAATATATATATTGCTACTATATATAATACCAATTTCACTGTTTATGAAATATTCGCGGTATATGTTTTTAATAAATAACATCCGCTTACTAACGGCGTATAATGTCTATTTTAACAATCAATATATATCAATCAACATTCAAACATGCATTCAAATATTTTAAATCTAACTATTTAAAATAAAATCGAAACTGATTCGATTGAGTGAGAAGTTCTCACCTTGGTTTTATTTCCGTTTTAGCGATTTATTTCTAATAAAATTAAACGGACGTTTAATTTTACCCAAAATTCTCACTAACTCCAAACGACTCCAAACCAACTCCATCGCGTAGTGCTCGTCCATACGATTCCAACGCAACTGGTTTCGTGCGTTTTCGACCTCGTATGAAAAAGTTATGATAATATGAAGTTACACGATTTAATCTATAAACTAATTACAACATAAATTAAATTTTTTTTTAACCTAAACAATTCTAAGCCATAGGATCCACTTTTTAACACATCAGGGCCGTTCGGCCATCATCTTCTCCAACCTGCGTATGCTCCAGGATATCAACGCAAATATAACCCATCCACTGTCGATTTACGCGCCGTAACCAGCGTTTCTAGGGTTTACCCCGCGTTCCGGACACAATGGAATAGGTTTCGAAAGCTAATTCGGACATCTGTGCGAGTTATGGCTGTAAACGCTCAATTTAAATTAAACCGATTTAAGCGATTTTCTAGGCGTTTTAATTTGTACCGGACAAACGGTAAATCCAATTGACACGAAATTTGAAACCTTACAATTATAACACATTACGGATCCGATGAAATTGGTTTCGTCGAAATCCGAGACTTTTTGAAAAATGGCTATTTTAGCTTGCCAAATTTAAATTAAAAATAAATCGATGCGTTTCGAGCTGCTACGATCAAACGGTAACTCCGATTGACACGAAATTTGAAATCGGTAATAACTAACTATTACGGATCCAATGGAACTGGTTTCGTTCAATTCTGAGACTGTTCAAAAATTGACTATTTTCACTAGTCGATTTTAATATTAAAATATTCAATTTTTACAAATTAACTTTTAATTCGATTTTAAAAGTTCTAAAATATCGTTCTAACTTCAATATGATAAAATAAAATTTTACAAATCATTTTCAATCATATTTAACCCAATTTTCAATTATTTCCATAATTTAACGTATTAAATTATCGATTTAATTATTCAATAAAATCCAATAATTCAAATAAAAATTTATTTGACTTATAAATTCACTTTTTAATATTTAAAATTAATTAAATATTCAAATTTTAATTTCTAAAAATTCTGGGTCGTTACATCTATTTTCAGCCCTACCTATATATATCATATTGTAAACCCTAGCCTATTTCTTATGTTCATTTTTCTGTACATACAATTTCAATTGCTCATCTTTCTCAATGGCAGACAAACTCTAAATTTCACAGTTAATTGCAAATCAAAAATTTCTGCTTCAAAATTCAAAATCCCAAATATATATCGAATTATATATGGATTTGAAGCTCTCGACGAGCGCAAGTCAAATATATGATTTGTTTTTCAATTTGAGTTTCGATTTGGCCGAAAATCGATGGAATACTCTCGGTCGTTCATCGCGCGTCGATGAACGTTGTCGGATCGTCGAATTGATTCAGGGGTTTTGTAGAGTGGACCAAGGGGACTTCATCGGTATGGTTCGTTCGTCAAATCAATGGTTGGATCGAGCGCAATAATTCGACCTAGGGCTAATTTGGGTGGCGGCTACCGTGTTTCACGTGATCTCGACGGCCTTTGGAGGCCACGTAGGTGGCGCGCGTAGGGGGGATGGAGGCGACTTATCGAGAGCATCGAAGCGGTGGTGGGCGGCAGCGTGATGGTGACCAGTGGCACTGGCAAAGCTTGGTCAAAGGGCGGTCAAAGTTGGGTTTGGCTGTGTTTTGTTCGAACGAAGGAGCGGGAGGAAGAAGTTGACGTGTCGTGATGGGACTGGTTCGTTTTTTATTTTAATTTTGATTTCAATCGTTATAATGTGCATAACTTTTGCATACGAGGTCCAATTCATGCGCGATTTTTCCACTAGGTTCGTATTGAAATTCCGGACATTTTGGCAAGGGTTTGGACGAATTCTGAGACTGTTCAAATTTTATGTTTAAATTGGATTTAATTCAATTTAAATTCAAAAGGTGAGTGTTTTAACTCACTCACAACTTCTAAAATTTCTTACGTTTGTTAAATTGATTTATGATGTGATTAAAAATTTATTTATGACTATTTAGCATATTTTGAATCAACATCTCGGTTTATTTGAATTTGTTTGGATAAAATAGTTATTTAATTTATTATTGAATATAAACTGCCAGTAAATACCTTTTATTTATTATCTGTTCTATATTGATGTTATTGATTGAATTGGATGATGATTGTGATAAATGGTTGATGATTGATGTAGGATGAATGGATGTTGTATTTTATATTGTTATAAACTACAAGTTGTTATGGATTTTATTTCATTCGGGATTGCGGTTTGAAATGATATATAACCGCGTTTATATTTTAAATTGCGGGTTGAAATGATGAATATCTGTATCACTTGACCATAGGATAGAAAATTATATACAAACACCATGGTCTATATATATATAAAATATTTTGAAATGATTTCTATGGTTTTGTAAGAAACTATATGGTTTTATATAAATATTGATTTTAGATATTATATAAATGTTATTTTATTCTTGATATTAAGTTGTGTATAAAGTTGTTTTAATGTAGAATAAGCTAAATAATAAGTTAGATTTTATTGAGATAATATAGTTAAGTATTTAAATTATATTTTAATATTGAGTTTATAATGATTTAAATAAAATTAAGGTTGGAAGATAAATTTGAAATTTATTTGAAATTGAATTGATATAAGAATTAAATTCAAATAAGTTTGATGTGAAATTACTAAATTTGAAATTTTAAAGGGTATGATTTTTATAACTTGATTTGGATTTAAGGTGGATTAAATGAATATTTCAAGTATAAATAAATTGAAGGAAGTATTTAGTTATTTGTAATTTGGGTTTTATTTAAATGATAATGGATTTATTATGTAAAATATTTCAAAACTAAAATAACAGAAAATTGAATTGTTGAATCGAAATTACCAAACTTAGTTTTGAAGTTGTTGAATACTTAAAAATTGCAATATATTGAATTTGAAATGGTTTATTCTGTAGATCAAATCTGTTTTGAAATCGATAAAATTTGGGATAGTTTATTTGGAAAATGAATCGTATTGAAATTTATGATTTATTTAAATTTAAAATTTAGAAATTCGAGTTGTTTTGGAATTGATTTGGGAAATTGAAGAAGCTAGTTATTTTATAAAGTATTTTAATATTTTAACCATTTAAGTGGTGGAAGATATGTTTCAAAGAAATAAGTTTCAAAGTATTATGATTTGAAAGTGCTATATTTTGAGTGTTTTGATTTCGAAGTGTTATAATGTTGAAAGTGCTATGATTTTGGAAAGGATATATTTGAAATAAAAATGATATTATATTGATTTGGGTTTTAATAAAATGATATCATATTGGTTTGGGTTTTGAAATGGAAATAATATCGTATTTATATGGTTTTGAAATGGATATTATATTCTAGTTTTGAAGTATAAATTATTTTGAAATGACCGCGGTGTTATAATATCGTTTGGTTGTCGAAGAGACTGGGATCGGAAGTTGTCATACTCTCTGCCAACTCCGAAAACCACTTTAACAACCGTGTGCGCGGTGGAGATTCCAGAATGAAGTAGGATGGTGGCGGCGTTCCTTTTGAGGTATATACGTGGACCTGACTCCCGTGAGTTGGCATAAGGAGGCTAAAACAGGAGCGATCGACGGACTAAGAAGGTAGCACCTTTTATCGGACACACTCCTTCGATACCATTCTATTACTTTGTGATTGATTGTGGCCCTTTTGATTTTGGGGGTGTGGCTCGAGGTGGACGGTAGTAGCTGCTACACGTTACCACCGGTCCGGAAGCGTAATTGGTATATCTACCCTGGCATTGCCTAGTTATGTGGTGTCACCCTATCGCGCGACGAGTTTGGTTTTCTCCCGTAGCCCATGTGGTATCCTGTGGTGGCTTCCCGATCGGGAGGGACTATGATACTGGATGGACTACTGGGACTATTACGTGTTAAGGAGAATATTGGGTCACTCCTTAACGCTATTTAAAAGTAAGTTTATTTTACTATATACATTATTATAATAGCGAAATATTACTACATAATAAATAGTTTAACGGATCCTTAGAAGATGTGAATCCCGAGCGTCTCTTAAGTTACTGCACTCGCGTTAGACACTGGATAGGAGATGTCAAATCCGTAAATATCTCTGATGTCGTTCCACTCATATTATTTACCATTGATTTAACTTACATAAGATCTTTTAGTTCTGACTCGAGTGTTTTGTCTTTTCAATTCGCTCGGGTCAGTCTGAGCATTTCAGGGCTTGAA
Organism: Allium cepa; assembly: GCA_030765085.1. Classification (NCBI taxonomy): domain Eukaryota; kingdom Viridiplantae; phylum Streptophyta; class Magnoliopsida; order Asparagales; family Amaryllidaceae; genus Allium; species Allium cepa. The sequence goes on from CM060932.1 coordinate 959,535,331, forward strand.
GATCTTATTTCTGGAGGACGAAGACGAAGATTGTATTATTACTAGCTATTATCATTTCACTGCATCACATTGTTCCGCTGCATTGTTATTTATTTTTCTCTGGTATGTGTAACTCTGATTTTGTATTGTACAAATATAATCAAATATTTTTGTAAAACAGCTTCATGAATTGTTATTTGATTATTATATTTGGTCATTCCGCTGCGAGATTCTGTTTTATTTTCTTTCTTCCTCTGTTTTTCTTATTTACCCAATAACAATCCGTTCTTATGTATGGCTTGAGTCTGACGTGTGTGGTTTATCGTCGATTTAAAGCGTACAAAAAGGTAGAATGTTACATATTGTATCATAATTTGGAAGCTAGAAATCTCTTTGTTTCATGAATCCATGAAACAGTTCACTGCTAGTAGACTAGAGATCGGCTAAAGCAAAAGATGCATGATTTTTTTAACAATATTCTCCGTTATATCCTGATTTTTCAAATATCACCTCAGTCACTCTCAGTTAGGTGCTATTATAAGTCTGTCAGCTGATGTTGCAACTACAAATCGCACTTGTTCATGAATCCATGAAATAGTTCACCGTTAATAGACTAGAGATCGGCTAAAGTAAAAGATGCATGATTTTTTTATCAATATTCTCCGTTATACCATGATTTTTCAAATATCACCTCAGTCAGTCTCAGTTAGGTGCTTTTATAATTCTGTCAATTGAGGTTGCAACTACAAAGCACACTTGTTCCGCTTGGCAAAATGTATAAGAAGAGTAGCGACTCTTGTTAACTAGTCCAATTTTAGTCGTTCTAGTTCATATAAGAAACTGCTGACATTTTTGAAATTCATGTAATTACGCTACCATGCTTTGACCATGCTTTCGATGAACCCACTTCAAATCTGAGACCGACTTGCTTTCCTACAACTGCGACCATACACTCCTATACATGCACACACACAAGCTTTTTTGTCTTTTTTATAAAATAAAAATAAAATATAAACAAAATTTCTTCCACTCGCTGCTGAAGTGGTGAGAATTTGTTTTTTGTTTTTTGTTTTTTTTTGGGTTCCTTCTGCTATTTTTCGATACCGTGCTGGAGATGCTCTCAGTACCAACTCACCACGAAGTAAAAATGGAGCGAGAAACATTGTTAGTTGTCACTGTGGTGCAAATTACCAAATACAAGGTAGAAGCTACTTTATTTGGAGAAAAATAAGCCTACACCATGGTTTTTCTGTATTAGCTGTACTATAAGGTAAAATGGATCGATTTACCTACACAGGCCCTCAAATTCAAATATTATTAAAGGGCATTTTATTATAAATCTATGAAAATTAAAAGAGTTAGTTGTCACTGCAGTGCAAAATTATATTGCTCTTCTAAAAAAAACGAGTTTACATCTTATTTCCTTTATTTTAATTGCATTATAAGGAACATTGGAAAATTTTCCTTCACAGGCTCTTGAATTCAAATTTTGTTAAACAGTATTTTAATGCAAATATGTATAAATGCAAAGAGGTAGCCGTAGTGCAAAATCACATTGTTTTTATTTATGTTTTGGACAAAAACAAGCCAACACCATGTTTTTAATATTTTGGCTCCATTATAGGGTAAATGGACCAGTTTATCCTCATAAGCCCATTGAATTCAAATTTTATCAAGTGGCACTAAAATACAATACCGAAAGTTAGTTGTATTTGTTGTGTCGAGTTGACTCGAGTCATATTGCTAGTTTGAAAAAAATGAGTCACAATATGTTTTCCCTTCCAACTATATTGTAAGTTAAATTGGACCAATTTAACCTCACAAACCCTCCGAATTCAAGTTTTATTAGAAGATATTTCAATACAAATATGTGTAAATACAATGGGTCTGAAAGTTTAAAACAAGACTTGGTGGCTGAAAGGACTACAAAGTTTAGTCATCTTATTGGAAAGCTAAGGAAATCTTGAACCGAGGATGATGTGAAAATTTGTTTGGATTTGAAGAAAAACATATTGAGTCCTGAGAGTAAGTTTAGCGATCAACATAAACAAGAAGCTGATGCCAAATCGGATACGTGTGAATATTCTCGGCCTAGGTGGTGTACTGTTGTTAATATAAATGAAGAAGCTCTTGCTAAAGTCAATGTAGAGCTTTTATCTCTTGGTCAAGTAGCAAAGTTATATTTTTTAATTTTGCACTTTGCTCAGTAGATAAGTAAATGGAGGAGCTAATCTTCTTCCATCGAATCACTATCAATACACATATTTTGGTCAGTGTCCTGTAATGTTTTAGATACGATACTTATTCGTTTCTTATTGACAACAAATATCCAAATTGACTGAAAATTTGATTATGGCCCAAAACACTTATAGAAAACACTCTTTAACCAAACCACTTACATTCCGTATTCATTTTTACATCAAATTGTATACTTCGGTAGTTGTATAAACATATGGCTTATGGCTTTTTTTTACTAGCTACAATAATTTGAACTTACTGCTTTTCATCAACAGCTATTGACTTAAGGACACACTTTGATGTCTATATAAGAATAGAAGCTTCTATAGTTAATTTTGGCGGCTGGTAGCAAAGCCAAATTAAATCTTTTTTACCCATTTTTCTGAGCATTTTATAGCACTTGATAAGTTAGGTGTTTATTGTATTGCCCACTTCAGTGTTTTAGCTCAGTAGATCGTTGTTTATTGGTAACATTAGATAAAAACAAAATTAGGCTACTACTGTTAGGCCACTTTTGTCCGATTGAGATTAGAGAATTGAGATCAAAGACCAAAACACTTGTACTTTATTGAGATAATACATGATCACTCGAGTGTACAGTACAGTGTCATTTTGTTCCAATGTAACTATTGTTGCTATACAGTCTGCTGAGACCATAGTATCTTCTTTCAGCAAATATTACTTATCACTTTGCATGGCAGAAATGCTCAAGGGGTATCTTGTCCCAATGAGCTGGGACACACTACTTGAAACAATTTTTCATGAATTAGCATCCCATCGTGGTCTCAATGTAAATCAAATATAGAATCATTTGTTGATGGCTTTATTGACGAAATGCGAACAACAAGGCTTAGGTTCATGAAATTCTGTTCTTTTCTTCTGGCAACGTAAAACTCTTATTAACTACTTAAGACGTTGGTTAGCAGTTATAGGTTATATTATGTAGAAGATCCGTATTATTCATAATTCACAAGGTATGAAAGCTGATTCTAACTCATTAATAAACTTACCTTTTGTCTTGGAAATCGATATGTAGTAAGATAATATTAATTCTCTACACAGTTAGTTGTGAAGAAAAATGAAAGCACACCATCATTTTATTATAACAATTTTGCATATATGTCGAGAAGTAACCGAATTGCATCCAACATAAGTCATCATTGATGCCTTGTTATTTATCACATGCATGTATAAATGCTGGACGAGAGCAATTCACGCTTCGTCCAGTATTGTTTCCAGTCATGCCACAATTTTCAAATACAATAAACACATGATATTTTTTTCAGCTTCAGTATTGTTGCCAGTCATACGCATTTTATACATTCAGTTATACTTACTGTCCGTACAGATTAATCAACAGGGAAAATCAGTTGACAACAAAAGCGGTTTCTAAAGGATTCAATATGCTAGCAGTATCAAACCTAAATGTCTTGAAGCTTTTACTGGGACCCACATCAATGCTTTTGGGTTCAGACACTACTCGATGCAGTGAACTCTCTATGCTTTACTGTGTTCCACTTCTGAACCATGCTTTGCTTTCCACACACAAGTAAAGTAGAGATTCGCAACTTGACCATTCAAGCACCATCAAATTCTCCTTCTACCAATGGGATTGTTCCAGGTTTGTTTCTTCCTTCCATTATTATTCATAAAACCATACATTATACAATTTTGTTTCAATCACCTTAAAGTTGCTTATGCTTCAGCTATGCAATCTTTTTCAACCACAAGTTGATATTTTTTCCATCCCTGATTGTATATATTCAATAAGGATTATTAACCGTTAGCCTGTTATGTTCTAATTAAAATTGAAACTTTGAAACTAATGCTAGTAATAGTATATATAAGTAATAAGGTGATTTATGTCTTGTTCAAAATATAATTTAATATTCCTCTACCCTATAGTTAGTGTAGTTTGTTATTTTGATTTTATATTCACGTGGACCAGCAATTCAATCTATGCACGTTAGTTCAGTGCAGATTTATGCATGTTACAATATAAAAATTAACAAGTTTATAATAATAATAATGAACTGTGTCTATAATAATAATAGTAACAATAAACTATAATTTGATAAAAATTAACTAAGTTTATAATAATAATAATAATAATAATAATAATAATAATAATAATAAATTAACCAAGTCAACTATGTTTTATAATAATAATAATAATGATGATAATAAACAATAGTTTGAATATAGCTAAGTTTTATGGAAAAAAAATATTTGTAATAATTAACTAAGTATTATAAAAATTAACAAGTTTATAATAATAATAAAAAACTAAGTTTGATAAAATTAATTAAGTTTAATAATAAGTTAACCGATTTTTATAGAAATTAACAAATTTTTATAAAAATTAATCAAAATTTTAAAATTAACTAAGTTTTATATAATTTAACTATGTTTAATAATAATAAACCAAGCTTGATAAAAAATTAACTAAGTTTGTAATAATAATAAACAACCATAGTTTGATAAAAATTAACTAAGTTTATAATAATAATAGTAATAAATTAACTAAGTTTACGATAATAACAATAAATTAACTAAGTTTATGAAAAATTTATAAGTTTGGGATAATTTATAATAATTAACCAAGTTAATAAAATTTAAGTTTGAGATAATTTATAAGTTTATGTTAATTAAAGTATAGGTCGTGACATTTAAGTTTTACTAATTGAGATAATTTGTAAGATTGAGTTAATATAAATAAATTTATAAACAAGTTAACTGAGCTTTATAAGAATTTAACTAATTTTTATAAATATTAACTAAAATTTTAAAAATTAACTAAGTTTTATATAATTTAACCACGTTTTATAAAAATTAAATAAACCTATACAAATTATTTGAGTTTTATTAGAATTGAACTATGTAAATGACTTTTTAAAAATTAAATAAGTTTATTATAAAATTAACCAAGTTTTATAAAAATTTAACTAAGTTTTATAAAAAAATATTTAAATTTAAGAAAAATTCAACTAAAGATGTTTGGTATACTTTAAATATGAAACAATTTCATAATCATTTGTTAATTGTTAACTTGTCTATAGGTAATTAGCTTTTAAGGAGTAAAAACCAGTTGCAGCAAAGAATTGTGGGTAATCAAGTAATGAGCATGTCTTTAATTATTATATATACTATAACATTTTGTTGGTATTTATTATGTAAACTTATTTAACAATGGTTATGGATTTTATGTGAATTTGCTAAGTTTTTCGGAAAACTGTTATCGAAATGGTTATGGTTATTATATTTGATTATGTGATTAATATGTTTTTTAATCGTTTGAATAGAGGATTATGCGATTGGTTGATTGATTGTTTGAATACGACGATTATGTGAGTGGTTGCTGGTTATGATAAAACTATTATGCGAGTGATGGCTGGAAATGGTACAGACCGTTAACATGAAATAGTAGCGTGTACAGTATGTTACAAAACAGTTAATAACTTTTAGTAGCATTTTAAAAACACTAGTAAAATAAATGTAAATAGATGCGATACGACTTTTGAAGCGTTGATAAATGCTACCAAAACTTTTAGTAGCATTTTGTAAACACTACGATACGACATGCTACTAAAAGTCTGAACCTTTTTATAGCGTTTCTAAAACCCAACAATAACTCAAGTTTTGGTAGCGTATTCTACAACGCTACAAAACGTTTTAGACTTTTAGTTGCATGTCGTATCGCAGCGTTTATCGAAATGCTACTGAAAGCTTTGGTGCGTTTCTTCAACGCTACAAAAGGCCTTTTCTAGTGTAGTGGGCAATGGAACTGAAACAAAAAGCTAAAGAAAGATGGATGACCGAGGTGGATGAATGAACTAAAAAAAATTATACTAAAATGTTTGTTTGTGCTAATAGCAATTTTCAATTCCTTGATCAAGAAGGCAATGGCATTGTAAATAAGGTGGCCATTGAAGCGAAGCTATCTAATATTATAGTTATTTATACAATGGGGAATGCCTAATCGATTTCCCAGTAATCAAATGTAGAAGGTTGATCAACTCCAAGGGTAGAATACTATTGACCTAGCAGGTTACTGAGAGATAAGTTCGTATAGCCTTGGATTCCATCCATGATAATGCTAGTTCTGTATCCGATGTACCGAGCTCCAAGTTCTTCAAACTACATTGGGTTGATCAGAAATATAAAATCATATCACCTATGCTAGAATCATTTCAATCGGGCGAAACCATCAAATCAATCAAACTTCCATTTGTCTCATTCTAAAAGCAGCCAAACCCTCTAGAATTAAATATTATAGACCTATTGTTTGCTTCAATGTCATATACAAAATATTGAGCAAAATCATATGCAATAGAATGAAGATTATTTTCCCCAATCTCATTGCTGCGTGCGAAGCGCATTCATTAAAGAAAGAAGTATATCTGAAAACTCGCTAATGGCACATGAGCTGATTAGAAATTTCAATAAAAAAGATGCAGATAAACTATGCCTAGGTTGACCTCCACAAAGCATATTACAAGATCAATAGACGTTTTATACTTCACATGCTCGGTTCTATGGGGTTTCCAACAAAGTTTGTCCACCTTATTAGTGAATGCATTTCTACACCTACCTTCTCTGTTTTGATTAATGACATTTCCAAAGGTTTCATTGGTTCCAATAGAGGCATCAAGTAAGGAGATCTCCTATATCCTACCTTTTTGCTATTGCGGTGGAATCTTTCACTCTACAGATAGAGTTGGCTAGTCATAACAAGTAATTCTAAACCATTCACATTTTCCATCCTAGAGCTAGCCATCTCTTATATGCGAATGACCTGATCATTTGCATAAAATCAAGTTGCGAATCTACAGCGGCTAATAAATCGATTTTTTTATAAATTTAGAAGAGAAAATGGGACTCAAATTGAATGAAATTAAAACTAAATGTTACTTCAATAAATTCTGCAAAGTAAGAATGACGTCCTTGAAATTTTGAATGTAAAGGAGGGTGATTCGCCTGTCAAATACTTAGGAATGCCTTTGTCATCCGACAAAACCATTGACAGAGAATGTACTGAGCTGATTTCCAAAATCAGAGACAAACTTCAAGCTTGGAGCTCTAGACTTCTATCTCCGGCTGGGCGTACATAACTTGATCCACACTGTCATCTAAGCTAAAGTTAACTTCAGGTTACAAACCTTCCAGTTGCCAGATGCTTCTTTGGAGAAAATAGAAAAGATTTGTGCTGACTTCATATGGAAGAGTGGATTGCATAAAATTAAATATGAGGATTTGTGTAGACCTAAGAAAGAAGGAGGTGTAGGTTTGAGAAGATTGAAGGATATGAGGGATGTCTTAATGATGAAACAAACATGCAAAATTGTCAATGTTAATGGATTATGTGCTAGACGGATGAGACAAAGGTACATTGGGGATAATTTTTGGCAAATGGCTATAGATAATAATGCATTTGCCACTTAGAAAGCTATCATGAGGATTCGAAGCAAACTAGCATCATGTTGTACTAGATAAATAGCTAAAGGAAGGGACACTGATTCATGGAAAGATCTATGGATTCAAGGAGAGTCATTGATTGATAAAGTGGGCCTGAGTACATACTCTTCCTATGGTTGCTTGTAAAGACAATTCAGGAGCTAATTCAAAATGATAATTGGGATTGTACTTCCATCCCAATTAGCCAAGAACAGAAACAACAGATTCAATTTGTGCCATTATTTAGTGGAAGAGAGAACGTCATTTGGTCATGGAAGCCTACGGGACATGATTTCTCAAAAAAATCTACATGTTCGGAAATTAGGAAGAAAGAACAAAAGCAAAAGTGGAGTAAAATTGTATGGGATAGGGTGAATAATCCAAAAATGACATTTACAACTTATAAAGCGGTGATGAGAAGATAACCTACGTGTGATAGACTTCGTAAATGGGGAATTACCGATGAAGTTAACTGTGTTTTATGCAATCATGAATTTAAATCTCATTCGCATATATTTTTTGAGTGTGAATTTTCAACTAAAGTCTAGGATTTATGTAATAGCATGGCTAAATTAGCTACTCAATCGAATAAAATGTTGGAAATAATCGATTACTTAACCGATTGTAGCTACCATGAAGACGTAAAAACCAAATTGAGTACAATTGTTCTCGCTGTTGTTATTTGGAGTGTTTGAAAGGAAAGGAATCGTCACGTATTCCAACACAAGAACAAAAGGCCAATTGAAATCGGTAAGTTGGCCTTTGATGACATGTAATTGGTGGTGGAAAGAACTAAAGAGAAGTTGCTTACCAGGCAGGGATGAAAAGCAGCTGATACTGTAGTAGCTGATTTGTGCTTGCCATCGGTAGAAACACCAAATAGGAGCTTTCAATTCCAGCCGCTATGAAGCTTAATTTTCGAGCTTGACTTTAGGTAGAAGAAGGAAAAGTATTAAAGAGATGTTTTACTTTAGATCTACTTTATATATGTTTGGTTAAAGTTTTATTTTGTTCACGTGTGTTTGTATGTGGCGTGTGTTTGTACGTGGCGTTTGGGCCGATCACTTTGGGCTGCGTATGCCTAATAAAGCTTTTACCCACTTTCAAAAAAAAAAAATCATTTATATGCATATATGCATGTGTGTGTATCTATGTTTGTGTATTAAAAAAATATCATACATACATATATTGCTCTCGATTTAAAAGCAATTTTAATCTTAATATAATTTATAAATATTTTATAACATACATATATCTACTTAAATTACAATGTTAAAACTCTATGTACATGTGTGTGTGTGTGTGTGTGTGTGTGTGTGTGTGTGTGTGTGTGATGTTTTGAATATATAAATTAAAGTATATAAACATACATTTGGACATATATTTTTGTACTAGATGAGCTAACATGTCGTTGCAGTGTTAATCCCCTCTATGTTACACATGCACGGACACACGCATAAATGCATATGATACACGTGTGTATATATATAAATGTAATAATAATTACATAAAATAAAACTATATTATAAATTTAAATAAAATAAAGATTTTCTTTAAAAGAAATTTTGGAACGTTCTAATTTTATTAGGCTTAATAAACCCAATAAAGATTGAATATGGTAGATTTTTAAAAATTCATCCATTACGTCTGCTGCGGGTCGGCCTAGTTTCAATAGATACATCACTTTACCACTTTGAAAATTGTTATGAAATGCTTACAAGTCAAAAAAATTAAATTCTGACGATGCGAAAAACTTACCAAATGTTCAACAAAGGTGAAGTGAAGAAAAATCTTAAAAATTAGAATTCTATGCTAGTTCAGGTGACCATAGGTGTGAAAGATACTAAGAAGAAGAAAAATGTCATAACAATTTTAGATTCTCGGGTACTCGCAACGCAAGAAAGGCATGCGAAGCAGATGGCGAAAGAGGTGTTGCTCAAGAAGAAGCTAATTGTGATGTTTCATGACGTTGAGCAAAAAATGTTGATTCTTGAGTATCAGAAGCACAAGGCCACGATTATGGAAAAGATTTGACAAATATGGATGAAGATACAAAACGGTATATTTCTGATTTATATCCACCTGGAAGCTCCTATATATATTCACTAGATCATCAATCATCATTTTCGAAGTTGGACACTTCACCACAGTTAAGCTCTAACATTTAACACTTCAGTGTTAGGGGTTGAATATTTGTAGATGTTCCGCCATCTTCCAACCTCGGTTCATGTTGCAAACTGAGATCTTTTGTAGCGTTGTGAACCATTAATATTTTCTTATGGAAATACGAGAAATTTTACATCTTAGTAAATTGAAAAATAAGTATAAAATTGGGAAATTAAGGATTCATGGAATTAGAGGATTGATAAAGTTAAAGACCTAAATGTAAAATATTTTTAGAAAATATCCGTAACACGGAAAATAAAGTTTGAAGATGAAAAATTAGAATTAAGAGAAACTTGTATGTTATTTATTGTTCGTCGCATATTATATCTTTTTGGTGTGTTTGAGAAAATACCAAACTTCGAAAGGATAATTATAGTTTTATTTCCCAAAGCAAGAAAACTTCAGGTATGTTTTGATAAATGAATGGTCAGAAAATACAAATGGATGCCCATGCACAGTACAAAACAACCGTTATTTCAAAAAATTTAAAACATATATGTGTTGGTACCTGCCTCATTTGAAAAAAAAAACAAAACTAATCTTTATTTTCTCAGAGTAAGAAAATCCTACATTGGTTAGTGCAGTCAAACCTACTCTTATACGAACTCGTGGTGATTCATTCATTTGGCCATAGACTAGAGCTACTTTTGATTCTGCAATATTTTTTTCATTAATTACCCCAGATTCTTCCTTTCTTCAAACGGAATGAACAGAGATAGAATTAGATCGATTCTCGAAATGCTTTTTTGGATCTTCCTCAATGTCCCGGCTATTCACGAAACGTGAGAAGCAGATGATTATTCATCTGCTTCCGAATCCTACAAAATCAATTCGTTCTTTTTTTCTGACAGATAGTCAGAACTTCATCTGGGTTCGAATCCTACTGAGAGGTCCACTAGAGATCAGAAATTTGTTTGATCGATTTCTTTTTCTTATTTTTTTTCTTTGTTCTAAGTTTCTGATAAGATACTTATTAAGTTGGGTCCAATGTCTTGTAGAAATTGCAAAATATTTCCCCTGTTCAAACATTTCCTAAAAAGAAAGTAAAAAATTCTGAGTACGATATTCATGAAAAGCCGGGTTTGAAATGTCAAGACAATCTAATAAAAAAGGGTCTAATATATTGGATCGGTCGCTTAAAAATAGAAGCTTCTTTCGATCCCTCTTTGGCAATCCAAACTATTCTTATCAACTTCCATGCACAAATACTAAACAATCCTTATTTCAAAACTTAGAATATACCCGTAGGTAGAATTAAAAAAAACTAAGGTAGCGTTTGGTTTAAAAACGAATTTTCTGTTTTCGGTTTTCAATATGTATGATAAATATGAGAAGAATGGAAGGAGGACGGAGAGGATGAAAGAAAGACGGATGAGATGACCAAGGATAGAGGGACGATGGAAGAATGTATCGTTTCACGTGTTTGTGTTATTTCTCAAAACACAAAAAATAAAATAATAAAAGTTGTTTTCTATTTTGCATGTTAACTTCGTTTTCTAAATTAGTCGTTTTCGACAACACACATGCGTCATGTGCATTTTTGTATGGACGAAAACCCAAAACTAAAAACAACAAATCAAACACTACCTAAGACTTTGTATGGTTTGTCAGAACGTGAGAGCATGAAGTTATAGCATAAGAAATTCTTTGATTCGCTACGTTTTAGTTTTGTATTTTCATCCAAAAATTATATATACGACGTATGTATTTTTGAAAAACAACAAATTCAAAAAATGACGTTAACATATAAAATAGTAAACAAATTTATTTTCTTTTTTATGTTTTGAGAAATAACAAAATAATGAAAAACAATTTATCTCCTCCGTCATCGTTCCATCACCTCCGCCGTCGTCGTAATTGTCTAATTTTTTTTTTTTACTTTACTTCCGCTATCGTTGTATTTTGTTATGTATGTTGAAAATGCAAAACGCAAAACTCAAAATGAAACCAAATAGACCTTAATATTCCATGTATTATAATTAAGGAAACTAATATTGTTTCCCTAGGGTAAGAAAAGCCTAAATCTCTTTTGATAAATAAATGGATTTATTCAAACATACAAATAGACGTTCATGTACATATACGAAATAGCCCTTATTTTTAACTGAAAAAATACGTCCACCTCTCCCTCTTATTAGAACTGAGTAACGCAACCTTAGCTTCGAACAGTTTGGAACCCACATGAGCAATTTACCAAGCAAATTCAATGCTTCATCGCTGAAAAATTACGTATTATCCCTCTCTAAAACACTAAAATCCAGTTCCCCTCTTCTCTCTCTTCTTCTCAGAACAAATCTCCTTCCGCTCAATACAAGCTCTCTTTCCCCGCCACTCGTTATCTACAACTCAATCATCTCCTCTTTTTCCCACTCTCATTTCCATTTTCTCTCTCTTCAAACATTCTCTCTCCTCCATCATCTCTCGTTTCCTTTAGACTCCTACTCCATCTGCAGCTCCCTCATTTCTGCAATCTCGGTAACCCAATATTCCGGAAATACAATACATTCACATGCGTTAAAAGCTTCACATTTATCCAATGTTTTTGTCTGTGGTGCACTGATTGATTATTACGCGAAAAGTGGCTACTTGGAAGATGCCCATAAAGTGTTTGACGAAATTCATGTGAAAAATATTGTCTGTGCAAATTCACTTATGAATAGTTATTTTGAGAAAAAGTTATGGAATGATGGCATTTGTTTCTTTCAAAGAATCCACTTTTTAGGTTTAGAGCCCAATGTCTTGACTTTATCTTGTGTGCTAAGAATATGTGGAGAAGCTTCTATTATTGGGTTGGGCATGCAAGTCCATGCATCCTTAACTCGTAAAACCGAGTCTTTACAAAAAGATATGTTCTTGCTGAGCTCTCTGATTGAAATGTATGGTAAATGTGGACTTGTAAGCAAGGCTTTACTTGTGTTTGAATCTACCAAACTTGATAGAGATATCGTGCTATGGACTTCAATGATTAATGCATGTGGTCGCAACGGAATGTTCGATGAGGTGATTAGATTATACGAGGAGATGTTGAAAGAAACTATAAAACCAGATAAAGTTGTGTTTTTGACAGTTATTTCAGCTTGTGCGCGATCAGGAAATGTTCATAAAGGATTAAAGTATTTTGATTGTATGAGAAAAGATTACGGATTGATGCCAGAATCAGAGCATTATGGTTGTGTTATTGATATGCTATGCAAAGCAGGGGAGTTAGAAATTGCATTGAAGTTAGTAGATGAAGGTAGTAATCGTGGAAATGTGAAATTTGGAGTTAGTGTATGGGGAGCTATACTTACTGCTTGTAAAAATTGTGGAAATGTGGATGTTGGTAAGATTGCAGCTAAGAAAGCTCTTGAAATGGAAGGAGATAACGTGGGGATATACATGGAGCTGTCGAATTTGTATGCTAAGTTTGGGATGTGGGATGAGATTGTGAAGTTGAGGAAGGTGATGAAGGTTAGAGGATTGAAGAAAGATGTGGGGTTTAGTTGGTTGGATTAGGCAAGAATACGAACTTCAGTGCATTTGCTGGAATCTTTAGTATATGTCCGAATCATGCTACGCAAGTTTCGAAATTGTGACCTCTCGCACCAAAGTCGAATCACTTAACCACTGGGACAATGGTGCTTGTCGATTGAAGTACAACTAGTTTAACAATTTTTGTGTGCTAGCATGTAGTTACAAAATATCTTTAGTGTATTAATGGAATAACCAAACCTACCCTTTATGAGATTTATGTATTGTAAGAGAGTCAAAATAAAACTATACATATACAAATCTAAAAAAACTTGGACAAAAACATCACTGCCTCCGACATCTGCTTCCTCTGCTATTATACTTACTCAAAATTTGCAGATCCAAATTTTCCTTTGTTCATTTCAAATCAAATCACAAAATTACCACCTGACTTCTCTCTCTTCCTACAAACATTACAACGAATATAGTAAATAGTGATGAAAGCTTTCGACGGCCACCGACGGTTGACGAACTTCATGACGTTTTCGTAAAAAAAATATAGCAGCCGTCGAAATCCGTCGAAAACCAACGTAAATTAGCCATTGGCGACCGTCAAAAGTCATCGGAAATTATCGTGCATACAGACTCCAGGCCAAGAGCTTTTTTCATTATTCCCTCTTCCCCAAAACCAACCCAAATCCTTAACCCATCACCACCTCCCCGTCGTCAGCCAGCCCCCGCGCCTCCCACGTCATCTCCAACTTCATCATTCTCCACTCTCAACAAACGTAGGCCTTTCATCAATCTACATTCAAGTTTTATTTCTAAACCTTAACTAATTTTGATTTGTTAAATTATGGTTAATTTGTTATTATAGTTGTATAATACCTTATTGATTGTTTGTTATACCCTATTTAATGCTAATTAGGTTGTTATTATAATTGTTTATTATTTAATTGTTGAGAGAAGAAATTTGTTTAGTTTATATGTGCGTTAATTGGTGTATATGTGTTTGATTAATTAGTGCATACACGCATCAGGACTAGTTTCGATTAATTAAAGTCGACGCTCAGGATTTAGTGTATGCGCTTTTAAGATGACGAAAACGACGATTTAATGTATGATTTTCTTAGAATATAAATAAATTATTCTAAAAATTGTTGTATAATATGCTTTACCTTTTATGAATCCCATAGAGAATTTTTGGCTTCGTTTGACAAGTATTGTATATGATCGTTGTATGGATGTTCGTTTTTATCACAGAACGGATGCTTATATTCACCCGATACAATATTTGTCGGATTTGTCCTTGTATTGGACAAGTTACAAACACAATAGAGTAATTATATTTGAAAATCATTTCATTTCAAACGGTACATAAAATTTCAATAACACTTTTTTTATTCGTTGTGTGCACGCATATGTGTACGATATAAGGAACAAAGAGGAAGTTCTGTCGTAATTTTGTTGAATTGTTTAGAATGAAATGATTTACAAAATATAATTACTGTTGTGTTTGTAATGGAAAGTAAGAAGACCAACCATCAAAGTGTAAAAAATAACCTATTTTTTGTAGGTTATATTCATATAATAGTTTGTGTAAATCCGTTTGAAAATAAAATTATATAAAATAATATTATATATTTGCGAAAATTTAAATGTATTATTTAATTGAAAAATAAAATGTCGACAAGCAAATGATTAATACGTTTTTATGTTTTAAAGTAAGAAAAATGGTCAATTGTTTTATCGATCGGAGCTGGATGTATCAACAAAGAAGAGAAATTGAAGGCTCGATAAATGAACATTTTCAAAATGGTGTACACATCTTTATTGAATTGGCTTTAAGTAATAATGGGAACAACGAAGAAATTCATCGTTCATGTAGTAGTGCAAATTATTGAAACATTTGATACTGGATATAGTAATCGTTCATTTGCGCCAATATGGTTTTGTACCGAATTATTTGGTGTGGGATCGTCCTAGAGAACTTATAGCATCTAATCTCATACATTCGGAGGAGGAGGTAGAATTCTGTGCAGTTAATGCGCTCGGTAGATTCGAAGCGGTGGAGGTGCAAAATGTCATAGCGGGGATACAGCGAGGATATAGCGAGATATAGCGGATAGCTCTAAAATAGCATATAAAACTCGTACTTAATGTTTTTACAAATATATAAGTGGTAATTAAATGAAAAATTATCATTCGATTGAATTATAAATAATACATAAATAATTATAAATAAAAACATGTGCGAATATACTTTAAACAAACGAAAAACTGTTATATAACATAATTGAATTTAGTAGAATATTAGAGTATTTTCATTTCTGAAAATATATTAAAAATTAAATCAAATAAATTAGTTTCATAATTTTATAATGTATAAACGCAATTTTTCAATTCATTTTATTAAAAAAGATATAGCGGGAATAGCGGAAATAACGGGATATAGCGATATAACGGGGATTAAAGCGGAAAGGTTATATTCTGGGGCTATATGGAAAAATCGTAGCGGTAGAAATCCACTATGAGATATAGCGGGGTTGTATCGGGGTAATAGCGGGGAATTAGCTACACAGAGGTAGATACTGAAATTGTTCCGACGAATCTCATAGAAGATACGGTTGAAGATGCAGCATATTCAGTGTTCTTTATTGTTGAAGTTGATGGTAACGATGTTAACGTCGAAGAAGAACCAAGTATTGGAGCAAAAAGAATCTATGATTTATTGGATGCTGCTAAGAAACCCCTTTGGGATGATTGTACAAGTGGTACTCAACTATAGTAACTGTAAAATACATTGTGATGAAATCAAAATATAACTTCACAAAAGTCGGGTTTACAGCTACACTAAAAGCTGCAAATCAGCATACGTCACCCGATAATTTAATGTGCGAAAATCATTATGAAGTGAAAAAATTTATGTCTGCTTTTGGTTTGCCGTATCAAAAAATAGATACGTGTTTAAATGGTTGCATGTTATTTTAGAAAGAAGACATCAACCTTAGGAATTGTAAAATATGTAATCAGAAAAGATACAAACCAAGAAAAAAAAGGAAAGAAAGTTCTGTATGAACGTATGCATTACTTACCTATCACTCCTAGGCTTCAAAGATTATATGCATCTTCTGTAACCGCGTATCATAGGAGATGAACTGTGTGAAAACACTGGAAGAAGGTACGTTAACACACCCAGCTGATGGAGAAGCATGGAAGCATTTTGATAAGACATACCCTGCTTTCTTAGCGGAGAGCCGTAATGTAGACTTAGTTTATGTACGAATGGATTTTCACCGTTCTCTCAATTTGGTTCAAAATGTTCATCTTGGCCTATAATCGTTACACTTTACAATTTACCTTCGTGGATGTGTATGAAAACTCCGTATATGTTTTTCACTATTGTCATCCCTGGCCTTGATGATCCGACACAAGGAATCAATGTATATTTATAACCGTTGATTGAAGAGTTGAAAACATTGTGCTATAAGGGTGTTGAAATATACAACATTTCAAAAAAAAAAAATCGTATGTTCGCTTCTCTATAGTGGACTATAAGTGATTTTCCTGCTTATGCAATGCTTTGGGGTTGGAGTACGGCTGGTCATCTAGCTTGTCCTGAACGATAGTGTGGATCATGCAATATGAAAATATACTAAATATGTATGAGATTAAAACAAAGATAGTAGAGTAAATAAAAGTGAGCACACCAAGATTTTTATACTGATTCGAACTTCCCGTTCTACGTCCAGTTCGTGACTCCTTTTGGAATTTAACTAATCAATAACCCTAACTTAACCCGAAGGATTATGTATCTAACAAACTCCTGAGCTGCAGAACATGATGCCTCGGCAACTGAAGATGACTTCACAATGCCTGAGCAGCAGAACAGGACTTCTGCTAGTATATAAATTTTTATGACTAACGTGTTCTTGATAACACAGATATGTCAATGTGTGTACACCCTTCCTATAATCAAATCCTCAAGTATATGAGTGTGTGTGAAGATGTGAAAGGAAGATTATCACTATGAATCAAAGAATATGAATATGAATTCAAAGATACAAGCAATGAAGATTGTTCGATTGCTTTTGAATGCAGAGAATATATAGAGTAAGTAAGATCGGTAGATTATTCAAGAATCGGTGATTTGAAAAATGATTTTGATGTGTTTATATGGTGCATAGATAGATGCAACCTTTGGTTAAGAGATTCAATCAATAGATGCAGTCATTACTCTTTGAATTGGATTGAAACTCTTCACGAGAGGAAGCATCCATTCAGAAAATATAACCGTTATACGCAGGTCAGTCGACTGAGTTCAGAAGCTCAGTTGACTGAAATTCAAATTTGTATATATATTCTATGTTCACTGTGTATTTTGCACCAGGTCAGTCGACTGGTCGACCGCAATTAGTCGACTGACTTGTGCAATTTTGCACAGTGAATTCCAACGCATATACAAACCAAAATAATTTATGTTGCGTGCAAGTGTAACTACTTGAGGAATGATTTTAGCGGCATCTAAACATATCTAAGACTCAAAAACATAATAAATAATCATATGAAAACTAGTTTTGAAGTCTCTTCTCTTTGCAGTTTATGTCATGTATATGTTACTCTCTTTTTGTTGCTATCGTCATATAGTCTTTGTTAATGCTCCTTGTCATGAATCAAAACTCATGATTCAGCATTCTCCCCCTTTTTGATTGATGACAACCTATAACCGACGAATTGATATACAGAAGAAATTATATAACAAAAGTTATATATATATTTCTCCCTCTGAATCTGTGGCGATAATGTAATCTGCATAAAATTTGTTAGTAGACATTTTTTCCCCCTTTATCATCGACAAAAAGGAGTAAACATAAAGCATAGAATAAGCATAACTAACATATGAAAGCAAGATGTAAATGTATCGAGGAAAAGGCAAATAAAGTTCCATAAACCAAAATAACACAAGGCTATTTAAGTACAAGCCTTGGTAGAAAAGAAAGTTGATTAAAAGAGCAATGAAAATACCATATCGAAATACGATAACACCCAACTATTCATCGGCATCCCAGTCATATTCTTGTTCTAAAATTGTGGAGACTTGCCTCGAGATGATGTTGCACCACCATGTCCACCTCCGCTAGTTTCGCTAGTGTCCGTGCCAGTGTGATCCTCGGATGTGCTCTAGGTAAATTGTGGCACATGGCATTTTTCTTTAGATGGCATGGTCGAAGTAGAGGTAGAACAAGAAATTACATCCCATAAGATAGAGAAAAACCTTTGATTTTGTCAAGCTTTTTATCAACACTTTTCAAACGTGTGTCAAGAACAAGTTGGCTCTGGGATAAAATCTCAATAGATTGTTGGGTTGAATGAGATGATGTTGCAAGTTGAATCTCGTCATCTATGGAATGTGATGGAAGAGTAAGTAAGCGACGTAGTTGAAAGGAAGGACCTTGATCTTGTTGTTGTTTACGTCGCGCACGTTGGCCTGCTTTCCATGCATCATAATCCATAATAGGAGGAGGAATAATAGGTAATTTCATGAGACTAAGAGTTCTCATGTTTATAGCACCAACATTTGACACTTCGAAATCAGGAAATGGCACTTTCAAGTTGATAAGGAGACGCATAATGTATTCCCCAAAATAGATCACACTCATTTTTCATCGCTTTTGCCGATGATATAGCCTTTGGAATTGTCTCCAAATGTGATAGAGCCTCCATATGAATATGTGATATTTGTTAGCATATTTTTGTCTTCTGTCATGTGTTTTGAGCAGCCACTGTCGAGTATCCATTTTCCTCCTTTTTTAAGTGGGACCTGCAAAAAATAAAAGAATAACATTGGTACCCACTTTTTAACAAGGTCCTAAGAGTTAGGTCTTAGGAAACCAAACCTAAGAGGGTTCAGTATTCCCTTTATATAAATAATTTTTATTTTTATAAACATTTTTCAAAAAGGACTCGGTGTATTTATTTCTAATCAAACTGTTGTTTGTTTTAGGAACCCGTATTTTTATAGTTTTTGAGTTTTTATCCCTTTTTGGTTGAACTATGGTAGACTTAGGTTTAGAGATATTTCTCTTATTCTGCTTAATTTTTGGTGGAGCTACTGATTTCTTAGTATAACCTAGTCTTATCTTATTTGAGACAGGCTGAGAAATATCAATAATTTTAGATAAGTTTTTTCTACCTTTACTAAAGTTAGACACATTTCTGGTAATATCGTCTAACTTAGTTTTGAGACCAGTGTTATCTGATTCGATCATTTTGACTTTTGATTTTAACTCATGATTATTAGAAACAAGAGCATCATTCTTTTCTTTTTGAGTCTCAACTTCTTGACTCAATAAGGTAAGTTGAGAATTGACATTAGAAAATGAATCTTGAATTTTCTCAAATTCTTCTTTCAATAGTTTCTTCTCATCTTTAAGCATATCTCTTTCGAATTCTACTCTATTTTGATTTTCGAGAGCTTCTTTATATTTTCTTTTGAGATTTTTCAAAGTATCTAATAATTCAGAATTTATTTCAATCATGTCATCAAAAGTAAGATCATTTACCTCATTATTAGTAGCCATGAAACAGACATTTGCTTGTTCATTTTCACTATCACTGCTACTTTCAGAAGATGAAGAATCTGAGTCATCACATGTCACCGAAAATGCCTTCTTTTTGAATTTGTCCTTTCTATATTTATTTATTTTTCCCTTCCTTTGTTCTGGACAATCTTTTTGTATATGACCCTTCTTATGGCAATTGAAGCACTCTAGTACTGATGATGATGGCTTATTGTTGAAGTTTCTTTTGCCATTATTTCGATTTTCTTTTCTCTACTTCAAAAATTTCTTAAAATTTTTAGCTATGAAAGCTAAATCTTCATCCTCTAAATCTGATTCCTCTTGTTCTGCATGAAATGCCATATTTTTCTTATCTTGTGCTTGGACTCTTTTTGCCTGTAAATTTACTTCATAGGACATTAAATTTCCTAATAACTCTTCCGGTTTCATGGTAGAAAGGTCGTTTGCTTCTTCAATGTCTAAGACTTTTCTTTCCCATTCATCGGTTAAAGAGTTTAGGATTTTGGAAATGATATCGAGGTCATAATACTTTTCTCCTAGTCCTCTTAGAGAATGATAAATACCTTGAAATTGGGAGTACATATCATTTATGGACTCATCTTGCCTCATTCTGAAATTTTGAAATTGACTCTTGAGCATAGATATTTTTCTTTGTTTAACTTTGCTAGTTCCTTCACGAGTAACTTAAAGTGTTTTCCATATTTGATATGCAGTGTTACAAATGCTAACTCGGTTAAATTCATTTTTATCTAATGCAAAAAACAACATATTCATTGCTTTAGTATTAGCAGTAGCATCTTGTTTTTGTGTAGTTGTCCATATAGAATATTCAGTAGTAGGTGTAGTATATTCTGCTTGTGTAATATTCCATGCATCAAAACCATTGGCTTGCATATAAATACGCATTCGTGTTGTCCAATAGTTGTAATTCATGCCTTTGAATAGTGAAGGTCGTGCAATAGATTAACCTTCAATAAAACTAGTGTTAGTGACAGTGCTTGTGCTGGTGTTGTTTTCCATATTAGCAAAATATCAAATAACTATGTAACGGTTATAAGATGCCTGCTCTGATGACAAATTAAAGATAGTGTGGATCGTGCAATATGAAAATATACTAAATATGTATGAGATTAAAACAAAGATAGTAGAGTAAATAAAAGTGAGCACACCAAGATTTTTATATTGGTTCGAACTTTCTGTTCTACGTCCAGTCTTAGACTCCTTCTGAAATTTAACTAATCAATAACCCTCACTTAACCCAAAGGAATATGTATCTAACAAACTCCTGAATAGCAGAACAGGATGCCTCAGCAACTGAAGAGGACTTCATAATGCTTGAGCAGCATAACAGGACTTCTACTAGTATATAAAATTTTATGACTAATGTGTTCTTGATAACACAGATATGTCAATGTGTGGTCACCCTTCCTATAATCAAATCCTCAAGTATGAGTGTGCATGAAGATATGAAAGGAAGATTATCACTATGAATTAAAGAATATGAATATGAATTCAAATATCCAAGCGATGAAGATGGTTTGATTGCTTTTGAATGCAGAGAATATAGAGAGTAAGTAAGATCAGTAGATTATTCAAGAATCGGTGATTTGGAAAATGATTTTGATGTGTTTATATAGTGCATAGATATGTGTAACCTTTGGTTAAGAGATTCAATCAATAGATGCAGCCAGTACTCTTTGAATTGGATTGAAACTCTTCGTGAGAGGAAGCATCCGTTCAGAAAATATAGCCGTTACACGCAGGTCAGTCGACTGAGTTCAGAAGCTCAGTTGACTATAATTCAAATTTGTATATATATTATCTATTCAATGTGCATTTTGCACCAGATCAGTCGACTGATCGACTGCAATCAGTCGACTGACCTGTGCAGTTTTGCACCGTGAATCCCAATGCATATACAAAAAAAAAATTATTTTGTGTGCAAGTGTAACTACTTGAGGAATGATTTTAACAGTATCTAAACATATCTAAGACTCAAAAACATAATAAATAATCATATGAAAACTAGTTTTGAAGTCTCTTCTCTTTGTAGTTTATGCCATGTATATGTTACTTTCTTTTTGTTGCTATCGCCATATAGTCTTTGTCAATGCTCCTTGTCATGAATCAAAACTCATGATTCAATGTCTTTATTGCATGAAAGAAACACGAGTATTTTCTTTACCGAATAGGAAGAAAATTTCATGCTTTGACTGTCATCGGTGTTTTCTCCATATTAATCATCATTTTAGAAAAAATAAATAAACTTTACAAGTAATAGACTTGAGACCTTGCGACCACCAATGATTTGGTCTCGTGAAAATATTTATGACCTTGTAAAGAATTATCCAAAGATACATAAAACTGACGAATAAATTAAAATTCAAGATAAATTGATAATTCATAATTGGTGCAAAAAAAGTATATTATGGGAGTTGGCTTATTGGAAAAAATCTCCCGATTCGTCATAATATCGACGTGATGCACAACGAGAAAAATATGTTCGATAATGTATTATCACAGTTCTGAATGTTAAAGGAAAGACTAAAGATGATTTAAAATCAAAACGTGACATAGAGGCATTATGCAATCGTGCTGAGCTTCATATGAAACCAAATAATACAAAAAAACCAAGGCATGCTATGAGCTAGACAGTAACCAAGTTAAAGTTCTGTTAAAGTGGGTGGAAGGATTAAGATTTCCTGATAGGATTACTCTAATCTACATAGATGTACTGACTATAAATACGGTAAACTGAGTGGGATGAAAAGTCATAATTGTTATGTAATGATAGAACATTTGTTATCCATCGTTTTCAAAAAACTATTGCCTACAAAAGTTTGGACGGTTGTAACAGAACTTAGTTTATTTTATAAGGAGCTTTGTTCAGCTACATTAAAAACTGATCGTCTACGTAAACTTAGGAAGAAATTTCTATGCTGCTTTGCAAACTAGAGAATATATTTCTTTCGGGTTTCTTTAACATAATGGAGCTTTTACCTGTTTATATTCCGTTTAAAGCACATTTTCGAGGTCCTGTACAATATGGATGAATGTATCCATTTGAAAGGTAATAATATTGAGTATGTTAAATTTTAGTTTAACCATATGTAATAAAATTTAATTATAATTATTCTTAACAGGTACTTAAATCATCTAATGAAAAAAGTGAAACAAAAAGCACGAATTGAAGGTTGGATATGCAAATCATATATCGAAAAAGAAGCTTCATTTCTTTTCTCTCATTATTTCGGTGACAACGTGAACTTATCTTTTGAAAGTGCTACGCGAAATAATAAGGCATTGAACAAGATTTTTCTGAGTCAATTCTATCTATTTTTAGACAGTAGTGACGCCCTGCTGGAAAATATGTGTAAGTATGGTTAAACGACGGAGATTACCATGTAGCTCACATATATGTTCTTCTTAACTATGCAGAAGTTGCGGTATTTATTAGGTATTATTAAATATTACATATAAAATTATCTACTTGACTAATACATATGTGTATTCATTATAATGCAATATATTATCTATATATGTAGTATTTACGAGTCACAGGATCCAAGCGGCGATATCAGCAAAAAGTTTGCTACTTGGTTTTCGAACCACATACATGATTCAATAACTTGTGTGGTCGATGAAAAGTTGAAACATCTTGCGATGGGACCAAAATGAAAAGTCAAAACATATCCAACATTCTTTGTTAGTGGATACAAATTCAACATCAAAGAATATAGAGTCAAAAAATTAACTAACAATGCCGTTATATATGTTAAAGGTAGTGATGATCTAAATGATCACATAATTGATTTTTACGGCATGTTAACTCAGCTTTTGCAATTAACACATTTCACCAGACCTGCGGAAGAAGTTTATTTGTTTAGATACAACTGGTTCAGTAATGTTCCATGTTCTGGAATCAACGTGCACCAAAAATATAATATTATTGAAATAAGCATACATCACATTATCATAAGTATGATCCGTTTATACTGGCAAAACAAGCCCTATAAGTTTATTATGCTTCTTATCCATCTCTAAAAAGAGATAAAGCAGATTGATCGTCAGTTTTTAAAACGAATGCAAGATTTACGTTTGATGGAAAAAATATTCCAGACGAACACGCGTACCAAGCGGATATCAAGGAAAATGACAAAATTACAATAATAGATGATCAAACCGATTTTGGACCTCCAAATGATGAATCAAAATATATTAGTCGAAGCATTTGAGACTATAGAGGAAAACAATATAGAGTATGAGATCGAGTTTGAATTAGAAAACGAGTAGGATTGATTTAATAATATACATGTTGAAAAAAGGTAATTTATGGGAGTATTGATGTTACAATTTTTCCTATGTTATGTGCGATTATTGATGTTAAACCTTGATATGTTTACTCATAATTGAATGATATTTTCAGTCATAATAAAATAATATGTATATGACAGGTATTACAGATGTCTTTTTTTAGGCGGCGGAGTTCTTCGTAGTCTGGTTCCCCCTCTTCATCTCAGAAAAGGACCGTTCGCAGCGGAGATGATAGCAGCGGCTCGTCGCAGGAGGCGCCGCATACAGTAGTCAGATTGCTACCGAAAGCAGATGGCTCATAAGTAATAAATTTACTTTAGCATTATAAACAAAATATTAGTCATGATTTGTCTTTATCATATTTAATGCAGGGGTTTTGAGCTTGAGCCTTCCAATATAGCGCTCAACATATCTCGGTAGGTATACATGAGCCGTATGACTACATGCCGAAATGGAGTAGGATCTCTGAGCATGTCTAGGAGAGCATCTGGGACTTTCTGGTAAGTGTAAAATTATATATCATTATATATAATCACTTTACGATTTGCTGACTAAGTATAAATGTATAACTTATATTTTTCAACATATATACAGGGTGCGGTAGACCTGCAAGAGGAGGATGTTGTTCTTTTCCAGCATCACTGGAACTTCAAAGTTCCATAGAATTAATGGGATACGACGTCGACCCTTAGAAAATCCGAGAAGAAGCCGACCCTTAGAAAATCCGAGAAGAAGCCAAACTGGATGGACACCAGTGTATGAGATGCTTGGGTCGCATGGTAGGGTAGCAATGAGTTCATGGTAAATCTATCAGTTGTCACCTTAATTTGTTCAGTGGAGAATACATAACTTATACCTGTAAAATATGATCTTAATTTCTAATTTGCAAGCGGAGCATACGAGAACTCGATGAATAGACAGAAGAATCCAGTCACACAACATGGTGGCTCAAAATCATTTCAGCATCATCGCGAGGACCTGCTAAATTGATTAATTGCAATTACGAACAATTATTACATTTTTCGTATAAATTTGAATGAACAACAATAATATACGCCAATTATTGCAGGGTAGAGCGCGTGGGCTCTTGTCTCGTTTATGGACGTATTTGTGCATACTCATGCCGTCATGCAGACCGACGCGAGGGATCGTAGACGTATGTCTGGCATGAGAATGATAAAGCATACACCGCACATGTAAGTACATTTTAAGTTATAAGTCATTAATAATGATCATTTTAATTAATTAGTAACAAATTATTATAATAAAGTCATGTAATATTTACTTGTATTTAATTTTACGTTGCAGGAAAAATTTATGCAAGCACGTGCACAGATGTTTGAGCATTCGGCACGGGGGCAGTTGGCCGCCGATGAGGAGGACGCTATTTTTGACTCTGTTATGGATCCGACACGAAGAAATAGGCGCCGTGGCTACGACAATTAATCGGTAATTCATAAAAATTAACTAACTTGTAAAAATTGCGTAATTTTTATAAAAGTTACGCGATAACTTAAACATATTTCGACTTGTTTTGTAGGCTTGGGCTTCACAGAAGGCCTATCAAAAGGCTCAGAACAACGTTGAGATTAATGGGGTTTGATGGCAGATTGCATAGCTGCAAGGAGGAGGACCGCCTCCGAGCAGTGCAAATGAAGCAACTGAACCAGCGTTTGGTCGAGTATATGGAACGTCATGGAGTATTCCCTTCGTCTGGTGGTTCTGGAGCCGATAATGAGTCATGAAATACGTGTATATATACAATGAGAGATGGTGAGGTTGATTTGTGGATATTTGGTGCTTGATATTGATTTGTGGGGTTTGATGTTGGATGTATATATTATACACTGATGTTGGATTTAGACATTGTAGGATGATGATGGATGGTATTGTTTGGAATGTTTGAGTTTGAGATGGTAATGTTTAAGTTTTATATTATTATTGATATTGAATTTATTTTATATATTTGATATATGTATATATATATATATATATATATATATATTGATTTTGATATATTGTGATATATATTGATATTGATGCGAGGTTGGGTTGTTGAAATTTTTTTTACTTGATTTCGGACGGCTTATAGGTCGAAATATTCTGACAGCTTCCGATGGCTAACCAGTCGTACATACCAACGACTTCCAACTGTTTTTTGGCGTGTTTTTAAGCCACATGGGCGTCTTCGCCATTGGAAAAAAATGTCGGAACTGTCGTCGAAAAAGCCGTCGGAGGCCATCGCAAGTCTGCCATCGTTTCCATCGGAAATGAACAAAAGTCGTGTTCTATATACCGACGGCATTTCTGACGTCTTCGTCGGCTGTCGACGGTTTGGAGCTGTCGGAAATGACCGTATTCCTTGTAGTGAAAATCTAGCCTCCTGTCTCTCTTCCAGCAACATCAAATTTTTCTTCCAATCCACTACCCTAGTCCTTCGTTTGTACAAAAGCAATTGAAGGTTTTAGGAAGTCGTTGCCTTTTCTCATAAACGATTTAAATTGTTGGAGGTTAGTATTTTTATTTTTTTCTTGTAAATTTGAGTTTCTTTAGAATTTTGAATGGTAAAATTGGGAATTAGTAGTTGCATTTGTTGGAATAATTCAACATAACGGGGTCGTATATATGTTAGTATTTAAATGTATGCGCTATATTTTGACTAAGCCTTATTAAGACAATTTCGAAATGAATATCTTACGACTTAAAAGGGTATAATCGTTGTACAGAAATATAATATGTAGATAAAAGAGTGACATTTTTTATTTTTAAAAGACCAAACTGAAAAGGCACGCTAATGCGAATATGATGTTATGCTTCCCAACTTACATAAGCTTTAGTTATTTTCTAATCCTCTTCGATGAAGACAATATCAGATCTAGTTTTTGTGTCAATTTAGAAGTCTGAACCAATTGTGCTTCTCTTATAATTAATAATGATTCATTCAGGTATGACTTCCGCTTATAATCAAATCAATATGAGTTATCTATTTGGATGTAGGGTTTAATATTAGTCAAATCTAAATAGTATTAAATCCTAACAACATTATTAGAAATAATTGATTTTGGTGGAATCTAACTATGAATTTGGTCTTAACTGTGGTTTTAGATTGTTATTTGGTAATATTTTCGTAAATTTTGCGGCGATTCTAGGTTGTTTTGTTCATTTTAATGTCATTATTTTTTACTTCTTGAATCCATAGAGGATGTAGTTGAGATGTTGAATGTAATTAATAAGTATTTTTGATGCTGCAGCAATAATGATATTTAATAATTTCAAGTAACCTATTATTTGTCAGAATTTTTTTTATTACAACTAAATTATGAGATAATCAAATGGATTGTTACTAATCTTGATCTTTTGGAGAACAAGTAAAGGCTTGACCACTATTTTGAAACACGACTGAATTTAGTGACTCTGGAAACACTGGAAGTAGGAGAATGTATCAGGTGTTATTAAAGTTGTAAGAAGATATATGCTATTGAGTTTTTTTGATGGTCCCTTGAATTAACGTTTGGTTGTATTTCAAATTTTTTTTCCTTCCATTTCCTAAATATTCTGCCTTAAATATTGCAATCTTCGAGAAAATTAATTATAGTCACTGTGTTTTCGAGCATTTCGCATAAAACAGTAATATGCGTAAGATAAAGTGTGTTATATGGTAGAGACTGGTATGATTCTGTGTATATACCACCTACTGGAGGAGGGTTTTTTGGTCAATTACTAAAGCATACAATGTTTATTTGAAGCAGAGTAAGACAGAAGAAACCGCTTCTACTTGTGTAGTGGTGCCCCAAATCAAGTCAATATGCTGACAAGGGTTGTGATTAACAAGAGACTGTAAAGAAATACAAGTGTTGTAATACTTTTTATTATTGCTTCTGTTGTACAGATGAGTTGTATTTATATGATTACAAAATGTTGATGGGCTAAGTGGTTCGGCCCAAATATACAATGTTACATACCGCATCATGTTATGCTATAGATAATATACATGAGGCATTGTTTCTTTGATTACATTCTATTACCCCCCCCCCCCCTCAAACCTAACGCTAGGGTTAGGGTTTGCGATTCTGAGCCGTCGGAGAAAAGTTGGCTCCTTTTTCATCTCTGATGAGAAATACTTTCACAATCATGGGTTAGAGTGCTCGTCAACATACAAGATGTCTTGAAGTTTGCAAGATGATTTCACTTTTGGTTTAGCTGTGAGATGAGGTTTTGATGATCCTTGATTTCGTCTTTAGTTGCCTCTGGAATATAGATCTGCACTTTAGATCTGGGATTGATGTTGGCTTCGTCCACGTTGAGCTCTCGCCTAAATCTGGTGAAGTTTAGCCGAGATAGTGGCTTCGTAAAAATGTCGGCTTTCTGGTAAGTTGAAGGTACGTATCTGACTTCAATATTCTTGCTAATTACTTGCTCTCTCACAAAGTATAAATCGAGCTCGATATGCTTTGTGCCAGAGTGAAGAACTGGGTTTGCTGAAATAGCGATTGAGCTTTGATTATCACACCAAATTGTTGGCTTACTGTGAAGTTTGATCTTTAATTCGTTCAGTAGTGAAGTTAGCCACATGATTTCTGCAGTAGTACTAGCAATACTTCTGTAATCAGCCTCTGTGCTGGATCTAGATACAGTAGATTGTTTCTTTGCACACCAAGATATTGGGTTTTTGCCCAAATAAATGCAGTACCCTGTAGTTGACTTTCTGTCATCCTGATCAGTAGCCCAATCTGAGTCACTGAAGCCATTTATGCATAATGTGGAGCTTGCTTTCATAATTAGTCCTTGGTTGATTGTGCCTTTTAAGTATCTGAGAATTCTTTTAACTGCCTTCCAATGTTCATCATGTGGTTCTTGCATAAACTGACTGACTTTGTTTACACTAAAAGAAATATCTGGTCTTGTGATTGTGATATACTGAAGTGCTCCCACAATGCTTCTGTATTCTTTAACATTCAGAATTGATTCACCTCTATTTTTTGATAGGTGACAGTTGCTTATCATTGGAGTAGGCAATGAATTTGCTTTATCCATTTTGGCTTTAACCAGTATTTCATTGATATACTTTCTTTGGTTTAGATGAATTTATGATATTGATGTTCTTTTGACTTCTATGCCAAAAAAGTAGTTTAGCTCTCCTAAGTCTTTAATTGAGAATTCTTCCTTGAGACATTGTGTAATGTTCATGATTTCAGAATTGTTATTCCCAGTAATAACAAAATCATCAACATAAATCAATATATATACAATTGTGTTGTTCAAGAATTTAGTGAATAGAGAGTTGTCAGATTTTGTGGGGTTGTAGCCATGTCTTGCTAATGTTGTCTTCAGCTTATCAAACCAGACTCTTGGTGCTTTCTTGAGTCCATAGAGTGCTTTGTTGAGTTTGCATACTAGCTGATTTTTGTTTCCTTGTATAAATCCATGTGGCTGCTCCATATACACTTCCTCCTGCAATTCACCATTTAGAAAGGCATTATTAACATCTAATTGCCTGATTGGCCAATTCTTATGCAAGGAAATAGTTAATAGGACTCTAATGGTAGTGGGTTTCACAATAGAAGAGAAAGTTTCATTAAAATCAAATCCATTTTGTTGTGAATACCCCTTTGCTACAAATCTTGCCTTGTGCTTAAGAATTGTGCCATCAAGATTTCTTTTTAATCTAAAAGTCCATTTGCATCCAATTATATTTTTATCCACTAGTAGTGGTACAAGATCCCATGTCTTGTTTTTTATTAGAGCATTATATTCCTCTTGCATAGCATTGCTCCACTTGTCATCCTGGATTGCATGTTCATATGTACTTGGTTCTGTGAGTTCTGACTCTATGCTATATGTTTTTGGTTTGAATATTCCACACTTTGCTCTTGTCATCATATGGTGCCCAGTGTTTGCAGGTGGATTCCTATCTTCATCAGCAATTTCTGGTTGAGTACTGTGTGATTGAGTGTCATGCAGTACTTGGCAGGAGTCTAAATGATGAATGGTGTCTTGTGGTACACTATCATGCCTTGTTGGTGCATCAGCAGATTCTTGACCTGGTTTGGCACTGTGTGTTGAGAGTTGGTGCAACCTCCTTCATGATGATCAGTGTCATTCATTGGTACGATAACTTCTGGTGAAGGTAACACTTGAGGTATTGAAAGCTTTGAATTGCATACTTTCTGAGTTGTTTTGATTGCTGCATTGCTAAAAGGAAACTCATGTTCATTGAATACAACATGCCTGGATATGTATACTTTTCCTTTGTCATTAAGACATTTATATCCTTTATGGTTTGTGGCATATCCAATGAAGGTGCATGGTTTTGACCTGTAGTCAAGCTTGTGTATGTTGTATGGTCTTAGGTAGGGAAAGCAAAGGCATCAAAAGGTCTTTAGACTTTGGTAATCTGGTCTAATACTGAATAACACTTCCATTGGGCTTTTAAACTTTATAATTTTTGTGGGCAGTCTATTAATTAGATAGACTGCAGTGGAAAAGGCATCTGGCCAAAATTTCAATGGTAAAGATGCCTGTGCTAGTAGTGTTAGACCAGTTTCAACTATATGCCTATTTTTCTCTCAATAAGGCCATTTTGTTCTGAAGTATACGGACATGTTATTCTTTGAGTAATACCCTTCATTCCAAAATAACTTTTCAAAGGTAAAAATTCTTCACCACCATCTGTTTGTATGGCTTTTAATTGACAGTTTGTTTGCCTTTCTGCATTAGTGATAAATTGTATCACAGTATTTCTAGTTTCAGATTTGGATTTTAAGAAATAAATCCATATATATCTAGAGTAAGCATCAATGAATAAGATGTAATACTTATATCCATAGTCAGTATGTATAGGGGCTGACCCCCATAAATCTGTTGCAACAAGTTCAAGAGGATTGTTGTAGACAGTTTTTGAGTATGGAAATACAAGCTTATGACTCTTACCCATTTGACAGAATGTACAAGTATAAGAATCAGGAATTTTACTGATATGAGTATTGTCACAACTGCTCAAGACATGTTTCATTACATTCAAACTAGGATGACCCAACTTATAATGCCATACATCAAAGTTTTCAGTATTTTTAACTTCAGAAATGTGACACCAATTTTTATTACTTTCAACACTTCTTAAGTTTGGTGCATCAAATCTGTAAAGTCCTTTATGTTCTTTACCCTGCAAAAGTACTTCAGCTGTTAGTTTATCTTTAACCAGACAATATGTAGGGTGGAACTCAAAATACACATTATTGTCTTTGGCAAATTGTGACACACTCGTTAGATTTTTTCTGATTAATGGAACCATTAACAGATTATTTTGATACAGTTGCCTGGTTCCATTAATGCTTGCATTTCCTATATGAGATATCTTTATAGATTTGCCATTTCCCATACATAAAGATTGTGTACCTTTGTATTCTCTGTTGCCAAGATTCGAGTTGGCCATGCTATTTGTTACATGATTGGTTGCACTTGAGTCAGGATACCAGCTATCATCATGTATGTCTTCAGCTTTTGCTACATTTGTGTTTGTATTGTCTGATATTGACTCCTGTTGTGCACTGATCATGTTAATATTGGGATTTTGAGTTCTTGAATTACTGTTGGTTTGCTGAACTGTTTGTTGAACTGGTGTAAAGTTGGCATCAAATCTGAAGTAACATTTGTTGGCAGTGTGACCATATTTCTCACATATCTGACATCTTGGTTTGTTATTGTTGTTGGGGTTCCACCTCTTCCTCTAAATCTTCCTGATTGACCACCCGTAGAGTTATTTGGTTGGCTTCTGTTGCCTTGATTTTTTTCTTGATTTTTGCCTTTGCTTACTGATGCATAGTTGACATTATAATCCCAATTTGCTGGTTTCTTTTGTTCTAGTCTTCCCTCATGTGCAATGAGAACGGACTGAACATTTTGCAGTGATGGCAGATTTTCATTGGATGATATTATGGCAACTACTGCCTCGTAGTCATCATCCAAACCACTTAAAATGCACAGTATTTGTTCTGTGTCAATTACCTTGTGTCCAGTAGAGGCTAGCTGATCACAGATTGTCTTGGCTTTGGAGAGATAATCTCTCATGCTGACATTACCTTTTCTCAAGTTTTGCAGTTGCCTTTTATATTGCATTATTCTTGCTGCAGATTGAGAACTAAATATTTGTTTGATAGTGTGCCATATTTCATTAGTGGTTTTACACCCAACAAGTTGTGGTAGTAAACTTGCACTAATAGATGATATCAACCAAGAACTTATTAGACTATCTTGTCTTTCATGAATTGTATATTCAGAATTGCTTACAAGTTTTCCTTCTTGATCTGTAGTGAATCTTGGAGGAGTAATTAGAGTGCCAAGAACATACTCTTGCAGCTCATACCCTCTGATAGCAGTTTCAATCTGGAATTTCCATAACAAATAGTTGGATTCATCGAGTTGTATGGTGATAATCTGACTTTGTGGCTTAATTATGGACTTGATGAGTTCTTGGGTGGTGCTGGATTGTTGCTGAGTGGTTCTTGATTGATTCTAAGGAGTATTGGTGTTGTCACTACCTCCTTCAGACATGAAGATGAAGAATTTATCAACAAGATGATATGCTAGATTGAATTACAGGATTGCAAACAAAGAAATGAGATGAGGTGCAGCCAGATTAGGCCAGAATGATGATTCAGATCTGACTGGTGATTCTAGGCACGGCACTTCAGGTGAGTTTATCGAAATCTTTAAAAATCTGATGAAGTGGTGGCAGCCAGGGGAGAGATAGATGATGAAATATCTCTGTTGTCTTCCTCTTTGGCACGACAGTCACTCCAAATGATGATAGTCCCTTTTAAAATTGTTATACACTTGATAAACTGTATAACAGAAATCTCAAATGATGAGATTAATTCTGATGAGATTCAATAATTTCTTACCTTCTCACCTTCTTCTTTATTTTGTTTGAGGATCTTGATTTGATTTGCTGTTAAGTAGTTAGAAATGGCTCTAATACCATGTAAAGAAATACTAGTGTTGTAATACTTTTTATTATTGCTTTTGTTGTACAGGGGAGTTGTATTTATATGATTACAAAATGTTGATGGGCTAAATGGTTCGGCCTAAATATACAATGTTACATACCGCATCATGTTATGCTAAAGATAATATACATGAAGCATTGTTTCTTTGATTACATTCTATTAGAGACGAAGTGATAAAAATAAAACTTCTGAAAGAAATAAACAGGGTTTGAAAATAAAAAAAGCTAAGTACGATGTTGGTAAGCCAAGAAAAAAGAAAGGAATGAGCATGTCCATACATGATGCCAAACAAGATAAAGCTGATGACCAGGCCCGGCCTTTCCCCAAAGCGGGGGAAGCAACCGCTTAGGGCACCGTTTAAATTAGGGCACCAAATTTTACCGAACATACAAGAGAAAAAAAAAACGTGGATCTCTCATCTCAATCGCGATTCGTCATCCGCGCGGCGATTCAAAGTTAGGGTTGTCGCCATCGTTCTCGAGTTTGGGAAGGGCGGCTCCAGCCTCCAGCGGCACGGCACGGCGGCGGCAGCGTCCAGGAGACTGACTCTGTGCTTTCACTGTTGTGTGGATAATTCTGAGGTGATTCTTATTTTTACGTTGTTGATTTGATTTTTGTGAGCGTCTGATCCATTTTTGATAATAGAGTAAGATTGAACAACCTGTACACTTCAGATCTGAGATCCCCTCATTATTCTTCCCATTATTTCTAATTTTCATTCACCTCAAAATCATTGTATAAATGTTCAACATTAATTATCATGTCCTTTATTCGTTTATCACCTAAATACATTTGTTGAATTCATCCTATTATTTCTTGCATTCATGATAGATGATACCTTTATTTTTTTTATAACAGAAAGCATGTTCATCAACAGTACATGTACATTTATTAATTGAATTTACAGACTTACAGTTACAGTAGGTTTTGAAGCTGAAATGATGAGAAATAAAATAGGTGTTGTATGAATCATTTCTTTTATTATGCTAATTACGCCTAATGTGCAGTTCATCTTTTCTAGTTTCACAGAAACCAATATATTTTTACTCCCACACATCAATATATTTTTACTCCCACACATCAATATAATTTTGGATGAGCCTTCTTATTCTTGTATATGCACAATTTTCTCTAAGACTTTATACTCCATAAGAAAAGTGTTGATTTTTGACAATTAGTCCTAAATGCGACTGTGAACTAAAAGCCCCTGGAAATATTTCCTGCATCAAAGTTCCTTGAAACA
Organism: Allium cepa; assembly: GCA_030765085.1. Classification (NCBI taxonomy): domain Eukaryota; kingdom Viridiplantae; phylum Streptophyta; class Magnoliopsida; order Asparagales; family Amaryllidaceae; genus Allium; species Allium cepa. The sequence goes on from CM060932.1 coordinate 959,569,761, forward strand.
TGCATTCATGTAGTTAAATTTTTAAATTTCGTTGATTGTGCTTTGTTCTCCAACAAAACTCTATTTTGTCACGAAAACATTAATATTTTAAACAATAATATGTCACGGATATGGTTTGTCGATTGAACAACATATGATCAATGAACTTGAATATGATAATATTATAAGTAATTTTGCAAGTCAGAAGGCTAGAAAAATGTTCATCGATAGTTGATATTAATTTTGGTGTACAACTTGAATTATTATCACGGATAAAGTTATTTTCTTTTTTTCTCTGCTCATTATTTATGAACAATATAAATTTTTAATGATTTAATTAATGGTCATAATATCAGTTTCTATATAGGGGCCTTGTTTTCACTTTTGGCTTTAGGTACCAAAACTCATAAGACCGGCCCTGTTGATGACTACGGCTATGAGCCATATATATAATTGGAAACACTCGATTCTGTAATGGATGATAGATGTGTGAGTTATAAAAGTTGATGAACAAGTGAATTACATGAACAATGAAAAAAGACAAACCTTTTCTAAAAGGTTCTATAACTAGAGATGAAATTCTCTGTGGCATCTGCAATGAAACTGTTTGTGGTAATTCAAGTCTAATTGGTGATATTTTGATTCTGCCCAAGGTAGATGATCAAAATGAACATGGTGAAGACGGTTAATGTGAGCACTTGCAAGAGTCTGAATCAAATTCTAAGAAACCAGCGAAGATTGAAAGCTCGTCAAATGGTAATCTAAAGTCCTGTTGGTGATATTGTGATTCTTCCCAAGGTAGATGGTCAAAATGAACACTGAAAAGACAGGTCAATGTGAATACTTGCAATGAGCCTAATACAGATTCCAAACATGAAGCAGATTTTGACAAGGAAAATGTGATGGAAATTAGTGCTACAAATTTGTCGCTATAACCAAAGTCGTCCCTTATCTAAACGTCACTATTGATTCAGATGGCATGGTGAAGAACTCCAATGGCAAGGCTCGTGGAATTTCACTGCAATGACGAGGCTCTTTTTGGAACAACTTCGACTTAAAAATGGATGCTACTGACTGTACTCCGAAAAGGTTTGTTTAAATAGTGTGCCCATTTTTGTTTAACGTGGTTGCTTTTAGCTATTGCCTGCGTAATCCTGACGCTCTCTTGATCGAAAAGGTTCTTTATGCAAAGAAACATCATAGCTTAATCAATGGATATGTATACCACTTATTCGATGTCATAATAATAGGTTAAAATAATTTAAATTTTTTAGGCACTGCTAAAAAGTTTAGCAAAACAATATGCTGAAAGCATGGACAAATAATGTCTTAGTCTTTCATTTCTTTGCAAGGTTGGTGAGCAAAATTTAACAATCAAGTTCACGAGAAATGTTTCTTTCCTTCAATTTTTTTCATTTTTGTTAATTATCTATTTTGCTGGTGTATTGCTGTAACAATTAGTGTCCGGATTCTTTTTATTATTCTTTTACACGGGTTGGAGAGCTTGTGCTTTGGTACATTTCTGACTGGGAACATCAAAAGTGCATGGACATAGGACAAGGCATTGAAAAGAAAACTGAAACAAATAAAGAAGACATAGAAGATATTTGATATATAGATGGAAATATGCTTTGGTATCTTTAAGGTAAATATTTGAAATGGACGTAGCCATTTTGCTTGTATTTAACATTAGCTTTCGTTTCCGTTCTGTCGATGCATGTGCTGTATCTGTTTAGCATAAACAAAACATGTCCACTGTGTATTTTTGTTAGAAATTGATAATTTTTGTTCCGTAAAGTTATGCATGCCTTTTATTTGATGACAAGGGCTTATCAACATTGTCAAATAGATAGTCTTTGTTTCTATTTTTGGTTTTTTTTTAAAATAGTATTTATTTAGTTCAGTGGGCAAATAATGTTAGAATATAAACTTGATTTGTCGAATTACGTTTTTTTAATCAAGTAAAGACGTTTCTAGAATTACGTTTTATTTGTAATCAAGTAAAGATGTTTCTAGAATTACGTTCTATTTGTAATTAAGTAAAGGCGTTTCTAGAATTACATTTTCTTTGTAATCAAGTAATTCTAGAATAATCTATTAGGGCTTATAAATAGAGAAGCTCTCCTCATTTGTATGTATGCGATCAAGCAAAGAAAATAATATTAAATCATTATTAGTGAGAACAAGTTTCTTCTCTTGTGTGTGAGTTGTGTGGATTAGTGAGAACAAGTTTCTTCTCTCTAGTCTCCAACCTTTTTTTTTTCAAAATATATATTCCAACAAAGTGGTATCAGAGCAAGGTTTAGGGATGACTTCCAACAATATGTTGCAACCTCAACTTCCTCATTTGACGGGAAAGAATTACAATCAATGGAGCATTCAAATGAAGGTCTTGTATGACTCTCAAGATCTTTGGGAGATTGTTGAAAATGGATACGAAGAACCGGAGAATCAAACAACACTTTCAATACAACAATTGAATACTTTGAAAGAGATTTGAAAGAAGGACAAGAAGGCTCTTTATTTTATCTATCAAGCTGTGGATGAAGCAATTTTTGAAAGGATCTCTACGGCATCAACATCAAAGGAGGCATGGGACATCCTCAACAAGACGTACAAAGGTGAAGAAAAGGTAAAGATGGTAAGACTTCAAGCTCTAAGAGGTGAGTTTGATTTACTCAAAATGAAAGAAAGTGAATCGGTAGAGGAATTTTATAATAGAACTATTTCTATTGCTAATCAACTTCGAATCAATGGTGAAGAAATTTCGGATAAAAGAATTATTGAAAATATTCTTCGAAGTATGACAAGGAAATTTGAGCATGTTATTGTTGCTATTGAAGAATCAAAAGATTTGAATACTTTCTCTCTTGAAGAATTGTTGGGCTCACTACAATCTCATGAGCTTCGCATCAAACAATTTGATTCCTATCCTTCCGAGCAAGCTTTTCAAATTCGAGACACCAACCATGGTGGTTTTAGAGGAAGAGGTGGAAGATCAACCCGTGGTAGAGGAAAAAGAAGAGGCCAAATTCAAAGTGAAAATTCAAGCCATCTCAAGGAGGAAGAGGAAGAGGTCGTGGAGGATACACTGGAAGAGGAAGATGTAACTCTTATAATATTTAATGTCATTATTGTCATAAATATGGGCATATGCAAAAGGATTGTTTTAAAAGAATTAATGATGAAAAAGATAATTCTAATTTTCTACATGAGAATTTGGAGACACAAGATGAAAGTATGCTTCTTGCTTTGAATGTTCAAGAAGCTTCTTTTGATGATATATGATATATTGATAGTGGTTGTAATAACCACATGACCGGAAATAAAAGTTGCTTTGTGAATTTTGATGAAAGTGTCCAAAGAGAAGTCAAGACAGGTGATAACAAAAGGCTCATTGTCAAAGGCAGTGGCGATATTCCGATACGGACAAAGCAAGGTACAAATTATATTTCTAATGTTTATTACGTTCCCGATCTTAAATACAATCTTTTGAGTGTTGGGAAACTTTTAAAGAAGGGACATAATGTGAATTTCAAAAATGATTTATGTGAGATCAAAGACAAAACTGGTGTTCTTATTGCAAAAGTGAAGATGACACCAACAAAAATGTTTTCGTTGAAAATTAAAAATGAAGCATTTCCATGTTTTGCTAATATTGTTAATGACAAGTCATGGCTTTGGCATCTTCGTTATAATCACTTGAGTTTTAGCACTCTATCCAAGATTTGCAAAGATCATATGGTGAGAGGCATCCCAAATATTAGCAAACAAGATCAAGTATGTGAAAGTTGTGTTTTTGGCAAGCACCATCGAGATCCATTTCCAAAAGAAAAGGCACAACGAGTAAAGAATCCTTTGGAGCTAGTGCACTCGGATTTATGTGGACCTATGCGCACAAACTCTCTTGGAGGTAATTGGTATTTTCTCACTTTTATTGATGACTATAGTCGCAAGATGTGGATTTACTTTCTCAAAGAAAAATCTCAAGTATTTGAAGTATTCAAGATTTTTAAAGCACTCGTGGAGAAGCAAAGTGGTTTTTCTATAAAGACACTTCGATCTGATCGTGGTGGAGAATATATGGCGGAAGAATTCGAAAATTTCTTAAAGGATCATGGCATTCGTCATCAACTAACGGTCCGCTCAACCCCTCAACAAAATGGGGTGGCAGAAAGAAAGAATCGTATCATCATGGAACTTGTTCGAAGTATGTTAAAGACAAAAGGATTGCCAAAAATATTTTGGGCCGAAGCTGTAGCATGTGCATGCTATGTTCTCAACCGTGCAACAACTAAAAGTGTTCAAGGAAAGACTCCACAAGAAGCATGGAGCAGTCACAAGCCATGTGTCTCCCACTTCCGAATTTTTGGAAGCATTTGTTACTCTCATGTGCCAGATGAAAAGAGAGGAAAACTTGATGACAAATCTGAAAAATCCATCTTTGTTGGCTATAGTGAAAGATCCGAGGCATAAAAATTATATAACCCCATCACAAAGAAGACTATTATTAGTCGTGATGTAATTTTCAATGAGGAAGAAGCATGAGAATGGAAAAATGAAGAAAAGAGCACAAGTATCTTGCTTGATAATGATGCATTTGAGCCAATTGAAGAAGAAGTATCGACTCCACCTACTCCACCATCTAATTCTCCTCCAAGCTCATCATTTTCAAGTTCAGAATCAACACCTAGAAGGACAAGACCTCTTGCGGAGATCTATGGAGAAACAAGAAGAATTTTAGAAGATGAATTTGTTGATTTTGCTTTATATGCAACTGCGGATCCAGTTGATTTTGAAGAAGCCGCCAAGGAAGACAATTGGAGACAAGCCATGGATCAAGAAATCGATGCAATTGAAAGGAACCAAACATGGGAGTTGGTTGAAGTACCTGAAGAGAAGAAACCCATTGGAGTCAAATGGGTTTACAAGACAAAGTTGAATGCACAAGGTGAAGTTGAAAAACATAAAGCACGATTAGTTGTGAAAGGCTACAAGCAAAAGTATGGTGTTGATTACAAAGAAGTTTTTTGCTCCCGTAGACTTGGTTGGGAAAGGAGAAGTAGTTGTCAAGCATTGCAAGACGTAAGATCAAATTGCTGATATTTTAACAAAGCCTTTGAAGTTGGAGATTTTCAAGGAGTTAAAGAAGAAACTTGGTATGCATAAAAGTTTAACTCAAAGAGAGGCAAATCAAGTTTAAAGGGGGGTGTTAGAATATAAACTTGATTTATTGAATTACGTTTTTTTTAATCAAGTAAAGACGTTTCTAGAATTACGTTTTATTTGTAATCAAGTAAAGACGTTTCTAGAATTACGTTTTATTTGTAATTAAGTAAAGGCGTTTCTAGAATTACGTTTTCTTTGTAATCAAGTAATTCTAGAATAATCTATTAGGGCTTATAAATAGAGGAGCTCTTCTCGTTTGTATGTATGCAATCAAGCAAAGAAAATAATATTAAATCATTATTAGTGAGAACAAGTTTCGTCTCTTGTGTGTGAGATATGTGGATTAGTGAGAACAAGTTTCTTCTCTCTAGTCTCCAACCTTTTTTTTTCTAAACATATATTCCAACAAATAAGTCACACTAATTTTCTCTCACACACATATTACTTTGTTTAATTTTCTTTTTATCTCATTACCTACAATTTTGAGAACACTATGATATTGCATACTAAAATTTTTGGAATAGAATCACTGGATATGTTGTTAGGTCAAACAATCGTTGAAAATAGAAAATGACTTGGATATGAAAAGGTTGAACCAATTAAGAAAAGAAATTGTGATCATGCCAAATTTCACAAAGATTTTTCGAAGTGTTTAATTTGTGGAAAAAAGGGGCATAAATAGAATAACTGTTGGAATATAAACAAAAATAAAACCGTTAAACAAACGTGGATTTCAAAAGTTACAAATGTAAATTCTCTTAAATTTAAACAAATTTGGATTTCCAAGTGAACAATTGTAAATGCTAACGGTTTGTTATATAAACGAATTTGGACACCAAATGCTACAGATTGAGTGGTCCTACATCCTTTGTTAGACAACTCGACTTCTCTAACATTTAGATACAACAAGGAGTTAAAAACAACCACGATAGAGGCGACTTTGAGTTGTTCTATATGGTTGAAAACTATAATTCCAATTTTCCTTAGTCTAGAAAAATGAGATGGACATTGCCACATTTTGGATAACGTGGCACCGAAGGTGGATAAAGGTACGATCTCTAAACCCTAATTTCTTATCTTATTGTTAATTCTATTTTTGTCAACATTGCTGTAGTATAATTGTCGTATCTTGAGCTTCTCAACTTCGCTTTGCAAAATCCAGGATGATCTGGGAAATAGATGAAAAATTATATAAATTTTATTTATATGCTTTTAAAGAATTTGAACTTAAACCATAGGGAAACTGCAAATCATTCAGAATATTGTTTGAAAACCGTTTTTAGGATTTCTTAACACCACTATAGTAATTCAATCGTAACTTGAACATCTTTACTTCGAAATTTGAGATTCTTGAAGTTCTGAAAAGCTAACTGATAGCACTACAATTTTACTGTTTTGAGTTTTTGCTGATTCATTTTTTAAAATCTTGAACGACAACAATCATTTTAGTACATCACTTGAAAAGTTTCTCTGATTTATACAAACAAGTTATAATATTTCAGATATAGCTTTTGTGTGATTTGCCGTCTTGACTTGAAATCAATTTTGATGAGTACAAATTTTGAATATCTAAAGCTTTTATGTTTTTTGCCGAATTCAATTACAGACTTAAAGCTTCTAAATAGTGGTTTCAAATAGACTGAATTTTTAAAACAGGACCTTTCAATTGCTTTGGTACGACGACTAACTTTCATTCCCTTTCTTTACGACTAACAAACCAGTGGCTGACGAATTTTTAATTATGTGTGCTTTTACTTAAAATAAATGATTTTGCATTTGTTTGATATAAAATGGATTTGCTGGAAAAAAAATTGAACCCATTCGAGTGATACCGAGAAGTGCACGTCTGCTTGTTTAATGACATATCGAATCACTAGGAAAAAATGGAAACCAGAATACAAGAAAAATTTAGAAAAGAAAACAAGTTTTCTAAGAAAAAGTTTATTGAAAAGAAAATTTTCCGTAAAGGTTGCAAATGTATCAAATATAATAAAGAAGGACATTATGCTAATGAATGTCCTACAAATATACAAAATATCGTTATATCAAAAATCGATGAATACAGTATTCATGTTGGCATTATAGAGGATATATCTAGTGATGCTAATTTGTCTGTATATGAAATTGAATCAGTTTATTCTGAAATTACTGAAAATGAAGATGAAATTAATGATTCCTTTGATAATTTTAAAATAAACATGATTACAATCAATCAGACACATAATCAAATAAAAAATTTCCGTTAACCATATATGCTATACTCCCCAAAAAGGAAAAAGTAAATTCTCCGGGTTATACATTATATGAAGTGAAATGCTCTAGGTTAAGAAGGTACTTCACAACCGAAGTATTCTTAGATCTACTAATAAAAATCCCACTCGGATATTATGGGAAAATTTATAATATACCTAAACATACCAAGGAAAATATTTTTATAACCCATGGATTAATAGAACCTCTTTCTAAAAATAACGCTTCTACACTATTTAAAAGTACTAGTATGGAAGATAAAGACTATATTATAGAGCAAAGAGACCCAATAGGATTACTTGTTATACATAAATATGAAGATCTTCCAATTATAAAAGAGGAAATATACGATCATGATACATTTACCCCCGTTAAGTGGTTCTACATCCCGATCTACAGGAAATAAAGAGCCAGAATCATTTCAAGAATATAGGATATATATGAACACTTTTACATCTGAAGAAACATCTAACCCACAAATACAAGATAGCAGAGGAGAACAATTTGAGGTCACGGACGAAGATTTAGAAAATTTAAAAGAGGCAATTCCTCATTCAAACAAAAAGGATATTTATAAAACTTTAACTTTTAAATCTAGATTTTTAAATCAACATACATATATATTCTGTAACGACTCGTAGATTTTAATAGTTTTAAATGGTTTTATTTAACGTAATTAATTGAAATTTTTGAGAAATTTTATATAATAATATTTTGAAATAAAAAATTAATATTTGGATTACGTCTAATTAAACATAGCAGATTTTAAAATTTCAATTTATTTTATCAACGTTTATTCCATTGTGAAATTCTATTTAATTCAAGCTAGCTAATAAATTGCTTTAATAAATATTGCAGAATCAATTTCTTTAATAAATATTGCAGAATCAATGCACAGATGTTATCAATTTCATTTTTATGGTGGTACGTTCCTTTACGTTTCCTACCGGTTAAATTATAAATAATTTGCTTTGATGGGTCAGCTAAATCAAAGCAACGTGACCGTTGCTATTTATTTCTTTTATTAATTGCTATAATTATTTTCACCAAATCAAGGGTTGACCGTTACTTGGCTTTCAAATTTTGGACTCTGCATTCAAAAAGAAACGTATAATATAATAAGTACTTCATATTTATTTTCAGTACGTTTCACAATATTTTCTCTGCCCGTTCTTTTCTATTAAATATATACTTGCAGCTGTTATCAATTCATCGTTTCAATTTATTATATGGTCCGTTACTCTGCCTTTTCAGATTTGAATGTGCAGCTGGTGGCATTAAAAGTTGCTTTAATTATCCACTGAATTATCGTGACTGTCCCGTTACTCTATATTTATTCTGTACGTTTTATCTTTGCTTAAATTTCTCTGTCCATTCCTTGTTCCATTTTAAATATCATTGCATTTCCAAACTTATTACGTACTATCCAAACAAACAAAAAAGTTATTGCTTTAAATGTAGCTAAATCAACTCATGACCGTTGCCATTTCATAGTTTGAAACGTATAAAATACTATACGTTATTTCGCATTCATTGATTTCTTTTATTTCTTCCTTTACGTTTTCATTCCAATCTGATTTATAACCTTCTTTGTTCCATTTTAAATATCATTGCCTTTCCAAACTTATTACGTATTATCCAAACAAACAAAAAGTTATTGCTTTAAATGTAGCTAAATCAACTCATGACCGTTGCCATTTCAAAGTTTGAAACGTATAAAATACTATACGTTATTTCGCATTCATTGATTTCTTTTATTTCTTTCTTTCTTTACGTTTTCATGCCGATCTGATTTATAACCTTCCTTGTTCTCTTCGTACATTTTATTTATTCTAGCCTGCTCCTCCTTTCTTTTACTTAGTACATCTGCATTCTTTTCATCCTCTCTCTGCAAATTTTTTTCCACCAAGTGCCTGTCCCCTCCTTCTCCCCTCCTCTTCTCTTAAGAAACACCCTGCCTTCCAGCCGAACCCAACATCTTCCCTATCCACATCGGCAGCCTCATCATAGCCGAGTGTATAGCCTAGAGGTAATAACTTCTGACAGCACATCGGTGACATCAACATTTTCCCCATTGTCTGTAGTTTCTTATTTATTCCTTTTGCCCACCCATCAGCAACTCGAGTTTACACAGGGTATGTCTATACATTGTATTATATTATATATATTTGCTAGTAGTATACTGCCTTAAATTTACATATTTTAGTGTATATATGTATGACAACTTATGTTATTTATATACATAAAGTAAGCTATATGTACAAACTCAGTGCAACCGCAATTTTCTTTATAAGAGGCAAATAATACAAATTGTAGTACCCAAAGGTATATATGTATGGTTGTACTTAAAAAAAAAATTCTCTATATAACGGTATAAGCTTATATATCAATTTCTGAGTTTATATATATTTTGTTATATTGTTTTTTTTTTTTTGATTTTTATATACTAAGTATGTAAGCTTATTTACATTCACATATTAGTATACATAAGTTGCAATATATTGTTTAATAAGCCTAAAGCATTGTATATCGTCATACTGTTATGATGTGCGTGCTTTAATAATAAAGCTATTGATCGGGTACAGATAGGTTAAGTAACGTGTATATTTGGTTAATTTATATAAAAGTATATATAACCGTTTCGATTATAGTTATAATGAATATATAAGAGAGTTGTATAAATGAATTTTATACTATGCGTTAACTAAATACATTGTTATTTATATGATCCATTTTTTGAATATATGTTTGAAAGGTTTTGATTTTTATATATACAAATATTTTATTTTATACATATATTTTGTTATATATGAAGGTTTTATATAAAAAAATTAATTTTTTTTATAAACTGTACTGCATATATACTCTTTAAAAAAAAAGAGAAAAGGAGTAAGTTAATAATGTATTATAAGGAATATTGTTTATCTGCATATATATGTGCATAAGTTTGTTTGATTTCCTGCTAGATCTTTTGAAAAAGGAAGTAATAAACTATAAAAATTATATATATACATAAGTATTCATTTCAAAAAATATTATATAGATGTGTCTTGATCTTTAATATATGTGTTTTATGTTAGAACATTGATTTTTAACTATACATATATATTATTTTAATATTGGTTTAAAATGAATATTTATTACATGGAAACGACAACCATAAAATGAATATACTATGTATGTGACATTTTGAATAATTATATATTTGTTATTTAACATTAATATGAAATGGAAGCGTTTTAAAGTTATATGGTTTTCATGGGTGTGCATATATATATATATATATATATATTTCATTTTTTAAAATGCGTATTTTGATTTAACGTTCATTTTGAAAGAAAGTAATAAATTAATCATATAATCTTCGTTTCAATTTTATCAAGCTAATTTGATCCGTTCTCATCAATTTCTATCTATCAGCTTTTCCATCGAAATCGTACCATCTAACTTTGCTGTGGAAGTCGTGCTTGCATTTCGTAACTCAACTCCATTGTCTATCTCTCTAACCTCGAAAGGTGAGCAATCACTCACGGTTAACATTTTTTTTAATTAAATTTGATTTCAATTGAAACGACAATTGAAATATGCTGCTGTAGTTATTTAAATTTGTTATATATGCTATTATCTGTAACTGTTCACCTGCGGGATATGACACCATATCTTGTTGTTTATATTATATTGTTATTGATTGTAACGACCCGTATAAATTTGATGTTTAAATGAATAAATTAATGAGGTTTTAATTTAAATTTAGAAAGGAATAGAAATCTTATTTATTTATATGAAAGAGAATACTGAAATTTGATGTATCAAGGGTAAGCATAGCTTTGATCAACAAATGATCAACAAATGATCATCAACATACAGCAGCACTTAGCGTGCCACACTACCAAATTGGGAGTATATCGCTGACAACTTCAACTACATAACCTCTGAGCTCGTACGTCTCAGAGAAGGGTGTTAAGCTAAGAGAATAAATTCTCCGCCACCAACAGATATGTATTTGAAAGGAATCGGCTTTATATCTCAAAGTGTAGTGTCAGACACACGACCATACAAGTCTTTTCCGGGCTCGAACAGAACCGAAGGCACTTCCGAAGAAGCCCTTGCAAATCCGGGTATTCACAATCCCGATCGGACTTCCCATCACTTAGGGAATCTCTATACCGGCGCGACTCAGTGCAGAGACAATCGATAGGTCATCCTATCGTTCTCGCAAATACCCGGTCTTCACCACCGGTCTTCAATGCTATCCATAACGACGTATCACATATTCGGAATGGGCTATATGACACAAAGGTCCTCTCCCGGCTAAACCGAATAGTGAGCGCAATATTTAAAAACATATGGATGTGGGTTTTCAGTTAAGTCACAACTTAAAAATCCAAAGCTTTTATTTTCAATGGTTAAATAAATCACCATTTTAAATCTTTACACAAAAAGATTTATATTTCATAAAGTCCACCCAGTTTCACAAAAATCTATCCCTAGATTTCAAAGCAATTCCCATTCAATTTGGATTAACCCAATTAAATCTTTAAATTAAAGATTTATAACATATAAGAGAATTAAAATCTTAAAATAAATCTTTTTGAAATTTGTTACATCTACCAAATATATTTAATATTTTAGAAAACAACTATCATTCTCTTTTTATTAATCTCAGGCTTTTAATTTCCATTATATTTTTAATACATTTTATTTTGAAGTTCAATACTTGTTTTATAAATCACTTATTCTTAAATTTCTAATATAAATTTCTATTTAAAATCAAAATTATTTATTTATTCTAGAAAATTTTCTAATTAAATCACAATTTATTTCCAAAAATTAATTTCATTGCCAAATTAAACCTGATGAATTTTCAGGAATTACTCACATTCAAGCAAATCCATAACCTACTTTAAGCATGCATCAAAACATAGATCAGATCAAGGTAAGGTTTGCTCACTTGAGTAAATTGACAGAAAGGAACAGAGGAAGAACTTGACCCTGGAAGTGATATTTTGTTGAAAAACTGGAAACTTAGTTGTTAATGTTTGATTTGCTTCTTGAATTCTTGTTTTTCTTTATCATGGTTGCTATGTGTATGTTTGGATGATATAGGAAAATTAAATTTTGTTTGCATGCAAGGAATTTGAATGTATGACTGAATGCTTAGTTTGTCATGTTGACTGTACAAGATGTTAGTCACTGTTTTAGTTCAGGAAAAAACAAACAAATGAAAACCTGTAAAATCCATCTTCTTCCCCCTGTCTTTATTTTATTTTGAATGATTAACTAAGGTTAGCCATGCATTCTTGTTTCAGTAAACAAGATAGATTTTGTTCAAACTTTCACCAACATTTTTCTTTAGAAATAAATCAAAGCAAAGTTGATTTCCTGGAAACTGTGAAATTCAAATTTCATACAGCCTTCTTTGTTTTGCAAGAATAAAACATATTAAACCCAGTTCAATTTTTCTCTGTTTTATTCCTTCTGAAATTAATTTGTAACAAGTTGAAATTGTGTTGAGCTTGCACCATGTTTCAGAAAACTAATCAAAACAGGCTGTAGTCTTACTGGAAACTTTGGAGGAAAATTTTTTTTTTGTTGTTAAGCTTAAACTCTGGTTACAGAGTGAAACACATCCAAATACAATATTCTTTTCCCCTCCTTGCTCCTGAATCATGTTGGAAATTTAGCTAAAATGATTGTTTAAACTGGTATTCACCTAAACAGATTAATTAAAGCCAATAAAAACAGGTTTTAACTTCAATGGAAAATGTAAATACAGTCACAACCCAAAACAGGTGAAAATTCAAACCTCATGGATTTGAAATTCAGTAACACCATTTGAATCACCATCAAAATTAATGATTTTAGAAACAAAAATTAAATTTTTACATTGCATATTGCTCAAGAAATTAGGAGTTGATCGGAAAGTAAGTTTTTGGCAAAACCTGATGATCGAAGAAGTTATAGGCCTCTGATACTAAATGTAACGACCCTGACTCGACCTTCGAAAATCGGCACCGAATACGACACCCGTATTCAAATGCCGCAGATCCAAATGTCGAACCTGATTCACCGGAGCTTATAACACAATAAGTACAACACAGCGGAAGAAATATACATGATACATTTGATATACAACATTTAATACAATATCTGATACAACAGAATGGTACAATGGATAACAATACTATCAGAGATACAAGGAAAAAGCAGCGGAAAGATAGTGTCTTCAATGCCAAACTCCAAGAACTCCATCTTCAATCCAAAGCTAGCTCGAACCCTCATCACATTCACTAAGAGAGCAAGACTGGTGTGGTGCTGAAGTGTAGCAAACGCGATCCACAAACCCAAAGAGCTTCGAAGGCTAACGAATCTATACCTATTACAGGATTATCTGCAAACCCAACTCTAGACTGCACGTGTGGAAAATAGTGGGCACCCAGAGTTTAGGAAAGGAACAATAAACTCCAGGTCAGTCATGGGACTGGTGTGAGCAAACAAAACAATTTGGTCTTTTAAAACAAACAACAAAGCTTTAAAGTTTAAATCCGCAATACTTTTTAGAAAATGAAACTACCATAAGGCCTCCCGCCACACACACAATGCAAACGCAGAATTGGAGGAGATTTCTCCTTATGATAGTCAAATATGCTTGATACGAGAAAAATTCTTTGATATTATTACTATAAGTGCACAGTGGAAAACAATTTCGAAAGTATAATATTAATCCTAGCCAGCATACGACTCTTCGCCGTATGCCTACTATAGCTACCATGTTCAATAGCAGGTTACCGCCACATTCCATGGCAGGTTATACAACTAAAACCGTACAAGGTTCGTATTGGATTGAATGGATTTCCAACAAATGGTCAGGCTAAGGAACTTCCTATTGCCACATGGGAACGCCTCTGGCGGGACGCCCCGAGAACCAACCCAGATCTCTGCTAACACAAGGCCGGCTACCCCCTTCCCGGGGAATAAAACCTGAGATATGCCACCCCCGGTCCTTTGGGACCTTTATCCGAGGGCCCTCCAACAACAACATCACACAGTAATAAATATAGTGTGTCCACATGAGTAAGTATCTGGGCTCCATACCATGATACTGCCCTTTTCCAGAAGGAATGGTCATACCCTAGGGGAGCTACCCCTGAAACCTTGCCGCATCTTTCCTGTTTCGACCATTACCGGTTTGTGAGGCTCGATGAGGTCTCGACCACAAAGCTACGCTTTTTCACAAAGCCATGCTTTGATCAACCAATGATCAACAAATGATCATCAATCACACAGCAGCACTTAGCGTGCCACACTACCAAATTGGGAGTATATCGCTGATAACCTTCAACTACATAACCTCTGAGCTAAAGTTTTAACCTTCAGCTCTGATACCACAAATCACAGTCCATCACAAAACAATCACAATATCACAACAAAAATATCAATCCAATACAGAACAATTGATGATAATCAATCATCTCTAATTAGGGTGAATATGATTAAGTGTGTTAACCACACAATTATTTTTATAAATTTTAAATCAATGATTAATTATTCTTAACTATAAATTGATTCAGTCCTAGTTAAAATTTACAAATTAAATTACATATTGCGATTAATAGTAATAGTGGAAATTGTTGCAATTGATATAAAGTTTGAATAAGTAAATTTAGGCAAGTATTGAATTTATCAATGGAATAAATATTGATTTATGGAAATTGAATGTAAACGGAGGTAATAAAGTAATGCAGGACAATAAATAACGTAATTAGTGCAATCCCTTTTATTTGTAAACTATTGTAAGGTGTTAATTAATTTAAATATGAAAATTTGAAAATAGATTCAAATTGTATGTTAGATAATAAATTGCAATAATTAAAGTTAGTAATTAATGGGTTAAAGGGAATACCAATTTATTCATAAAGTGAATATAAGTGAATGTAACAAAATAAATAGAAAACGCTAATTATTCATAAGTGATGGTTAATGTAAAAGGAAAAATTAATTGGATTTAGAATCTTAATTTGTATGCGTGAATATATTTATAATGGAATATAAAAGGGCAAATATAATTATATACAAGTTAATAATTTATAAACTTTAATGAACATTTCCATTTAATAAATTTATTAGGAAATCAAACTCATTAAAGGGTAAGTAATTATAATGTGTTGATGATATAAACGTCACTAAATTTTATAGTAGTAACGGAAGTGCAAATGGAATGTAACCGTAGAAATTTAAGCTAAGGACTGAATGCAAGGAAACAGAGGCAAATAGAAATCAATCAATGAATGTATATAGGTTGTTAAGTTATAATAATAAATAGAAATTGGACAACATCCATATAATATAATGGATTGCAATTTGTGGGTTGGGAATAAAGGGTGAGTAGAAATTGATTTGTTATATTAATTAATGAAATTCCAATTTGTTGGAATAAGGTAAAATGTGTACTTGGTAATAAATGTAAAATAACTTAAATATTGAATTTATTTAATATATAATAAGTGATGTTTGAATAAAAACCAATACGATGTAAACAATAAACTTATAAATGTGGGATTTAGAGTTTTTGACAACAATTATTATGAGATATATGTATATTCAGTCCATTCAATTTAATCGGTAAATCATTGAAATAAATGTTACGTTTAAATAAATTTAGGTAATAATGGGGAATAACGTAAATAAATTCTTCATTTAATTTATGGTTAGTGTATATAAAGAATGGAGGTAAAACTTTATAAATTGATTTGAATCCAAAATTTAATGAAGGGAGTAATTGGAATTAAATGGATTTAATGTTTGAAGTTACGAAAATTTTAATTTAGAAAAAAAGGTATTCATTTATGTAATAGAGTATGAATCTATTGTTAAGTGTATTTATAAAATGGCAGTTGGGTAAATGAAAGGGTGCAAAGGTAAGTTTGTCAGTATATTGAAGGAATGTATGATAATAGGTTAATCGAAATAAATGAAGATTTAACATCTAAATATTACGTTAATAGGAATGTAAGTGAAATCGAAGAATATTAGGATAATAATTTTTGAATCTAATATTAAATCCATCTATTTGAAATATACGAATGGAATAACCACTGATTTCCTTGATTTAAGATAAATCTCAGGATATTATTTATAATTTGTGAATTTAATGAAATTAAGGATTTATATTAAAATTTATAAATTTACCTTCTTTAATTTGATATCTAAACTTGTTTGAAATTTTGTAAATGATTAAGAAATTTTAAGAGTGATAAAATGGGTCAAATTGGAACCAATTGCAACAAATCTAATAACATGTTACATAAATGTTAAATTAAGGTAACATTTGGAAAATATGGTAATGATTTTCAAATTTAACAAGTTGTGGAATTAAAAAGGATGGAAAAAAATCAAGATTTATTTTATTTATTGGAATGAAAAATTTATAATTTGATTTATTGCGAATAAATGAGATTTGATATGGTAATTGGCGAAATAATTAATGATTGAATTAACATAGAATTTGTTGTTAGTTATTAAAATTGTTTAAAGAAATCAAAAGAGAGAAATTTTATAACTTGTAAAACTTGAAATTGGATTGGCTAGTGATTTAATTCAGTTAATATTAATTTACTTAATTAATGGGAAAATATAGTCTTTTTGGCCATTGACTCGGATTTCGACAAAACCAGTTTCATCGGATCCGTAACGGTGAACTATAATAGCGTTTCAAGTTTCGTAGTGATTGGACTTGTCGTTTGATCGTACGGACTCGAAACGCCCTGAAATTTATGCATTGAAATCAATTGAATTTGGAAAATATTGTTTTTAACATAACTTCTTCATACGACGGAATTTGAACCTGAAACCTTTTCCATTGAGTTTATAATATTTTAAAACACCTATTTTGATATATGAGTTTATCCAATTTCGTTCCGGGGTCAGAACGGGCTTTTTGGGCCACGTTAGCGGTAACACGTTGTTTATCCAATCCATCTATTCAAATCTCTAACATACTTATATAAACCCAATTATAAACCTTAGCCTCCATCCATCTTGTGCGTTCATTTCCTTCAACTCCTCCTTTCCAATGGCTGCAAACCCTAGATCCGGTTTCAGTCCAAAACTAAAAGTCAAAATTCAAAGTTTTTAGAAAAATCCCCAAAAAAATATATGTTGGAGCTCTCGATGAGCGCAACCTAAATCTGAAATTCGTTTTTCATTTTGGTTCATCGTCTGATCAGAAAAAAATCAAAGAATTCACGGCCGTTCATCATCGCCACGACAAAATTTGTCGGATCGGAAAACCCTTTCTGGATTTTGAAGAGAGGACCGAGGGGACTTCATCCATGCAGTTTATTTTACGAATCGACGGTCGGATTGTCGGAAAATTTCGATTAGGGTTGCATATTGTAGGTGGTGGCTGTTCTCTTTTTTTTTTGCACGGAGGTGGAGGCGGCGTTGTGGTGGTCGCTGGGGTGTCGATGGGTCGGCGGCGAGTTTTAGGGTTGCCGCGATGGTGGGCTGCGTGTACGAGGCATTTATTTGCTAGAGTTGCGTGCGTTTCTGGTTTAGGCAGTAGAGGTTCTGTGTTCGTGCGTTAGGGAGGAGACCTGGCAACATTGAGAGTGATGGTAGGGACGTGGCACTTGGAGTGAAAGGTGAGAAATGTGTTCACTTTTGTTTTTATTTTTAATTGAAATTCAATCGCAATTTTCGCTATATATTTTGCATACGAACTCCGTTTTACGCGCGGTTTTTTTTTAGGATCGTATTGAAATTCTGGACTTGATGACGTTGGTTTGAATGAATTCCGAGACGGTCAAATTTTTGAGTTTAAACTGGATGTTAATTCAATTTAAATTCAAAAGGTGAGTGTTTTTAACCCACTCACAACTTCTAAAATTTCTTATGTTTATTAAATCGACTTAAGATATGAGTAGAAATTTATTTATGATTTGTTTGGCATGTTTTATTCATCATCTCAGTTAAATCGCATTTTATTTAATTTAGCTGTTAATTTATTTTATTTATTGCATATAAATTGACATTTAGAATTTACTTATTTGCATATAACTGCTAGTTCAATAGTTATTAAATTTATTTATTTGCATATAAACTGCTAGTTTAACAGTTATTAAATTTATTATTAAATATAAACTATTAGTTAAATTTGATGTTTAAATGAATAAATTAATGAGGTTTTAATTTAAATTTAGAAAGGAATAGAAATCTTATTTATTTATATGAAAGAGAACGCTGAAATTTGATGTATCAAAGGTAATTAAAATTTACAAATTAAATTATATATTGCAATTAATAGTAATAGTGGAAATTGCTGCAATTGATATAAAGTTTGAATAACAAAATTTAGGCAAGTATTGAATTTATCAATGGAATAAATATTGATTTATGGAAATTGAATGTAAACGGAGGTAATAAAGTAATGCAGGACAATAAATAACGTAATTAGTGCAATCCCTTTTATTTGTAAACTATTGTAAGGTGTTAATTAATTTAAATATGAAAATTTGGAAATAGATTCAAATTGTATGTTAGATAATAAATTGCAATAATTAAAGTTAGTAATTAATGGGTTAAAGGGAATACCAATTTATTCACAAAGTGAATATAAGTGAATGTAACAAAATAAATAGGAAACGCTAATTACTCATAAGTGATGGTTAATGTAAAAGGAAAAATTAATTGGATTTAGAATCTTAATTTGTATGTGTGCATATATTTATAATGGAATATAAAAGGGCAAATATAATTATATACACGTTAATAATTTATAAACTTTAATGAACATTTCCATTTAATAAATTTATTAGGAAATCAAACTCATTAAAGGGTAAGTAATTATAATGTGTTGATGATATAAACGTTACTAAATTTTATAGTAGTAAGGGAAGTGCAAATGGAATGTAACCGTAGAAATTTAAGCTAAGGACTGAATGCAAGGAAACAGAGGAAAATAGAAATCAACCAATGAATGTATATAGGTTGTTAAGTTATAATAATAAATAGAAATTGGACAACATCCATATAATATAATGGATTGCAATTTGTGGGTTGGGAATAAAGGGTGAGTAGAAATTGATTTGTTATATTAATTAATGAAATTCCAATTTGTTGGAATAAGGTAAAAGGTGTACTTGGTAATAAATGTAAAATAACTTAAATATTGAATTTATTTAATATATAATAAGTGATGTTTGAATAAAAACCAATACGATGTAAACAATAAACTTATAAATGTGGGATTTAGAGTTTTTGACAACAATTATTATGAGATATATGTATATTCAGTCCATTCAATTTAACCGGTAAATCATTGAAATAAATGTTACGTTTAAATAAATTTAGGTAATAATGGGGAATAACGTAAATAAATTCTTCATTTAATTTATGGTTAGTGTATATAAAGAATGGAAACTTTATAAATTGATTTGAATCCAAAATTTAATGAAGGGAGTAATTAGAATTAAATGGATTTAATGTTTGAAGTTACGAAAATTTTAATTTAGAAAAAAAGGTATTCATTTATGTAATAGAGTATGAATCTATTGTTAAGTGTATTTATAAAATGGCAGTTGGGTAAATGAAAGGGTGCAAAGGTAAGCTTGTCAGTATATTGAAGTAATGTATGATAATATGTTAATTGTAATAAATGAAGATTTAACATCTAAATATTACGTTAATAGGAATGTAAGTGAAATCGAAGAATATTAGGATAATAATTTTTGAATCAAATATTAAATCCATCTATTTGAAATATACGAATGGAATAACCACTGATTTCCTTGATTTAAGATAAATCTCAGGATATTGTTTATAATTTGTGAATTTAATGAAATTAAGGATTTATATTAAAATTTATAAATTTACCTTTTTTAATTTGACATCTAAACTTGTTTGAAATTTTGTAAATGATTAAGAAATTTTAAGAGTGATAAAATGGGTCAAATTGGAACCAACTGCAACGAATCTAATAACATGTTACATAAATGTTAAATTAAGGTAACATTTGGAAAATATGGTAATGATTTTCAAATTTAACAAGTTGTGGAATTAAAAAGGATGGAAAAAATCAAGATTTATTTTATTTATTGGAATGAAAAATTTATAATTTGATTTATTGTGAATAAATGAGATTTGATATGGTAATTGGCGAAATAATTAATGACTGAATTAACATAGAATTTGTTGTTAGTTATTAAAATTGTTTAAAGAAATCAAAAGAGAGAAATTTTATAACTTGTAAAATTTGAAATTAGATTGGACTAGTGATTTAATTCAGTTAATATTAATTTATTTAATTAATGGGAAAATATAGTCTTTTTGGCCACTGACTCGGATTTCGACGAAACCAGTTTCATCGGATCCGTAACGGTGAACTATAATAGCGTCTCAAGTTTCGTAGTGATTGGACTTGTCGTTTGATCGTACGGACTCGAAACGCCTTGAAATTTATGCATTGAAATCAACTGAATTCGGAAAATATTGTTTTTAACATAACTTCTTCATACGACGGAATTTGAACCTGAAACCTTTTCCATTGAGTTTATAATATTTTAAAACACCTATTTTGATATATGGGTTTATCCAATTTCGTTCCGGGGTCAGAACGGGCTTTTTGGGCCACGTTAGCGGTAACACGTTGTTTATCCAATCCATCTATTCAAATCTCTAACATACTTATATAAACTCAATTATAAACCCTAGCCTCCATCCATCTTGTGTGTTCATTTCCTTCAACTCCTCCTTTCCAATGGCTGCAAACCCTAGATCCGGTTTCAGTCCAAAACTAAAAGTCAAAATTCAAAGTTTTTAGAAAAATCCCAAAAAAATATATGTTGGAGCTCTCGATGAGCGCAGCCTAAATCTGAAATTCGTTTTACGTTTTGGTTCATCGTCTGATCAGAAAAAAATCAAAGAATTCACGGCCGTTCATCATCGCCGCGACAAAATTTGTCGGATCGGAAAACCCTTTCTGGGTTTTGAAGAGAGGACCGAGGGGACTTCATCCATGCAGTTTATTTCGCAAATCGACGGTCGGATCGTCGGGAAATTTCGATTAGGGTTGCATATTGTAGGTGGTGGCTGTTCTCTTGTTTTTTTTGCATGGAGGTGGAGGCGGCGTTGTGGTGGTCGCTGGGGTGTCGATGGGTCGGCGGCGAGTTTTAGGGTTGCCGCGATGGTGGGTCGCGTGTACGAGGCATTTATTTCCTAGAGTCGCGTGCGTTTCTGGTTCAGGCAGTAGAGGTTCTGTGTTCGTGCGTTAGGGAAGAGACCTGGCAACGTTGAGAGTGATGGTAGGGACGTGGCACTTGGAGTGAAAGGTGAGAAATGTGTTCACTTTTGTTTTTATTTTTAATTGAAATTCAATCGCAATTTTCGCTATATATTTTGCATACGAACTATGTTTTACGCGCGGTTTCTTTTGTTAGGATCGTATTGAAATTCTGGACTTGATGACCCTGGTTTGAATGAATTCCGAGACGGTCAAATTTTTGGGTTTAAATTGGATTTTAATTCAATTTAAATTCAAAAGGTGAGTGTTTTAACTCACTCACAACTTCTAAAATTTCTTATGTTTGTCAAATCGACTTAAGATATGAGTAGAAATTTATTTATGATTTGTTTGGCATTTTTATTCATCATCTCAGTTAAATCGCATTTTATTTAATTTAGCTGTTAATTTATTTTATTTATTGCATATAAATTGACATTTAGAATTTATTTATTTGCATATAACTGCTAGTTCAATAGTTATTAAATTTATTTATTTGCATATAAACTGCTAGTTTAACAGTTATTAAATTTATTATTGAATATAAACTGTTAGTTAATACCTGTTATTTATTACCTGTATAATTTATATGCTCTATATCGATGATTGTTTAAATTGGATGATGATTGCAAATAATGGTTGATGATTGATATTTGGATGAATGAATGCTATATTTATATTGTACAAACTGCAAGTCATCATGCATTTTCATTTCATTCAGGATTGCGGTTTGAAATGATATACAACCGCATTTTTATTTTAAATTGCGGATTGAAATGATAAACATCCGTATCAGTTGACCATAGGGTAGAAGATTTTATACAGGCACCGCGGTAAATATATATAAAAAAAAATTGAAATGTTTTACTATGGTTTTGTAAAGCTATATATATATATATATATGGTTTATGGGATATTGATTTGGTTATTTACATATATATAGTAAATTTTCGGTTTTTAAGCTTTGTATAAATTTGATTTGAAGTATAAAATAAAGTTTGATTTTCGGGATCAAATACGATTAGGAATTTATTTAAAATTAAATTTCTGGAGTTTTAATGACTTAGAAGAAAATAAGGTTGGAAGATGAATATTAAGTTAAACTGAAACTAAATGAAAAGTTATAATTTTTAAAGGATATGATTTTTGTAACTTGATTTTTGTGTAAAGTGATTTGAATGAATATTAGGTTGATTTAAATGAATATATCAAG
This sequence comes from Allium cepa, assembly GCA_030765085.1. NCBI lineage: Eukaryota > Viridiplantae > Streptophyta > Magnoliopsida > Asparagales > Amaryllidaceae > Allium > Allium cepa. The sequence continues at coordinate 959,592,650 of CM060932.1, forward strand.
TTTAATAAATTGAAAGATTATCCAATTATGTGAAGTTATAAGTTTTACTTAAAGTATATTGAATTCATTAAGTAAACATTTCAAGTCTAAATAATAAGTAATTTAATTTGATATATATGGGATGGTCAAATGAGTTTGTTTTGAAATGGTGTAATATTTAAAGCTCTGAAACGTAAAAATTTAAAATGGTATTTGGAAGTTTAAATCGATATTTGGAATTGATTTGTGAAATGTAAAGAAGCTATTTTTTATTATAAAAGTAATTTAATATTTAGCCATTTGAGAGATGGAATTTGTTTCAAAGTTATGGCTTTCAAGGTAGTAAAATTTGGAAATATTATATTCAAGAGTTTTGATTTCTAAATATTTTACTTTGAAACCACTATGATTTTTGGAAAGAATATATTGGAAAATAAAGATGATATCATATTGTTTTGGGTTTTAAAAGGAAATGATATCATATTCATATGGTTTTGAAATGAATATTATATTCTGGTTTTAAAAGTATAAATTATTTTAAAGGACCGCGGTGTTATAATACCGTTTGGTTGTTGAAGAGACCGGGATCAGAAGTTGTCATACTCTCTGCTAACTCCGAAAACCACTTTAACAACCGTGTACGCGGTGGAGATTGCAGAATGAAGTAGGTTGGTGGCGGCGTTTCCTGTAAGGTAAATACGTGGACCCAACTCCCGTGAGTTGGCATAAGGTGGCTAAAACATGAGCGATTCTCGGGCCAATGAGTTCATTCCTCTGATCGAACGCACTCCTTCGATATTTTATTCTGACTTTTGGATTGATTCGGTGGCCACTTTTGATTTTTGATTTGGGGTATTGTTCGAGGTGGGCGGTAGCTGCGCGCTGCGCGTTTCCACCAGCCCGGATAACAATTGGTATATCTACCCTGGCATTGCCTAGTTGTGCCGTGTCACCTACCCTATCGCGCCTTGTACGAGTTTGGATTTCTCCCGTAGCCCGTGTGGTATCCTCTGGTGGCTTCCCGATCAGGAGGGACCATGATATTGGATGGACTACTGGGACTATTACGTTTTAAGGTGGAAAATGTAAAGCCTTAATGCTATTTAAAAGTAGGTTTATTTTACAATTAGACACTATTATAATAGCGCAATATACTACATAGTAAATAGTTTAACGGATCCTTAGGATATGTAAATCCCGAGCATCTCTTGAGTTACTGCACTCATATTTATTTCTGTTAATTTAACTCACATAAGATCTTTTAGTTCTGACTCGAGTGTTTTTGTCTTTTCAAATTCGCTCGGGTCAGTCCGAGCGTTTCAGAATCGAAGACTTTAGCTCTGGAGGACGAAGACGGAGATTTCTATTATTATTATTAATTATATTCCACTACACTCATATTGTTCCGCTGCATTGTTATATGGTATGTGTACTCTGATATGTATTATTAAAATAAAATCAAATGTTTTGTAAAACAGCTTCATGAACTGTATATTTGATTATTATATTTTATCCTTCCGCTGTGAGATTCTGTTTTATTTCTTCTCTGTTTTTCTTATTTACCCCATAACAATCCACCCTTCCGTATGGTTTGAATCGGCATGTGTGTCGATTTGAAGCGTGCGATAAGGCGGGATGTTACATTGATGATATATGCCTGTTATTTTATTGTATTTTCTGTTATCACTCTGCAAGTTCCCTGTAGTTTAGAAATCACTATGGGTTGAAATGATACATACCCGAACAGACTTTAGAATAGGAGAAAATCGTTATGGGTTGAAATGATAAACCCAAGCGATTTTTATTTAATTGAATTTGAGATTACGGGTTGAAATGATATCCACCCGTATATATTTAGTATACGAATTGAAATGATAAATATCCGTAGCACTTGACTATATGATAGGAAATATATACAGACACCGTTGGTCCATATAAATATTTTGAAAATAATTTCTATAATTTGGAAAGAAATATATGGTTTAATAAATTTGATTCTTAAGATATTATATAAATGAAAATTGTATATATAGATTTAGTAGTAATATTTGATTTAAAGATTTAAATTAGATTGATTTAATACATATAATATGGTTAAGTATTTATGTAAATCTATATTTCAAATAGATTCTCTTGTAATAAATTGAATAATTAAGATTGGGAGATAAATTTGGGTTTATAAAAATGGTATTTAAATAAGGATTTATTTAATTAAATCGATTTGAAATTTTTGATGGGAAATTTAAAGGGTATGATTTTATAACTGGATTTTTGATTTAAGTGATTTAATAAATATTTCATGTTTAAATAAATTGAAGAAAATATTGAGTAAAATGTAATTTAAGGTTACTTAAATGATATTGAATCTAATAAGGGAGTATTTCAAGACTAAATAATAATGAGGTTAAATCGAGATCTATATGAAACTGTTATATAGAGCATTTAAATATTAAAGCCTTGAGCTATATTGGAATTTAAATGGTTTATGTTGAGATTCGGATCTGTATTTGAAATCAACATAGTTGAATTTGTTATTTAGCAACTAAATTGAATTAAAATGAAAATTTAGGTTGAACTAAATTTGAATTTATTATTTAGAAAACTAAATTGAATGAAAATTAGATGAAACGTTGAATACTTAAAGTTTTGAAATATATGGAATAAAAAGGAGTATTTGTGATTATAAATCCGAATTTGAGATCGATAAAATTTAAGTGGTTATTTTAGAAATTGAGTTGAATTTAAATTGATAAATTGAGATTGAATTTAATTTGAATGGGAAGGTCGGGTTGATGTTGGAACGATTTGTTATGTTGAGGAAATTGAAAATACTATACTGTATAAATTATTTAATATATATAAATACTTTTTTGAGAAATATAGAGATATTTGAAGTGAAAATGAGATTTGGTTTTGAAGTACAAAATAAGCTGAAATGACCACAGTGTTATAGTGTATATTTCTACCTTGTAGAAAGTTCCATGGACTCTTAGAGGATGGTTATCCCAAACATCCTTTAAATTATTTGTATTTCAGTTGATATTTCACTTGAGTTGGATTTATTGATATAAGAATGTTAATCCTGACTCGGGTGTTTTGTTATTTGCTTTACGCTCGGGTCAGACTGAGTGATACAGTATTTGAGACTCACCTTTGGAGTTCGAAGCTTTATTTGGAAATCCAACTATCGATTCAGATTCCAGCCTTTCTAGTTGATTGGTTCAGAGAAGTCATCTGTTGCATTGGAGACTTCACTGCATTTGAACAATTCGATTGTATTTTTCTAACTCTGATGTATATAGTAGCTTCATGAACTACCATTTTTTATCTATTCCACTGCATTATATTACTTTATGATCTGTGACTGATTTATTTACTGTATATTTTAAGTTTTGTCAAATTTTAATTAACAATTCGGTATTTTGAATTATTCAAGTCGGATATGTATGGTTTTATTGTCGATTTGAATGGTCCAAAATAGCGGGTCGTTACAGTTGGTATCAGAGCTTTGGCTCTAGGAAAAACTTAGCATATATGGTAAATTTATTTACAGCATCACTTTCGCTCGAGTTGAATCTCTTCCTTTTGACTCGATTTCCTTTGAATTTTGGAATGTCCATCGGTTTCGAAATTCATTCTGTCTCTCCCTATTTATATTCGTTTGACTCTGGAGTATCCCATAACTCCATTGAATGATTTGTAAAGGGGGTGAAAATTGCTTTTCAATTGGCATTGACTCACCGAAGATTTCGGTATCCTCGGTTTACGATGTTGCTATATCTTGTTATGCTGAATTCTATATCTCTGGCGATCGAATGTCGAATTGCCTCAGAATTCTACACCGATCAAATTTTGGAATCACGGTTGACCGGTAAAGGTCGCCCGCGATTTATAGAAGTATATCCATCTTCTATTTTGTAATTTAATTATCTCATCTTCGATCGAGTCTATCTTCGAATCAGGATTCTATTGATTGGAGTTCCTCTAAATTAAATCTCCATCTTTGTTTTGAAATCCATTCTTGAATCATCCTTTGAAAATCGGGTTTTGTTTGTATTTTTGAAATTGTTTATACCGAAATTTTATTTTGATAACTATGATTTTTTTTTTATATAAAAGTGAAAATGTTTTCGATAAGGATTATATACCTATATATATATAAAGCAAATAAGAAATGTTATTCTATATAAAAAGGTTTTGAAAGGATTTGAAATTTTGAAAAATTATAAGAAATTGATTTATATAAAAATGATTTATAACTGAAGTGTTAAATTTGAAATTCGAGAATTGAATTCCGGTGTTTTGAAATTGGTTTTAATATTTTTGAAATTATATAATAATATGATTTGAAAGTATTTTCTGAATAAGAAGTGTTTCAAATGACTCAAACGAGTTCCAATGATTTCAATGAAATTTCAAGGCAGTTTTAAGAAAATAGAAGTCCAGAACTCACTTTGTCGCTGGAAAATAATTTCGGTGATGAGTGCATGCATCATCGACATTGATTTTCGAGTTCAGAGTAGGAGAAAGGCCACTCAAGTAGCTTTGCTATGCGAGTGATATTGTGAAACAAATTTTGATTTCAAATTCCGAAGAATAATTCGATATTCGAAAGATATATGTATATATATTTAAAATGATTTAAAGGAAATCGGTATTCAGTCCTCGAGTTTCGGATTTAATTTGGTATAATCCTATCTATTTATTGTTGATTTTCAAGTCTTGAATTGGAAATTTGATTTCCCTAACTATTTTGAATGTTCGAACACTTCTGAATCGAGATTAAATTTTCAAAGCTAAGAAATTTCGAAGAGTATAAAATGTTTGATAAAGATTATAAATTTAGTTTTGAAATGTTTTGAAAAAAAATAGTTGAATAATGGTTTTCAGAAAGGTAAATTGGATATTTCACATAGAAATAGATAGTTTGAAAGTTTTAAAAAAAGGGATAATTATAAATTTGGAAACCATTTTGAGTATAATTGATTTTGGGAAAATATTTGGTTTTGAAATTAAATTGGAATTAAAAACCAGTACTTATATGGTGATTTTGGAAATGAATTTGTTTGACTTGAATTATTTTAATTTGGAAAATGGGATAATTTTCTAAACCTATTATTTTAGGAACTTTGAAATTTAGATATTTAATTTGGAAGAAAATTTGGTGAAATCATATATGATTTTGAAACTGAATTGATATTGAAATGATTTGAAATTTGAGAACCTTATATTATTAAGCACTTGATTTGGGAGTGGTCGAACTTATATAAAATGGATTGTATAAGTATGAAGTTGATTTGAAATCTATTGATTTGAAAGGTACTCAATTTGGAAAGAGATTTTATATAATTGAAGTCTATATAAGTATGATTTGATCTACTATTGATTTTGGAAAGTATTCGATTTGGGAAAAATGGAATCCTTTATATATGGACTTTATATAAGTACGATATTTGAAAGTGATTTGAAAAGGTACTATATGATATATATTTTCGAAGTAAAGATATGGAAAGTGCCTACTGCTTGATATCTGCTTTGTGGCCACATCGTGGATTCATTCTATCGATATTATTCTCTTTGATTTTTGGTTTTCCGGATGTAATACTCGAGTGTTCCCACCGTGGCGTAACCCATGGTTTTTTTTTCTTCTCGCGATTGCATAGCGCAATTGCCTGGCTGAGTCTGGCCTAGGGGTACGGATTGTTTCCTGGGGGACACAGGCGTAACCATTGTGTATCCTGCAATCTGTGTAGGTCGCGAATAGTAGCGAAACTGCCTGGCTGAGATAGCCTAGGGGTACAGATTGTTTCCCAGGGGACCCAGGCGTAACCATTGTGTATCCTGCACTCTACTAGTCATCATGGCGTAACTCGCAGGGCTGAGAAAGCTTACGGATACGAATTGTTTCCTGAGGGATCCAGGCATAACCATTGTGTATCTGCGAACCATGGTCGGACAAAGGTTTTGGTTTGGTTGTTTTGTTTGGATTGTACTTTCCATATCTGTTTTAAAGGTTTTTCAAGTATTTTCACTGGGTGTTGAAACAAATCTACTAAGTACTTGAAGAATTCTAGCTTTGCGCTTGATCAACGCATGGCCAGAGTCTGCAAGAACGAGGATAAACTTGTTGAAACATCGATTTATAAAAGTATTTTCGAAAGGAAAATTTATTTCGATATAATAGTATTTTATTATAAAAGTATTATTATAAAGGTATTTATTATAAAAGTATTTTTCCCAACAAAGAAATTTTGAATTAATATTTGAAATTTAAATTCTTATGGTTCTAAATTAATTATTCGTGTCTGATACTATTCCTTGCATCTACCTTATCTGCCCAGTTTAGTTATTCACCTTGATTCTGTTTTCCAAATTTACCTTCCTTCCTTGTTGGATATATCCTTTAAAATATTGTTTAATTATATACTACATGGTTTAATAGAAATTTTAGTATTATAAATATTTTAGAAGTTATTTATCTAAAACAAAATATATATTTTTTTAAAAATGATTTGTGATATAATAATAATATTTGGAAGGTATCTTGAAACAAAATAAAAATTTATAAATTTTGGATTTAATATTTCAATATCTTCTTTGTAAATATAAGTAATAATGTAAATGATTGTTTTCAAAGGAGTTTGAAAAGTATTAAAGAAAATTAATTTTCAAATGAAGTTATCAAATAAATATTTCAAATAAAATTTATATAGTTTTAAATTAATTGTTTATCTTGTCTTTCAATCTATTTTATTTCTGGTTATTTTATTCTCCTACCTCCTACCTTTTCGGGGACAAAAAGTTTTGAGTAGGGGAGAGTGTAACGACCCGTAGATTTTAATAGTTTTATTTAACGTAATTAATTGAAACTTTTGAGAAATTTTATATAATAATATTTTGAAATAAAAATTTAATATTTGGATTACGTCCAATTAAACATAGCAGATTTTAAATTTTAAATTTATTTTATCAAAGTTTATTCCATTGTGAAATTCTATTTAATTCAAGCTAGCTAATAAATTGCTTTAATAAATATTGCAGAATCAATTTCTTTAATAAATATTGCAGAATCAATGCACAAATGTTATCAATTTCATTTTTATGGTGGTACATTCCTTTACGTTTCCTACCGGTTAAATTATAAATAATTTGCTTTGATGGGTCAGCTAAATCAAAGCAACGTGACCGTTGCTATTTATTTCTTTTATTAATTGCTACAATTATTTTCACCAAATCAAGTGCTGACCGTTACTTGGCTTTCAAATTTTGGACTCTGCATTCAAAAAAAAACGTATAATATAATAAGTACTTCATATTTATTTTCGGTACGTTTCACAAAATTTTCTCTGTCCGTTCTTTTCTATTAAATATATACTTCTAGCTATTATCAATCCATCGTTTCAATTTATCATATGGTCCGTTACTCTGCCTTTTCAGATTTGAACGTGCAGCTGGTGGCATTAAAAGTTGCTTTAATTATCCACTGAATTATCGTGGCTGTCCCGTTACTCTATATTTATTCTGTACGTTTTATCTTTGCTTAAATTTCTCTGTCCATTCCTTGTTCCATTTTAAATATCATTGTCTTTCCAAACTTATTACGTAATATCCAAACAAACAAAAAAATTATTGCTTTAAATGTAGTTAAATCAACTCATGACCATAGTCATTTCAAAGTTTGAAATGTATAAAATACTATACGTTATTTCGCATTCATTGATTTCTTTTATTTATTTATTTATTTCTTTCTTTATGTTTTCATTCCAATCTGATTTATAACCTTCCTTGTTCCATTTTAAATATCATTGCCTTTCCAAACTTATTACGTACTGTCCAAACAAATAAAAAAGTTATTGCTTTAAATGTAGCTAAATCAACTCATGACCGTTGCCATTTCAAAGTTTAAAATGTATAAAATACTATACGTTATTTCGCATTCATTGGTTTCTTTTATTTATTTCTTTCTTTACGCTTTCACGCCAATTTGATTTATAACCTTCCTTGTTCTCTTCGTACATTCTATTTATTCTAGCCTGCTCCTCCTTTCTTTTACCTAGTACATCTGCATTCTTTTCATCCTCTCTCTGCAAATTTTCTTTCCACCAAGCGCCTGTCCCCTCCTTCTCCCCTCCTCTTTTCTTAAGAAACACCCTGCCTTCCAGCCTAACCCAACATCTTCCCTATCCACATCGGCAGCCTCATCATAGCCGAGTGTATAGCCTAGAGGTAATAACTTCTGACAGCACATAGGTGGCATCAACATTTTCCCCATTGTCTGTAGTTTCTTATTTATTCCTTTTGCCCACCCATCAGTGACTCGAGTTTACACAGGGTGTGTCTATACATTGTATTATATTATATATATTTGCTAGTAGTATACTGCCTTAAATTTACATATTTTAGTGTACATATGTATGACAACTTACGTTATTTATATACATAAAGTAAGCTATATGTACAAACTCAGTGCAACGGCAATTTTCTATATAAGAGGCAAATAATACAAATTGTAGTACCCAAAGATATATATGTATGGCTGTACTTAAAAAAAAATTCTCTATATAACAGTATAAGCTTGTATATCAATTTATGAGTTTATATATATTTTGTTATATTGTGTTTTATTTTTATTTTTATATAATAAGTATGTAAGCTTATTTATATTCACATATTAGTATACATAAGTTGCAATATATTGTTTAATAAGCCTAAAGCATTGTATAACGTCATACTGTTATAATGTGCGTGCTTTAATAATAAAACTATTGATCGGGTACAGATAGGTTAAGTAACGTGTATATTTGGTTAATTTATATAAAAGTATATATAACCGTTTCGATTATAGTTATAATGAATATATAAGAGAGTTATATAAATGAATTTTATACTATGTGTTAACTAAATACATTGTTATTTATATGATCCAGTTTTTGAATATATGTTTGAAAGGTTTTGATTTTTATATATACAAATATTTTATTTTATACATATATTTTGTTATATATGAAGGTTTTATAAAAAAAATTTATAAACTGTACTGCATATATACTCTTTAAAAAAAAGAGAAAAAAAAGGAGTAAGTTAACAATGTATTATAAAGAATATTGTTTATCTGCATATATATGTGCATAAGTTTGTTTGATTTCCTGCTGGATATTTTGGAAAGGAAAGTAATAAACTATAACAATTATATATATACATAAGTATTCATTTCAAAAAATGTTATATATATATGTGTGTTGATCTTTAATATATATGTTTTATGTTAAAACATTGATTTTTAACCATACATATATATTATTTTAATATTGGTTTAAAATGAATATTTATTACATGGAAACGACAACCATAAAATGAATATACTATGTATGTGACATTTTGAATAATTATATATTTGTTATTTAACATTAATATGAAATGGAAGCGTTTTAAAGTTATATGGTTTTCATGGGTGTGCATATATAGCTATTTCATTTTTTAAAATGCGTATTTTGATTTAACGTTCATTTTGAAAGAAAGTAATAAATTAGTCATGTAATCTTCGTTTCAATTTTATCAAGCTAATTTGATCCGTTCTCATCAATTTCTATCTATCAGCTTTTCCATCGAAATCGTACCATCTAACTTTGCTTTGGAAGTCGTTCTTGCATTTCGTAACTCAACTTCATCGTATATCTCTCTAACCTCGAAAGGTGAGCAATCACTCACGATTAACATTTTTTTCCATTAAATTTGATTTCAATTGAAACGACAATTGAAATATGCTACTGTAGTTATTTAAATTTGTTATATATGCTATTATCTGTAACTGTTCACCAGCGGGATATGACACCATATCTTGTTGTTTATATTATATTGTTATTGATGATATATGCCTGTTATTTTATTGTATTTTCTGTTATCACTCTGCAAGTTCTCTATAGTTTAGAAATCACTATGGGTTGAAATGATACATACCCGAACAGACTTTAGAATAGGAGAAAATCGTTATGGGTTGAATGATAAACCCAAGCAATTTTCATTTAATTGAATTTGGGATTACGGGTTGAAATGATATCCACCGGTATATATTTAGTATACGGATTGAAATGATAAATATCCGTAGCGCTTGACTATATGATAGGAAATATATACAGACACCGTTGGTCCATATAAATATTTGAAAATAATTTCTATAATTTTGGAAAGAAATATATGGTTTAATAAATTTGATTCTTAAGATATTATATAAATGAAAATTGTATATATAGATTTAGTAGTAATATTTGATTTAAATTAGATTGATTTAGTACATATAATATGGTTAAGTATTTATGTAAATCTATATTTCAAATAGATTCTCTTGTAATAAATTGAATAATTAAGATTGGGAGATAAATTTGGGTTTATAAAAATGGTATTTAAATAAGGATTTATTTAATTAAATCGATTTGAAATTTTTGATGGGAAATTTAAAGGGTATGATTTTATAACTGGATTTTTAATTTAAGTGATTTAATGAATATTTCACGTTTAAATAAATTGAAGAAAATATTGAGTAAAATGTAATTTAAGGTTACTTAAATGATATTGAATCTAATAAGGGAGTATTTCAAGACTAAATAATAATGTGGTTAAATCGAGATCTATATGAAACTGTTATATAGAACATTTTAATATTAAAGCCTTGAACTATATTGGAATTTAAATGGTTTATGTTGAGATTCAGATCTGAATTTGAAATCAACGTAGTTGAATTTGTTATTTAGCAACTAAATTGAATTAAAATGAAAATTTAAGTTGAACTAAATTTGAATTTGTTATTTAGAAAACTAAATGAATGAAAATTTAGATGAACTTAAAGTTTTGAAATATATGGAAATATAAAGGGGTATTGTGATTATAAATCCGAATTTGAGATCGATAAAATTTAAGTGGTTATTTTAGAATTTGAGTTGAATTTAAATTGATAAATTGAGATTGAATTTAATTTGAATGGGAAGATCGGGTTGATGTTGGAATGATTTGTTATGTTTAGGAAATTGAAAATACTGTACTGTATAAATTATTTAATATATATAAATACTATTTTGGGAAATATAGAGATATTTGAAGTGAAAATGAGATTTGGTTTTGAAGTATAAATTAAGCTGAAATGACCACGGTGTTATAGTGTATATTTCTACCTTTTAGAAAGTTCTATGGACCCTTAGAGGATGGTTATCCTAAACATCCTTTAAGTTATTTGTATTTCAGTTGATATTTCACTTGAGTTGGATTTATTGATATAAGAATGTTAATCCTGACTTGGGTGTTTTGTTATTTGCTTTACGCTCGGGTCAGACTGCGTGATACAGCATTTGAGACTCACTTTTGGAGTTCGGAGCTTCATTTGGAAATCCAACTATTACTTCAGATTCCAGCCTTTCCAGTTGATTGGTTCAGAGAGGTCATCTGTTGCATTGGAGACTTCACTGCATTTGAACTATTCGGTTATATTTTTCTAACTCTGATGTATATAGTAACTTCATGAACTACTATTCTTTATCTTTTCCGCTGCATTATATTACTCTGTGATCTGTGATTGATTTATTTACTGTATATTTTAAGTTTTGCCAAATTTTATTTAACAATTCGGTATTTTGAATTATTCAAGTCGGATATGTATGGTTTTATTGTCGATTTGAATGGTCCAAAATAGCGGGTCGTTACATATTCGAACGTGTGCAAGGAAATGTAGAGTTAAAGGGAGAGGAAGATTTTACTTCCACAAGCCTTTTAAATAAAAATAAAATAGAAAAACTGAAAGCCAAATATCCAAAAATGAAATGCCTTCATATAGGCCTAATACAACTAAAAATAACAGTATTGTTCAGATCCGGAATTGATATTCCTATAACGATAGTCTGTATGGATGAAAGAATTACCAATAATCCTTTAAATAGTATTATTGGAGGAGCTAAGTCAAATTTAGCAAATAGATTATTTGGAGTAAATATACATCTCGATTTTTGTAAAAGTCTTGATGATCAAAATATACAAAAGGCTTGTACATTTATTAGTAAATTTACAAAATATAGAACTTCTATCTGGATCTAAAGTTCTTGGCATACAATGGGAACATTGTATGACCTTGAATGATACTACTACATTCAAATCAATTACACCCAACAATTTGTTAAACTATTCGAAGTCGGATTAGGAAAAACAATTCAACCCAGAATAATTGACATAAGACATTTAAAATTCAATAATGAAATTCAATTTTTTGTGAAATCACTTAAATCAAGAATACAATTACTTATAGAATATTTTATAGCATCAGGAAATACCATTTCCACCATAACCAAGAATAATGAAGAAAATACAAATTCACCCAACACATTAAAAAGAACTCAATCATACAATAAAATGTCTGATGTTGAATTAACTCCTGATATTTTGAAAAGTATCAGTCATCGCATAAGCTTTAAACAAGAAAATCCAATAGAAGGAAGAACAATGAGAATACTTGAAAAACAAAAAGAACAGGAATCAAACCGAATAGTTATAAAGGTTCCTAAAGAAAATATAAAACATCATCATTAGATCCATAGATCTTAAAAGAAAGGCACGGTTACATATATATCTTCCAATAAAGATATGTATCCCTGAATTTCAAGAATTCACGGTAACGTTACTGGATTCTAGTGCAGAAGCCAGTTTACTATAAGAAATATTGATTCTCCAGCAACTCTGGGCACCTTTAGACAAAAACGGAATGCTAAATGATTTTATGGGAAGAAAAGTCCCTGTTACTCATAAAGCAAAAAATTTACAGGTACAAATACCTGACATATATGGAAATAATAAAATATACAACTTTGACTTTGCATTACTACCAAAGGAATTTGATAGTGATTGCATCCTTGGAATGGACAATTTATGACATCTCCCTCCATTCAAGAAATATTATTTTGAATTAGATAGTGTTCTTTGCCTCGAGTAACGCTACCCACTACAATTTCACCACATTATACTCTAGCAGCACAGCGTGGTGAAAAATTTGTTACATTAATTGAACATGTAAAAACACCGAAAATTACAACCAAAAATTTGTACATACAATATACCAACAACCAACGAATTTGAAATAATAATACATAATATGTTAGAACCCCTATATTCTGAAAATCCATTAAAAAGGTTTGACAACGCCCAAGGTATTGTAAAATTGAATTAATGGAACAATACAAAGATGCCAAAGTTCGAGTTAACAGTATCATGGTTATCACCAACTGATAAAGAAGAATTTGCAAAACAAATAAAAGACCTATTAAATTTAAAATTAATACAGAAAAGTTTCGGTACCCACTCATCCCCAGCTTTCTTAGTAAGAAATCATGCTGAAATTAAAAGAGGAAAAGCTAGAATGCTAATAGCTACACAAAATTTGATGGATATTTTAATCCTTCTGCTGAACATCTAACAAAACAAATCCAAGGAGCAAAATATTATAGTAAATTTGATGCAAAATCGGGTTTCTGGCGATTAAAACTTGCTGATAAACAGTCCATAGAGCTAACTAGCTTAGTTGCCCACAAGGACATTTTTAATGGTTAGTTATGCCTTTTGGATTAAAAAACGCACCAAAAATATTTCAAAAGTGGATGAATTATATGTTCTAACATTTACCTTTTGTATCTGTCTATAAAGACGGCATCCTTGTTTTCTCTAAATCTGCAGAAGAACATAAACAACATCTTCTAGCAGTTATTCAAATATTACTTCAAAACGGTAAGTCCTAAAAAAATTAAACTATTTAAAAAAGAAATAGATTTTCTTGGAAAAAGAATTAAAAATGGACAAATAGAATTACAATGACACATTTATACTAAAATTAAAGATTTTTCCAATACATTTAAAACATTAAAAAAACTCCAAAGTTTCTTAGGATCATTAAACTACGGCAGAAAATTTATTCTTAATTTATCTGCTAAGACCCAAAATTTACAGAAAAAGCTTACTGTTGAACAAGCAAAATATAAACAGCATAATGGAGAACAACCAAGAAGATGGAACACAAACAAAATTTCTATTACCTTACAAAAGCAAGAACAAGAAGACATACAAAAAATTAAACTATTTAAGTCCTAAAAAAAATTAGGCAGAAGACATACAAAGAATTAATTTTCCTTTAGATGAAGAATTACTTACACTACAAACTGATGCATTTGATAATTTTTAGGCAGGAGTATTAATTGCTAAACAAAAAGAAGTTGTAGCATATTCCTCTGGAAAGTTTAGTAAACCCCAGATTAAATACGCTACCTATGAAAAAGAATTACTGGCTATTAAATTAGCAATCAAAAGTTTACGAATTTATCTTTTGAATTAGCAGTTTGTAATAGAAATAGATAACAAATCTGTTGCTCAATTCTTAAAAAAGAAAACGGTAAACAATCCAAAAGAAAACCTCTGGAGAATTAGATTAGCTATGTATGTAGAAATTTATAACTATGATGTCAAATAAATTCCAGGCTACACTAACTTTGTTGCCGATCTTCTTACGAGGTTATGAAAATAGATGAAGACAACATAAAAAGAATCAAAGAATTATTAGAAACTATGGAAAAGACCGGAAGATTTCCAATAAGTGAAATCATCTAAAAAAGCTAAGAAAATCTCCAACGAGGCTTCGTCTTCGCAAGAATCCGAAGAAACCAACGCTCCCACAGGAGTAAATGAAGAAAAGGTCCAACATACCAAAACCACTCAAACAAACAAAGGCAAGGCAACACCTTCCAATACAACTCGGAAATTTGTTCCAATGAACAAAGGAAAAGCAATTGCTCCCACAGGAGTACAATGAGCATACATCTCAGCTGTGGTTAAAGATTGGTACAACTTAGATATGAAAGCATCGAATCCTAATTTATATGACAATTTCAATGGATGCTTTAAAGCCATCCAATCTAAAGACCATAGAGTTGCAAATTTCTAGTTAACTCAACTAGAAAAAGCTTATTTGGGATTAAAGCATACAATATCCCAAAAAGAGAAAAAATTGCAATAAACTCTTAAAATAGTGTCTAAATTATCACAGCATTCTTTTACATCAAGATCTGAAGCTCTAGATTTGAATGAAGAAGAGTTGTTCACTGATAACACAGCTGAACATAGCCATTTAAAAATAATATTTTCTCAAATTCAAACATCCGATCTCGTAAATCTAAGAATTTAAGATTTTATAGAATTACTTAACTTTATGAGATAGATAACACAAAAACCAAAGAGATGGAAGCTGAAATGACAGTCCAGGATATGATCTTCTTATATCAGCAACATCTCATCGATGAAAGCAATCTTCTTCTATTCTTCAGAAAGTTAGAAGACACAAAGTTGATTAAATTCTTAGAAAATAAAGAGTTAATTCTCAATAACAACAGAAGATCGTGCCTTATAGCCTGTTTTTCTGAAATACAAAAGTATCAAAAACATATCAAAAAAGGCTTAGTGCACGAAATTTATGTCAACACAAGCCATCCTGAAGAATATTCAGGTTATATTCCAGAAATATGTACAACAAAACTTGCCGAACATTCAAGCAGGTTTTTTACTATGTTCATATTCAGAATTTGGAGCGTTTGGGAAGAAAGACGGTACATACGTCTTTATTCCTCTATCCAATTATGAGGATTACATAGAGTAACCGAAAATCCTCAACAAGAATTCGTTAAATTCAATCGTAAAGAATTTAATGAAGAAAATTAAAGAATCCTAGCAGCGCAAGAGTTCTTCTCAAAGGCCATTAACAAAGGGGAAATTGGATCAAACTCTGCCACTGAAGGCAAAACAGTATTGCTGTTGGACTACCTATCAGCTTTCGAACCATCAACATACAGAATAATGAAGATTCGACGTTTTTTATACATTCTCAAAATTGGCCCAGTTAGCACAATGGCTCAAGAAGAATACTTTGAAGAACAAGTAGAAAAGGAAAGACTTAGACAAGATCCTATAATAAGAGATACTATGGGTACCGACCCTTTCGACGACGAATCTCTAGCTAATCTAGAAATTCAAAATTAAATCGGAAGCATGGTGGACCAGCATCCAGAATAAAGAACCTAGCCACTATAGTAGGGTGACTTATCACCCCTTAGCCTTTCTGGCTCATCCTCTGCAAAGATTAAAACAAAGGACACATCGTCAGCCTAAAAGGGACAAATATTAGCCCTATAATGGACAAATATCCAGCCAAAGTAATAATAAATAAAGAAGAGAAGACACTATAAAAGGAGGACACTACTCTGAAGAAAGATCATCAGAAAAAAATTTCTTCATTTTCGTTTCTTCTCTTCATTGTATCCGAGCTCTGTAATAATATCTACTGTAATAATAAAATTTCTGTTTCTACAAGAAGTTTCCGTTACTGTATATTTTAGTTTTCCGCATTCAAGTTTTCTGTTTCAAATTTGGGTTTTCAATTTGCAATTACACCCAAACAATTTGTTAAACTATTCGAAGTCGGATTAGGAAAAACAATTCAACCCAGATTAATTGACATAAGACATTTAGAATTCGTTAATGAAATTCAAGTTTCTGTGAAATCACTTAAACCAAGAATACAATTACCTACAGAATATTTTATAGCATCAGGAAATACCATTTCCACAATAACCAAGAATAATGAAGAAAATAAAAATCCACCCAACACATTAAAAAGAACTTAATCATACAATAAAATCTCTAATGTTGAATTAACTCCTGATATATTAAAAAGTATCAGGCATCACATGAGCTTTAAACAAGAAAATCAAATAGAAGGAAGAACAATGAGAATACTTGAAAAACAAAAAGAACAGGAATCAAACCGAATGGTTATAAAGGTTCTTACAGAAAATATAAAACATCATGATCAGATCCATAGATCTTAAAAAAAGGCAAAGTTACATATATATATATCGTCCAACAACGATATGTATCCCTGAATATCAAGAATTCATGGTACATGCGTTACTGGACTCTGGTGCAGAAGCCAGTTTGCTACAAGAAATATTTATTTCCCAGCAACTTTGGGTACCATTAGACAAAAAAGGAATGCTAAAGATTTTATGAAAAGACAAGTCCCTGTTACCCATAAAACAAAAAACTTACAGGTACAAATACCTGAAATACATGGAACTAATAAAATATACCACTTTGACTTTGCATTACTACCAAAGGAATTTGATAGTGATTGCATCCTTGGAATGGACAATTTAAGACATCTCCCTCCATTCAACAAATATTATTTTGAATTAGATGGCATTCTTGTGCCTCAAGCAACGCTACCCGCTACAATTGCACCACATTATACTCCAGCAGCATAGCGTGGTGAAAAACCTGTTACATTAATTGAACATGTAAAAACACCAAAAATAATACAACTAAATTTTAGTACATACAATATATCAACCACCAACGAATTTGAAATATTCATACATAATATGTTAGAACACCTTTATTCAGAAAATCCATTAAAATGGTTAGACAAGGCAACAAGGTATTGTAAAATTAAATTAATGGAACAATACAAAGATGCCAAAGTTCGAGTTAACAGTATCATGGTATCACCAACTGATAAAGAAGAATTTGCAAAACAAATAAAAGACCTATTAAATTTAAAATTAATACAGAAAAGTTTCAGTACCCACTCATCCCCAGCTTTCTTAGTAAGAAATCATGCTTAAATTAAAAGAGGAAAAGCTAGAATGGTAATAAACTATAAAAAACTTAATAGCTATACAAAATTTGATGGATATTTTATTCCTTCTGCTGAACATCTAACAAAACAAATCCAAGGAGCAAAATACTATAGTAAAGTTGATGCAAAATCGGGTTTTGGCAATTAAAACTTACTGATAAACAGTCCATATAGCTAACTGCCTTTAGTTGCCCACAAGGACATTTTAAATGGTTAGTTATACCTTTTGGATTAAAAAACGCACCACAAATATTTCAAAAATGGATGAATACCATGTTCGAACATTTACCTTTTGTATCTGTCTATATAGACGACATCCTTGTTTTCTCTAAATCTGTAGAAGACATAAACAACATCTTCCAGCAGTTGTTCAAATATTACTTCAAAACGATGTTATTCTAAGTCCTAAAATAATTGAACTATTTAAAAAAGAAATAGATTTTCTTGGAAAAAGAATTAAAAATGGACAAATAGAATTACAACAACACATTTATACTAAAATTAATAATTTTTCCAATACATTTAAAACATTAAAAGAACTCCAAAGTTTCTTAGGATTATCAAACTACGGCAGAAAATTTATTCCTAATTTATCTGCTAAGACCCAAAATTTACAGAAAAAGCTTACTGATGAACAAGCAAAATATAAACAGCATAATGGAGAACAACCAAGAAGATGGAATACGGACAAAATTCCTATTACCTTACAAAAGCAAGAAGAAGAAGAAATACAAAAAATTAAAGACCTAATAAAGGATCAAAAGATCATCTATTTTCCTTCAGATAAAGAATTACTTACACTACAAACTGATGTTTCTGACAATTTATAGGCATGAGTATTAATTACTAGACAAAAAGAAGTTGTAGCATATTCCTCTGGAAAGTTTAGTAAACCCCAGATTAAATACGCTACCTATGACAAAGAATTACTAGCTATTAAATTAGCAATCAAAAGTTTACGAATTTATCTTTTTCATAGACAGTTCATAATCAAAACAAATAACAAATCTATTGCACAATTCTTAAAAAAGAAAACTGTAAACAATCTAGAAGAAAACCACCGTAGAATTAGATTAGCTATGTATTCAGAAATTTATAACTATAATGTCAAATACATTTCAGGCTACATTAACTTTGTTGCTGATCTTCTTACCAGGTTATGAAAAATGGATGAAGATGACATAAAAGTAATCAATGAATTATTACAAACTATGAAAAGACAGGAAGATTTCCAACAAGTGAAATCATCTAAAAAATCTAAGCAAACCTCCAAAGAGGCTTCGCCTTCGCAAGAATATGAAGAAACCAACGCTCACGCAGGAGTAAATGCAGAAAAGGTCCAACAGACTAAAACCACTCAAACAAACAAAGGCAAGGCAACACCTTCCAATGCAACTCAGAAATTTGTTCCAATTAACAAAGGAAAAGCAATTTCTCCCACAGGAGTACAAAGACCATACATCTCAGTTGTGGTCAAAGATTGGTACAACTTAGAGATGAAAGCATCGAATCTTAATTTATATGAAAATTTCAATGGATGATTTAAAGCCATCCAATCTGCAGACCATAGAGCGGCGAATTTCTGGTTAACTCAACAGAAAAAGCTTATTTGGGACTAAAGCACACAATATCCCAGAAAGAGAAATATTGCAAGAAACTCAGAAAATAGTGTCCAAATTATCACAGCATTCTTTTACATCTAGGTCTGAAGCTCAAGATTTGGAAGAAGTAGAGTTGTTCACTGATAACACAGCTGAACATAGCCATTTGAAAACAATATTTTCTCAAATGCAAACATCCGATCTCGTAAATCTAAGAATTTAAGATTTTCTAGAATTACTTAGACTTTATGAGATAGATAACACAAAAACCAAAGAGATGGAAGCTGAAATGACAGTCCAGGATATGATCTCCTTATATCAGCAACATCTCATCAATGAAAGTAATCTTCTTCTATTCTTCAAAAGTTAGAAGACATGGAGTTAATTAAACTCTAAGAAAATGAAGAGTTAATTCTCAATAACAACAGAAGACCGCGCCTTATAGCCCGTTTTTCTGAAATACAAAAGTATCAAAAACATATCAAAAAAGGCTTAGTGCACGAAACTTATGTCAACACAAGCCATCCTGAAGAATATTCAGGTTACATTCCAGAAATATGTACAACAAAACTTGATGAACATTCAAGCAGGTTTTTACTATGTTCATGTTCAGAATTTGAAGTGTTTGGGAAGCTGCTTATAAATTTGCATTAATTTATTTTAATCTTTGCAGAGGATGAACTGGCTTCCCAAACGCTCCCAATTCTGAACATGAACATAGTAAAAAACCTGCTTGAATGTTCAGCAAGTTTTGATGTACATATTTCTGGAATATAACCTGAATATTCTTCCGGATGGCTTGTGTGGAAATAAATTTCGTGCACAAAGCATTTTTTGATATGTTTTTGATACTTTTGTATTTCAGAAAAACAGGCTATAAGGCGCGGTCTTCTGTTGTTATTGAGAATTAACTCTTCATTTTCTAAGAGTTTAATCAACTCTGTGTCTTCTAACTTTTTGAAGAATAGAAGAAGATTACTTTCATCGATGAGATGTTGCTGATATAAGGAGATCATATCCTGGACTGTCATTTCAGCTTCCATCTCTTTGGTTTTTGTGTTATCTATCTCATAAAGTCTAAGTAATTCTAGAAAATCTTGAATTTTTAGATTTACGAGATCGGATGTTTGCATTTGAGAAAAAATTGTTTTCAAATGGCTATGTTCAGCTGTGTTATCAGTGAACAACTCTGCTACTTTCAAATCTAGAGCTTCAGATCTAGATGTAAAAGAATGCTGTGAAAATTTAGACACTATTTTCTTAGTTTCTTGTAATTTTTTCTCTTTCTGAGATATTGTATGCTTTATTCCCAAATAAGATTTTTCTGTTGAATTAACCAGAAATTCGCCGCTCTATGGTCTGCAGATTGGATGGCTTTTAAGCATCCATTGAAATTGTCATATAAATTAGGATTCGATGCTTTCATATCTAAGTTGTACCAATCTTTGACCACAGCTGAGATGTATGGTCTTTATACTCCTGTGGGAGCAATTGCTTTTCCTTTGTTCATTGGAACAAACTTCTAAGTTGTATTGGAAGGTATTGCCTTGCCTTTGTTTGTTTGAGTGGTTTTGGTCTGTTGGACCTTTTCTTCATTTACTCCTGTGGGAGCGTTGGTTTCTTCGGATTCTTGCGAAGACGAAGCCTCTTTGGAGGTTCGCTTAGCTTTTTTAAATGATTTCACTTGTTGGAAATCTTCCTGTGTTTTCATAGTTTCTAATAATTCTTTGATTCTTTTTATGTCGTCTTCATCCATTTTTCATGACCTGGTAAGAAGATCAGCAGCAAAGTTAATGTAGCCTGGAATGTATTTGACATTTTAGTTATAATTTCTGAATACATAACTAATCTAATTCTACAGTGGTTTTCTTCTGGATTGTTTACAGTTTTCTTTTTTAAGAATTGAGCAATAGATTTGTTATTTTTTTTGATTGCGAACTGTCTATGAAAAAGATAAATTCGTAAACTTTTGATTGCTAATTTAATAGCTAGTAATTCTTTGTCATAGGTAGCGTATTTAATCTGGGGTTTACTAAACTTTCCAGAGGAATATGCTTCAACTTCTTTTTGTCTAGCAATTAATACTCCTGCCTATAAATTGTCAGAAGCATCAGTTTGTAGTGTAAGTAATTCTTTATCTGAAGGAAAATAGAGGATCTTTTGATCCTTTATAAGGTCTTTAATTTTTTGTATTTCTTCTTCTTCTTGCTTTTGTAAGGTAATAGGAATTTTGTCCGTGTTCCATCTTCTTGGTTGTTCTCCATTATGCTGTCTATATTTTGCATATTCATTAGTAAGCTTTTTCTATAAATTTTGGGTCTTAGCAGATAAATTAGGAATAAATTTTCTGTCGTAGTTTGATAATCCTAAGAAACTTTGGAGTTCTTTTAATGTTTTAAATGTATTGGGAAAATCTTTAATTTTAGTATAAATGTGTTGTTGTAATTCTATTTGTCCATTTTTAATTCTTTTTCCAAGAAAATCTATTTCTTTTTTAAATAGTTCAATTTTTTTAGGACTTAGATACAAAAGGTAAATGTGCGAACATAGAATTCATCCATTCTTGAAATATTTTTGGTGCGTTTTTTAATCCAAAAGGCATAACTAACCATTCAAAATGTCCATGTAGGCAACTAAAGGCAGTTAGATCTATGGACTGTTTATCAGCAAGTTTTAATTTCCAAAAACCCGATTTTGCATCAAATTAACTATAATATGTTGCTCCTTGGATTTTTTTGTTAGATGTTCAGCAGAAGGAATAAAATATCCATCAAATTTTGTATAGCTATTAAGTTTTCTATAGTCTATTACCATTCTAGCTTTTCCTCTTTTAATTTCAGAATGATTTCTTACTAAGGCAGCTGGGGATGAGTGGGTACTGAAACTTTTCTGTATTAATTTTGAATTTAATAGGTCTTTTGTTTGTTTTACAAATTCCTCTTTATCAGTTGGGCATGATACTGTTAACTCGAACTTTGGCATCTTTGTATTGTTCCATTAATTCAATTTTATAATACCTTGGTGCTTTATCAAACCATTTTAACGGATTTTCTGAACAAAAGGCGTTCTAACATATTATGTATTAATATTTCAAATTCGTTAGTGGTTGGTATATTATATGTAGAAAAGTTTGGTTGTATTATTTTCGGTGTTTTTACATATTCAATTAATTTAACAGGTTTTTCACCACGCTGTGCTATTGGAGTATAATGTGGTGCAATTGTAACGGGCAGCGTTACTCGAGGCACAAGAACGCCATCTAATTCAAAATAATATTTGTTGAATGGAGGGAGATGTCTTAAATCGTCCATTCCAAGGATTCAATCACTATCAAATTCCTTTGGTAGTAATGCAAAGTCAAAGTTGTATATTTTATTATTTCTATGTATATTAAGTATTTATACCTATAAGTGTTTTGCTTTATGAGTAACAGGGACTTGTCTTCCCATAAAATCACTTAGCATTCCTTTTTTGTCTAAATGTACCCAGTGTTGCTGGGGAATAAATATTTCTTGTAGTAAACTGGCTTCTGCACTAGAGTCCAATAACACATGTACATTGAATTCTTGATGTTAAGGGATACATATCGTTATTGGAAGATATATGTAACTGTGCCTTTCTTTTAAGATCTATGGATCTAATCATGATGTTTTATATTTTCTGTGGGAACCTTTATAACAATTCGGTTTGATTCCTGTTTTTTTGTTTTTCAAGTATTCTCATTGTTCTTCCTTCTATTGGATTTTCTTGTTTAAAGCTCATGCGACGACTGATACTTTTTAATATATCAGGAGTTAATTCAACATCAGACATTTTATTGTATGGTTGATTCTTTTTAATGTGTTGGGTGAATTTGTATTTTCTTCATTATTCTTGGTTATGGTGGAAATGGTATTTCCTGATGCTATAAAATATTCTGTAGGTAATTGTACTTGGTTTAAGTGATTTCACAAAAACTTGAATTTCATTATCGAATTTAAAATGTCTTATGTCAATTAATCTGGGTTGAATTGTTTTTCCTAATCCGACTTCGAATAGTTTAACAAACTGTTTGGGTGTAATTGATTTGAATGTAGCAGTATCATTCACGGCCATACAATGTTCCCATTGTATGCCAAGAACTTTGGATCCTGATAGAAGTTCTACTGTTTGTAAATTTACCGATAATGTAGAAGCCATTTCTATATTTTGATCATCAAGGCTTATACAAAAATCAGGATGTATATTTACTCCAAATAATCTATTTGCTAAATTTGACTTAGCTCCTCCAATAATACTATTTAAAGGATTATTGATAATTCTTTCATCCATACGGACTATCATTATAGGAGTATAATGATAGTCCGTATGGATGAAAGAATTATCAATAATCCTTTAAATAGTATTATTGGAGGAGCTAAGTCAAATTTAGCAAATAGATTATTTGGAGTAAATATACATCCTGATTTTTGTATAAGCCTTGATGATCAAAATATAGAAATGGCTTCTACATTATCGGTAAATTTACAAACAGTAGAACTTCTATCAGGATCCAAAGTTCTTGGCATATAATGGGAACATTGTATGGCCGTGAATGATAATGCTACATTCAAATCAATTACACCCAAACAGTTTGTTAAACTATTCGAAGTCGGATTAGGAAAAACAATTCAACCCAGATTAATTGACATAAGACATTTTAAATTCGATAATGAAATTCAATTTTTTGTGAAATCACTTAAATCAAGAATACAATTACTTATAGAATATTTTATAGCATCAGGAAATACCATTTCCACCATAACCAAGAATAATGAAGAAAATACAAATTCACCCAACACATTAAAAAGAACTCAATCATACAATAAAATGTCTGATGTTGAATTAACTCCTGATATTTTGAAAAGTATCAGTCATCGCATAAGCTTTAAACAAGAAAATCCAATAGAAGGAAGAACAATGAGAATACTTGAAAAACAAAAAGAGCAGGAATCAAACCGAATGGTTATAAAGGCTCCTATAGAAAATATAAAACATAATAATTAGATCCATAGATCTTAAAAGAAAGGCACAATTACATACATATCTTCCAATAACGATATGTATCCCCGAATATCAAGAATTCACGGTACATGCGTTACTGGACACTTGTGCAGAAGCCAGTTTACTACTAGAAATATTTATTCCCTAGCAACTTTGGGTACCTTTAGAAAAAAAGGAATGCAAAATGATTTTATGGGAAGATAAATCCCTGTTACTCATAAAGTAAAAAACTTACAGGTACAAACACCTGATATACATGGAAATAATAAAATATACAACTTTAACTTTGCATTACTACCAAAGGAATTTGATAGTGATTTCATCCTAGGAATGGACAATTTAAGACATCTCCCTCCATTCAACATATACTATTTTGAATTAGATGTTGTTCTTGTGCCTCGAGTAACACTACCCGCTACAATTGCACCACGTTATACTCCAGCAACACAGCGTGTTGAAAAACCTTTTACATTAATAGAACATGTAAAAACACTGAATATAATACAACCAAAAATTTGTACATACAATTTACTAACCACCAACGAATTTGAAATATTAATACATAATATGTTAGAACACCTTTATTCATAAAATCCATTAAAATGGTTTGACAAAGCACCAAGGTATTGTAAAATTGAATTAATGGAACAATACAAAGATGCCAAAGTTCGATTTAACAGTATCATGGTATCACCAACTGATAAAGAAGAATTTGCAAAACAAATAAATGACCTATTAAATTTAAAATTAATACAGAAAAGTTTCAGTACCCACTCATCCCCAGCTTTCTTAGTAAGAAATCATGCTGAAATTAAAAGAGGAAAAACTAGAATGGTAATAAACTATAGAAAACTTAATAGCTATACAAAATTTGATGGATAATTTATTTCTTTTGCTGAACATCTAACAAAATAAATCCAAGGAGCAAAACATTATAGTAAATTTGATGCAAAATCGGGTTTTTGGCAATTTAAACTTGTTGATAAGCAGTCCATAGAGCTAAGTGCCTTTAGTTGCCCATATGGAAATTTTGAATGGTTGGTTATGCCTTCTGGATTAAAAAATGCACCACAAATATTTCAAAAATGGATGAATTCTATGTTTGGACATTTACCCTTTGTATCTGTCTATATAAACGACATCCTTGTTTTCTCTAAATCTACAGAAGAACATAAACAACATCTTCTAGCAGCTGTTCAAATATTACTTCAAAACAGTGTTATTCTAAGTCCTAAAAAAATTAAACTATTTAAAAAAGAAATAGATTTTCTTGGAAAAAGAATTAAAAATGGACAAATAGAATTACAACAACACATTAATACTAAAATTAAAGATTTTCCCAATAAATTTAAAACGTTAAAAGAACTTCAAAGTTTCTTATGGTTATTAAACCAAGGCAGAAAATTTATTCCTAATTATCTGCTAAGACCCAAAATTAAAAAAAATCTTACTGATAAGCAAGCAAAATATAAACAGCATAATGGAGAACAACCAAGAAGATGGAACGTAGAAAAAATTTCTATCACCTTACAAAAGCAAGAAGAAGAAGAAATACAAAAAGTTAAAGACATAATAAAGGATCAAAAGATCCTCTATTTTCCTTCAGAAGAAGAATTACTTACACTACAAACTGATGCTTCGGATAATTTTTGGACAGTAGTGTTAATTGCTAAACAAAAAGAAGTTGTAGAATATTCGTCTGGAAAGTTTAATAAACCTCAGATTAAATACGCTACCTATGATAAAGAATTACTAGCTATTAAATTAGCAATCAAAAGTTTACGAAGTTATCTTTTACATAGATAGTCTGTAATAGAAGCAGATAATAAATCTGTTGCTCAATTCTTAAAAAAGAAAACGATAAACAATCCAGAAGAAAACCTCCGGAGAATTAGATTAGCTATATATTTATAAATTTATAACTATGATGCTGATCTTCTTACCACGTTATGAAAAATGGATGAAGTGAACATAAAAAGAATTAGAGAATTACTAGAAACTATGAAAAGACAGGAAGATTTCCAACAAGTGAAATCATCTAAAAAAGCCAAGCAAACCTCCAAAGAGGCTTCGTCTTCGTAAGAATCCGAAGAAACCAACGCTCCCACAGGAGTAAATGAAGAAAAGGTCCAACAGACCAAAACCCCTCAAACAAACAAAGGCAAGGCAACACCTTCCAATACAACTCAGAAATTTGCTCCAATGAACAAAGGAAAAGCAATTGCTCCCATAAGAATACAAAGACCATACATCTCAGCTGTGGTCAAAGATTGGTACAACTTAGAGATGAAAGCATCGAATCCTAATTTATATAACGATTCCAACGGATGCTTTAAAGCCATCCAATCTGCAGACCATAGAGCTACAAATTTCTAGTTAACTCAACTAGAAAAAGGTTATTTGGGATTAAAGCATACAATATCCCAGAAAGAGAAAAAATTGCAAGAAACTCAAAAAATAGTGTCTAAATTATCACAGCATTCTTTTACATCTAGATCTGAAGTTCTATATTTGAAAGAAGAAGAGTTGTTCACTGATAACACAACTGAACATAGCCATTTGAAAACCATATTTTCTCAAATGCAAACGTCCGATCTCGTAAATCTAAGAATTCAAGATTTTCTAGAATTACTTAGACTTTATGAGATGGATAACACAAAAACCAAAGAGATGGAAGCTGAAATGGCAGTCCAGGATATGATCTCCTTATATCAGCAACATCTCATCGATGAAAGTAATCTTCTTCTATTCTTTAAAAAGTTAGAAGACACAGAGTTAATTAAACTCTTAGAAAATGAAGAGTTAATTCTCAATAACAATAGAAGACCGCGCCTTATAGCCTGTTTTTCTGAAATACAAAAGTATCAAAACCATATCAAAAAAGGCTTTGTGCATGAAATTTATTTCAACACAAGCCATCTGGAAGAATATTCAGGTTATATTCCAGAAATATGTACATCAAAACTTGCTGAACATTCAAGCAGGTTTTTTACTATGTTCATGTTCATAATTTGGAGCATTTGGAAAGACAGACAGTACATACATCATTATCCCTCTATCCAATTATGGGAATTACATAGAGTAACTGAAAATCCTCAACATGAATTCGTTAAATTCAATCACAAAGAATTTAATGAAGAAAATGAAAGAATCCTGGCAGCGCAAGAGTTTTTCTCAGAGGCCGTTAACAAAGGCGAAATTGGATCACACTCTGCCACTGAAGGCAAAACAGCATTGCTGTTGGACTACCTACCAGCTATCGAACCATCAACAGACAGAATAATGAAGGTTCGGCATTTTTTAGACTGTCTCAAAATTGGCCCAGTTGGCATAATGGCTCAAGAAGAATACTTTGAAGAACAAGTAGAAAATGAAAGACTTAGACAAGATTTTATAACGAGAGATACTATGGGTACCAACCCTTTCGACGACGAATCTCTAGCTAATCTAGAAATTCAAAATTAAATGAGAAGCATGGTGGACCAGCATCCAGAATAAAGAACCTAGCCTCTACACTAAGGTGACATATTACCCCTTGGCCTTTCCAGCTCATCCTTTACAAAGATTAAAATAAAGGATACATCCTCAACCTAAAATGGACACATATTAGCCCTATAATGGACAGATTTCTAGACTAAGTAATAATAAATAAAGAAGAGAAAATGCTATAAAAGGAGGACGCTACTCTGAAGAAAGATCATTAGAAAAAAATTTCTTCATTTTCGTTTCTTCTCTTCATTGTATCCGAGTTCTGTAATATTATCTGCTGTAGTAATTAAATTTCTGTTTCTACAAGAAGTTTCTATTGCTGTATATTTTCGTTTTCCGCATTCAAGTTTTCTTCTTTTAAGTTTGGGTTTTCAATATTGTTGCCCACAAAGACATTTTGAGCGGTTAGTTATGCCTTTTGGATTAAAAACGCACCTAAAATATTTCAAAAATGGACGACTCCTATGTTCGGACATTTACCTTTTGTATCTGTCTATATAGATGACATCCTTGTTTTCTCTAAATCTGCAGAAGAACATAAACAACATCTTCTAGCAGGTGTCCAAATACTACTTCAAAACGATGTTATTCTAAGTCCTAAAAAAATTAAACTATTTAAAAAAGAAATAGATTTTCTTGAAAAAAGAATTAAAAATGGACAAATAGAATTATAACAACACATTTATATTAAAACTAAATATTTTTCCAATACATTTATTCCTAATTTATCAGCTAAGACCCAAAATTTACAGAAAAAGCTTACTGATGAACAAGCAAAATATGTACAACATAATGGAGAACAACCAAGAAGATGGAACACACACGAAATTCCTATTACCTTTCAAAAGCAAGAAGAAGAAGAAATACAAAAAATTAACAACCTAATAAAGGTTCAAAAGATCCTCTATTTTACTTCAGATGAAGAATTACTTACACTACAAACTGATGTTTCTGACAATTTTTAGGCAGGAGTATTAACTGCTAAACAAAAAGAAGTTGTAGCATATTCCTATGGAAAGTTTAGTAAACCCTAGATTAAATACGCTACATATGACAAAGAATTACTAGCTATTAAATTAGCAATCAAAAGTTTACGAATTTATTTTTTGCATAGACGGTTTGTAATAGAAACAGATAACAAATCTGTTGCTCAATTCTTAAAAAAGAAAACTGTAAACGATCCAGAGGAAAACCTTCGGAGATTAGATTAGCTATGTATTTAGAAATTTATAACTATGATGTCAAATACATTCCAGGCTACACTAACTTTGCTGCTGATCTTCTTGCCAGGTTATGAAAAATGGATGAAGACGACATAAAAAGAATCAAAGAATTATTAGAAACTATGAAAAGACAGGAAGATTTCCAACAAGTGAAATCATCTAAAAAAGCTAAGCAAACCCCTAAAGAGGCTTCGTCTTAGAAAGAATACGAAGAAACCAACGCTCCCACAGGAGTAAATGAAGAAAAGGTCCAACAGACCAAAACCACTCAAACAAACAAAGCCAAGGCAACCCCTTCCAATACAACTCAGAAATTTGTTCCAATGAACAAAGGAAAAGCAATTGCTCCCATAGGAGTACAAAGACCATACATCTCAGCTGTGGTCAAAGATTGGTACAACTTAAAGATGAAAGCATCGAATCCCAATTTATATGACAATTTCAATAGATGCTTTAAAGCCATCCAATCTGCAGACCATAGAGCTACAAATTTTTGGTTAAATCAACTAGAAAAAGCTTATTTGGGATTAAAGCATACAATATCCTAGAAAGAGGAAAATTGCAAGAAACTCAGAAAATAGTGTCTAAATTATCACATCATTCTTTTACATCTAGATCTGAAGCTCTAGATTTGAAAGAAACAGAGTTGTTCACTGAAAACGCAGCTGAACATAGCCATTTGAAAACAACATTTTCTCAAATGCAAACATCAGATCTCGTAAATCTAAGAATTGAAGATTTTCTAGAATTACTTAGAGTTTATAAGATTGATAACACAAAAACCAAAGAGATGGAAGCTGAAAGTACAGCCCAGGATATGATCTTCTTATATCAGCAACATCTCATCGATGAAAGTAATCTTCTTCTATTCTTCAAAAAGTTAGAAGACACAGAGTTAATTAAACACTTAGAAAATGAAGAGTTAATTCTCAATAACAACATAAGGTCGCGCCTTATAGTCTGTTTTTATGAAATGCAAAAGTATCAAAAACATATCAAAAAAGGCTTATTGCATGAAATTTACATCAACACAAGCCATCCTGAAGAATATTCAGGTTATATTCTAGAAATATGTACAGCAAAACTTGCTGAACATTTAAGCAGGTTTTTTACTATGTTCATGTTCATAATTTGGAGCGTTTGCGAAGAAAGACAGTACATACATCTTTATCCCTTTATCCAATTATGGGAATTACATAGAGTAACCG
Organism: Allium cepa; assembly: GCA_030765085.1. Taxonomy (NCBI): domain Eukaryota; kingdom Viridiplantae; phylum Streptophyta; class Magnoliopsida; order Asparagales; family Amaryllidaceae; genus Allium; species Allium cepa. The sequence continues at coordinate 959,622,879 of CM060932.1, forward strand.
AAAATCCTTAACATGAATTCGTTAAATTCAGTCGCAAAGAATTTAATGAAGAAAATGAAAGAATCCCAGCAGCGCAAGATTTCTTCTCAAAGGCCATTAACAAAGGTTCAGCATTTTTTAGACTGTCTCAAAATTGGCCCAGATGGCATAATGGCTCAAGAAGAATACTTTGAAGAACAAGTAGAAAATGAAAGACTTAGACAAGATTTTATAACGAGAGATACTATGGGTACCGACCCATTCGACGACGAAGCTCTAGCTAATCTAGAAATTCGAAATTAAATCAGAAGCATGGTGGACCAACATCCAGAATAAAGAACCGAGCCTCTACACTAAGGTGACATATCACCCCTTAGCCTTTCCAGCCCATGCTCTGCAAAGATTAAAATAAAGGACACATCCTCAGCCTAAAAGGGACACATATTAGCCATATAATGGACAGATATCCAGCCTAAGTAAGAGTAAATAAAGAACAGAAAATGCTATAAAAGGAGGACATTACTCTGAAGAAAGATGACCAAAAAAATTTTCTTAATTTTCGTTTCTTCTCTTCATTGTATCCAAGCTCTGTAATATTATCTACTATAGTAATAAAATTTCTGTTTCTACAAGAAGTATATTTGATATTTTCTTCAGAAGTATATTTGACCATTCTAATGCTGTTAAGCGAATGGATTGTTGGTGTATTTCGACCAAATCCTAAGGTTGCTGTTTGTTTTTGTAGTTTATTACTTATATCTTTAACTTCTAATTTAATTTCTTGAAGTAGATCAATCATAAAATTATGAATCCCATTTACTGGGTTTTTATGAGTAGGGATATGAACAACATGCTCATACTATTCAGTATTTAGATCAAATTGACACTTATGTGTGTCGAGAATAACAATCTTATTATTTTCCATAAATGAGGTCTTTTGAACAAAATTCAATTATGAGTTTACACAAAACATTTGCAATTAGATAAAAGTCTTAATTTGAATAATAAATATTGATTCTCAAATCTATAGTTATTAGATAAGTTTTGGCCCTAGATTAAGCGGCTAGACAGGATACCCCTTAATGCTTTTCTAGCATACTGTGGTTTTATAGTAGGGTCAGGCCTCGAATTAACAACCACAAGCCTATACCGTCGCTTCACTTAAGTATAGCACAGCAATGGTTCGTTTCCTACTCCAATGCATAATAATCAGTAACAATAGGTCATTGAATTGACTTAAAATTCGAAAAAAGTTTTAGCTGCCACAGAAGTTTTGCGGACTCATAACGAATCATGCTCAAAAGAATAGCTTAAGCTTTCATTTTAAAAAATTTAAAAATTTTGTACTCTTTTTTTACTTCACTAGAACATATACAGAATGATCGAGTTCAGAAAATATAAAACAGAATGATCTAAAACAAAATAACTTACCTAGTGTTAGCCTAGCTCTGATACCGAATTGAAAACCCAAACTTGAAAGCGGAAAACTTTAATGCGGAAAACGAAAATATACAGCAACAGAAACTTCTTGTAGAAATAGAAATTTTGTTACTATAGTAGATAATATTACAGAGCTCGGATACAATGAAGAGAAGAAACGAAAATGAAGATTTTTTTTGATCATCTTTCTTCAGAGTAGTTCCTTTTATAGCGTCTTCTCTTCTTTATTTATTAATACTTAGGCTAGATATCTGTCCATTATAGGGCTCATATGTGACCCTTTTAGGCTGAGGATGTGTCCTTTATTTTAATCTTTGCAGAGGATGATCTGGAAAGTCTAAGAGGTGATATGTCACCCTAGTGTAGAGGCTAGGTTCTTTATTCTGGATGTTGGTCCACCATGCTTCTGATTTAATTTTGAATTTCTAGATTAGCTAGAGATACGTCATCGAAAGGGTCGGTACCCACAGTTTCTCTCAATATAGAATCTTGTCTAAGTCTTTCTTTTCCACTTGTTCTTCAAAGTATTCTTCTTGAGCCATTGTGCCAACTGGGCCAATTTTGAGACTGTCTAAAAAATGCTTTGGAGGTTCGCTTAGCTTTTTTAGAATCAAAGAATTATTAGAAACTATGAAAAGACAGGAAGATTTCCAACAAGTGAAATCATCTAAAAAACTAAGCAAACCTCCAAATAGGCTTCATCTTCGCAAGAATCCTAAGAAACCAATGCTCCCACAAGAGTAAATGAAGAAAAGGCCCAACAGACCAAAATCACTCAAATAAACAAAGGCAAAGAAACACCTTCCAATACAACTCAGAAATTTGTTCCAATGAACAAAGGAAAAGCAATTGCTCCCACAGGAGTACAAAGACCATACATCTCAGCTGTGGTCAAAGATTGGTACAACTTAGAGATGAAAGCATCGAATCCAAATTTATATGACAAATTCATTGGATGCTTTAAAACCATCCAATCTGCAGACCATAGAGCTGCAAATTTCTTTTTAACTCAACTAGAAAAAGCTTATTCGGGATTAAAGCATACAATATCTTAGAAAGAGAAAAAATTGCAAGAAACTCAGAAAATAGTGTCTAAATTATCACAACATTCTTTTACATCTAGATCCGAAGCTCTAGATTTGGAAGAAGCAGAGTTGTTCACTGGTAACACAGCTGAACATAGCCATTTGAAAACAATATTTTCTCAAATGTAAACATCCGATCTTGTAAATCTAAGAATTCAAGATTTTCTAGAATTACTTAGACTTTATAAGATAGATAACACAAAAATCAAAGAGATGGAAGCTGAAATGACAGTCCAGGATATGATCTCCTTATATCAGCAACATCTCATCGATGAAAGTAATCTTCTTCTATTCTTCAAAAAGTTAGAAGACACAGAGTTAATTAAACTCTTAGAAAATGAAGAGTCAATTCTCAATAACAACAGAAGACCGCGCCTTATAGCCTGTTTTTCTGAAATACAAAGTATCAAAAACATATCAAAAAAGGCTTAGTGCACGAAATTTATGTCAACACAAGCCATTCTGAAGAATATTCAAGTTATATTCTAGAATAATGTACAGCAAAACTTGTTGAACATTCAAGCAGGTTTTTTACTATGTTCATGTTCAGAATTGGGAGCGTTTGGGAAGAATGACAGTACATACGTCTTTATCCCTCTATCCAATTATGAGAATTACATAGAGTAACCGAAAATCCTCAACATGAATTCGTTAAATTCAATCGCAAAGAATTTAATGAAGAAAATGAAAGAATCCTAGTAGCAAAGAGTTCTTCTCAGATGCCATTAATAAAGGCGAAATTGGATCACACTCTGCCACTGAAGGCAAAACAGTATTGCTGTTGGACTACCTATCAGCTTTCGAACCATCAACAGACAGAATAATGAAGGTTCAGCATTTTTTAGACAGTCTCAAAATTGGCCTTGTTGGCACAATGGCTCAAGAAGAATACTTTGAAGAACAAGTAGGAAAGGAAAGACTTAGACAAGATTCTATAAAGAGAGATACTATGGGTACCGACCCATTCGACGAAGATTCTCTAGCTAATCTAGAAATTCAAAATTAAATCAGAAGCATGGTGGACCAGCATACAGAATAAAGAACTAGCCTCTACACTAGGGTGACATATCACCCCTTAGCCTTTCCAGCTCATCCTTTGCAAAGATTAAAATAAAGGACACATTCTCAACCTAAAAGGGACACATATTAGCCCTATAATGGACAAATGTCTAGCCAAAGTAATAATAAATAAAGAAGAGAAGACGCTATAAAAGGAGGACACTACTCTGAAGAAAGATCATCAGAAAAAATTCTTCATTTTCGTTTCTTCTCTTCATTGTATCCGAGCTCTATAATATTATCTACTGGAGTAATAGAATTTCTTTTTCTACAAGAAGTTTCTGTTGCTGTATATTTTCGTTTTCCGCTTTCAAGTTTTCTGCTTTCAAGTAATAAAATTGTCATATAAATTAGGAATCGATGCTTTCATCTCTAAGTTATGCCAATCTTTGACCACAGCTGAGATGTATGGTCTTTGTGCTCCTGTGGAAGCAATTGCTTTTCCTTTGTTCATTGGAACAAATTTCCGAGTTGTATTGGGAGGTGTTGCCTTGCCTTTGTTTGTTAGAGTGGTTTTAGTCTGTTAGACCTTTTCTTCATTTACTCCTGTGGGAGCATTGGTTTCTTCGGATTCTTGCGAAGACGAAGCCTCTTTGGAGGTTTGCTTAGCTTTTTTTAGATGATTTCACTTGTTGGAAATCTTCCTGTCTTTTCATAGTTTCTAATAACTTTTTGATTCTTTTTATGTCGTCTTCATCCATTTTTCATAACCTGGTAAGAAGATCAGCAACAAAGTTAGTGTAGCCTGGAATGTATTTGACATCATAGTTATAAATTTCTAAATACATAGATAATCGAATTCTCCGGAGGTTTTCTTATGGATTGTTACAGTTTTGTTTTTTAAGAATTGAGCAACAGATTTGTTATCTGTTTCTATTACAAACTGTCTATGCAAAAGATGAATTCGTAAACTTTTGATTGCTAATTTAGTAGCTGGTAATTCTTTGTTATAGATAGCGTATCTAATCTAGGTTTTACTAAACTTTCTAGAGGAATATGCTACAACTTATTTTTATTTAGCAATTAATACTCCTGTCCAAAAATTGTCAGAAGCATTAGTTTGTAGTGTAAGTAATTCTTCATCTGAAGGAAAATAGAGGATCTTTCGATCCTTTATTTGGTCTTTAATTTTTTATATTTCTTCTTCTTCTTTCTTCTATAAGGTAATAGGAATTTTGTCCGTGTTCCATCTTCTTGGTTGTTTTCCTTTATGCTGTTATATTTTGCTTGTTCATCAGTAGGCTTTTTCTGTAAATTTTGGGTCTTAGCAGATAAATTAGGAATAAATTTTCTGCCGTAGTTTAACAATCCTAAGAAACTTTGGAGTTCTTTTAATGTTTTAAATGTATTAGGAAAATCTTAATTTTAGTATAAATGTGTTTTAATTCTATTTGTCCATTTTTAATTCTTTTTTCAAGAAAATCTATTTCTTTTTTAAATAGTTCATTTTTTTAGGATTTAGAATAACACCGTTTTGAAGTAATATTTGAACAACTGCTAGAAGATGTCGTTTATGTTCTTCTGTAGATTTAGGGAAAAAAAGGATGTCGTCTATATAGACAAATACAAAAGGTGAATGTCCGAACATAGAATTCAACCATTTTTGAAATATTTGTGTGCGTTTTTTAATCCAAAAGGCATAACTAACCATTCAAAATGTTCTTGTGGGCAACTAAAGGCAGTTAGCTCTATGAACTGTTTATCGGCAAGTTTTAATTGCCAAAAAGCCGATTTTGCATCAAATTTACTATAATATTTTGCTCCTTAGATTTGTTTTGTTAGATGTTCAGCGAATAAAATATCCATCAAATTTTGTATAGCTATTAAGTTTTCTATAGTTTATTACCATTCTAGCTTTTCCTCTTTTATTTTCAGCATGATTTCTTACTAAAAAAGTTGGGGATGAGTGGGTACTGAAACTTTTCTGTATTAATTTTAAATTTAATAGGTTTTTTATTTGTTTTGCAAATTCTTCTTTATCAGTTGGTGATACCATGATACTATTAACTCAAACTTTGGCATCTTTGTATTGTTCCATTAATTCAACTTTACAATACCTTGGTGCTTTGTCAAACCATTATAATGGATTTTCTGAATAAAGGGGTTCTAACATATTATGTATTAATATTTCAAATTCGTTGGTGGTTGGTATATTGTATGTACAAATTTTTGGTTGTATTATTTTCGGTGTTTTTACATGTTCAATTAATGTAACAGATTTTTCACCACGCTGTGCTGCTGGAGTATAATGTGGTGCAATTGTAGCGGGTAGCATTACTCGAGGCACAAGAGAATCATCTAAATCAAAATAATATTTGTTGAATGGAGGGAGATGTCTTAAATTGTCCATTCCAAGGATGCAATCACTATTAAATTCCTTTGGTAGTAATGCAAAGTCAAAGTTGTATATTTTATTATTTCCATGTATATCAGGTATTTGTACCTGTAAGTGTTTTTTTTTTTTTTAAGTCAATAGGCTAAGGGAGCCTTGCCCATTTATTACAAAGATATTTACATTACAAAAGACATCAGCACATGATTTGCAAGTATCCAAATAAATGAATCATACAAAACATTTTTGCTTTCCATCCTGTATACAGCAGATTCAGTTTTAATGCTCCACAATCAATTGTTGCATTTGTTCTTCAGTTGAATGAAATTTAGCCACTGCTACCAAAACCATACTTCAGTAGAAAAAGCTGAAAACTGTAAATCCATAGATGATCCTCAAAGGCCATTTGAAATTCTCAATGCATCAGCAGAGTATATATCATCAGTCCATATTAATGGAACAAGCTTTAAACTTCAGATCTAGACTTTAAACATCATAACCAAATTATGGCATTTGTACATTCTTAAGTGATCTTCAGCAACCATACTATTTCCTCAATGAAACAGTTTTAATCTCTCTTCATACCCAAATGCATGGAATAACCTACCATTAAAAGATTCAACTAACAAAGGATCAGTAAGCATGTAACAAGCAGAACACATATAATCACTCATCTGTTCATTCTTTTTTGAAATACACTACTTATTTTTGAAATCAAATTACTGGATGAGCTGAAGTTATTTGCAAAAATTCTCTCATTTCTTTCCTTCCAAATTACAGTAACAAAAATTTTAAGAATTGTTAATAAATCCTTAGCTTTGGAATTTCTCCATCTAGTAGCTTTGTAGATATTGAACCATTCTTCTTTAGAATTCTTGTTTGGAGTATGAAAATTTCCAGAGGTCATCAATTTGTACCAAATATCACCTGTAAAAGCACAACTGAAAAATAGATGTGTATTATTTTCTAAATGTTCATTGCAGAGAACACATGTGCTATTGTCAATTAAACCATAAGACATAAGTTTAACCTTTGTTAATATAGCATTGGCCATAACCTTCCATAACATTAAGTTTTCTCTAACTGGATTATCAGAGCACCAAATTCTATTATTCCAGGCAAATTTCCCACTGCATTCATTATCCACAAGAAAATCATATATCAACTTAATTGAATGTCTTTTCCTCTGCTGTGACCAAAGAACACAATAATCTCTCTCAGGAATTTTAATCTTAGCAATTTCATACCAAACCTTCCTAACTTCCATGGAACTGCTATAAGGAAGCACTATTTCATCATGAAGAATGAAATCAGATGCTTTTGTCTGAATAGGAATACCAGTTGACATAAAACTTGAGTAATTCATACATTTTTCCAAAATTAAACCAGGTTTAGCCCAAGGATCAGACCAAAAATTGCAGTTTAAATTCTTCTTTGGATTAATTTGAATCATTGGTAAAAATTTCTCTCTCAACTTTAAAATATTTCTCCAACTCCAACTCGAGTTATTCTGAATTAGCATATCCCAAAAGTTCTTTCTCTTGATCAAATTTCTTTTAATCCACATTGTCCATAAGTCATCACTATTGCTTAAGATTTTGTCAAAGTATTTAGATATTGCAGCTTGATTCCAAAGATGTAAATTGATAATACCCAAACCTCCATTAAATTTTGGCAAACTAATCTTTTTAAAAGAAATAGGAATTAATTTTTTGGAGAAAGGATCACCATGCCAAAGAAATCTATTCAAAGCACTATTAATCATGGAAATTAATTTAACAGGTAAGATAAAATGCCTCATCCAATAGGTAGTCATGGCAGAAGCAATTGACTGGATTATTACAAGTCTACCAGCTTGAGATAATTTTGAACTAGGCCAAGAAGAAAGCTTTTCAGTTATTTTCTCATATAAAGGTAAGCAGCTCACTTTTGATAGTCTAGAAGTTATCAAAGGTAATCCTAAGTATGTTGCATTAGAAGGCATGTTAATAAAGCCAGAGAATTTAATCAACTCATTTCTGAATTCCTCTTTAACTCCAGCTATTAATATACTAGATTTATTGATATTTATATGAAGACCAGTGATTTCCCCAAATTTTGTAAGAATCTCCAAAACAGTCTGGATATTATCCTTAGAAGGTTTAGTAAATAAAACTAAATCATCTGCAAAAAGTAAATGAGTGATCATAGGGTTCTTACACTTAGGATGTAGTTCCAATGATTTACTATGCACCTTTTCCTTTATTAGAACATTTAATAACTCCATAACTATGATGAACAGATAAGGTGAAACTGGGTCTCCTTGTCTAATCCCTTGTGTTCCTTTAAAAAAACCATTTAAACCACCATTTCTAGATATAGAAAAATAAGGTGTAGATATGCAAGTGTAGATCCAAGCCAGCATTGGTTTTGGAAAATTCATTCTAGCCATAATTGCAATAATGGAATACCATGATAAAGTATCAAAAGCTTTCCTAATGTCAAGTTTTATCATACATCTAGGAGAAATATTTGATGTTCCATAACCCCTTAATAATTCTTGAGTCAGAAGAATATTATCACTTATGTTCCTATTGGGGAGAAAAGCAACCTGATTCTTTGAAATAATTGAAGGAAGGACAGTTTGCAATCTAGTAGATATAATTTTGGTTATTATCTTATAAACAGTATTACAACAAGATATTGGTCTAAATTCTGAAACATTAGTTGGATTATCATTCTTGGGGACAAGTGCGATTGCAGTAGAGTTAAAACCTTTAGAAAGCTTATTCGAAGCAAAAAAGTATTTAACAGCTCCTAACACATCATATCTAATTGTCTTCCAACAATGTTGAAAAAAATATGTATTAAATCCATCAGGACCTCCACAACTTTCCTTATTCAAACTGAAAACTGCTAACTCAATCTCTTCATTAGTGATTTCCTCTATAAGATTGTTAGCTTGAATTGATGATAGATGAGGAGTTTGAAGTTGAAACAATGGACTTACATCAGCAACAAAAGGTTTTTGATTGGCAAGAATGGATGCAAAGTAATCTACAAAAGCAGCATTAATATTCTCTTCATTAACATGCTTAACACCTTTATCATCATATATACAATTGATTCTTTCTTTTGATTGCTTAACCTTGATAGAATCATGGAAAAATTTTGTATTCCTATCACCAAATTTATCATATTTATCATGTAGTAACTCTTTAGATAAATACAGTTCAAATTCTAAAACATCTTGCAATGACTTAGCTAATTCATTCTCCTCCGTAGCAATAGCAGCATTCAATGGATCAGAAAGTAAATTTCTTTGTACCTCACATAGTCTTTTCCTTAAATCAGAGGAGATATCAGTACCAGTACCAAAATTATTCCTAGCCCAAATCTTCAATTTGCTTTTTAGTTTGGAAAGTTTAGTCTTGAGAATATACAAAGGATTACCAAAAACTTCTTCATGCCAAACCTGCATAAGTAAATCCTGAAAAGAAGAATGATTAGTCCAAAATTTAAAAAATTTAAAAGTGGAAAATTTTGCACTGGCAACCTCTCCCCAAGATAAGATTAAAGGACTATGGTCAGAGATAGAAGGAAGAAGAGTGTTACAGAATATTGAAGGCCAAAGAGAAATAGCTGCAGAGTTTTGGAAAGCATGATCAAGTTTGCAAAAGATTCTATGATCATTTTTATTTTTATTGTTCCAAGTGAAAAAAGGGCCAATAGATTGTATAGGAGAAAGATGAGCAAGTAATAACATTTGTAAAAGAGGAGATATATCTTTGGATGAAAGGGGAGAACCCCCTAATTTATGAGAAGAAGAAAACATACAATTAAAGTCCCCTAAAACAAGCCAGGGCACTGAAGAATTATTTAAATGAGGCAAATGATCAAGCAGCATTTTCCTTCTCTCAATGCAGTTTTGAGCATAGATAAATGTAAGGAAAAAAGAAGAGTTGCTATCAACAGAAAAAACTTCATAATGAAGGAATTGATCAGATTCTTCCAATTTTTTCAACTGATAGTACTTTAAATTCCACATCACCAATAATCTTCCATATGATGCACTGGAAAGGTTATCATCATGTTCCCAATTTGGAGCCATTAAATTGCTAGCTTTACTAGTTAAAATAGCATTCAATTTAGTTTCACTAACACACATAATATGAATATTTTCCTCCTTGATCATTTTCTTAATTTCCAATTGCTTATATAGTAAGTGACCACTCTAATATTCCAGTATGCTATATTCTTCATCATCATCAAGAGTTTGGAATGATTAACTTACTAGGATGCCTCCTAGTATGCCTTGAAACATTTCCTGAAGTATTTGAAGATATGTTATCTGATTTAGGTTGAACTTCCTCTATACTACAGTCAATCTCATTATTCATATCCATTGCTTCATGAACTAAGTACTTATTCTTCATGAACTACAGTCAATCTGATTTAGGTTGAAATTCCACATTACCTGTAAGTGTTTTTCTTTATGAGTAAGGGACTTTTCTTCCCATAAAATCATTTAGCATTTCTTTTTTTTCTAAAGGTACCCAGAGTTGCTGGGGAATAAATATTTCTTGTAGTAAAATGGGTTCTGCACCAGAGTCCAGTAACGCATGTACCGTGATTCTTGATATTCAGGGATACATATCGTTATTGGAAGATATATATATATATATATATATATATATATGTAATTGTGCCTTTCTTTTAAGATCTATGGATCTAATCATGATGTTTTATATTTTCTGTAGGAACCTTTATATCCATTCGGTTTGATTCCCGTTCTTTTTTTTTTCAAGTATTCTCATTGCACTTCCTCCTAAAGGATTTTCCTGTTTAAAGCTCATGCGATAACTGATACTTTTTAATATATCAGGAGTTAATTCAACATCAGACATTTTATTGTATGATTGAGTTCTTTTTAATGTGTTAAGTGAATTTGTATTTTCTTCATTATTCTTAGTTATGGTGGAAATGGTATTTTCTGATGCTATAAAATATTCTGTAGGTAATTGTATTCTTGGTTTAAGTGATTTCACAAAAATTGAACTTCATTACCAAATTTTAAATTTATCTAAATTATCTTTTGTATTTAAAACAAAACATTTACTTCCAAAAATTCTAAAATAAGATACCTTAGGTTTCTTTGTGTGAAGAAGTTCATAAGATGTCTTATCAGTTGAAGGTCTAATTAAAATTCTATTTAAAATATAACAGGACGTAGCAACTGCTTCTGCCTAAAAATATTTTGGTAATTTACTATCCAAAAGCATAGTTCTCGCACACTCTTGAATCGTCCTATTTTTACATTCTACTACTCCGTTTTGTTGTGGAGTTCTTGGAAATGAAAAATTGCGAGTTATTCCTATTTATTGTAGAATTACTCAAACTTTTCATTTTCAAATTCACCACCGTGATCACTATGAATGGTTATAATTTTTACAGAAAGTTGATTTTGAATCCTTTTTGTAAAGTTCTTAAAACATTCAAAAGTATCACTTTTATGTTTCAAAAATATTGTCCATGTAAATCTAGAGTAATCATCTACAATTACAAAAACATATTTACTATGATTTATTGACTGAATTTGAGATGGACCAAATAAATCAAGATGAAGTAATTCAAGAGGTTTTGAAGTTGATATCATATCTTTAATTTAAAGGAAATTTTTCTAAGTTTTCTTAATTGACACGCATCACATAAACTGTCTACTTTAGAATTCATTTTAGAGAGACCTCTTACTAGATCATGTTTTGACAGTCTAGATAAGATTTGAAATTCAAATGCCCAAATCTCTTATGCTAAATCCAAGGGTCACTTGTATTTGCCAAAAGACATAGGTTATCAGTTGAAACTTTCATACTAAGAATATAAATATTCTTTTTCCTAATTCCCTCAAATACTATGGTTGAATTATTATCTTTAATGTGACATTTATCTTTTTCAAATTTAATTTTATATCCTTTATCGCAAAGTTAACCAATACTTAGCAGATTATGTGTCAGATTCTTAACTAGCAAAGCATTAGTAATAATAGGAGTTTCAGAGTTACCGACTTTGCCAATGCCAATCACATATCCTTTTGAGTTGTTCAAAGGTAACCAGTCCTCCGTCTTTGCATATTATATCATTCAGCATATCTGGATTACCAGTCATGTGTCTAAAGCATGCACTATCAAGTATCCATTTATTCTTTTTGATCTGCACAATTTGTCCATTGTGGATTGATTCCTCAACACCCATAAAGCATGTTTCCTGCACATCATACAATTTTGGTAGACAACTTGAATTTGAATATTGATTATATGCAGACTCAAGAGACAATGATGATCTGAATATTTCTAAACTAGTATTAACAAGTTTTTTAAACATAGCCATTTTAAAAGCTTTTTCAAAAATCATATTATGAAACTTTGAAATCCTTGCTCTGGTACCAAATGTGAGAAATGCGGATTACGGATCTTAAGGCTAGAATTAACACTAGAGGGGGATGAATTTTAAGGAATTTCTAATTCTTTTTGGGTTCATATTAATTTGAACACAAATGTATGTAATATTCAGACACAGATATGATCATTGAATCAAACACAGATGCAGAAATAAAGTAAAAGCATTAAAGGAAAGAACGCACCGGATTTTATACTGGTTCGGAATTACCCTACATCCAGTCCCGCACACAAATATGGATTTCCTTTCAAAATCAATTTTGTAATTACACCCTCGATTTCAAGGCCATGGTACACCACTCCAGATTCACTATCCTCTGGGTAGAGATACTTGATTTTATGGGAAACAAGTTCACCCAATTGATTTCACAGGCTACAATCACACCATTTCTCGCTTGATTGATTTTACAAACTACAATCATACCTTTTCTCGCTTGATTGATTTTACAAGCTACAATCACACCTTTTCTCCCTCAATTAATTACAAAGAAGCCTATAACTCTGAATAGCACTGGGATCTTGTTGAGATAGTGATAGAGAATCAAACTAAAAATGATCTAGTTAGATTCAATGTTAATTTCGACAGAGTAATGGTGTGTGTGTGTGTGTGTGTATAAAATAAATGTGGAAGAAGAAGAGGAGTGAAATCAGAGAAAATATGTATATAAATTCGTTTAAAACTATCTCTATTTATAGTAGAACAACAGCCATGTCCATTCGTGAAAGGATATGACGAATAGACACTTTCTTTGAAATTCAAAATTTTGAAATAAACTGCCACCTTGTCGACAAGGGTCCCTAAGGGTTGTCGACAGGCCTATGGTATTTTTGGTGATTTGTTTTTCTTTGAAAATATCTTCTATCTTATATTAAAACTATTTTTAGACTTCATAAATATACTTAAGTATAGTTAAAATACATAAACAAGTCTAGAGAATAATATTTTGGTATATATAAAATTTTATTATATATTTAAATCTAAGTATAAATATTAAAAGTTAAATATATTATAATTAAAAGATAGTTTAAAACAAAGGATAATTTGATTTTGAAGATAAAGATTATTTTAATGCTAAAAGTATTTTAAAACAGGATAGATGTTTTTGATCTTTTTAGAAGGAAGATTTTGAAATCATTTTGAAAATAAGATATAATTTTATAAAACATTTGAATAAAAGTTAATGAATACAAAACAATGTTCCACTAGATTTCTCGTAGGTTCCATTCTACTTAGGGTTTCATCCCTTTAACGGGGTCGAAGTGGATTCCATTCCACGAATAAAATGGATTTTAAGATGCCAGTGCTTTCTAGGAGTTTTAACAAAATTCCTAACTAAATTACTTATTATTGAAATCTTGAACTCTTGATAATCTTGATACTTATGAGTCTTCAATTTTGATATCTTCAGTCTTGAATCTCTATACTGTACAGTCTTCATCCTTGGTACCTACATGGTTAAATCCTGTATATACATATATATCTAAACTATAATGTTAGTATTTATATTTTAAAATCTTACTCTAAGGTTGTTGTCATAAAAATCATCTTCTCAGGGACTAACAGGGGTATATAAATAAGGGAAGCTTGATCACATCACATCAAACACATCTTTGCTACGGAATCTTAATATATATTTGTTATTATCAAAATGGGGAGATTATAGAATGCAATAGCGTATGATTTCTGTTTGATGATAATAAACACACACACACATGTGTGTGTGTTTGTTATAGCACTATTGCAATATCACAAAATGAAATAAACAAACCAAAATTTCATTTAAACAAATATTTTATTTCATTACAATTTCAAGTAGTACACATTTACAACTAGCTTCCACTCTATTTTACAACACTATTTTTCACTCTTATATAAAACTCGCTCTTATATACAACACTCTCATATACAACACTCTCAAATATAACTCATCGCTCACATACGCACTCGAATTCAATTTGTTGTCTTCTTGCTTCAGCTATCTTCTCTCCAATCACCTGCTTTACCCGTCAAACAACAACGAAGTAAAAAACACAAAAGAAACAAACTGAAACTGCAAAAATAGAAGTATAATTGAACTCGACATTGCCTAAGTCTATTGGGTTTGCTCTTTTCATATTTTTGAAAGAGAAAAATATCAATAACGAACACGAGCAACTTACAACATGCACATTCTATCACAGTACATGGCATAAGCCCATGCACATACACAAAACCCATTTGCATAAATTCAATTACATAGACAAGTTCAAGGTCAAGCCAAACAGCTCAATGCAACGCAAACGCATGAGGTCAAGCCGAATGAGTTTCGGGCTCAACTCAAGGCGGCGAGTAAAGCAGCAAGTCATGTGCATGAAAACAAAAGCAAGAAATATATAAGTGCATATGAACAAGTACAGTTTGAATGACACTGCATTCGCACAAGTGTAGCAATCAAGAACAAGATCAAATACACACATGAGAAATTAGTTCGGAAATAAGCAAAAAGATGCAACTGGGCGAACAAGTCAATCAGGACTAAGGGAAGAGCACTGATAAACTAATTCAAGCATGCACACACAGGTACATGCACACAAGTCCGAATGCCAGAATAAAGCGCACAAACAAGTCCAGGCAAGTACAACTAACACACACAAGATGGGGAATCACAAAGTATACTAGGGTGCAGCCATAAAATCAAGTTCAACATGCATCAAAGCAATGCAACAAGGCAAAAAAAGAAATGGTATAACACACCATATAGATGTAGGCTGAAGTGAATACAAAACCACAAGACATGCACAAGGAAAAACAAAAATCAACGTATGCACATTTTAAATCTGCAACCAACATCGGCATTGGCATCTCTAAGCGTCATAAGCTCAAACTTAGGCAAGGCAGTGTTTAAGACTCGGCAAAATGGTGCAGACATGTACAGCATACACTAAGACAGCAGCATCAAAACAAAAATAAACTGAAAGCAAGGACTGACTACTGCAACCAGCCATCACTGAAGTGAACAACACTCAAATAAATCACATTATGATCATCTTCAGTTTATAAGCTACAGTTTTCTAATAACAGTTCAACGTACTTAAGCCAACAACTGGTCAAGAAGATATCACAAGCAAGTGTACACAGAGTCGTAATGAAAAGGACAAGGAAAAATCAAAGTATTCTAGCATAGAAAAGGGTAATACAATTTCAACCGCAACTGGAAATACCAATTTGGAACAAGTCAAGGTAGAAATCAAAACAATCAACTGTAGCCAAAATATATTCGAAACATATTCATAATTTTTGAATATATATCGACGTTAAACAAGTCAAAAAATTCAATCAGAAAATCGGATGGCAAAAGAAAGCTTACGAAAATTTCAAAGCCAAAAATATATTCGAAATATAGGTATTCGATCCTTATAAATAACACACAAATCATCATCAGTAAAAAAAAGTCGAGTTCGAATAAAATTGAAAAGGGACGAAAATTAATATGCGTACCAAATCAGTATCAACCAACTCCATGACGAAGCAACTTAGAGCAATCAAAGCAAGAAATCGATTAACAAGGTAATCAAGGCAAACTTATTTTTTCGATCTATTGATTAGAGGAATCGGCAGCTTCAAAAAAGCAAAACCCTAATTCGAAGACGAAGACAAAAGAACATCAACATGGAAACTAAAGCATAAACGGCTTCAACATTATTAGTCAGTTCTATTTTTTTGGGTCGTATTTCCTTTGTATAAATTAGTTTGGTCTTAGTTTATCTGTGTATTTTGGGTTTCATTTTATTTTATTGTAGTTTGTTTTTTAAACCTATAAAATTCTAGTTTCTAACTAGGTTTAAATTACAGGGCATAGTTCGGGAATCCACAACTTGGGATTTGATTTGTGTCAGGATTTTGAGCATAATGTTAAAACAATCTGGTTGGCGATGGTCGTGAGTTTATAGAGTCTGTATGTGGTTGATTATTCAATTCTAGTAGAAACTTTGGGAGCAACAGTAAGCAGGTTGTGCCCAAGTAGGGTAAAATTTTGTGTGGCTTTTATTTCTGCATTTACTTTGTTATTATTTGTGCTGCAATTTTTATTTATCTGTGAATTTATTATAAACTCTATGCACCCCCCTTTAGGGTTAATTGATTCTACAATAAGTATAAAGGCCCCTTTGGGAAACAAAATTAAAAGTGGTTTTGCTTATTTCCAAAAGTCCTTTTGACTTTAGAAGTTAAAAGTTCGAATGGTAGATTTTTAACTTATATTTTAAAAGAAAATTCAAATTGGAACTAAAATTTAATAAAAAAATTAAATACTAAAAGTATGAATTTGAAAATTCAGTTTTTGAAAATTTAAATTTTGATGATTCAAATTTGAAAATTCAAATTTGAAAGTTTGAAATTTTGAAAGTCAAATTTTTAACTTTTGAATTTAAAAATTAAAATTCTGTAAATTTTGAATTTGAAAATTTGAGAAAACTAATTCTTAAAATTTAAAAATTCAAAACTTTTGAAATTCAAAATTTGGAAATTCAAATTTGAAACAATTTTAAAAATTCAAACATCGAACATTTTATATTTTAAATTTTAAAAACGTATAACTGAAAATCCAACATTTGAAATTTGAAAATTCGATGATTCAAACTTTGAATTCTAAAGCTTCGATTTTTGAATTAAAGATTTTAAATTTGAAATTTAAAATATATGTTTTGAAATCTTGATAATTTGAAATTTGAAAACTCAGATTTGAATTTTCAATTATGAATTTAAATATTTAAGTTAATTTTGAAATTTCAAAATCTTAGTTAAGTAGCTCTACCTCAAATGGTTAAAGGCATTACATATAAAACAAACGTAGAGGTCATGAGTTCGAGCTCCTCGGATATTCATATTGACTGTTCTGCTTGAATAATATATCAATCTTGTTATAAAAAAAGTTCAAATGTGCTTCTTTGTATCCACTAATCGGCCACCATGCTCCTCCACACAGGGTACACCTTCGACTAGATTTGGGAAAACATACAAGCCTCCTTCTCTTCCGACCTAGTCGTCTACCCTTCGTTGGCCAAGCCCCAGGCCAATCAACTGTCCAAGTGTAAACATCTGGTTCCTTCATTGATTCCTTATTCCCACGTCACCTTACTAGATTTTCTTCTCGACATAATACCGCGGCCTTCCATGATCGATTTTGTAAGTGTCTCGGCCTCTCTGGATTCTGGGCATGTCGATAATGTCTCTTTGGATAGGTCTTATACTGCCCTGGCTCCTTCGGACACTGTTTATGCAGATTCGGTCTTTGTTTCTTATGATACTACTTGTGCACCTTACCATGTATCCCATGTCACAACTGGTATCTCTGCTCGTCCAAGCTCAGATGTTGCTATGTGTTCTCAAGGTACTGACATTGAAAGTGTTGCTATGCATGTTAATCATGTTTCAGCTCCTCTTTTTTCTGTAGGAGTTTCTATTGCTTCGACCCATACTATAGTGCGGCCAGCTGATGATGTGTGCACTACTAGCAATGTTAAGTCAAGCTTTAATGTTGATATGAATTCTCAGTCCCCAATATCTTGGTCCTTTTTATTCTCTTGCAAGTCTAAGAATGCTGGTAGGTATACTTCTAAACGCCTCAAGATTTTTGGTAATGTAGATGACATGCTTGTTTGTGATGACCCACCATTTCGACCCTCGAAAATCGACACGAAGACATCCCTGATATTCATGTGTCACAAACTCAAGTGCCAATGAGGCGGATGATCAGAGGTAAAAGAAATAAAGATAGAAAATAGAAACACGGATTCTCACATTGCATTTAACAACTTAAATATTTTACATATAGATAGTACATACATCACTCTCAAAATGATGCATTAGAGTTATGGCAAATACCAACCCAGCTAGGGACAGATATAACTACCTAACCCTACACAGGTGCCGGTATATACTTACACATAATACAATGGAAATAGAAATGGAACCGTGGGAAGCCTCGGTATCAAACACTACTCTAGCTAAATCATCATTAACATAAATATTACCTTCCAAAACTCCCTTGCCTTTCACAGCTATGGAGGTTAAGGGTTCATCCTTGATAGCTAAAACTCTGACCTGTTCCTCTTTCTTTATTAGCGGGCAATCCTTTGTCATGTTCCCTGGTTGATGACGATTGTGGAAGGTTTTTTTATGAACCTTAGGATTCTTACAAGTGGTTGAAAGATGGCCCTTCTGGTTGCAATTGTAACAAGTAACATCTTTCAACCAGTTCTCCTAAGACCCTCCTCCTGACTTTCCTTGTCATGGCTTCTTCCCTGGGGTGATTGAATTTTCTCTTTCTCCAATTGTTGTTGCAGCTTTGAGCTGTGGGTGAATTCTTTTTGTCCAAAGTTTCATACGGGAAACCCATATCTACAAAGGTTCCCTTCACATGAGCGTTCATCCTATCATGATACTGCTCCTTCATATTAGAAATAAACATCTTATTTTTCTTTAGGGGAGGGGGGATATCTATCAGTCTAGTCCCAAATCGAGATAGTTCATTAAACTTGCACAAGTACTCTTCCACGAACATTTCTCCTTGCTTCAGATCCATAAAAATTCTATAAAGGCGGTACTTTCCGGCAGTGGGTGTGTATTATTCTTCAAAAAATCCTTTAAATCTTGTCCAAGAGAAATTATCTTTCGATTCATTAATAGTAGTGGACTCCCACCAAGCTAGATCCCCGTCCTTCAATTGCCAGGAGGCTAAGAACCTTTTTCGATTATCACCAATGTTTAATCCTTTAAAGATTTTCTCACATGATTAGAGCAAAGATTGTACTTAAATAATAGATAATGTGCCCGTAAATGGCTTTCCTACCAAACTGGTATAATCTTTGCATAGTGCGGTAAAGTTAACCTGAGGTCGCACATGAACTACTATTTCCTCAACTATCGCAGCATTTGGAGTTCAACCATTGGTGGTCATTGTGCTGTTATCTCCCCTCTACGTCCTCTTCGGTTACTCGTTTCCTACTATTTAATATAGTAAGATATCAGTTTAGAATAAATAGATGAGATTATCTTAGGGGACAGGTATAAAATACTAGAACATTTTTATTCGGATAAAAATTACAAATACACACTCTCTTTGATTAAACTCATTCTAGGACATTACAAACTCTATCTCTAATAAGTCTACTCCATCAAGGCTTAGATATTCGCTCAACCTAAGCTCTGATACCAAGTGTGACAACCTACCTTTTTGACCCTCGAAAATCGACACCAATACACCCATGGTATTCATATCAGCAAATTCAAGTGTCGATGAGGTGGATGATCAAGGGTAAAAGAAAATAAAGATAGAAGATAGAAGCATAGATTCTCACATCACATTTAACAACTTAAATATTTTACATATAGATAGTACAAACAATCGCTCTCAAAATGATGTATCAGAGTTACGGAAAGTACTAACCCAGCCAGGGACAGTTATAACTGTCTATCCCTACATAGGTGCTGGTATATACTTATACATAATGTAGCAGAAATATAAATGGATATCTATCTATAGAGGAATCTTCTGCTCCATGCTCCAAGCTTCTCCAAAATGCTCCAAGCTAAACCTAACAACTTGGCTACCCGGAAAAATATGGCACCTAGAGTTGAAGGAAAAAATAAATTAAACTCCGGGTCAGTAATGGGATTGATGTGAGAAAACTCAAAACATAGATATTTTGAAAACAAAGGGAATCTCATAAGACCAAGCCGCATATAAATATGGACGAGTTTTTACCTTATGATAACCAAAACATTGCAACATAAAATCCAATGATATTATAATAGTGTCTAGATAACAAATATATATTAATAGCCTAAATTGTTACGTTGATTAATTTCCAGCATAATAGGTATCCAAGTAAGTTCGAATGCACTTATTGGAGAATGGATTCCATTCAATGATAGATAAGGGACTACCTTTCGTACAATACATCTCTAGAGAAATGTACCAAGGGCTTATAGACAATCCTCTACATTTAGCAAGGCCGGTCTACCCCTCTCTAGTGATAACAAAATGATCTTGGATAGTACAGAATATGACATCACCCTGGTTGTTACCAACCTTTACCAGGATCCCATAACATATACAATATACTCGACATATAAAGAGGAAAGGTGATGGTCATACCCTAATGGGTGCGACCCACATAGCCTTGCAGCATATCCTGTTTTAGCCATTTTCGGGTGTGAGGCCTGAGGTAACATATTACCTTTTACAAAATAAATCCCATTTTGAATTCCACATTGTTATTTATAATAGCATACTATTGATTTCCACAAAAATACAACCCTCGAGTTCATACGCCTCAAGGAAGGGTATTAAGTGTAAGAAGGGTTACCTCTTACACCACAAAATAGATGTATATTTGTAAAAATCAATGTACATGGTCTTAGAAATACAATGCCATGCACTTGTCCATACAAGTTGTCCAGGAACAGGATAAACCGAAGGCACTTCTTCTACTTTCTCCTGTTTAGAAACCACTCCTAGAATTAGTAGCGAGCAGTCGTTGCATCGAAGATTTCAAATGAAGATACCACCGCCACCATATATATGATATGACAATTACCCTAGAGGTTAACGGCAAGCAGCCCTACGTTATGAAGATCTTCATCTTTAAAATCATTGTCTTCACTCTCGAACGTGCAAATTGGTTCAAAGTGGTTTTTAGATAGAAATCACCCAAATTCGATATAGGTTTCTCCGAACCAATTATCGATAAAAGATTATTCAATTAATCAATATATTTTATCCAAGTAAAATATCTTCTTAGAGACATATGTCTTTAAATCATTTTATTTTTCAACATTTATGGGTTTATTTTTCTAATTTTGGAAAGATCAAATTATTTCTCTTTAATTACATAGGAAAACTTTATCGAGTAAAAAGGGATCCATAGAAATAGTACTAGTTATACTTAATACTAATTTACGTACTCAACCCGTACTATTTGCGACGACACGAAAATTTTGAACATTTGAAATTGAAATATTTAATCGATTTAAATATTTGAAAGTTGGTTTAACTTGAATTTCAAAAAATATCTGGTTATTCGGCAATGAAATTTTATGAATTTAATTATTTAAATTTGGGTAAAATTTGAATCTTCATATTTAAGCTGATTAAAAATATTTCCAAGGCTTAGAAAATTTATATTGATAATACTGAAGATAATGGTGTTAGGGATACAGATTAAGGATCTTAAGGCAGAAATAACACTAGAGGGGGGGTGAATAGTGTTTTAAAGAATATATGAACTGTATGACTAAATTAAAACTTTCAACACAAATCTAAACAGAATTCTAACACAGAAAGATCACAGAACATATAACAAATGCAAATAGTAAAGTAAAGCAAGTAAAAGGAAAGAACACACCGGATTTTATACTGGTTCGGAATCCTCCTACATCCAGTCCTGCACCAAGGCAATATCCTTGTACAGATTTTTATAAGCCAATATCCAAATTACAACCCTCAATTTCTAAGGCCTTGAGGAACCCTCCTATCTCCGAGTCTGGGGTAAACTCTCTTGATTTACGGGACACAAGATCACCCTAATACTTCTTAATAACAATCCTTTTGAATGGATAGACTCTATGGACTTTTTGAATACAAATTAATCCTATAACTCTGAATAGCACTTTGATCTTTAGTAGAATGATGGAGAATCAAATAGAGAGAGTATCTAAATGATTTCCAATTGAGAATTTGGCAGAATGATGGCACGATCTTGAAAATATGAAGTTTTATGGATATGGAATGGTGGAGAAGAAAGAGTGAAGAAAATAAGAAAGTAGTTGTTAAAAAAATTCGTTTTGGAAGCCTTTATATAGATGCACAACAGTCATAACCATTGGCGAAAGGTTTTCGAACGAATGGACACTTCTTTTGAAAATTGAATTTTGAATCCAACTGTCACCATGTCGACATGGGGTATCCCCTTATGTCGACATCCCTTAGTTCAAAATTATAGAGATGTTGTTTTGTAAAGACAATTGAATTTAAAACAAGTTGAAACTTCTCTGAAGCAAAGTAAAGTGTTTAAACAATATTTTGAGATAGAGAATGAATATAAAACATTATTTTAAATATATATATAATTGATATAGACCGTCAATTATATAAGTAATATTTAAAATCAGAATAAGTTTTGATGTTTTAAAAATAGAAGTTTTTAAAATCAGAATAGAGGAATATTTCAAGGCTAAAAAAAAGTTTGAAAATATTTTTGAAAACATGATTTTGAAAGCTAAAACATTATGAAAACAGATTAAAAAACATTTTGAAAAATCTATTCAAACTGAAATTGCAAGAACCTTTCTACAGAGCTCCTCCATATGACTCGAGAACTTGTACAAAGTAGTTTAAATGATTTTGATTTTCATGGGTTTGTAAGCCACTTGTCGTAGGTTTGTAAGCTACTTGTCGTGGGTTTGTAAGCCACTGGTTTCGATAGAAATTGGGTTCCATCCCAAAAGAAAATTGGAAGAAAGATGAGAGTGCTATTGTGAAGTTTTAACAAAATACTAGACACTTATCTTGAGATCTTAAAATCTTGATTCTCTAGAGTCTTGAATCTTGAATCTCTAATCTTCATCTTGATGCTTAAGTCTTTATACTGATCAGTCTTCGATGATACCTGCATATACTTCCTATATACATATACATATATATATATATATATGGAAATGTTAGTATATATTTTATAAAGTAAAGTATAATAACTATATAAGGTTGTTGTCATCAAAACATCATCAACTCAGTTCCTAACAATCTCCCCCTTTTTGATGATGACAACCTTTATTTATAAAATATTCTTACCATACCATAACTCCCCCTTACTCCGTGATTTCTTCTTAAAACTACAACTCCCCCTTACTCCATGACTCCCTCTTACACTAAGCACATATATTTTTATAACTTTCTCCCCCTTTGTCATCAACAAAAACTATTAACTATTTAAGAATTCAAGAATGATTAGTATGAACAAATAATATGTATAGAACAAGCATGAAACAATAAGTATAAGTGAACACATTTTAGTTATTACAACATATATAAGAACATACATAAACACGAACAAACAAAATAATTTAAAACAAAGAATAAAATGAAAGTACGCTTTAATGGCGATCCTTAACTATAGGAAACTTATGAATCGAACAATTGGGGTAGTGGAGACAAAATTTCCATGTTGTTCAATTATGTTTCCATTAGTATCAACAAGGATCTCACCAACGCAAATAACGCTCTCGTCCGTATTCATAGGGACTTCGGGTTGAGGTAAAGGTTGATCTTCCTCTTGGTCTTCTTGTGGTTCTTCCATAGGTTCTTCTTCCACGGATTCCATGGCTTGTGAAGAGTCTTCAATATTAATAGGATTTGTACGGTTATCCGTAAGGAATTTTTGTACATTCCTAATAATATTCCCTTGCCTTTGTTGTTCTCTAGCCATCCTAAGTTGACTTGCTTGAATTTCAGTCATCAATTGAAGGATATCTTTCATCTTCTCTTGCAATTTGATCACTCGAGCGTGCGTAGTTCGTTGAAATGGACCAGAATGAGGAGATGTGGGTGAAGTGGGTTCATTAGTAGAAGAGGAGGCCATTATTTTATTGTTTCAGAAGTTATTTACATAGAATATAGTGAAGAAAGAGGAGAGAAAATGAAATAAAAGATAAATAACCAAATAACTAACTTTGGAGGGAAATTCAATTTTCAAATTTTTGTTGGGTATGTCGACATCATGAGATGGGGCATGTCGGCATGTTCTTCAAAAAAAGTGTAATTTTTATTTTGAATTTTTATTGATTATTATATTATATTATTTTATATTTCATATTTTGAACAAATACCTAATTCTCTTCTAAATTTAGTAAAATTCTGTTCGGTTAATGGTTTAGTTAATATATCAGCAATTTGTTTTTCAGTATTTATATAATCTAGAGTTATTATTTCTTTAGTTATATTATCTCTAAGAAAATGATGTCTTATATCAATATGTTTAGTTCTAGCATGATGAGTTGGATTTTTAGATAGATTTATTGCACTAGTATTATCACAATATATTGGTGATTTACTTATGTTAATTCCAAAATCTTTTAGAGTTTGTTGCATATATATGACTTGTGAACAGGCCAGAGCAGCAGATATATACTCTGCTTCAGTTATTGACAAGGAAATGGTATTTTATTTCTTGTTGAACCAGGAAACCAGTGAATGTCCTAGAAAGTGACAAGTTCCACTTGTACTCTTTCGGTCTGATTTACAACCAGCATAATCAGCATCACAATATGATATTAAATCAAAAGTACTATTTTTAGAATAAAATAAACCATAATCTAAAGTGTATTTTACATATCTTAAAATTCTTTTAATAACTTTTAAGTGAGTTTCTTTAGGTTGTGATTGGTATCTTACACAGAGACAAACACTATGCATAATATCAGGACGACTCGCTGTTATATAGAGTAGAGAACCAATCATTCCCCTATATAAAGTTTGATCAATATCTTTTGATTTATCTTCTTTAGTTAAACCTACATTTGTTAACATTGGAGTTGGTTTCCCACTAGAGGTGCTTAAACCAAATTTATTGATTAAGTCTTTAGCATATTTTTCTTGACTTATGAAGATTCCATTTTCTAGTTGTTTAATTTGAAGCCCTAAGAAGAAACTTAATTCTCCCATGTGACTCATTTCAAATTCTTTAGTCATTATATCTGAAAATTCTTTATTCATTATGTTATTAGTTGATCCAAAGATTATATCATCTACATATATTTGAACCAGTTGAATATCTTGATTATTTCTTTTAACAAAAAGTGTTGTATCTACTTCACCAATTTCAAAACCAGATTGAAGTAAATAAGATCTTAGTCTTTCATACCAGGCTCTAGGAGCTTGCTTTAGACCATATAGAGCTTTCTTTAACTTGTATACATGGTTTGGAAATTTAATATCTTCAAAAAGTGAAGGTTGTTCAACATAAACATCTTCTTTTACAAAACCATTTAGAAGAGCACTTTTAACATCCATTTGATATAATTTGAAATTATTATAATTAGCGAAAGCAAGTAGAATTCTTATAGCTTCTAATCTTGCTACGGGGGCAAAGGTTTCATCATAGTCAATTTCTTCTTCTTGACAATAACCTTGCGCGACTAAACGAGCTTTATTTCTTACGACCTCACCGAGTTCATTCATTTTATTTTTATAAACCCATTTAGTTCCAATTATACTTTTATCCTCAGGTTTAGGAACAAGTTCCCATACATCATTTCTGGTAAATTGATTCAATTCTTCTTGCATAGCAAGAATGCATGAATCATCAGACGATGCTTCCTTTGGATTGTTAGGTTCAATTGTTGATATAAAGGCTACATTACTCATACTACTTAATTGATTTCTAGTTCTTACTACAGATTCAATATTTCCTAAAACATTTTCTATAGGATGATCTTTTGATATTTTAAATCTCTTATTACGTTGATTTATTTCACTAATAGTTTCATTAGATTGATTTAAATTTATAAAATCTTCTTCATCATCTATTTGTACAATATCTTTAAGATTTTCATCAAAATATACATGCATAGTTTCTTCAATAGTATTAGTTTTTAAATTAAAAACTCTAAATGCTTTGCTTCTATTAGAATAACCAATAAAGAATCCTTTATCAGCTTTTGGTTCAAATTTATCTAAATTATCTTTTGTATTAAGTATAAAACATATACTCCCAAAGACTTTAAAATAAGCAACTATAGGTTTCTTATTATAAAGTAATTCGTATGGAGTTTTATTTGTTAATGGTCTAATTAAAATTCTATTCAATATATAACAAGCTGTAGCAACTGCTTCAGCCCAAAAATGTTTAGGTAAATTACTATCAGAAAGCATTGTACGAGCACACTCTTGAATCGTTCTATTCTTACGTTCAACTACTCCGTTTTGTTGTGGAGTTCATGGAAATGAAAAGTTGTGAGTAATTCCCTTTTGAGTACAGAAATTCTCGAAATTTTCATTTTCAAATTCACCACCGTGATCACTTCGAATAGTTTTAATTTTGAAAGAATGTTGTTTTTGAATTCTTTTAGAAAAGTTTTTTAAATATTTCAAAAGCATCACTTTTATGTTTTAAAAAGATTGTCCAAGTATATCTTGAATAATCATCTACTATAACAAAAACATATTTACTATGGTTAATTGATTGAACTTGAGATGGACCAAATAAATCTAAATGAAGTAATTCTAGAGGACTAGAGGTAGAAATAGCATCTTTTAATTTAATGAACTTTTCTTAAGTTTTCTTAATTGACAAGCATCACAAATACTATCTACTTTAAAGTTTAACTTGGGTAGACCTCTAACTAAGTCAAGTTTTGATATCCTAGATAATAATTTGAAATTCAAATGGCCAAATCTTTTATGCCAAATCCAAGGGTCACTTGTATTAGCGAAAAGACATAGATTATCATTTGAAATTTTCATACTAAGGATATAAATATTTTCTTCCTAATACTTTCAAAAATTATATTAGACTTATCATCTTCAATGTGACATTTATCTTTTCCAAATTTAACTTTAAAACCTTTATCGCAAAGTTGACTTATACTAAGCAGATTATGTTTTAAGTTCCTAACTAATAAAACATCAGAAATAAGTAAAGTTTTAGAGTTACCGACATTGCCGACGCCAACCACATATCCTTTAGAGTTGTCACCAAAATTGACTAATCCATCATCTTGATAAGTAATGTCCTTCAGTATCTTAGGATTTCCAGTTATGTGCCTCGAACAACCACTATCAAGTATCCATTTATCTTTCTCAATTTGCACAGTTTGTCCATTGGGTGTTGATTCGTCAAAAGCCATATAACATGTTTGTCCCTGCATAACACACCAATTCGGTAGATAACTTGATTTTTCAAAATAACTATATGCAGACTTATGTTACTTTGATGAAATGCATAGATTCAAAACAGTTTTAACACAATTTTCCAAAAATGCCATTTTTATATTTTTCAAGTTTCAGATTATGAAAACAATGAAAACCAATGCTCTGATACCAATTGTTAGGGATGCGGATTAAGGATCTTAAGGCAGAAATAACACTAGAGGGGGGGTGAATAGTGTTTTAAAGAATATATGAACTGTATGACTAAATTAAAACTTTCAACACAAATCTAAATAGAATTCTAACACAGAATGATCACAGAACATATAACAAATGCAAATAGTAAAGTAAAGCAAGTAAAAGGAAAGAACACACCGGATTTTATACTGGTTCGGAATCCTCCTACATCCAGTCCTGCACCAAGGCAATATCCTTGTACAGATTTTTATAAGCCAATATCCAAATTACAACCCTCAATTTCTAAGGCCTTGAGGAACCCTCCTATCTCCGAGTCTGGGGTAAACTCTCTTGATTTACGGGACATAAGATCACCCTAATACTTCTTAATAACAATCCTTTTGAATGGATAGACTCTATGGACTTTTTGAATATAAATTAATCCTATAACTCTGAATAGCACTTTGATCTTTAGTAGAATGATGGAGAATCAAATAGAGAGAGTATCTAAATGATTTCCTATTGAGAATTTGGCAGAATGATGGCACGATCTTGAAAATATGAAGTTTTATGGATATGGAATGGTGGAGAAGAAAGAGTGAAGAAAATAAGAAAGTAGCTGTTAAAAAAATTCGTTTTGGAAGCCTTTATATAGATGCACAACAGTCATAACCATTGGCGAAAGGTTTTCGAACGAATGGACACTTCTTTTGAAAATTGAATTTTGGATCCAACTGTCACCATGTCGACATGGGGTATCCCCTTATGTCGACATCCCTTAGTTCAAAATTATAGGGATGTTGTTTTGTAAAGACAATTGAATTTAAAACAAGTTGAAACTTCTCTGAAGCAAAGTAAAGTGTTTAAACAATATTTTGAGATAGAGAATGAATATAAAACATTATTTTAAATATATATATAATTGATATAGACCGTCAATTATATAAGTAATATTTAAAATCAGAATAAGTTTTGATGTTTTAAAAATAGAAGTTTTTAAAATCAGAATAGAGGAATATTTCAAGGCTAAAACAAAGTTTGAAAATATTTTTGAAAACATGATTTTGAAAGCTAAAACATTTTGAAAACAGATTAAAAAACATTTTGAAAAATCTATTCAAACTGAAATTGCAAGAACCTTCCTACAAAGCTCCTTCATAGGACTCGAGAACTTGTACAAAGTAGTTTAAATGATTTTGATTTTCATGGGTTTGTAAGCCACTTGTCGTAGGTTTGTAAGCTATTTGTCGTGGGTTTGTAAGCCACTGGTTTCGATAGAAATTGGGTTCCATCCCAAAAGAAAATTGGAAGAAAGATGAGAGTGCTATTACGAAGTTTTAACAAAATACTAGACACTTATCTTGAGATCTTGAAATCTTGATTCTCTAGAGTCATGAATCTTGAATCTCTAATCTTCATCTTGATGCTTGTGTCTTTATACTGATCAGTCTTCGATGATACCTGCATATACTTCCTATATACATATATATATATATATATATATACATCTATATGAAAATGTTAGTATATATTTATAAAGTAAAGTATAATAACTATATAAGGTTGTTGTCATCAAAACATCATCAACTCAGTTCCTAACAAATGGAAGCTTTAGAATTGAATTTGGAAATGCTTTCTTCAGTTTTGAAATTTTATATCATTTAGATCGATATTTAAAAATAACCTTCTGAGGCGCAGTCTCGGAATCCGACGAAACCAGTTGCATTGGATCCGTAATATTTTATTTTTATCGGATTTCAATTTTCGTAGTGTTTTGAGCGATCGTGTGATCATACGGTAAAAAAACGTGCTGGAAATCTATATTGAAATTCACTTCAATAGCTGGGTCCAAAAAGCTATCTTTTCCATACGAACGAATTTGAACTCGAAACCATTTTCATTGCGTTCAGAATAGGCGTATAACATTATAAATGTCTGACAGCATGCCTCGATAGGAGGTTGAGATTGTGAGTTGTGTGATTGTGACGATTTAAATTCAAAATTTAAATAATTTGGTTGGTCAATTTATTTTAAACTTCAGAACTCTACACACTAGCCACTTGTCCACTTTGTGACCCGTTCTGTTCTTTTCCTGTTTAACTTCACCATGCATCTTCGTTGATAAAAAAAAATCAAAACAAATTCATTCTTTAAAAATATAAATAAATGGTAGCCGAGCTTTTAAATCTACGCCCTTTCCCTCTTGTCTACAAATTGAAAATCAAATCCATAAATTTCTTTTCCTTGGAACCGAAATTTAATCGAGTCAAAAGAGAACCGCGTGTTGTTTGATTCTGTGCAAAGAAAATATTGAGAGAGGTTTTGGGAGGTCCTCGGTCACATTTGGGTGTCGCGAGTCATCCTCACGCTGCCGCGCGATGTCGGGGTTGAGGGTAGTGCATTACCGATGGGGGTGGCCACGTGTTCGTCGCAGATCGAGTTCGAGGTTCAATTGGGCACTGGGGTTTTGCTCGAATTCAATTTGAGTAGGTGAGTCACAAGATTTGGTGGCGAATCGTGATGCGCGTACGCGCGATGAAGGGGCGAGCACGGCTACAATGGTTTCAATCTCGGCGAGGCAAGGCGATGGTAGGCTGTCACGAGGCGTTGCGATAGGCGTGCGCATGATTGTAGCGCGATGGCGACTCTGGCAAGTTGTGATGGTGGGCCTTGGTTCGTAGATGCCAGTGAGGTAATTTCCTTTAAATTTATTTATATATTTGTATAAATATATATACAGAGAAAAAAAAAGTAAAGTAACGGTAAGTTATAAAATAGAATATATATATATATATACATAAGATTTTGGGATATAAAAGTTTATACAAAAAAATTTGATTTTAAAATCTATAAATAGAGTTTCAAAATGAAAAGTAAATAAACCTATACATATTTTTAAATCTACCTGTTTAATTTTAAAAAAATTGTATTATGAAGATAAATTTAATTAATAAACGTTTCAATGTATTTTAGTTACCCAAGATTATTTAAAAAGGAAAATTCAGTTTTAAATTTAACTTTAGTTAAATAAATTTGTTAAAAGGGATTTGTTTAGAAATTAAAAGTATTGGTTTAAAATAGAATCATTGGATAATTAAAATTACCAAACGAAAATTGGTTACTCGATTATTTCGAATATTAATGAATTGTATAAATGTTTATACAAGGTCTAAAATGGAGAAACAAGCGGAATGGTAATGAGTTGGAATGGATTGCAAATTAAAGGTGAGAACTTTTCACTCAAATTAAAAATTGGAATTTCAGTTATTGATTGATTGTTTGGATGTGTTTGTGTGCGTGTGTATGTGTGTGTATTTAGAGTGATTGATTTCCCATATTACATGGCGGATGAGACCTTATGCACCGCATACTAGCGGATGATATTATATGATCTCATATACCACGATATTCCACCTAGGTGGAATTGGTATTTATTTGTTGTGCTAACATCTATGGATGCAGGGAAACAAGTTGGAGGGATCCAACTGGATTCCTCAAACATTTGAATTTGTTTCAATGTTGTGTGTTGATTTATTTATAATCCGTGTATGGTTATATTTGTGATTGAAATCATTGAAGGCTATGGTTTAGCCGAATATATTTTTGATATCATAGGATACCAGAAATATAAAAATTGAATTTTCGGAAATTAAAGTAGAAAACTTTAAGTAAATTTATCTTAGAGAATTGGATAAATTTTAAGAAGAAATTTAAAAAGTATAAAAGATTGATTTTTTTTAAATCTTATCAAATTAATTCCAAAATATGGGGAAAAGATTTTAATAAATGGATGATATTGTTTAATAGATGAAGAATTTATTTAAGATTCGGATTTTAAATAGTTTGGGAAAAATAAAGGGACTTATTTAAAAAGGTAATAAATTTGGGAAATCAATTTGGAAATTGATTCGATTTTTGAAATAAATTGGGAAATCGATTTGGAATTTGATTCGATGTTTGAAAATAAATTTGGAAATCAATTTGGAATTCGATTTGGATGTTTGATAGTGAATATTTTAAAATCGATTTGAAAATCGTATATCAGTGGATATTTAGAAATTTAAAAATTCACAATGGGAATTTTTAAAAAAAAGAAAGGGAAATTTGTTTTAAAAATAAATATGGGTTTATTTTTAAAAGTGTGGAAAGGAATTTGCGGATTTGGAACGTAAATTTAAAATAAATCGAGGAGGATTTATCAATGATTTTAATGAACCATTTCAAAATGGAGAGTATGCTTTCCTTGGAAAGCCGAGTATGTTTTCGAAGTAGCTTTTAAAATATAAATTAAAAGTTCTAGAATTGGTTTAAGAAAGAAAGAAATCTCTCAAGAAATTATTTTTGGAATTTGTTTTTAAATCTTGGAAGTGTATATTTATTATGTTAATTATAGAAGTGATTACTTTAAAAGATTTAATTGATATTTGATTTAGAAAATGGTTATTTAAAAATTTATACTCTATCTACTAATTTTATTTTAAAATTAGTTTGGACTTGAAATTTTATATGTGATATTGATATAATAGTTTCATAATCAGTATTTAAATAATGTGTTTTTAAAATAATTTTATTTTAAATATTTCCAAGTATATATGTTTGGATAAGTAATTGAAATTATATTAAAAGTATTTGAACTCGGCAAATTTTCAATGGAAATGAATAAATATTTGAAAATATATTCCACGTGAGGAAAGTGATTTGAAATTTGTTTTTAAAGGGTTGAAGTGTGATTAAAAATAAATAATTGGGGAAAAATTATTTAAAATCTGATGATTGTTGTGAATATTGATTGATAGTTAAATAACCGACTATCCATATTAGCCTTTAGATGGCGTTTGAATTTCGATGCGACCGAAGGTCGGATTCCACATGGATATTCGAAAGCCACATCGAACCTTTGTGATGGATCTTTTGTTTAAAAGATCAAAGTGGAAGTTCGTTGTGGTTTATTTGAATCTGACTGTAGCACTTATTTTTAAAATAAGCGCTCGTTATTCGGATTAGCCGGGAGAGGAATTTGTGTCATAAAACTCATTCCGAATAATGATACGAAATAATGGAATTGCATTTGAAGATGGTATTGAAGACCGGGTATTTTCGAAAACGAAAGGGTTACCTGTCAAGTGTCTCTGCACCAAGTTGCACCGGTATAAAGATTATATCACCCTTTGTAATGGGAAGTCTAGACGTGATTAGTGAATATCCGGATTGCAAGGGCTTCTTTGAAGTGCCTTCGGTTCCGTTCGATCCCGGAACGAACTTGTATGGATGTGTGCCTGACGTTACATTTTGAGATGTAAAGCTGGTTTCTATCAAATACATTTCTATTGGTGGCGGTAACCTGCTATTGAACATGGTAACTATAGTAGGCATAAGTGCGAAATGTCTATGCTGGATAAGATTAATATTATACTTTCAAAATGTTTTCCACACTAAGCACTAATAATAGTAATATCAAAGAGATTTTGCGTATCAAGCATATTTGACTAGCATAAGGAGAAATCTCCTCCAATTCCGCGTTTGCATTGTGTGTGTGGCGGGAGACCTTATGGTAGTTTCATTTTCTAAAAAGCATAGCGGATTTCTCTTTATTTATTTTTTGTGTCAAAATGACTGTTTTTAAGATCTCACGCCAGTCGCACGACTGGCCTGAAGTTTATTGTTCTCTTTCTAAACTCTGGGTGCCCATAATTTTCCACACGAGCAGCCTAGAGTCGGGTTATCATTATTCTGGAACAAAGTCTAGAAGTATGCTGTGGAGATAAGGACTTCGAGCGGATGGCGAGGCGTATCACTAGTATATAATATTTCTTTTCTGTTGTTATGTTGTTGTAAACTCTGATAAAGTGATATATAAACTGATATAGTGCTTTTGTTTTAAAGATTATTCATTTATCTATTATATTTGTTCCGTTGCAAAATGTGAGATTCTGTTATTGTTTCTGTTTCTTCTTCTATCCTCTTCTTCTTTAACCCTAAA
Organism: Allium cepa; assembly: GCA_030765085.1. Classification (NCBI taxonomy): domain Eukaryota; kingdom Viridiplantae; phylum Streptophyta; class Magnoliopsida; order Asparagales; family Amaryllidaceae; genus Allium; species Allium cepa. Next base: position 959,656,271 of record CM060932.1, read on the forward strand.
CGGTTCGGCTTTATCGCATTTGATTGTTCGGCATTGAATACAGTGGACGTATCGATGTCGACTTTTGGGCATCGAAAAATTGGTTCGTTACACTATTCGTCGAATAACGGTGAAGTCACCTTTTAAATTTACATGGATAGTATGAGTTCCCTCCTTGGAATTTAATACCGAATTTAACCAGAATGTTACATATATCTTCAAACATCTTATTATTTTAAAATCTGGTTTAACCTTTGGAAAACTCCAAATCTCCTTCTTTTTAATCTTAGCATGCGATCCGAGTAAATCAAATTTATTGTCCCCTACATTGGACCAGTCCGGATAGCTAGGGAGAGCAGAAAACTAGTTTTCCAAACCATAGCCTAGAGATTATCTCTCTATCATCTATAAGACGATCAAGTTATTTAATTAACTCTAAACCCTTAAAGATACTTGATTTATTATTTGAAAAGGATTTATAAAGGGTTCGGGAAGAAAACCCAAGTTTAAATTTTATTTCAGAAATTTCCAAATTCCTTTGTTAAATTACCCGTGAATAGTGCTTTTAAGGGCTTCGTATCAAAAATTTCATTTAAACTTTTTATATGTCCAATTTTTCCATTTAAAATTCTTTTAAACTATTTTAACATATTTTAGAATTTATCTCATATTTTTAAAGATTTAAAAAATATCTATTTTAAGAGTTGAAATCTATATTTTACAAGCTGCCAAACGCGATGATTTTAAAAACTTGATCTGGAAATATCTCAAAAATTAATAAAATGAAATCTCGATTTTTCTCCTTCATTTGGAAACTGTAGTTATAAGAATCCAAAAAATTCTTATTTCGAATAATTCCGAGTTATATTCTACTCTATACGTTGATTTAACTTTTGTGGCGTGAAATCGCGAACTGCCATTACGCGACGCACCTGTTTTGACTCTAATTTCATGTTTTTTAAACCTTTGCTGAAATATTTTTTAATGTTTATAAAACATTTACAAACCATTTAAAACCATTTTTATTCATGTTTAAAGAGGTTTAACTCAAAACACTTTTATAATTCATAAGAGAAAGTGTTTTCTTTGTGTAAATTCGACGAGTATTTACCGTGAATTATTTACATAACAAAATAAACATATTATCGCATCCAAAACATGATGATCAAACATAGAAAACACTCACAGCAAACGTATCATATCATCACATGATTTATAAAATAAACTAGTAGAGTTCTCATATATGTAGTTATCCTTCTCTTAACGTTACGAAATTGACTATAGTTTCGCTATTCCCACACCGAAGCTTATGATATCCGTCTTGGGATCCTACGGTGTGCTCGGCTTTGAACCTAGAAGGGTGGAGGTGCCTAGATAAGCTCGACCAAGCAAGAAAAGAAGAGGAGAAGATCACTTGCTTCAATTTCAAACTATGGTGGTAATCTCTCTATATATTATGATTTATTTCTGCAGAACTTCGACTCGACTTTGAATTTTTTTAAGAGGTCATGGAAGCTATTAATGGACTCATGAAGAAGATGAAGAAAGATTAAGAATTTATATAGAAAAGTGTGAATAAATGAGAGGGTATGTCTCTCCTTTTATAGGCAAAGATGTTAAAATATCTAAAACAACATCGTTACAAATCGCATCACCACTTTCCACCTCAACACCACCACTCCCCTTCCATGTGCATGGCCCACCCCATGCCGTCGCCACCATTACTTCATGCCACTTTCTTTGACTCTAAGGAAGAATATTTGTGTAACAACCCTATATTTTGTGATTATTTTAATTGTATATTTTGTAATTATTTTTAAATTGAATTTCCTAATTTAAAAACTTTATTTTATTTATTAAAATGGATAAATTTTGTTATTTTAAATATAAATTTTGATTTGCATGTGAATTAAAATTCCAAACATGAATAAATAGAATATTTTCTAGAAATGTGAATTTTTATCAATATGGTCAAACTTTGACTTTTAAATTTAAAATTTTGAATTTTTGAATTTTATCTTTTATATGAAAACAAATAAAATTTCAAGTATACTTCTTTTCGTTTCGTTGAAATCCGATTAATATTGTGAAAGTTATGCTTTTTAAACCATTGTATGTAAATTGTTTTATTTAACAAAATTGTTTATTTTAATTTATATAAATAATATTTTTGTTTGTCGTGTCATGTTCTTATTTATGTTTACATGTTTAAAATGATATGTTATATATATATATTATATTTTAAAACATTTTAAAAGTTTAGTTGAATTTTTTTAATGTTAGTTGTATTTTGTTTACAGTTTTAAATTCTAGTTTCAATTAGATAAAGTATTTTATTTATTTATTTTCTATTTTTCCTAAGACATTATTTTATTTTCATTTCCACTTTATTTTGTTTAGCCTTTATCTTATTTACTTGTTTGTTTTTTGTTTTTTTATATTGAATTAATAGAATTGGAAATTCAAAGAGACAACGCTTTTCACATTATCTTGTGACCGTTCCTTTTCTTGTCTATTCATTTGCTTTGGCCGTCCATTTCTTTTGCCATAGCTGTGTATTTCATTTTTTTTTCACATGAAAAAATTTCTCATCCCCTTCATTCTCATGGCTATTCTAAATTTTTGAAAAATATTGTAAGATATGGCTTCCTTCTTCCTTACTTTCTTCTTCATTTTCTTTGAATTTTGACTTGCTCTTCATTAGCTTTGCTCGGCCACAACCACCACCATCTTCACCGACCACCATCTCCTTCTCCTTATCATACACGGCCAACCAACCCTCTTCTCTATCCAGATCTGGCTGTGACGACCAAATAGAGCATCCACCACAAAAACATTACAAAAAACTCCAAAACAATGCCTAGCCAAGCCATTTCCACCATCACCTTCATGTTTAGCCTTGGCCACCACCTCTAACACCACCACACTTGCTGCCATGACCTCTAGCCATCACCATCCATCTCTGACCTTACCTGAAACAATCATGGCCGAGCCCAAATATAGCATAGGCCGAGCCTATGTGCAACATACTCCACCTTTTGGCCTTTGTCCCTTTGTATTCTTCACTTGTAACTCCAACCCCTTCACATCCCTTTGTAGCTGTGCCTATATGATGTCAAACTGAGCCACTTACCACCAAAACACAATCATGGTCGAACCAATGATTCCACTAGACCGAGCATTTGAGTGGTTAAAGCATGGTCAAGCAATTTTGACGTAAAGGCTAGTGATGTTCTTTGTTGATTCAAATTTCCACTTTGTTTCAATTAATCGTTATATTGTGTATATATATTCATATTGCTTTGTTTTAATTGTTGTATACAAGATCAATATCAAGGCTCTCTATATATTCAAATCTAATCATGCTTGTCATGCCTTTGGAATCGTTCTTGTGTGTTGTTTTGGTCTCTAGCTTTAATAAAGGTGAGTCATTCTCACTCTGACATTATTACTTATGAAATGGTAAATGGATGACGAGTGATTAGTAATTAAAATGTTTATGCAAGTTAATGATGATTATATGATATGTTATTCCATGTTATTACCATGTTAACTTTTTTAGTTTTCACCTGAGATATGATAATGACAGTATATTGTGACATTGAAATGTTAGTATAATTATTTATATTGTTTATGCATATGTTCATATTGCAAGTTCCCTATTAGAATAGAATCACTATGGGTTGAAATAATACATGCCCGAACGGACATTAGAATAGTGAAAAATCATTATGAGCTGAAATGATAGGCTCAAGTGATTTTTATTGTATTTTTATTTGACTTGAGATTACGGGTTTGAAATGATAGAACCCGGGTTTTCTTTTTAAATTGCAGATTGAAATGATACATATCTGTATCACTTGACCTAGGTTAGAAAATTTTATACAAACTCCGTGGTATATTTTTAAATGATTTTTCTTAAGATGTGTATTTTTAAAAGTATGAAATTTTGATTTAAAAATATATATTTTATGGTTTTAAGAAGGCTAAATATTAAGTTTTGAATTTGTGAATTTATATATGTAAGTTTGAAGTAAATGTGACTTTTGATTTTAATTTTATTTTTAAAATGTAGGTAAATAATGGAAATTAAATTTAAAGTTTTGAAATGATATTTGAAGTAAAATGTTAAGTTTTTGGTTAAATTAATAAGTTAAGAAAACAGTGAATTTTGACTTAACAAATGAATTGAGTTTTTAATTAGATATTTAATTATAAAATTTTGTTGTGATAAATCATATGTTAAATTGATTTAAATGTGAAATTTTCATGCCTAAAAAAATATGATTTATAAGTCTAAAATGACAAAAAAATTGAAGTTTTATTATTTCTGAAAAGGTTATAATAAAATCTGGAATTTTATTGATAGCATTTCCAAAAATGCTGTAATTTTACGATGGCATTTTTTAAGTGCTATCATTTTGAAATTTAACTAAGTTTTGAAATAAATAAATATCTATTACGGCATTTTATAAATGTTGTTGTTCTTGAACTGAACTATATTGAAAACTAAATACTTACTATAGCACTGTATAAATGCTGTCGTTGCTAAAATTTGACAATGTTTTGAAATGTTATAGATTTTAACACTGTTTGTGTTATATTTTAAAAGTGTTAAATGGTTTAACTTTTGAAATTGATTACTTGTGAAATTAAGGAGTTTTGAATATATTTTAACATTTAAATTTGAATTTTTAAGGAATTTAAATTAAATTTGAATTTAAAAAAAGGTTCACTTGGTTATGTGTTAAATGGAATGAAATGAAATGAGATAAATGAATTTTTGAATGGAATTTTGAAATGTATTTTGTAATGATATTTGAAATAATAAATGAATGACATAATTGATTTTTACAAAGGTATATAAATTTGAATATTTGATTTTGAATTCAAATAATGATTTGATAATGAGGTTTTGAAAGGATATGATATTTTAATGATTGAAATGGTTTTGAATGACATGATCTTTATTTGGATAAAGAATGTGAATTTGGAATGATATTTGATTTTGATTTATTCGATAAATGAATATTTGAAGTTTATGTTAGTATGAAAGGATATTTGGTTTACTTGTAATTTGAGTTTATTTAAATGATACTGGATTTATGAAATAAACATTGCAAAACTAAGTAATAATGAAGTTAAATTTGAGATATATGAAATTATAAAAATTTATTTTTGAAATGAGGGATATTAAAGCGTTGAAATATCTTAAAAATTGAATAGTTTATTTTGTGGATCGAATCTATATTTGAAATTTACAAGATTTGAAATGTTTTGTTGGGAAACTAAATTGAATTGAAATTGATGGTTTGAATTGAATTAAATTAGAAATTTGGGTTTAATTGAATAAAATTTTAAAATGTAAAGAATTAAAGGAAGGTACCATGATTTCAAGTGTATGATTTCGAAATGTTGTGATTTTCAAAGTGTAATGATTTCAAGTATTTTGGTTTCGAAAGAGTTATAACTTTGAAAGTATTATGATTTTTGAAAGGTGAATATATGTTTGAAATGGAAACGATATCGTATTGATTTGGATATTTTTTTGAAATAAAAATGGTTTGGTTTCGAGGTATAAACTATTTTGAAAGAAGTATAGTTTTGAAATGAAATTGTTTGATTTTTTTTGTCCTATAAACTATTTTGAAATAACCACGGCATTATAATAACGATTGGTTGTGAAAGAGATCGGGATCGGAATATGTTATACTCTCTACCAACTCCGAAAACCACTTTAACAACTGTGGACGCGGTGGAGATTTCAGAATGAAGTAGGATGGTGGCGACGTTCTTGAGGTATATTATGTGGAACGGACTCCCGTGAGTTGGCTTAAGGTGGCTAAAACAGGAGCGATCTCGGGCCAAAAGGGGTAGCTCCTCTAGTCGGGCACACTTCTTCGATACTATACACTTGCCTTGTGATTGATTTGATGGCCATCCTCCGATTTTGATTGGGAGTGTGTTCCGAGGTGGGCGTAGTGGTTGCTACGTTACCGCCATCCCGTATGCGTAATTGGTATATCTACCCAGGCATTGCCTTGTGTGCCGTGTCACCTACCATAGCGAGCTTTACTACGAGTTTGATTTGTGTCGTACCTATGGAGTATGTTCTCATAGTCTTCCGATCTGCAGATACGCAGATACTGTGTAGTCTACTTGTAATATCCCAGAATTTTTAACAATATCAATTTAATAATCTGTAGTTAAAATTAAATTGATGTTGATAATCTGTTAATAATTATTCAGATAAATTTAATAATCTTCTTCAGTAAATATTTAAATTTGTTATTTTATCTTTTAAAAATAATAAATTGATTTCTATTTACAATATAAATATATGGTTTATATTTTAAATAGATTGGTATTGTTTTAATTTTAATAAATGAAGCATATTTTCTAGTTTTAGTAATTTGGAAATTTTGTTTTATTTAATATTTAAGCTTTTCAAAATTAAATAAATGATTTTGGTTTAAATTTAATAATTAAACCATGTTTTAAAATTCTAATATATACATTATAAATTGGAAATTTTGATTTTTATTAGCATTGAGTTTTTAAAGACTATTTCATAAATTAATAAATAATTTATTGATAAAAATATAATTTCTTTTAAAATGATTTTTATAAAATAATATTGATATTGTAATGACTTTTCAAATAAGTTACATAGGATTTGTAATTCTTATTCTAAATTGAATTTTTATTTATAACTTAATTTGAAATTGTATGATTCTTGAATTTAGTTTGAATTTAAGTTCAAAAGTATAAAATTTTAATTGTTTTAATTCTTATATGTATAAGTTTCATTTGTAAACATGGTTTGTTTTCATTTATAAATTTATACACATATTCAAAATTTAAATTAACAAATTGAAACTAAGCTAATACATGCATTAACTTGTAAATAAATACTAATTACCTTTAAAGGGAATACATGTGTTGCATTCATAAGCATTGGTTTAAACAAGTGTTCAAATTTCACATTGATAGTTTGACAAGTGTTAAATTTAGTTTTAAAATTTTCTTTTCTTTTAATTAAATTTGAAATACATTTGTATAGTTTGCATCTTCATTTCATATTGCATTTTTCATTCTCCTTAATCAAATAAGAAATCATAAACTCATCTTCAAAATTTTACAACTGCATAATCAAAACCATATTCAAATCTGCATATACCAATTTATCAAACCCTGTACAAATCTGCATTCGCAAATGCATATAAAAATCCATAAATCTGCATTTCCAATCAAAATACGACCTGCATATCTCACTTCTTCAAATCAAATCCACCTCCATTTGAAAACTTCAAAAGAGCTGCACACTGTTTTTTTTTCTTCTGCATTCTGTTTTTAGAACATGGGATGTTGAGCATCTGCATGCTAGCATTTGGGTCAGGAAATTTAGGCAAACTACATATCATTCCAGACATAAAGTATAAAGGAGCAAGCTCTGCATATGTTTGTTTTCTGCAAATTCAAATGATCAACAGGCTCTGCATTTAATAAGCGAGTAACTTTTAATTTTAAAATTTTAAATGGTTGCATACTAGTTTATTAAAAATGGAATAGCTAAATTCATATGTTATGAATAACTGTGTTATGAACATGTATGGTATGCATGCTGTTTTCTTTTCTTTTTAATTGCCTCTATAAAAGCAGAAAACATCTTGCATGTTTATTTTTATTTATTCTTTTTTTTCAAACCCAATCAAAATAATATGGTAATGCAGTAATACAAATCAAACCTATAAACTGAATCTTGAGTTTTAAATCAAGTATCAGGATTTTTTATGTGTATGTTTCAGTAGCAGTTTGTTCTTGAACAAAAATATGAATCTGTGCAAATACTTGCAATCTCTGACTTGAGGAATATTAGAACTCTTCTGAGTTATTAAGTAAGGATCATAGATCCTTGGAGAATCAGAGAAGTGCATAATGATTATTAGATTGGTAGCAGTTTGAAATTTTTTGGTTTGAACCCTAGTTTTGAACATGGGTTAAGATTGGGTCAGTGTGTAGTGTTGGGGTGATCGAGTGTTCTGGTTTTTGGTGGAGGTGTAGTAGATGTGTGGGTTATTTCATGGCCAGAGAGGTGGACTTCCTGATGGTCGGAATGACAAGAAATTGCCGTTGACAAGTTTTGGCAGTGAAACCTATTTTCTGTTGTACAGGTTTTGAATTAAGGGCATTTTAGATTCTTTGATTAATTTCTTGATCTGGGTTGATGTTGGAGTAGTGGTGGGCTTCTGGAGTTGATTGGATCATCTGAGATGATCGGCAGAGGTGGCGGCGACATGTTTTCTGGTTATTTGTTTGGTGTTGGATGTTACAGGGGTAGGTCTGTGTTTACTCGAAGCAAGTATGGTAGAAACTCGAAGTAGGAATGCATAAAACCCGAAGTAGCTTTGGAAAATTCTCGAGTTTACTCTGTATGTTACAGGTTACAGAAACATGTAGATAAGGTTTTGAATTGTTTTTTTTAAAACCTGTAAATTTGGGTTTAAGGATTTTTAAAATCTGTAGTTTTAGGGTTTAAAGCAAAGTTTAGGTTAAATCAATTCAAGTTTGAATTTCTGATTTGAAATTCAAATGCCAGTTTTTAAAAACAGAAATTTAAGTTCAAAATTTATCTTAATTAACTATATCATGTTGATAAATAGTTTAAACTTCTTAGTAATGAGATTTTAAAATATATGAATAGATTTAAGGTTAATTTAAATCTGGAAATTCAAAGTTTAATTTGAGTTTCAGTTTTAGATTTTAAAGAAGGGTTAAAAATTGAAGTTTTAAATTAAATATAAATTTAAGTTATAAAAATCTTTGAAATGAATTTAACTTCAAAAATTTTATGATTTCATTAACAAACTTTTGTTTTGTCCTGAAATTTAAATAAGTTTAAAATTATTTAAATTTTGATAAGTTTTAAAATTTGTTCTATTTTAAACTTGTATTTAAAATGGAAATTTAAAAGTAGTTCAAAAAGCTCTTTGTTTCAATTAAATTGTTCTAACATAATTAAGTTATGTTTTTGAAAATTTGACTAAGATTTATGTTTTAGAATTAATTAACAAGGTAATTAAGATTTGTTAATTAATTTAATTAATTAACTGTATTTGGGATTAATAATTGATTAATGATTAATCAATTTAAAATTAAGATCATTAATTAAATTTTTAATTAATGATGAATGAATATTAATTATGTAATTAAGTTATAAATTAAGGTTAATTAATTTAATAATTAACTTTAATTAATGAATAAATGATTAAGATAATTTAAATTGTAATTAATTTCAGTTAATTACTTTATGAAATAATTTGAGGATGGTTAATGAAGGTCATTAACCATGATTATTCAATAATTAATTAATATGGATAATTTTTTATAATTAATTAGATTAATTAATTTAATAATAATCAACTGTGAATGGTTTGAGTAATTACTTGATAAAGTAATTAAGAAATTAATTACTTAATGTAATTAATTTAATTGAATGAGATTGTTTATTTTTAATTAATTAAGTTTAATTAAATTTTAAACACTTGGGTTTATAAATAATTACTTTATGTAATTAATGATTTGGAAATTACTCAGTTAAGTAATTGTTTAATAATTACATGATTGTAATTAAGTGGAGTTGTTTAAGTGTGAGGTAATTTGGTTTAATTTATTTAATAATTAATCAAGGATTAATTTAGAAATTACTTAAAGGATAATTAATTTGTTTAAGATAGTAATTAAGTTAGTTAATTACTAAATGTAATTAATCTGTGATGATAATTAATAATTATAAGTTAATTACTTAAGGTAATTAATAATTAAGGACCATTAATTATTTTAATTAATGATGTAATTAAAGATGATTAATTATGATTAATTAATCAATAATAGGTAATTAAGGGTAATTAATTAATTAATTAAGGATTAATGTAATTAATTATGATTAATTAATTAATTGAAGTAATTAAAGGTTAATTACTATTTAGTTGAGGATAATTAATTTGTGAAATTAATTAAGGGTAATTACATGAATGTAATTAAGGGTAATTAATCAAGAGTGATTAATTAAAGTAATTTATGATTGATTAATTGATTGTAATCAATTAAATGATTGAGTAAGCAAGTTATAATTTAATGAAGTAATTAATTTAATTTATTTTAAATTAATTAAAGATGAGTAATTAATTTAATTCATTTTAAATTAATTAGAGATAGATAGTTAATTTAATTCATTTTAAATTAATTATATTGTGATGGGTAAATCATTGCTTATGTATGAATGGATGAACTTGATTGTCTTGAATGAATGAGATCTTAGTAATGAGATAAATGATATTGTGTGGTATGGATGTTTGATTGTATTGTGATGATAACATAGGTTATCTATTGTGATAGTGATATATGGAATATCGATGTGATAGTGATGATATGAATTACCTGTTATTTGATAATATGTTGATTATCAATTGTGATTTATGAATTATCTATCTGTGTGTATATAGATACTGTAATTGTAATGTTTTAAAACCTTTAAAACAACTTGGCCTTAAAAGACACGCTTTGGTTTCGATGAGACCGGGATCGGGTTTCCATATTTGGATATCCGAAAACCACATCGATTCCAAATAACGTTGCGTCGTGAATCAAATTGGAGCTTTGTGAAGACTCGATGTGTAAGGACTATGAGTCAGTATAACTCTGTGGGTGATTCCGTAATGAGTTGAAGGAATTAGTTCTTATAGATTCGAGATGGTGGTTTAGAGTGCAAGGGTTATTGTCGTTAACTCTGAGGGTGATTCCAAAACGAGTGTAACGAGATAATGCCTTCGGTTTCGTTCGAACCCGGAACGAACTTGTATGGATTGAATGCTTTCAGCACATCGTCAGGTGGACGATGAGCATTCTAAGTGATATGTCCTATAAAGGTAATCGTAACCTCAAGCCTCATCAACCGGGAATGGCTAAAACAGGGGAGGTGCAACAAGGCTTCGTGGGTCGCACCCACTGGAGAGCAAGATTTATCCCTGTCTAGAAGTCCCTTTATATTCGGCTGTGTGGGTGGTTGCTAGCTAAAACCACGGGGTTGTCTTGTTTGGAACTATTCAGTAAGGAATGGGTCCAGCTTTGTGTTGCAGGGGGTCGGGAGTGATCCTCGGTACGTTGATCTAGGCCACGTACTGTGACGGGCGGTACCCTAGTAGCCCTTCCATTGTATGGAATCCAAAATCCAATAAGTGCCAACGGTTTTGATTGTATTACCCACTTTTGTGGCTAGTAGCTGGAATTTAATAATGCAACAATTTCGGCTATTTCTTATTTATTTGAAAACCCTAGACACTATTATAATATCATCGGATTTCCTATCAAATGTTTTAGTTAGCGTAAGGTGAAAACTTTTCCATGTTTATGCGTGGGAAGTCTTACGTGATACCTTTCTTTTCAAAAGGTTTTTAAAAGTTAAGCAACTTTAACCTGTTCCTCACACCAGACCCATGTCTGACCCGGAGTTTATTTTTGTTTTTCATAAACTCTTGGGTACTCAAATTTTTACGAGTAGCCAAGGGAATTCAGGTTAGGATTCGGGTTAGCTTTGACAAATTGTGGAGGAGCAAATGGAGCAGGAGGCTTCTGCGTGTAGATATATATATAGTTTTCCGCTGTGTGCTCTCTGAGATGTTGTCTTTGAGTTGTTGTCTTTGAGTTGTATAACTAGACAGGTGTCTATAACTGTCTAGTATGTGTTGTATATCTGTGTACTCTGATAATGGTTGTAAACTATGTAATATTTATGTTATTAATATAATTTATTCGTTCTGCTGTGTAGATTCTGATGTTGTTTCTTTCTTCTCTTCTTTCTATTCTCTTTTCTATCCCTTTCTTTCTTAAAGATGATGCGATTTTCTGGTGGTAGAAAGTCGGGTCGTCTCAGCTGGTATCAGAGCATTAGTCTGAGTGAATACCTAGGCTCTGAAGTGTATCTTTCTTTAGGGAGCATTGGGCTGAGTGAATACCTAGGCTCTGTAGTAGTGTCTTTCTTGAGAGAGCGTATTTGTAATTTTTATTATATATATATATATATATATATATATATATATATATTTCTACCTATCTGTTGGGTTACCTGTTCAGGTTTTCCAATATAAGTTAAAGGTAGATAGGGTAGTAGTGTGTGTAACACGATTACTACCATTAGTTGGAGTTTGAATGTTTGAGGTTGGAAGTCTATTAGTCGAGACTGTAGACCTAATACCGTCTCGAGTGAGATCTGTAGTGACAAAGACTTCATTGATCTCTGAAGGAAACCTGTTAAGGTTCAGAGTTCATTTCTGAAGTTGGATGAGTAATGTTTGGATCTGTTGGATGGCAGAAGTGAGTGATGGTATTTTGAATATCTCAGGGAGTAGTATCTGTGTGATGAGATGTAGTGACTATGGATGTTCCCGAAGATGTTTTCTTTGGAACAAGTTAAGGAAGTGAGTCTGCTTCAGTGTTGTGGCTGTGTTCAGCCGAAGTTTCTGTTTGCTTTGAGGTTCGAGTTTCTCGAAGAGCTTTGTTTTGGAATTCTTTGGCATCTGTGGCAGCAGTGCAGCTTGGAATGTTCTCGGTGTTGGCAAGAGATCTTTTGGCTTAGCAGTTTTTCTGAAGTGGAGTTCAGAAGCAGCTGAGTGGACCCATTCCTTCGATGGGTTGACTAGTTAAGTGTAAGCTGTTCAATTTGGTTAAGGGAGAAGAGATTTTTTTTCCTTAGATTTGGTTTGGATGGTTCGCAAAAGTGACTTGCGATGTTTGAGTGTTCTCTTGGGTTATCTGAGTTTTCTAGATGTCTTCAGGAAGTCAGAGTTTGGTTCGCATCTGGAGATTGAGCTTTCTTATCGACTGGGATTCCAGGAATGGAACGGGTGGTTCAGCTTAATAGTAGAATGGTTCCAGGAGGTTGAGTTGGTGTAGCAGCTCGGAGTTTTGGAGGAATTTCTGAAAGTTCTTATGGATTTGTTGAATCATATCTCTGGGGTGTGTTGACCCTTTTGTGCTTGCGTTCTTCTTCAGCATTCTCTTCCATGTCGGACGAGAGTTGAGCAGCGGAAGCAGTTTGGAAGTGTATCTGCTTTTATTTTCCCGGACAAGAGAAGTGAGTTGTTGTTTTCTGATGTTGAGGAGTTGAGTTTGAGTTCTTGGTTTGGTTGATCTTGAGGAGATCATTTTGTTGAGTTGATTGGTCTAGTTTGTTTCTAGAAGAATCAGCGAAGGTTGAGCTGATCAGTAAGGTTGTAGACAGCCCAGGATTATCCGAAGAGTTTTGAGGATAAGAGTCGGAGATTTAATTTTGGATAAGTTTTCTCAGATCATAAGTGAGCTATAAGTTTGGGTAAGTCTGAGAAGTAGCTCTGAAGTGTTTTGGATCTTTTCTGTGATTTTGGAGTAAGTGATTGATCTATAGGATTGAATTGACAGTTTGGATAACTGGGATTCGATGAGTTTCACGTATCTCTGAGGGAGTACGTGTATGATCTATCTCTGGTTGGGGAACCAGCAGTTCTGGAGTTTTGGTTGTTGAGTCAGACTCGTTTGTAGTCTGATATCTTGTCTAGTGTTATAGATATAGTTGTATAGGAGCTTTGTAGCTTCATAGTATAGATTGTTTGGATTTTCTAGAGCGAGTAACCCGGTATATATATATATATATATATATATATATATATATATGCACCAGGGGAAACTCGATAAAATTTTATCCAGAATTTGTCTGGATAATTAGATTTGTTTGATTGGTTGTTTTTGGTTGTTACCATATGTTTAATATATGCTTGTGTTTTTAAATTTTAAATTTACTGAGATTATTAAATTACCTTTGTTTTAAATTTCGAGGACGAAATTCCTTTAAGGGGGAAGGATTGTAATATCCCGGAATTTTTAACAATATCAATTTAATAATCTGTAGTTAAAATTAAATTGATATTGATAATCTGTTAATAATTATTCAGATAAATTTAATAATCTTCTTCAGTAAATATTTAAATTGGTTATTTTATCTTTTAAAAATAATAAATTGATTTCTATTTACAATATAAATATATGGTTTATATTTTAAATAGATTGGTATTGTTTTAATTTTAATAAATGAAGCATATTTTCTAGTTTTAGTAATTTGGAAAATTTGTTTTATTTAATATTTAAGATTTTCAAAATTAAATAAATGATTTTGGTTTAAATTTAATAATTAAATCATGTTTTAAAATTCTAATATATACATTATAAATTGGAAATTTTGATTTTTATTAGCATTGAGTTTTTAAAGACTATTTCATAAATTAATAAATAATTTATTGATAAAAATATAATTTCTTTTAAAATGATTTTTATAAAATAATATTGATATTGTAATGACTTTTCAAATAAGTTAAATAGGATTTGTAATTGTTATTCTAAGTTGAATTTTTATTTATAACTTAATTTGAAATTGTATGATTCTTGAATTTAGTTTGAATTTAAGTTCAAAAGTATAAAATTTTAATTGTTTTAATTTTTATATGTATAAGTTTCATTTGTAAACATGGTTTGTTTTCATTTATAAATTTATACACATATTCAAAATTTAAATTAACAAATTGAAACTAAGCTAATACATGCATTAACTTGTAAATAAATACTAATTACCTTTAAAGGGAATACATGTGTTGCATTCATAAGCATTGGTTTAAACAAGTGTTCAAATTTCACATTGATAGTTTTACAAGTGTTAAATTTAGTTTTAAAATTTTCTTTTCTTTTAATTAAATCTGAAATACATTTGTATAGTTTGCATCTTCATTTCATATTGCATTTTTCATTCTCCTTAATCAAAGAAGAAATCATAAACTCGTCTTCAAAATTTTACAACTGCATAATCAAAACCATATTCAAATCTGCATATACCAATTTATCAAACCCTGTACAAATCTGCATTCGCAAATGCATATAAAAATCCACAAATCTGCATTTCCAATCAAAATAAAACCTGCATATCTCATTTCTTCAAATCAAATCCACCTCCATCTGAAAACTTCAAATGAAGTCTGCGAAATTCAAAAGAGCTGCACACTGTTTTTTTCTTCTGCATTCTGTTTTTAGAACCTGGGATGTTGAGCATCTGCATGCTAGCATTTGGGTCAGGAAATTTAGGCAAACTACATATCATTCCAGACATAAAGTATAAAGGAGCAAGCTCTGCATATGTTTGTTTTCTGCAAATTCAAATGATCAACAAGCTCTGCATTTAATAAGCGAGTAACTTTTAATTTTAAAATTTTAAATGGTTGCATACTAGTTTATTTAAAATGGAATAGCTAAATTCATATGTTATGAATAACTGTGTTACGAATATGTATGGTATGCATGTTGTTTTCTTTTCTTTTTAATTGCCTCTGTAAAAGCAGAAAACATCTTGCATGTTTATTTTTATTTATTCTTTTTTTTCAAACCCAATCAAAATAATATGGTAATGCAGTAATACAAATCAAACCTATAAACTGAATCTTGAGTTTTAAATCAAGTGTCAGGATTTTTTATGTGTATGTTTCAGTAGCAGTTTGTTCTTGAACAAAAATATGAATCTGTGCAAATACTTGCAATCTCTGACTTGAGGAATATTAGAACTCTTCTGAGTTATTAAGTAAGGATCATAGATCCTTGGAAAAATCAGAGAAGTGTATAATGATTATTAGATTGGTAGCAGTTTGAAAACTTTTGGTTTGAACCCTAGTTTTGAACAGGGGTTAAGATTGGGTCAGTGTGTAATGTTGTGGTGATCGAGTGTTCTGGTTTTTGGTGGAGGTGTAGTAGATGTGTGGGTTGTTTCATGGCCGGAGAGGTGGACTTCCTGATGGTCGGAACGACAAGAAATTGCCATTGACAGGTTTTGGCAGTGAAACCTGTTTTTTGTTGTACAGGTTTTGAATTAGGGGCATTTTAGATTCTTTGATTAATTTCTTGATCTGGGTTGATGTTGGAGTAGTGGTGGGCTTCTGGAGTTGATTGGATCATCTGAGATGATCGGCAGAGGTGGCGGCGACATGTTTTCTGGTTATTTGTTTGGTGTTGGATGTTACAGGGGTAGGTCTGTGTTTACTCGAAGCAAGTATGGTAGAAACTCGAAGTAGGAATGCATAAAACCCGAAGTAGCTTTGGAAAATTCTCGGGTTTACTCTGTATGTACAGGTTACAGAAACCTGTAGATAAGGTTTTGAATTGTTTTTTTTTAAAACCTGTAAATTTGGGTTTAAGGATTTTTAAAATCTGTAGTTTTAGGGTTTAAAGCAAAGTTTAGGTTTAAATTCAATTCAAGTTTGAATTTCTGATTTGAAATTCAAATGCCAGTTTTTAAAAACAGAAATTTAAGTTTAAAATTTATCTTAATTAACTATATCATGTTGATAAATAGTTTAAACTTCTTAGTAATGAGATTTCAAAATATATGAATAGATTTAAGGTTAATTTAAATCTGGAAATTCAAAGTTTAATTTGAGTTTCAGTTTTAGATTTTAAAGAAGGGTTAAAATTGAAGTTTTAAATTAAATATAAATTTAAGTTATAAAAATCTTTGAAATGAATTTAACTTCAAAAATTTTATGATTTCATTAACAAACTTTTGTTTTGTCCTGAAATTTAAATAAGTTTAAAATTATTTAAATTTTGATAAGTTTTAAAATTTGTTCTATTTTAAACTTGTATTTAAAATGGAAATTTAAAAGTAGTTCAAAAAGCTCTTTGTTTCAATTAAATTGTTCTAACATAATTAAGTTATGTTTTTGAAAATTTGATTAAGATTTATGTTTTAGAATTAATTAACAAGGTAATTAAGATTTGTTAATTAATTTAATTAATTAACTGTATTTGGGATTAATAATTGATTAATGATTAATCAATTTAAAATTAAGATCATTAATTAAATTTTTAATTAATGATGAATGAATATTAATTATGTAATTAAGTTTTAAATCAAGGTTAATTAATTTAATAATTAACTTTAATTAATGAATAAATGATTAAGATAATTTAAATTGTAATTAATTTCAGTTAATTACTTTATGAAATAATTTGAGGATGGTTAATGAAGGTCATTAACCATGATTATTCAATAATTAATTAATATGGATAATTTTTTATAATTAATTAGATTAATTAATTTAATAATAATCAATTATAAATGGTTTGAGTAATTACTTGATAAAGTAATTAAGAAATTAATTACTTAATGTAATTAATTTAATTGAATGAGATTGTTTATTTTTAATTAATTAAGTTTAATTAAATTTTAAACACTTGGGTTTATAAATAATTACTTTATGTAATTAATGATTTGGAAATTACTCAGTTAAGTAATTGTTTAATAATTACATGATTGTAATTAAGTGAAGATGTTTAAGTGTGAGGTAATTTGGTTTAATTTATTTAATAATTAATCAAGGGATTAATTTAGAAATTAATTAAAGGATAATTAATCTGTTTAAGATAGTAATTAAATTAGTTAATTACTAAATGTAATTAATATGTGATGATAATTAATAATTATAAGTTAATTACTTAAGGTAATTAATAATTAAGGATCATTAATTATTTTAATTAATGATGTAATTAAAGATGATTAATTATGATTAATTAATCAATAATAGGTAATTAAGGGTAATTAATTAATTAATTAATTAAGGATTAATGTAATTAATTATGATTAATTAATTAATTAAAGTAATTAAAGGTTAATTACTGTTTAGTTGAGGATAATTAATTTGTGAAACTAATTAAGGGTAATTACATGAATGTAATTAAGGGTAATTAATCAAGAGTGATTAATTAAAGTAATTTATGATTGATTAATTGATTGTAATCAATTAAATGATTGAGTAAGCAAGTTATAATTTAATGAAGTAATTAATTTAATTTATTTTAAATTAATTAAAGATGAGTAATTAATTTAATTCATTTTAAATAATTAGAGCTAGAGATAGTTAATTTAATTCATTTTAAATTAATTATATTGTGATGAGTAAATCATTGCTTATGTATGAATGGATGAACTTGATTGTCTTGAATGAATGAGATCTCAGTAATGAGATAAATGATATTGTGTGGTATGGATGTTTGATTGTATTGTGATGATAACATAGGTTATCTATTGTGATAGTGATATATGGAATATCTATGTGATATTGATGATATGAATTACCTGTTATTTGATAATATGTTGATTATCAATTGTGATTTATGATTTATCTATCTATGTGTATATAGATATTGTAATTGAAATGTTTTAAAACCTTTAAAACAACTTGGCCTTAAAAGACACGCTTTGGTTTTCGATGAGACCGGGATCGGGTTTCCATATTTGGATATCCGAAAACCACATCGATTCCAAATAACGTTAGGTCGTGAATCAAATTGGAGCTTTGTGAAGACTCGAGGTGTAAGGACTATGAGTCAGTATAACTCTGTGGGTGATTCCGTAATGAGTTGACGGAATTAGTTCTTATATATTCGAGATGGTGGTTTAGCGTGCAAGGGTTATTGTCGTTAACTCTGAGGGTGATTCCAAAACGAGTGTAACGAGATAATGCCTTCGGTTTCGTTCGAACCCGGAACGAACTTGTATGAATTGAATGCTTTCAGCACATCGTCAGGTGGACGATGAGCATTCTAAGTGATATGTCCTATAAAGGTAATCATAACCTCAAGCCTCATCAACCGGGAATGGCTAAAACAGGGGAGGTGCAGCAAGGCTTCGTGGGTCGCACCCACTGGAGAGCAAGATTTATCCCTGTCTAGAAGTCCCTTTATATTCGGCTGTGTGGGTGGTTGCTAGCTACAACCACGGGGTTGTCTTGTTCGGAACTATTCAGTAAGGAATGGGTCCGGCTTTGTGTTGCAGGGGGTCGGGAGTGATCCTCGGTACGTTGATCTAGGCCACGTACTGTGACGGGCGGTACCCCAGTATCCCTGTCATTGTATGGAATCCAAAATCCAATAAGTGCCAACGGTTTTGATTGTATTACCCACTTTTGTGGCTAGTAGCTGGAATTTAATAATGTAACAATTTCGGCTATTTCTTATTTATTTGAAAACCCTAGACACTATTATAATATCATCGGATTTCCTATCAAATGTTTTGTTTAGCGTAAGGTAAAAACTTTTCCATGTTTATGTGTGGGAAGTCTTACGTGATACCTTTCTTTTCAAAAGGTTTTTAAAAGTTAAGCAATTTTAACCTGTTCCTCACACCAGACCCATGTCTGACCCGGAGTTTATTTTTGTTTTTCATAAACTCTTGGGTACTCAAATTTTTACGAGTAGCCAAGGGAATTCAGGTTAGGATTCGGGTTAGCTTTGACAAATTGTGGAGGAGAAAATGGAGCAGGAGGCTTCTGCGTGTAGATATATATATATATATAGTTTTCCGTTGTGTGTTCTCTGAGATGTTGTCTTTGAGTTGTTGTTTTTGAGTTGTATAACTAGACAGGTGTCTATAACTGTCTAGTATGTGTTGTATATCTGTGTACTCTGATAATGGTTGTAAACTATGTAATATTTATGTTATTAATATAATTTATTCATTCCGCTGTGTAGATTCTGATGTTGTTTCTTTCTTCTCTTCTTTCTATTCTCTTTTCTATCCCTTTCTTTCTTAAAGATGATGCGATTTTCTGGTGGTAGAAAGTCGGGTCGTCTCACTACTGGCACTACTACGTGTTAAGGGCTATATGGGTAACCCCTTGACGCTATTTTAAAGTATGTTTATTTTACTGTAGACATTATTATAATAGCGAATATTACTACATAGTAAATAGTTTAACGAATCCTTAAAGGATGGGCGCTCCCCAGCATCCTTTAAATTACTGATGCATTTTGTTACTATTCACTTGAGTTGATTTACAGTTCATAAGTATGTATGTCCTGACTCGAGTGTTTTGTGTTTTGCTTTACGCTTGGGGTCAGACTGAGTGATTCAGCATTCAAGACTCGCCTTCGGAGTTGGAGCTTTGCTTGAAGATCCATCCATCTATTTTGCTTTCAGTATCCAGTGATTCCAGTGATGTATTCTGATTTGTACCTGATTTATCTCGTTACTCTTCTGTTGTATCTTGTTTAACTCTGATGTATCTTATATATATAGTAGCTTCATGAACTACTATCTCTTTTACTTCCACTGCATTATTAAATACTTTGTGTCTGTGATCTGTGATTATTTATTTACTGTATATTCTGAGATTTGCCAAATTTTATTTACAACGCGGGATTTTGAGAAATTCAAGCCCGACACGTGCGGATGCGAATGGTTGAAAATATCGGATCGTTACATGTGGTATCAGAGCTTTGACTCTAGGCAAAACTTAGCATGTATGGTAGATGTATTTACAGAATCACTTTCATTCAAGTTTGAATCTCTTCCTTTTTGACTCGATTCCTTTGAATTTTGGAACGTTCCCTACGGTTCCAAAATCCATTCGTGTCCCTCACTATTTGTCTTCTTTTGATCTGGAGTATCCCATAATTCCACTTCGAATGATCTTTATAAAGAGTCGGCGGTCCTGCCAATCTCAAATTGATTTGTAAAAGGGGTGAAACTCCATTACAACAGTATCGATTCACCAGAGATTTTTATATCCTCGGTTTAGATGCTATTATCTCTTATAATTCCGAACTCTATCTCTTGAGACCGAATGTAGATTTACCCTAGAAATCCACAACGATCTTATTCTTTAAGTCACGGTTGACCCGGTTAAGGTTATCCGCGATTTATATAAGCTTATCAATCTTCCTATTCTGTTATTTAATCATCTCATCTTTGTTTCCAACTTATCTTCAAATCATTCTTGAAGTGTATTTGTAAACTAATATTTAAAATGTTTTATATATTGTGTTGTTTGAGTTGTTGATGTTGATTTGGGTTTCTAATCGATTCGTCTGATCAACGCTATCGATAAGATTTCCAAAACACTTGAACAGAGCAAACTGACACAACATGGTTTTTCAAATTTAGTAATGAAAAAAAAATTGTAACTATATTATAAATTTTTCTGGATTTTTATTTGAATTGGTTGTTAAGAAATAATAATTGATTTTATATATTATTATCTCTTGTTTCATGTATAAATAATTGAACTATAAAACATGGTTATAAATTTATTTGGAAATTTAAAATGAATTTAAAACAAGAATTTGAGAATTTAATTTCCAATGGTTTCAAACCTTGTATTTAAAGTTTTAAAAGGATATACTATTTAAAGTATTTTTTAATAGAGATTTGTTTCCAAAGAATTTTAAAGTTTAAAACTAATGCTCTTCTCTTTGTCATTGGAAAATAACTTCGGTGATGACCGCAGCATCATCGACATTCATTTTCGAGTTTCGAAGTGAAGAGACCATTATGTAGTCTTGCTACAGTTTTGTTTTGGGGAATTTAGTTGATTTGAATTTCTAAAATAAGACTGCATTTATAACATATGCTGATATATGATTTAAATTTGAATGGATATATAGATAGTATATGTGCATTTATTTATCTCTAAATAGTTTGGAATTTATCGGAAATTTAATTCCTAAATTTTATCTTGAAGAGTAATTTCAAATATAATTTCAAGATTTGGATAAATATTCGAGCTTAAAATGATTAAATTGGAAAGTTTGATTTGTATAATATACAACTTCATTCCAATATAACTTACCTTAATTTTCAGAAGTTGAATATGTAATTGGATAATATACAATATAAAAAGATGTTATAAATAAAATTTGAGTGGTTATAATAAATGTTATACACTTAAAATTTAGTTATAAAAAGATTAACAGAGGTAAATAGAGAAAAAAAAAGGTAATGAAATAATTTACAATATATAATGATGTTAAAGGAACTAAGAATAAGTTAAAGCGGTTATAATAAGTGTAAATATACTTAATATAGGTGATAAAATATATTGAAAGGAATAAATTTAATTTTAATAAAGAAGAATTAAACTTATTGAGTGCATTATGAGTATAATAAATGATTTTTTTTCAGATCCTTGATTTTAGAGATTTTTTATTTAAGATAACTGGATGATAAGATATGAAATTAGTGATGGTTAAGATTTATTTAACTTATGTAAAATTAATTTTCAATTTAAGCTGAAATTTTCATGGTTTCAAATCTATTACCGTATTTTGTTTTTCAAATTATCTTTTGGTTGTCCTTATTTCCCTTATCTTGCTACAAAATGGGGAGGCTATTGCTTATACCAGTCTGTTTGGAAACCTTTCTATAATCTTTGGTACTCATTTTTGAATCTGAGCACTGCTTGCCATCCATAGACCATTGATCAAGTGGAAAGGGTGAATCGGATTCTAGAGGATTTTTTTGTTCATGCATGTTTTCTTGATTCTGGAGGATCTTGGGAAGATCATCTCCACCTTCTTAAACTTACTTATAACAACAGTTATCAGGTATAATTTCAATTTTCTTGTCATCTTGTCTTAATCCTATTTCATTCTATCTTTTTGGTGTTTTTCTGTACCTCATTCCTTTTTGAGAACGAAAAGTTTTGAGTGGGGGAGAGTGTAACAACCGTGTATTTTGTGATTATTTTAATTGTATATTTTGTAATTATTTTTAATTTGAATTTCCTAATTTAAAAACTTTATTTTATTTATTAAAATGGATAAATTTTGTTATTTTAAATATAAATTTTGATTTTTATGTGAATTAAAATTCCAAACATGAATAAATAGAATATTTTCCAGAAATGTGAATTTTGGTCAATATGCTCAAACTTTGACTTTTAAATTTAAAATTTTAAAAATTATAATTTTTGAATCTTATCTTTTATTATAAAAATAAATAAAATTTCAAGTGTACTGCTTTTCGTTTCGTTGAAATCCGACTAATATTGTGAAAGTTATGCTTTTTAAACCATTGTATGTAAATTGTTTTATTTAACAAAATTGTTTATTTTAATTTATATAAATAATATTTTTGTTTGTCGTGTCATGTTCTAATTTATGTTTACATGTGTAACATGACATGTTATGTAAATTTATTTTATTTTAAAACATTTTAAAACTGTAGATGAAATTTTCCAATGTTAGTTGTATTTTGTTTACAATTTTAAATTCTAATTCAAATTAAATAAAGTATTTTCTTTATTTATTTTCTATTTTTTCTAAGATATTATTTTATTTTCATTTCCACTTTATTTTTTTCATTTTTTATCTTATTTACTTGTTATTTTATTTGTTTATATTGAATTAATAGAATTGGAAATTCAAAGAAACAAAGCTTTTCACATTATCTTGTGACCTTTCCTTTTCTTGTCTCTTCATTTGCTTTGGCCGTCCATTTCTTTTGCTATAGCTGTGTATTTCATTTTGTTTTTCACGTGAAAAAACTTCTCATCCCCTTCATTCTTATGGCTATTCTAAATTTTGTAAGATATGGCTTCCTTCTTCCTTACTTTCTTCTTCATTTTCTTTGAATTTTGACTTGCTCTTCACTAGCTTTGCTCAGCCACAACCACCACCATCTTCACCGACCACCATCTCCTTCGCCTCATCATACACGGCCAACCACCCTTCTTCTTTATCCAGATCTGTCCATGACCACCAAATAGAGCTTCCCCCACAAAAACATTGCAAAAAACTCCAAAACAATGCCTAACCAAGCCATTTCCACCATTACCTTCATGTTTATCCTTGGCCACCACCTCTAACACCACCACCACTTGCCGCCATGACCTCTAGCCGTCACCATCCATCTATGAACTCACCTGAGACATCATGGCCGAGCCCAAATATTGCATTGGCCGAGCCTATGTGCAACATACTCCACCTTTTGGCCTTTGTCCCTTTGTATTCTTCACTTGTAACTCCAACCCCTTCACATCCCTATGTAGCCGTGCCTATATGATGCCAAACCCAAGCCACTTACTACCAAAACACAATCATGGCCGAACCAATGATTCCCCTAGACCGAACACTTGAGTAGTTAAAGCATGGTCAAGCAATTTTGATGTAAAGGCTAGTGATGTTCTTTGTTAATTCAAATTTCCAATTTGTTTCAATTAATCTTTGTATTGTATATATATTCATGTTGCTTTGTTTTAATTGTTGTATACAAGATCAATATCAAGGCTCTCCATCCATTCAATTCTAATCGTGCTTGTCGTGCCTTTGGAATCGTTCTTGTATGTTGTTTTGGTCTCTAGTTTTGATAAAGATGAGTCCTTCTCACTTTGACATCATTACATATGAAATGGTAAATGGATGACAAGTGATTAGTAATTAAAATGTTTATGAAAGTTAATGATGATTATATGATATGTTATTCCATGTTATTACCATGTTAACTTTGTTAATTATCACCTGACATATGATAAATGACAGTATATTGTGACATTGACATGTTAGTATAATTGTTTATATTATTTATGCATATGTTCATACTGCAAGTTCCCTGTTAGAATAGAATCACTATGGGTTGAAATGATACATACCCGAACGGACATTAGAATAGAAAAAATCGTTATGAGCTGAAATGATAGGCTCAAGTGATTTTTATTGTATTTTTATTTGACTTGGGATTGCGGTTTTGAAATGATAGAACCCGGGTTTTCTTTTTAAATTGCGGATTGAAATGATACATATCCGTATCACTTGACCTAGGTTAAAAAGGTTTATACAGACTCCCTGGTATATTTTTAAATGATTTTTCTTAAGATATGTATTTTTAAAAGTATGAAATTTTGATTTAAATATATATATTTTATGGTTTTAAGAAGGCTAAATATTATGTTTTGAATTTGTGAATTTATGTACGTAAATTTGAAGTAAATGTGATTTTTGACTTTAACTTTTATTTTTAAAATGTAGGTAAACAATGGAAATTAAATTTAAAGTTTTGAAATGATATTTGAAGTAAAATGTTAAGTTTTTGGTTAAATTAATAAGTTAAGAAAACAGTGAATTTTGACTTAACAAATGAATTAAGTTTTTAATTAGATATTTAATTATAAAATTTTGTTGTGATAAATCATATGTTAAATTGATTTAAATGTGAAATTTCGAAGCCTAAAAAAAGATCCATAAGTTTAAAATAACAAAAAAAATTGAAGTTTTATTGTTGCTGGAAAAGTTATGATAAAATCTGGAATATTATTGATAGCATTTCCAAAAATGCTGTGGTTTTACGATGGCATTTGTTACGTGCTATCATTTCTGAAATTTAACTAATTTTTGAAATAACTAAATATCTATTACAGCATTTTATAAATGTTGATGTTCTTGAACTGAACTATTTTGGAAACTAAATACCTACTGTAGCACTGTATAAATGATGTCGTTGCTAAAATTTGACAATGTTTTAAAATGTTATAGATTTTAACACTGTTTGAGTTATATTTTAATAGTGTTAAATGATTTAACTTTTGTAATTGATTATTTGTGAAATTTAAGGAATTTTGAATAGTTTTAATATTTAAATTTGAAATTTTAAGGAATTTAAATTAAAGTTGAATTTAAATAAGGTTTACTTGGTTATGTGTCAAATGGAATGGAATGAAATGAGATAAATGAATTTTTGAATGGAATTTTGAAATTTATTTTATAATGATATAAATAATAAATGAATGACATGTTTGATTTTTAAAAAGGTATTTAAATTTGAATATTTGATTTTGAATTCAAATAATGATTTGATAATGAGGTTTTGAAAGGATATGATATTTTAATGATTGAAATGGTTTTGAATGACATGATCTTTATTTTGATAAAGAATGTGAATTTGGAATGATATTTGATTTTGATTTATTCGATTTATTCGATAAATGAATATTTGAAGTTTATATTAGTATGAAAGGATATTTGGTTTACTTGCAATTTGAGTTTATTTAAATGATATTGGATTTATGAAATGAACATTGCAAAACTAAGTAATAATGAAGTTAAATTTGAGATACATGAAATTATAAAAATTTAGTTTTTAAATGAGGGATATTAAAGCTTTGAAATATCCTAAAAATTGAATATTATTTTGTGGATCAAGTTTGTATTTGAAATTTATAAGATTTGAAATGTTTTGTTGGGGAACTGAATTGAATTGAAACTGATGGTTTGAATTGAATTAAATTGGAAATTTGAAAATTTGGGTTTAATTGAATAAATTTTTAAAATGTAAAGAATTAAAGAAAGGTACCATGATTTCAAGTGTATGATTTCGAAATGGTATGAAACGGATGTGATTTTGAAATAATTGCCAGTGCTTATATAAATGGTATTTTTTTTTTAAAGAAAGTGATTTGGAAGTTTAATAAATTTTCTCAATAATATTCATAATAAAATTTGTCTTTGATGATTGAATTAAAATATCTTACTTTGTTTATATTTGGTAAGTATACGTATGAATGATAATGTGTGAAATAGAATTAAAATATAAATGTGAAATATAAGTCAAATTTATGCATATAATTTAAATAAAATACAAATGGTGATAAATATAAAATAAGTATAAATGTAAATACATCATATTATACATAATTTAAATATTTATAGTTAAATACAAATAAAATAAATATAAAGAATGAGTAAACTCCCGAATCTAATTTAAATATGGACAATTAAAATATAAATATAAGAATATTAAGTATAACACATGACTATAACTAAATTAAGAACAAAGTATAGTGTAGAAGAAAAAATAATAATATAAAATAAAATAAAATAACATAAATAGAATTAAAATAGACAACCAAGCATACAACATAACCTTAAAATTTGTAAGCAAAGTAAATTGAAATATGACACATATATGCAAAATATTCAAACTAGAAGCTGTCAAAAACAAATACTTTTACAAATGTCTTCATAAGCCAAATCCATTTGCAAATATGAAAAAAAAAGAAACACAGGTCATATACCTGCAAGTACATACTTTTCCATGAATATCAATGAGCAGCAAATATGTTAATAATTATGCAAACTAATTAAGGTACAAAGAAAATATGAACAAATGAATAGCTTCTTGTGCAAGCTATGCTGGCCTGCAAAATGATGAGGAAAAAATCTATATCCTTATGCAAAGTACAAAACAATAGTATACGAATATTATGTGCAGCTGAAGATAATGAGTGTGTAAACCTATATAGGAAGCAAAACATTTAATGCTAATATCTCAGCCTACATTTTGTCAAGTCAAGATATTTAAAACCTGTTCAATCAAGAAGCTTCTGTCCAGATGAAGCCTTCCCACTCCGTTCTATATTTATATGTATATCTCATGCTACTGCAAGTTCGTAAAAAAAAAAAGAGCAACCAGAGGAAACTAAAACAAGAAAAAAGAGAAACATATTCAAATCTTAAAGAAAAGCAGATTCATGAACAAAGTTACAGGCAGTTTTATCTGCAGCCTTCAAGATATCAAAAGGTTTTCTATTCAACAATTATTTGAAGGTGAGTAAACATCAATTATAAGTTTAAGTTTAATTAAAATTAGTAGAGATAATTCATTTATTATGTGGTATTTTATCCTTTTGGACTGGAATATAATTCTGTGTGTATTATGTGATGCTCTGTACTTATCTGTGTGTTACAGATTGTACATTCTCATCAATGCTCAAATTATTCTCATCTAGTTATGAAAAGCTTAGAGTTTTATTTTTACAAACAAGATGTTTAAAACTAAACCAAGATTTTAAAATTTGTTTTAAGCATGTTGCAAGAACAGTAACCCTGAAACCATGTTTACAGTAAATTAGTAAAAATTGTGATAAGTCCAACTAATAAAATAAGTTAATTCATGCTTATAATGTGAAATATTACTGCAATTCATGATTTTTGAAACAAAAACGAAGTCTTTTACTTAAGTATTTCACGAGCAGTTTGATGTTGAATGGAAATTGAAATTTTATCGAATTCTCGAAAATTACTCAATATAAAATGCTGAAATTCAAATCGAAGCAAGAATGAATGTATGTGATCTCCAGAAAAATATTCAAGGATTTTTCCATTGCATAGAATTTGGATACGAGATAGATATAGGGTTTTACTGCGTGTTTTTGTTCATGTCAGTAAAATATGAGATTCGACTCGTACCTACGATCGAGTGATTCGAGGCTTAGTGGGAAGATTGCTGGGAACGTTGACGAGGTGTGGTCGACTTTCCATCGCCTCCGGTGGACCGTGTTGGGTGGCGCGACGTTGGTTGCAGAGAGGTCGTTTGTTTTTCTTTCGTTCGAACTGCATCTTTTTGAATTTGAAGTTTGGGTGATATTGCGACTTTGGTTTTCTCATATTCGTGCTAATTGGGATTTGCCTGAAGCGTTGGAAGATCGCCGAAGCCTTGTGCCACGCCGTACACGTGCACGACACGGTGGCGTATCAGTGTTGTAGTGGAGGCGCTGTCTCGAGTCATTCTCGAGAATATGAAATGTTTGCTTCGAGTTTCCTTTGAGTTTGAGTGAGTATATCTTCTGATGTTTACCTTATAATTAAGTTTGAGATGAAAACTTGCTGTAAATTAAAAGAGGGAAGAAGGTGGGTTTGCATTTCTGGGTTGGGGACTCGGGTGACTCGATGCAGCGGTTGAGTGTTATGGGGGAATCTCGGGTTTTTGTATTTGACTGTAAGATGTTGTAAAATTTGTTAAGGAATAAATGTTTTAGCAAGGTATCACAGTAAAATGAATACTGTTCAAAGGTTAAGTAAAAATTTTAATTCAAGTATTAATTATCATAGTTAAGGCTTAACGTCAGTTTTAACTCGTGATTAATTATTTTAAATTAACTAATTACTTTTGTTTAAGCTTAACCATGTTTTAAAATCTTGTTAATATTAAGTAACAAATTAAGTAAATTAACAAATATTGTTTCAGTTAGTAATATAATTGATATCAAATTTCAAGAGGACTTGACTGTTAATTAAGTGAATAATCAATAGTGATTGATTGGATTCAGAAGTAATTAAGAGTAATTACTTTGTAAATTAATTAGTAAGTGCATTATAAAAAAATAAGTGAGATTGTAATTAACTACTTAATTAATTAATGAACGAGTAATAGTTAATTAATCAAGTGATTTAACTAAGAATTAAGAAATGATTAATGAAGCAATTAGCAATAAATAAACAGGGGATTAAGTCCTATTTAGGTCGAAGAATAGTGATTAAGAAATAATTACTTAAGTAATTAAAGTTAGATAACTTGATTAAGAAAGTAATTAGTTAAATGATGTCAATAAAGTAATTGAGTAATTAAGCAATTTAGATATAAATATTAATTAAGAAATGATTTGTTGATTATATAATTTGAAGGGAAATAAGTGATTAAACAGGATTAAGAGATTAATTCTCAAGTAATTAAATTAATCACAATAAGGATTTAAGATGATTGCTTATGGATGTTGTATGTGTAGAATATTTGTTTGTGATGTTTATTGATGATATTCTGTGATGCTCTCTGATATGCTGTAATATATCCATGGCAATTGTGTATGATTTATCTGTGGTAAATGTTATATGAATTCAATCATTGAATTAAACTGTTAAGTTAATTAGACAACTTGACCTTTAAAACGGCGTTTGGATTTCGATGAGACCGGGATCGGGTGTCAATTGATATTCCGAAAACCACATCGATCCAAATTAAACGATAGGTCGTGAATTCTCAAGTGAAGATCGAGATGGTGCTTTCAGAATGCAAGTGTTATCGTCGTTGACTCTGAGGGTGATTCCAAAATGAGGATGACGAGATAATGCCTTCGGTTTCGTTCGAACCCGGAATGAACTTGTATGGATTGAATGCTTTCAACACATCGTCAGGCGGACGATGAGCATTCTAAGAAATATGTCCTGTAAAGGTAATCGCGGCCTCAAGCCTCATCAACCGGGAATGGCTAAAACAGGGGAGGTGCAGCAAGGTTAGGTGGGTCATGCCCAAGCAGGATGAGATATACCCCTGTCTAGATGTCCCTTTATTTCGGCTGTGTGGGCGGTTGGAATTGCGCACCAACTGCAGGGTTATTTTGTTCGGGACTGTTCAGTAAGGAATGGTTCCGGCCTTGTGTTGCAGGGGAGTTAGGGTGGCTCCTCGGTACAATGATCTAGACCACGTACTGTGACGGGCGGTACCCAGTAGCCCTGCCATTGTATGGGATCCAATTTCCAATAAGCGCCGTACGTTTTGATTGTGCCCAACTACGTTGGAATGTGAGATGTAAGCATTTCAGCTATTTCTGTATTTTACTTGAAAACCCTAGACACTATTATAATATCATTGGATTTCCTATAAAAAAATTGGTTAGCGTAAGGTAAAAACTTACCCGTATTTATTTGTGGGGAGTCTTACGTGATACCTTTGTTTTAAAAGGTTTTCAAAATTAAACAATTTAAACTGTTTACTCATACCAGACCCATGTCTGACCCGGAGTTTATATTTTGTTTTTCATAAACTCTTGGGTACTCAAATTTTTACGAATAGCCAAGTGATAGGTTTGGATTTTGATTCTGGAGGAGCTTGGAGCAGGAGTTTCCAGACGTATGTAGATATCTATCTAATTCCGCTATGTTAGTTGATGTATACTGTATCTCTGATGTATATAGTGACAGATGTATGTATGATTGTCATGTGTATTGATATTGTATAACTCTGATATATGAATCTATGTAATAGATATGTGATATATTATATTTTGTTCCGTTCCGCTGTGAGATTCTGATGTTTTGTTTCTTTCTTTTCTATTCTTTTCTATTTCTATCCCTTACTTTCTTAATGATGATGCGTCTTTCTGGTAGTGAGAAGGGGGGGTCGTCACACTTGGTATTAGAGCGCTAGGTTGAGTGAATACCTAGGCTCTTGAGTGATTTCTTTCTTGAGAGAGCGTATTTGTAATTTTGATATATATATATATATATTTAATTATTTCTACCTATTTATTGGGTTACCTGTTCGGGTTTTCCAGTATAAGTTATAAAGGTAGATAGGGTAGTGTTGTGTGAAACACGACTACCGATGGTTGGAGTTTTGAATATTTGTAGTGGGAGTGTATCTGTTGAGACTGTAGACCTATTACCGTCTCGAGTGAGCTTTGGGTGATGTGAGGATTTCATTGTTGGAATGTAATTTTGGATGAGCTTGAGTTGGGATCTATCGGATGGACAGGACCAAATCATGATATCTTGATATCTCCAGGTGTAGTAGCTGTGTAATGAAACTCAGTGAGTTTGGATGTCTCCGAAGATGTTTCTTTGGAAAAAGTTAAGGAAGTATGTCCGTTTCGTAATTGTGACTAAGTTCAGTAGGGTAATTTTTTTGGATGAGGCCCGAGTTTCTCGAAGAGCTTTGAATAGAAGTCTTTGGACATTGAGGTTAGCCCTATAGATGGAAGTGATCTGTGTGCTGTCGAGAAAGTTGTTGATTAGCAGTTTTCTTGAGGTGATTTCAGAAGTAGCAGAGTGGATTCATTTCTTCGAAGGATTGAACCGAATAGCATATGGCTGTTCTGGACTGTGAAGGGAGAACAAACTTATTTGGGTAGAATTGCCAGAGTGTTGTGCGACAATTCTGGAATTCATTTGAGTAGTCTTTTATTTTGAGTTGAGACTTCTCAAAAAGAAGATTTAAGTTATTGATGAGAACCAAGTTTTTCCTGATGTATTCAAGAAGTTAATTGTTTGACTTCCCATCGAGAGATAGAGTTGCGTGTTGATTTGATTCCAGGGTAGTGCTAGTGATTCAGCCTAGTTGGAGGTTGGTTCCGAGAAAGGAAGAAGAGTTAGTTGAGCAGATTCAGGATCTTCTGGGAAGGAGTTGATCAAGTCTAGTTTTTTTTCTTGTTAGGGTTCTATGACAGTGTCGTCGCTAAATTGGATGGATCGATAAGAGTATGAATAAGTTTGTTTTGGTATATTCTAAGTTTGAAGAAGATCTCAAGCAACATTTGAAGATAGTGTTAGAGACACTGGGGAGGCATGTTTTGAAGACGAGTTCTTTAAGTGCCATTTTTGGAAATCGGAAGTTATTTTTGAGGCACATTATTTTGGGTAAAGATATCTCTACAGACCCAGCGAAGGGAGAATCTATTCTAGGATGGAAGCAACAGAAACAACCGATGGAAATTCATAATTTTCTGGTTTAACTGGCTACTACAGGAAAATTTATCAAAGACTATTCCAAGATTTCTTCACATCTGACTAAGTTGACAAGGAAAAGAACTAAGTTCAAATGGACACCTGGTGTGAAGAAGCTTTCTAAGGATGGAAGACGAGGCTAACCAGTGCTCCAGTGATTGTTATTCCGGAAGGGAAGGGCAGATTTGGAATTTATATGAATACTTGTATAATTGATTTGGGAAGCAGTGTTGATGCAGAGTAGAGAGTAACTGCGTATGCGTGTCAGTAATTAAAGCAACATGAAGGGATCTACGCTATGCATAACCTTGAGTCGTTAGCCATTGTGTTTGTTTTGAAAATTTGGAGGCACTATTTGTTGGGAGAAAAGTTGGGCTATTAATGGATCACAAACCATTGAAATATCTTTTTCTCTAAGGGAATGTTAATCTGAGGTAGCCGTGGTGAGTCGAATTTCTGACCTCATATGATATGGATATTCTGTATACCCAGGATAAGGGAATGTTGTGGTTGATGCTCCTAGTAGGAATGCAGTTTGTTCTTTTAGAAGTTGTTTCTTCTCTCCAGGGCAGAATCATTAGTAAGCAAAGGGAGGATAGATCTTTTGAGGAATTGATTCTTGAACTAAGGATGGAAGGTGTTCAGATTTTAAGGTAGATGGTCAAGGTGCTTAAAGGATTAGTGGTCGTTTGTGTGCTTGATATGGATGAATTGAGGGAATAAGTTTTAGATAAATTACGTCACTCCAGACTGAATATTCACCCGGAATCTTTAAAGATGTATAAAGATATGAGGAGAATTTTCTGGAGACCGAGCATGAAGAGGGTTGTAGCTGCTTTCATTTATAGTTGTACTTTCTATCGGCAAGTTAAGGTGATTATGAGAAGTTGTCCAAGATTATTGCAATCTTTAGAAATCTCAGATGGAAGTGGGAGATGATTTCGATGGATTTCATCGACGGTTTGCCAAGAACCAAGAAGGGAAACGATGGAATATGGATTATTGTGGATCGATTAACTAAGAGTGGTCATTCTATACTAGTTAGATAACTCGGACTACAGTTTCAGGCCAAAAAATTTCTTGAGAAAATAGTAAAATTGTTTGGTGTTCCTGTTAGCATAATAAGTGATCGTGACCCTATTTTTCACCAGCAAAATTCTGGAAGGTTCTACAATTGACTTTGGGATTGAGTTTGAAATTTAGTACAGCCTATCATCCTCATACGGATGAACAGAGAGACTGAACCGTATTTTAGAGGATATGCAGCAAGTTTGAGTTTTGAATTTTGGTAGATTGTGGAAGATTATCTTGTGTTTGGACCAGTTTTTTTTTGTGAAATTTCTGCTAAGATTAGGCTTATCAAAGGATAAGATAAGAGCTTCTCAAGACCGTCAGAAGAAGTATGCAGATAAGAAGGAAACAATTGGAATTTGAGATTGATAATTTGTTTTTGGCCAAAGTTTCCCGATTAAAAAGGAACCATTAGATTCGAAAGGCGGGAAAAATTTGACCCGAGATATATTGGACTATTTCGGATATTGAAAAGATTGGAACTGTAGCTTGCAGAGTCGAATTGTCAGAACGGATGTCTGGAATTCATAATGTATTATGTGTGACCCATCTAAAGAAATTTGTTCTTGATTCAGTATTAGTTGTAGAACCAATGGTACAGGAAGACTTGGAAGATGAGCCGAATGTGACTGTGGATAGAAATTCATATCGGATTGTTAGTTAAGGTGAGAGGCAACTTAGGAGTATAGTAGTGTAGCTTATCATAGTGTAGTGGAGCAAGGATTACGGAGTTTTCACCCTGGAAACTCTGGATAGTTTTAGAAAAGCTTATCTGGATTTGTGTCTGGATAACTAGCGATGTTTGTTAGGATAGATTATTGGTTGTTTGTTAATATACGAATGATATGTATGTTTGAATGGTTGATATGACAACTTTTAAATTATCTTTGTTTTAAATTTCGGGGACGAAATTCTTTTAAGGGGGGAGGAATGTAACGACCATGGATTTTGGCCCTATTTATTTTAATAAATATTCAAATCAATTTAAATAAAATGTGTACTTATTCATTTGAAACGGATGTGATTTTGAAATAATTGCCAGTGCTTATATAAATGGTATTTTTTTTAAAAGAAAGTAATTTGGAAGTTTAATAAATTTTCTCAATAATATTCATAATAAAATTTGTCTTTGATGATTGAATTAAAATATCTTACTTTGTTTATATTTGGTAAGTACACATATGAATGATAATGTGTGAAATAGAATTAAAATATAAATGTGAAATATAAGTCAAATTTATGCATATAATTTAAATAAAATACAAATGGTGATAAATATAAAATAAGTATAAATGTAAATACATCATATTGTACATAATTTAAATATTTATAGTTAAATACAAATAAAATAAATATAAAGAATGAGTAAACTCCCGAATCAAATTTAAATATGGGCAGTGAAAATATAAATATAAGAATGTTAAGTACAACACATGACTATAACTAAATTAAGAACAAAGTATAGAGTAGAAGAAAAAATTAATAATATAATATAAAATAAAATAACATAAATAGAATTAAAATAGACAACCAAGCATACAACATAACCTTAAAATTTGTAAGCAAAGTGAAATGAAATATGACACATATATGCAAAATATTCAAACTAGAAGCTGTCAAAAACAAATACTTTTACAAATGTCTTCATAAGCCAAATCCATTTGCAAATATGAAAAAAAGAGAAACACGGGTCATATACCTGCAAGTACATACTTTTCCATAAATATCTATGAGCAGCAAATATGTTAATAATTATGCAAACTAATTAAGGTACAAAGCAAATATGAACAAATGAATAGCTTCTTGTGCAAGCTATGCTGGCCTGCAAAATGATGAGGAACAAATCTATATCCTTATGCATAGTACAAAACAATAGTATACGAATATTATGTGCAGCTGAAGATAATGAGTGTGTAAACCTATTTAGGAAGCAAAACATTTAATGCTAATATCTCAGCCTACATTTTGTCAAGTCAAGATATTTAAAACCTGTTCAATCAAGAAGCTTCTGTCCAGATGATGCCTACCCACTCTGTTCTATATTTATATGTATATCTCATGCTACTGCAAGTTCGTAAAAAAAAAAGAGAAACCAGAGGAAACTAAAACAAGAAAAAAGAGAAACATATTCAAATCTTAAAGAAAAGCAGATTCATGAACAAAGTTACAGGCAGTTTTATCTGCAGCCTTCAAGATATCAAAAGGTTTTCTATTCAACAATTATTTGAAGGTGAGTAAACATCAATTATAAGTTTAAGTTTAATTAAAATTAGTAGAGATAATTCATTTATTATGTGGTATTGTATCTTTTTGGACTGGAATATAATTCTGTGTGTATTATGTGATGCTCTGTACTTATCTGTGTGTTACAGATTGTACATTCTCATCAATGCTCAAATTATTCTCATCTAGTTATGAAAAGCTTAGAGTTTTATTTTTACAAACAAGATGTTTAAAACTAAACCAAGATTTTTAAATTTGATTTAAGCATGTTGCAAGAACAGTAACCCTGAAACCATGTTTACAGTAAATTAGTAAAAATTGTGATAAGTCCAACTGATAAAATAAGTTAATTCATGTTTATAATGTGAAATATTATTGGAATTCATGATTTTTGAAACAAAAACGAAGTCTTTTACTTAAGTATTTCACGAGCAGTTTGATGTTGAATGGAAATTGAAATTTTATCGAATTCTCGAAAATTACTCAATATAAAATGCTGAAATTCAAATCGAAGCAAGTATGAATGTATGTGATCTCAAGAAAAATATTCAAGGATTTTTCCATTGCATAGAATTTGGATACGAGATAGATGTAGGGTTTTACTGCGTGTTTTTGTTCATGTCAGTAAAATATGAGATTCGACTCGTACCTATGATCGAGTGATTCGAGGCTTAGTGGGAAGATTGCTGGGAACGTTGACGAGGTGTGGTCGA
Source organism: Allium cepa (assembly GCA_030765085.1). Taxonomy (NCBI): domain Eukaryota; kingdom Viridiplantae; phylum Streptophyta; class Magnoliopsida; order Asparagales; family Amaryllidaceae; genus Allium; species Allium cepa. Next base: position 959,692,372 of record CM060932.1, read on the forward strand.
CTTTCCATCGCCTCCGGTGGACCGTGTTGGGTGGCGCGACGTTGGTTGCAGAGAGGTCGTTTGTTTTTCTTTCGTTCGAACTGCATCTTTTTGAATTTGAAGTTTGGGTGATATTGCGACTTTGGTTTTCTCATATTCGTGCTAATTGGGATTTGCCTGAAGCGTTGGAAGATCGCCGAAGCCATGTGCCACGCCGTACACGTGCACGACACGGTGGCGTATCAGTGTTGTAGTGGGGGCGCTGTCTCGAGTCATTCTCGAGAATATGAAATGTTTGCTTCGAGTTTCCTTTGAGTTTGAGTGCATATATCTTCTGATGTTTACCTTATAATTAAGTTTAATGAAAACTTGCTGTAAATTAAAAGAGGGAAGAAGGTGGGTTTGCGTTTCTGGGTTGGGGACTCGGGTGAAGGTGCGAACAACTCGATGCAGCGGTTGAGTGTTATGGGGGAATCTCGGGTTTTTGTATTTGAGTGTAAGATGTTGTAAAATTTGTTAAGGAATAAATGTTTTAGCAAGGTATCACAGTAAAAAGAATACTGTTCAAAGGTTAAGTAAAAATTTTAATTCAAGTATTAATTATCATAGTTAAGGCTTAACATCAGTTTTAACTCGTGATTAATTATTTTAAATTAACTAATTACTTTTGTTTAAGCTTAACCATGTTTTAAAATCTTGTTAATATTAAGTAACAAATTAAGTAAATTAACAAAAATTGTTTCAGTTAGTAATATAATTGATATCAAATTTCAAGAAGACTTGAATGTTAATTAAGTGAATAATCAATAGTGATTGATTGGATTCAGAAGTAATTAAGAGTAATTACTTTGTAATTTAATTAGTAAGTGTATTATAAAAAAATAAGTGAGATTGTAATTAACTACTTAATTAATTAATGAACGAGTAACAGTTAATTAATCAAGTGATTTAACTAAGAATTAAGAAATGATTAATGAAGCAATTAGCAATAAATAAACAGGGAATTAAGTCCTATTTAGGTCGAAGAATAGTGATTAAGAAATAATTACTTAAGTAATTAAAGTTAGATAACTTGATTAAGAAAGTAATTAGTTAAATGATGTGAATAGAGTAATTGAGTAATTAAGCAATTTAGATATAAATATTAATTAAGAAATGATTTGTTGATTATATAATTTGAAGGGAAATAAGTGATTAAACAGGATTAAGAGATTAATTCTCAAGTAATTAAATTAATCACAATAAGGATTTAAGATGATTGCTTATGGATGTTGTATATGTAGAATATTTGTTTGTGATGTTTAGTGATGATATTCTGTGATGCTCTCTGATATGCTGTAATATATCCATGGCAATTGTATATGATTTATCTGTGGTAAATGTTATATGAATTCAATCATTGAATTAAACTGTTAAGTTAATTAGACAACTTGGCCTTTAAAATGGCGTTTGGATTTCGATGAGACCGGGATCGGGTGTCAATTGATATTCCGAAAACCACATCGATCCAAATTAAACGATAGGTCGTGAATTCTCAAGTGAAGATCGAGATGGTGCTTTCAGAATGCAAGGGTTATCGTCGTTGACTCTGAGGGTGATTCCAAAATGAGGGTGACGAGATAATGCCTTCGGTTTCGTTCGAACCCGGAACGAACTTGTATGGATTGAATGCTTTCAACACATCGTCAGGCGGACGATGAGCATTCTAAGAAATATGTCCTGTAAAGGTAATCGCAGCCTCAAGCCTCATCAACCGAGAATGGCTAAAACAGGGGAGGTGCAGCAAGGTTAGGTGGGTCATGCCCAATCTGGACGAGATATACCCCTGTCTAGATGTCCCTTTATTTCGGCTGTGTGGGCGGTTGGAATTGCGCACCAACTGCGGGGTTATCTTGTTCGGGACTGTTCAGTAAGGAATGGTTCCGGCCTTATGTTGCAAGGGAGTTAGGGTGGCTCCTCGGTACAGTGATCTAGACCACGTACTGTGACGGGGTACTCCAGTAGCCCTGCTATTGTATGGGATCCAATTTCCAATAAGCGCCGTACGTTTTGATTGTGCCCAACTACGTTGGAATGTGAGATGTAAGCATTTCATCTATTTCTGTATTTTACTTGAAAACCCTAGACACTATTATAATATCACTAGATTTCCTATAAAATGTTTTGGTTAGCGTAAGGTAAAATCTTACCCGTATTTATTTGTGGGGAGTCTTACGTGATACCTTTGCTTTAAAAGGTTTTCAAAATTAAACAATTTAAACCGTTTACTCATACCAGACTCATGTCTGACCCGGAGTTTATATTTTTTTTTCATAAACTCTTGGGTACTCAAATTTTTACGAGTAGCCAAGTGATAGGTTTGGATTTTGATTCTGGAGGAGCTTGGAGCAGGAGTTTCCAGACGTATGTAGATATCTATCTAGTTCCGCTGTGTTAGTTGATGTATACTGTATCTCTGATGTATATAGTGACAAATGTATGTATGATTGTCATGTGTATTGATATTGTATAACTCTGATATATGAAATCTATGTGATAGATATGTGATATATTATATTTTGTTCCGTTCCGCTTTGAGATTCTGATGTTTTGTTTCTTTCTTTTCTATTCTTTTCTATTTCTATCCCTTTCTTTCTTAATGATGATGCGTCTTTCTGGTAGTGAGAAGGGCGGGTCGTCACATTCGAAGTGTAAACTATTTTGAAAGGAATATAGTTTTGAAATGAAATGATTTGATTTTTTTGTAATATAAACTATTTTGAAATGACCACGGCGTTATAATAACGATTGGTTGTTAAAGAGAGCGGGATCGAAAGTTGTTATACTCTCTGTCAACTCCGAAAACCACTTTAACAACTGTGTATGCGGTGAAGATTCCAGAATGAAGTAGGATGGTGGCGACGTTCTTGAGGTATATTACGTGGACCCGACTCTCGTGAGTTGGCTTAAGGTGGCTAAAACATGAGCGATCTCGGGCCAAAAGAGGCAACTCCTCTGGTCGGACACACTTCTTCGATACTATACTCTTGCCTTGTGATTGATTGATGGCCATCCTCCGATTTTGATTGGGGGTGTGTTCCGTGGTGGGCGTAGTGGCTGCTACGTTACCGCCAGCACGTGTACGTAATTGGTATATCTACCCTGCCATTGCCTTTTGTGCCGTGTCACCTACCATAGCGAGCTTTACTACGAGTTTGATTTGTGTGTACCTATGGAGTATCTTCTCGTAGTCTCCCGATCTGGAGATACGCAGGTACTATGTAGTCTACTGGCACTAGTACGTGTTAAAGGCTATATGGTAACCCCTTGACGCTATTTTAAAGTATGTTTATTTTACTGTAGACATTATTATAATAGCGAATATTACTGCATAGTAAATAGTTTAACGGATCCTTAAAGGATGGTGATTCCAAACATCTTTTAAATTACTGATGCATTTTGTTACTGTTCACTTGAGTTGATTTACAAATCATAAGTATGTATGCCCTGACTCGAGTGTTTTGTGTTTTGCTTTACGCTCGGGTCAGACTGAGTGATTCAACATTCAAGAATCGCCTTCGGAGTTGGAGCTTTGCTTGAAGATCCAGCCATCTATTTTGCTTTCAGTATCCAGTGATTCCAGTGATGTATTCTGGTTTGTACCTAATGTATCTCGTTACTCTTCTGTTGTATCTTGTTTAACTCTGATGTATCTTATATATATAGTAGCTTCATGAACTACTATCTCTTTTACTTCCGCTGCATTATTAAATACTCTGTATCTGTGATCTGTGATTATTTATTTACTGTATATTCTGAGATTTGCCAAATTTTATTTACAATGCAGTATTTGAGCAATTCAAGTCCGACACGTGTGGATGCGAATGGTTGAAAATATCGGGTCGTTACAATTTGAAAGATAACATGGCTTAAAGGGAGGATGTGTCATCATTACTTAGATTTTCACTTAAGAAAATATCATGATATTTAGTTTTATTTACCATTAGTAATTTTGAGATGTAAATGTAATTCTAATGTGAACGTATGTGTGCATTGACGTGTGTATGTATGTATGTATATTTGCACATATATGTCATATATGACACATAAAGTTGCACAATTTCCTCTTATCAAACCGTTATGAATCCGGAATTAGATTCCCAATCGTATTTTTACATCTTAGTTAAAATATATGTATGTAAAAAAAATTAAAAATGACATTTCTATCATTATTTAATAAATAAAAGGGACTCGTTTGATTTTTAAACAATTATAAAATCATTTAAACTCAATTTTAATTCAAAAGTTAATTATTTAAAATGATGACATCATTGATGATGTCATGAAGATGTGTTATTTTCAAAAATAAAATAAATAATTTTATTACGTATTCTTCTTTAATGGAGAAATAAATGTTTGTATCAAGTTTCGTATCCTCTAATATTGAGAAAGTCTCAATTTTACCGAAAATTGATTTTCGTCGCTTTTCTGACGGAAATTCCAAATATCTATATATGTTAATATAATTTTAAAATAAGTTTACCATCATCCATTATTGTTCAAAACATTATAATTCGTGTTATGAAATCTTAATTTGAAAATTTGAAAATTATATATATTTTCCGAAGTGATAAATTTCTAGGTCGGTGCATTGTTCCTCCCTAAGAAGTTGTTCCTGCGGGAGTTGAGTTTTGAAAAAACACTCTAGTTGGTTTCTTTTTAGATGATAGTTCTTCGTATAGTGTTGTAAAGAGATTTTTATCCAATCGTTGGAAAAATTAAGGGTTCTCTTAAAGTCAGCTATGACAAGGACATGTATTTCTTTGTTTTTTGTAATGAGAATGAGAGGCGTATAGTTCTTAAATCCGACCCTTGTGTAATTAATAGTAAAGTGTTCATTATCACCCGTTGGAACCCCTCGGTTGATGCTGCTTGTGAGCATGTAATGTCTATTCCAGTCTGGGCACTTGCATCCCATCCTCTCTTCAGTCTCTTGAAGGCCTAAACTGGCTTGCAAGTAATATTGGAGAATTGATTTGTTTCGATGAGAATATCGAACGACGTGATTGCCTTAAGTTTACTAGAGCTTTGATTGAAACTACTCTAGATAGGCCCCTTCCTTCGCAATTATCCGTTGCTACTGCTGGTAAGAGAACTGCTTCTATTTCAATATCCTATCTATGGCAGCATCAGATCTGTTCTCACTATCACTCCTTCGGACATACTGTGAGCTCATGTAGACATCTTCCAGCCTCATCTGAACCCGTTTCTTTTCTTGAAAAAGTTTCGTTGCAGAAATCCCCGCCCAGGAAATGGAGGCCCAAACCCGCTTCCTCCACTGTAACTACCTCCCCTCCGCCCCCACCTCCTCCTCCTTCCCCCTTGTCCTCCTATTCATGTTTATGCTATTCGGGTTTCCATTGATTTAGATAAACTTGATGTCGTCCTTGCCAAGGCCTTCTCTCGTGATGTCTCTCCCAAAGTCAAATGTTCTAATCCTGGTCGAGCAAGCACTCTTCCTTTATAGATGACCTGGATGAAGGAATTGAGTATGGAATAGCTGATCTATTCCCATCATAGTAGAATTTCATGGATCTACAGAAAGCTTTTTCACTACTAGGCAAATGAATGTGATACAGAAAGCTATTTTCACTACTCGAGTATGTAGTGTTCTAACGATGAGCATTACGGCGCATGCTTCACGCATGATGACGACACGTGCTTCGTGTGAATTGTTTTTCTACAAAATGTACATGTTTAACACATTCAAAAGAAAATGATTTGCATAAACATATAGCCATAGTTTTGCGTTGAAATCATGTATATTTAGTTTGAACTTTTATTTCTAAGTTGAAACATATAATTTTTGCTAGTTTGGATTTGTATTTATATTATGAATTAAAAAGAACGAATTTGTAGAGGAAGTTATTTGTTAGATTTTATTTTTAAGTGATATTAAAGATTTGATAATGTTTATAGATTGACATTTTGAATTTGTGAAGAAAGTTTAATTGTTAGATCATATTTTTAACCGATGTTAAAATTTGATAATATCTATAGATGAGCGTTTTGATAGTTCATGTTGACGACAACAAAGTGTGACACCAAGATATTACAATTATTATTAAAGATGCGTGATTTGATATCTTAGTTGTGAATATTTATCTCAAGTGATGAAATTATGAGAAGGTACCATACTTAGACCAAGAACCGGATCTTCAATTTGAAAAAAAAAACAAAAACAAAAACTTTTCATCAAGTACCAACATTGTATTTATTATTGAAATATAGCTTCTCGGGGTTCCTATCAAAAAACCTAGTTGACAACAGCTTATTTTGAAACTTTTTGAATGAACTTAATAGCAACTTCTTGAATAGCATCTTCTAGTTAATTTGAAGTGATTTATAAGGATAATCATTTAAACGAAATTTGACTTTTGAATTAAAGTAAGTAAAACATTAAAATTAAAATTAGTTATGCAATATATTCATAACTCATAAGCATTGTAAGCCTCTCTAAGTAATATAAAAACATTAAAATTCAAATAAATGACTTACAATTAATTTTGGGTGCTTATGATTAGTTGAATAAAATGCTCTAATTCCTCGAACACCACCATCATTATATACCAATAGGAACCCAGGATGAAGGCATCAATCTAAACAAGATTAGAATGAGCAAGTTCAATGTAAGTAATTTTTGAAACAAGATTCATTATTGACTCACTTTTTTAAGGGAAATCGTACCTCCACATCTGAAATATCTGTGCAAGCAAAGCAATAATTTTTTATCTTACAGACAGAAATTACCAACTAACGATAATTAGACAGATTATCTGTCATCAAACACAACTCAAATTATTTACCAATTGTTCACATTAAACAAAAGCCACAAGCAGAACGCAATTACATAGGAATAAACTAACCGATTCTGCAGAGAAATCTACATAATGGAGAAAATAGTGGAAGTCGTTCCACATAGTAATTCACTATATTACTTGCAACATTACACCAAGTTGGTAACACATTAGAAACAAAACTGTTGTACAAATTTAACAATTGAAATTATTAAACAAACAGCTGAAATGATATATCATTCAAATAACTGATACACTCAATCAAGTTGGTTAGGCTAGCACAATATTAAGGGTTTTAAGGTTCATATCCCTAATGGAAAATCGATCATTGGGCATCCTAGCAGCCCTGAATCTAAAAAAGGGAAGAAAAGCAACGTAACCGGAAACAGCTACTGCATAGCCACCTCTAACCTTGTTAAGAAGAAAGCCTTTCACCTGCCTGTTCCTTCTAAACATGGTCTTCATTTCCAGCAAAGCCTGCTTCCTTCTAAGAGCCTCACCAGCATCCACATCATCCAGGCCAGTCAGATCACGGAACCGTCCGGCTGCTTGCTGTTTAAGCTGAGCGTTACCAGCCACTAAGTCCATGAAGATCATGTCCAGGTCACGCCTTCTTAGCAGTGTCTCTCCTGCCCTTGGATTAAGGCCTGTTGTTGTAGGGCTGTCTTGGATGGCAGTTCTGGAAGTCATGCGTCCTCCGTCCAACAGTAAGGCTTTTTCTCGCATGCGCTGGATTTCAGAGTTGATGGCATTTTCAGTGTTGTTTATGTGGAATTTGGAGCAGGATCTTCCAAACGCTCGACTGAAGTTTATGCCGCTCATCGTATGCTTTTTACTTTCCTTACGAGTTGAAAGAATCGTGATTAGAAATCAATGAGAAGCAAGTATACATAGGATTATGATTCACATATAAAAAAATGCGAGGTTTTTGGCTTCTAAAGATAGCACCGTGATGAGAAGTGATGTCAATTTACGACATTCGACTCTAAACATGATCACGGATCATGAAGTGGCAAGATATGGTAAATCCTAACATGGTGGTATATCACAAAGCTTTCAAGTAAATTTCTATTTGTGCAATTTGTTGTATATGGTAGCATCCTGAATCATTCAAATTTGAATTTTGAACGGTCCAAAATTGAGCATGTTCTTTTATACATAAACAGGGCAGCATCACAGAAGTTGGACTATCTAATGTCTCTTAAACAGGCTACCGTACCTGTAAAACAAAATTGAGTTTACCATTGTGAAGAAGCAAATGCTTCACTGCAATTTAGAAAGCCATTTTGCCTATGCTAGTCACTTGAACAAACTCATGTTTATTCAGCTAAATAATTCATGCAACTCTGGTGAAAAGAAAAGCCTTTAAAAGGCAAGAATATTATAAGAGGCAGTAGAGCGAGAGAGCAGTAACAATAAATATCTCAAATAGCATGCATAAAAAGCAATGCAACATCCATAAACTGAAATGTTTAATCCTACTCATAAGTTCATTTAAATTTTAGAGCAAACAACATAAACTATATGCGCATAAAAATGTGATATAGAAATATGCATTATCATATTAGCATCTTATAAAGAAACTGTTACAAAAATGATAATTTACATGGAGAAAATTCACAGATGCATGTTAGAGCCGGATTATGAACATTTAAATGTACACAAGTGAAAGTTTGCATATAACTTCAATTAAGACAACTTCTCTCTTTTGTAATTTTAATCAGCACATTACATCTTTGTTTTTGCATTTAACTGGAAAACTCCATGCTATTGCTTTACACCAATCAATAAATAATACCTATTCATAACATTTGAAATGCTTTGCACATTACATTTATTTTTCCCTTTTCAAACCTATCATACTATCAAGGTAAATCCTAATAACCAGTAACTTGACAGTCACTGGTACGATGAAATCATAACTTTCAAATATGGTATTTTCATTTCTCAGTCAAAACCCAAGGCCTCTTCATAAATTATAAACATGCTTCAAGCTGATATGAGCATACATCATTCCCTAGATACTCTAACAGCACCCCATCAGTTAGAGTGTGTGTGTGTGTGTGTGTATTAACTGCTAGTAACAATAAAAGAATATATACTTTATTGCAAGCTAAATTTGTCTAAAATTTCAGTCATCAGCAGCCTTTTCTCAGCCTTCTCTTACACGACAAATACAAGAAGGTTGGAACCCATAATTACCTACAATAAATACTTTATTGCCTTCCAACTAATTAAATCACGAGATGATAAAACAAACTGGCCAGCCTTATTTCTGGTAACCAGATATACACATTAGGCATATAAATCAAAACAAGAACTAAACTTAAGTTTTTGCTAATAAGCCCAAAGACAAGTTGATGTTATCATCCAACCCAATCTTTTGTAAAAGGTAGTTTTATCCCTTAAAAAAATGGTCATACAATAAAAGCGTGACTCAGATGCTAATCACAGCAAATTTTCCAATGTGGATGGAACATGTCTCACTTACGACCCTAACATTTATGATAATGTAACCAAACTATTAAAGACAAATTGTCTAATGATGGACTGAAGTGTTCTCTCTCTCTCTATGTTGCCAAAGCAGAGCAAGGAATAGAATAAATTATTCATCATCTTCTTTTGTCAGCAAACCAAGGTGGTTCTTCCCAATTCAAAATTTTGCTTTGAATTTAAATAATATTTATATATTCATTCAAAAGTTTATGCATTCTAAGCATGGTCGGTTAATTTCTTCCCCATATTCCAGTAGCAACACATTGGAATACAAGTATTTTTCGGAAGAACCAAAAAAAAAAGGGCAAAAAACTTATAAGCAGTCATAGTTATTAATGGCACACGGCGCAAAAAGGCGAAAAGCTTTCCTAAAGAAGCCGTAGTGTACCACGCGGCAAATGGCGGGCACCTTCTTAATTTACTGCGTATGTCTTATATATATAACATTTAATTTGAATTTTTGTAATATAATTTATATTTTTTACCAAAACATACATAATAAATATATTTTAGACAATTTACAAAAAAAAATCATTTGATATAATATCATAAACATAAAATTTCAAACATAATGGCCTTCAAATGCCAAAATCCAAGATATAGTACATATTACTGATAAACTAAAAATCTGAACTTGATTAAACAACCATATTTTCTAAAGCAATTTCTGCATTATCAGATTCATAAGCTTCGGCATCTTTCTCATCTGTCTCATATCGGTTAACAATTTGGTCAGTGCGACCGTAATAGGAATAGAGAGTTCGAAGTTCGTCGGAGATTGAGAAAAACATTCATTTGAGATTATTTGTTCAATACAACAACGACTAAAATAGATGGCTCGTTTGAGATTAACTTGGATAATGCGACCACTTAAGATTATTTGTTCTATGTAATGATGATAATTAGACGCATCAGATTGGATTTGGACCCGACCTAGTGGGTCTACATTTTAGTCGGGTTGGGTTATGTCAAGTTTAATTATTATATTTTAATCCTTGACCCGACTCAAGTTCAATTCGGATCGGATCGATTCGGTTCAGGTCCGATTGGATAATAACAATAAAAATGCATATATTTTCTCGCTTTTGTCTAATCTTCCCAGTTGGATCGGTTTTCATGTTATTTTTCGTCAACTAGTCCTGACCTGGGATCCATTGTGCGCAAATCAGGTTCGGATCGATTTGGTTCGAATTTGCGGATCTCAATTCTATTGCACACCGTAGTTCGGTGCAGCAAAAATATAAATAAATAGTTCAAAGTTTGTTGAAGATTAGTTTGAATTTAATCGTATCATTGTATAAAACAATGAATAATTCATTCAACCATTGTTGGAGAATGGTTTGGATTGTGAAATTGAAAAATCAATAAAAAAGAAGTAAAAATCAATAAAATTATGAAAAGAAGCGCCATGTTTGCACCGCGCGCCATTTGCGCCATTCGCCGCGTCATTGCATGTGCGCCGCACCATACGGAAGAAAGATGCAAACGCCGCACCGTGCCTCGCTTTGCGCCATGGCATGCACCGTAGCGCGCTTTTCATAACTATGTAAACAATCAAACTATAAATTTTGAAATTAATGTTGAAATAATAAATTATAAGGATAAGCACTATACTGGACATCAGCTAATAGCACCATATCGAACAGTGTCAAAATTAACTTTGTTTAAAAGCGCAATCTTAATGAAGAAAAGCAAGAATGATTTGAAAGTAACATGAAAAATAATTGAAGAACCTGAACAAAAGCAACCTCAAAGTTGATTAGGGACAGGGTTTCAATTATCTCCCAGATGTGAGATGTGAGAGCAGATGAGAGGGATGCGAGCATGGGTGAAAGGGAACAGAAAATTAGGGTCAGGGTTTATTAATTATTTGAGGAAATCACATTTGAGAGTGAAAGTTGGAGTAAATGTTACCGACGAGTGTGCGATGAGACGTTACTTAAGTTCATTAGTCCCGTATATTTTATGGGCTTGACCCAGTTAATTATGGGTCGTTACTAACAGAAATAAAGTATTTCCTGTTGAATTCCAGAAAAAATTCCAGGCTCTTACCGTTTGTTGTTGGAAGAAATTCCTTCCAACGTTGTTTTTCTAGAAAACGGCAAAAATTTGAATTTTAGTAAATAATCAGATAGAGATTCACGGAATAATGAAAAAAAACCCGGTCCTAATTATGCCAATAAAGGAACAAGCCATCAGTGGTCACTCAAATTAAACTAGTAAATCATCTCTCTTTTCACTCTTTTTTTTACCTTCTTTCTTTGTCAGATAAAAGAAATATAATTATATTTATAATATTAAACCGGAAAAAAGTGAATGGGGTATAACATTACATGACATGGAAAATCATACTGCATGATAGACACATCATATCTTATGTGGCAAATACAATAAACTCAATTGTGATTAAACACCACACGCTTGCATGATAACATTTGTATTACATTATGCCCCTTTTTCTCTAGGTGTCTCGGCGTGGTAAATTATTGGGTAGAATCAATAGGATAGTAATGTCCAATATCATTCTCATGCATATCTATTAGTCAAGAAATACATATATATGGCACAAGATTTTATTTAAAATACATGTGTACTAATCGTGAAGCTGAGACTGCTTTAAGAAGGTAAGGTATTCAACTTCTTAAACAATAATCTTCACGATTAATATGAAATGCACCCGTTTGCATTTTCCTTATTACAGAACACAAACATAAGTGCGGTGCTAAGGACATCTTAATTTCCTCTTACTGATATTATTCTAATTTGATCATAACCTATTAAATTTGTACTCCTCCTAATACCACAAGAATACATTTCTTATTTCAACAATGAATTACAAAACATAAGATATGACCATGCAAATCAAATCCACCAATTAATTTTTGTTGAACGAAAAACACCACATTGAGATTCAACATCTTTCGTAACAAAGTCCTTGTTCGTCAATTTTCACCTTTTAAAAAAAACTTCGAAATGAATTTTATGTAGATATTCATCAATTGCAAACTTTTGTAAATGTTATTTTAATTTTCTGAATTTCAAAAATTATACACACACAATTACATATGATTCATAAGATTTTTTGAAGCACTTAGATTTATGATTATGCCAGCAATTGATTCGTTAACAATTGGGTACATCGATTAATAAATACAAATCAGGTGTTTTTATTGAAATTTACAAATTTTTATTAAATTTTTGTAAGTACCGGTAGTCCCTAGGTTATTAATGATATTATGAAGTATGGCAGGTAAATTAGCTGGTGTATTTCAGAAATGATGTTAGTAAGAAAAAATCAAGGTGCTCTTAGCAACACACCATCTAAAAGTTGAGTGAATATATCAACCAAGTATGCCATCATGCATCTGATCCACACAAGTATATCAACCAAGTATGATTAAAGCACTTACAAAATGCAGAGATCATACCGAAATTACCAACAAAGAATATCTCTACAGAAGAGTATCATAGTATACCATTTAGTTAACTCTTAACCAACAACCAAACATAGGTATCCCTTGATCAATCAAGACAGTTATATTCCTCTCTTCCATCGCCACTCTTTTTTAAAACTCATACAATCAAAGATATTAAAATAAATTAGCGCTTTCATGATCCCAAAAACAGTTGTTTTAAAAAAAAAGTAAGGCGATCAAAATGTGACAAATGAATTTCATTCCAGCAACTGCATCCATTTTCAATTGCCAACCAAATTATCAATTTGAAAGATTACTCGATATCTAATAATGCACCAACAGTGCAATTAAATTGCTAGTTCAATCATAATACTTCGGAAAAAATGAATTAAATTTGTGAATGTAGATAATTCAATGTAATGCTGGTTCCAAAATTGAAAATAGTCTAAAATTGTATTAGCTGTGATATAGCCTAACAATTTCTTGAGCACAATTTTTGACAGCTCATTAAACATATACTATATTGCTCGATTCACGAAATGCTTTGTCAATGTCCGATGGATGTATTACCAATTCAGGTTAAAATTAGCAATTGCTTCGGTAATTGATTCATGATTGTAATTGCTCCAGAAACTAAAGTTTTATAAAGAAATATACCATGGTATCTACTATAAGTGAGATGTTAGCAAATGACACTGTCATCTTCCTTAAAAGATTCTATAACTTACATAGTTTAAAACATTTCAATGCACTTATAAAAAAATGAACCAAAACATGCTACTATCGCTAACATATTTGACTTTTAACAGACAAAAAAGGAACTCAAAAAAACCATCACATTAGGCATTTTCGGAAACTATACATTGTACAATTCCAGTCAATCTATATGCTAATCTAACAGAACAATACTAAGAATTGACATGCATCAATCTCACTATCACAGTCAGTTATTACAAAAATCATAAGATCGTACGTTCCAAAATGCGGTTTGGAACGAATCGCAGCCTTCCCGATTCAAGAGTTAACTGGATCGCATTCCGTTTAAGTCTTACGATCCTATCTCAGAACGAACATAAAATATTGAAGCCCCGTATTGAATAGCGATTTCGAATTAAACATCGAATTGAAACAAAACCGAAAGAGATTCAGTCCAGCCTCCCAATCTCAATTCAGCTATTAAAAGGGAAAAAGGAAGAGGAACGAGAAAAAGCAGCAGCGTCATACCTGCAATGAAGCGTCTAGGATTCTGAGGCCAGTTTGACTTATTTTTCTCTTCTATTTTTATGTGTTTTTCACCTCTTCTGATTTCTCTGGGTTTCACTGTTATGATTACTTAGGAGACCTGAAGATGACTCCTGGCCTTTGTGCGATCAACAAATAAGGCCCAAAATATTGGTCAGAATTTGTGCCCGATCTTAATATATTGGCTGATATTTAATCAAAAATGGTCCCTCTTAATTTCAGCCGAAACCCGTTCAAATTGACTTACCAGATTCGGGCTTCGTAGCATCACTCTTGTGCGATAGAGACGGTTAGTTTATTAGCGTAGGCTCTCCGCAAATCACCACCATACAAACTCTAATCAGATGCATACTAATCCCATGCTTTGTCTTGTTTTGGATTTTTCAAAGTGCCTAAAAGCACATGTTAAAGATGATATTTATGTGCTAAAAGTACAAAAATATTGATTTCAAATATCTATTTTATTTTTGTAACATAAAAATAGATGAAATTCAAAGGCTTATTTAGACAATTTAACCAATATTAACATGATAACATTTTTCTTTTATTTTATCAAATATGCATTGAAATGCAGTTTGGTTGTTTAGCATGGTACGACAATAACGGCCGTTGAAAATCAAAATGAAAATAAAAAACACGCGTATTTCTATCACTATAATTGAAAATAAAAAACACATCGTTGGTCGAATGAAAAAATTGAATTTGATGTTAAGTAGGATATAAAATAGCGATGTCTACTAAAATATTTGTGGTAGTCTATATTCGATGAAAGTGTACCAAAAAATTAATATTAAACCGGTCATATCGAAAATTTTCGGAAACTAAATTTGAAACGAACTAGTACCATTATCCTAATGGTAGGCGCTCCAACTTTAATGCGATAGATCACAAGTTTGAAATTTGCATAGCTTGATTCGAATCGCTGAACATATATTGACATCTAGTACGTTGTATACCATCTGATATTTGTAGCACTAATATGTACTATCGTTTAGGTATCCAATTTCAAAATAAATAAAAAACTAAAATTGAAATAGAAAGGAAATTATAAAATGGCGGTGGTTTGCTGAATAAGTTGCATAAAAAGGGCACAACTCTATCGGTTAACCGTAAATCATTTAAAATAGGCTGATGGAAAGGGGCTAATAATGGAATTGTATTTGATTTTTTTTTTTTAATTTACAGGAATGCTAAATTCTTTGTTACCTCCATAAGAATTATAAGCATACGAAAAATGGCTCCACTTTGTCTAAAATCGGGGTCTGTTTAACAATCCACGTATTAAAGGTGGTGCTAAATGTACCCGGTTTTCATTCTAATTTAAATATTAAAAAAATTGATGGTTCATTTTATCTATTTCGGCCAGTGATAGTACACTACCGATCGAACTTGGTGAACTGAAGCCCAATTTTTTTCCTTCAAGTTTATCATCGATTGATAGAAGAAAAAAGAGTACATTCGAGCTTGTATTGCATATACTAGCACCATCGTGCAAGGTCATTTTTCTTTTTCCATCTTTATTTTTCTTCTATTTCCAAAATTAGGATTTGGTAGTGTTTGAAATAAAAGGGGAGAAAAAGTCACGATTTATAATTTATTACTTATTTTACTAGACGTCGCTGTTTTATAAATTAGGGTTTGGTAGTGTTTGAAATAAAAGAGGAGAAAAATAGCGATGTGAAATCAAAATTGAAAACGTTAAAGTTGATGCAAATAATGTAATATTGACTTTGATTGTTTTTATTTTAAATCTACAATAAGTGAAAAACCTGTTAATCAATTTACTATTATTTTACATTTGTTGGATAATTTTAACTTATTTCATTTAAACTGCAATATGATGACCCGAAGATAGAATAAGATAATGAAAGAGATGATTTGCAATGTGACTTTGTAGGCTTTAAAAATCATTTTATCATGGACAAAGTATGCATCTTATTTTGGAATTTTACATTGCATATATATGCTGACTTTGATTATTATTATTTTAAAAGCATTTACTTCTTGAGATGCGTTTATACAGTGGTACTGATCACAAGCGAAGAAGATAAATACCATTCTTGTCATAACTAAGTCGGATAAGGTTGGTAGTTCGAGAAAACCAAGAACTCAATTCTCCTGTGAGAGAGCCGACAATGTTAGAAGAATAATCTTAAATACGAAGAAATTGTCAAAATAGGTGGAAATGTCCATAAAGTATAACGAAACAACGTGCATGCTTTTTCTTATTAAAGGTTTATATTTAGGTTCGAATAGTTGGACCGAAAATATAGTTAATGGTACTCATAATCAAGAGTTCTTGAACAGTTTAACTGGTCAGGGTTATGCTGGAAGATCAACGAATAAAGAGGAAAAAGTCATGAATGATATGAGCATTGCAAGATTAAAGCTAGAGATGTGCTAGAGAATATAAAGAAAAATAATTGTGAATATGTTCGATACTAAAATTATTCATAACGTAAAAGATAAGATGGTTATTTAAGAGATGGAAGGAGCATTGGATGTGCAACAACTTACTAGTAGTTAAACATTATGTATACTAGGTTTGGAATATAATAAGATTGATAGAATTGTTAATTTGATGTATACTAGTCCGGAATCAAATGCATTACGTAAATTTGTCCTCTTGATTTTACTACTTAATAGAACTTACAAAATAATTCATTATACAATGTCGTTATTTTTAGATAGTAGTCAAGTTCAACAAATAGGACATTCATCATAACTTATAATTTTTTAATATAAAGAGTGTGAAGACAATTTTGATGCGCACCACAAAGCTTGAAGTTGTTGTACAAGCCAAATAAGTTTTCAAATACTGCGATTAACAATAAGAAACTTTCATTAATTAGTGCTTCAAATGTTGTTTTCCTTAATTTAACTCGATTACAATGCATTTGTCATATAAAAAACAATGTTAAAGCCTTATTGTAAACCGAGATTTAAGGCGAATGAAATGATCGAATTTTTGTTATGGATTGGATGCATGTTGTTTGTGTTGTGGTGTCGCATTGTATGTGGATAATATGTTAATACCTCGAGTATTGAATTTGATGACAACAAACATATAAATATTACTGCTGATGTTTCTCCAAGTTATGCAGTAATTTTAGACATGTTATGCAGACATTTTACAGCGATACACAAGAACATGTTGCAAGCACATGTGATTAATCAAAGAAAACTGGAAAAGAATGTAGGATCGATTTCACCCTAGAGGGGGGGTGAATAGGGTGATGGTATAAATTATTAAAATTAATCGCGGAAGCTTATAAATTAATTTCAATTCAAAGCACAGAATAGCAGCACAGATATCGCAAAATAACAGAAAAAAATAGAACAACACAGAATTTACCCAGCTTCGGCAAAACCCTGCCTACGTGCTGCCCCCAAGGTTTCTACTAGAAATTAGATAGTCCATCGCTTACACACGTAAACTCGCTATACCCGCTATTGACTAGATTTGATTCGAGATGGATGATTATTATTCTCAGTTTAGCTTAAACTCGAATCTGTCAATTGCCGATGATGTTAATCACTTTTATAGGGTTCGACCCCCCTGTATTTTCGTCGTATAATAAAATTTGAATTTGTCAAATTCTTTTGATCGGCCGTTTGATTATGCTTGAACGATTGATGATTGAACCGACTTTGTCAAATTCGTATCTTTCACGTTCCTTGGTTGACGCGGCTTTTGAATCAATTTCGTGATGACCACGGCTTTAATTTTTGACACTTGACTCTGTCGCATTCGTATACTTTTGTGACTTGATTCCCATGGTTATTTTCGGTCGTTGTTGTGCATTGTTTATGACTGTTTCACTTAGTCCCTGATCTTTGTTGTAGTTGTTCATATGCTGGTTAGCTTGCATCTGCTTGCTGTTGTTTTGTACTTCCCTGTGCTGTTGACTTTGGTTTTCATGCACTTGTACATGCTTTACTTGGTCCTTAATGTTGTACACTGTCATGTACATTTGTGTTCATGCTTGTGACATTGGTGCATTGTCGTGAGTAGTTTGTAGTTGCTTCTGTGCATTTATATTGGCCGTTTAATTGATGCTGCAGTCTTCAAGCATTGTTGATTCATTGGTCTTTGCTGTGGTGTTTGTTGTCACTGGTTCATTGGGCTGCATACATGTTGTAAGTGATTTGTGCTTAGTTGCATCACTGGTATTTGCATTGTATAGTCGCCATATTCACTTGCATCTATATTGTCAATGTCTGCTTCATTCTGATTGCATACATGTTGATGCTTGTGGTAGATGTACGGTTCACTATATATATATATATATATATATATATATGTGTGTGTGTGTGTGTGTGTGTGTGTGTGTGTGTGTGTTGCCTTCAGTTGCATTGAGGTCTGTTGTTTCATTGGTTCATTTGATATATTGTCCACCTGAGTTTGAGCATTTGCACATTTGTTCACCTGCACTTGTTACTTCTGTTCACCTGTATCATGCTTGGCTTTGCGGTAATCTGCTGGTTGCTGATACTTTGGTTTTACTGGCCACACATGTGCATGCTTGCATCTTTGAACTTGGTTAGATGGTACTGTCCAGTTGAGCTTGTTTTGTAGTGATGCACTTGATTGCTTCTGATTCATTTTTGAGGCAGTTTGCATGTATGGGCTGCTATGTTGTATATATGAACTGCTTCATGCATTTTTGTGACCTTCATGTATACACAGTTGGTTAATGTGCATGCTTGTTCATTCCAGTGAGTTTTGTTTTGTGATATCCATGTTGCAACTGTTTTGGTCGAGACTTGTTGTTTGTTGGCACTGGACCTGATATGCATACATGATTGTTGTAGTCCATTTTGATGTTGGTCTTCGTTGCATTCATGTCATGTCGCCTTGTGTTGAATCCAGTTTCAAAACTCGGGTTTAACCTTGTGCTCGTGTCGTAATTTTGAATATACTGCACGTGAGTTGAACCCGGCTTTTCATTTGGGTTTGACCTATGCTCACCTGTCCCTGTAAATCGATCAAGTGTATATCGATGTGCACGGCCTTGTGGTATGTACAGTGATACACTGTGTATGTCACAAGTTGTTCGTGAATGATGAATTCAAATTTAAATGATGACGAACAACCCAAATAACTGAGGCAAATATTATTTTCAAAATTAACATTTTATTTTATATTGCAAAAATATTTCTTTTTCAATTTTACTGCGTTAGTGAATATTTTTGCAGATTGCTCAGATGCTGGATTCAAACTGGAATGAAGTCGAAGATAAATACGAGTATGAGTGATATGTAGTGAGGTCAACTGTAAATGTAAAATTGTAATGTAATTGAATTTGTATCAAAGTTGTATAGTGAATAGTGAGAGCTTGAATTTGTACTATTCAAAATTGTAATAAATATTTGTTTGAATAAAATATTCGTTTGAATTCAAATTCCGTGTTATTTATTTTATTTAGCAAATATTTACTTAATCTATGAAAAATAAAATAGTACATTATCAAATACATTTAAACGAATCTATATATGTTTATTATCATCAAACAAAATTCATATAAGCGCATATTCAACAATCTCCCCCTTTTGATGATAACAAACATACATTTAAGATTTTGAATATGTTAAATGTATTTGATCATTGATATGCTCTAATCTGCTCCCCCTATTTGAATGCTCCCTCTCTACACAATACTCTCCCTACATATATGCATACAAATAAAAATATACAAATGAGCCTAAATGCAAATGGAAAATTATTTGACATTTGCTTGATTTTATTTGACAAAATCTTAACTTTTCTTTCCCCCTTTTGTTATCAGCAAAAGAATAATAGTGTTAGAGAAAATAGAGATAAAGTGATCGATATTAATTCAACATTAAAAACTCAATTGAATATAAATTTTAAATTTCAATAAAAAATCAAACAAAAATCGTAAATATTTTGTTAGGCGCATATTCCACTTTTAGAATGATGGGAATTATGTCATCATATAAAACCATACAGTTGTGTCTATTTGCGGTATATTTATATCAGGAATTTGAATATCTACTAACCATGCATAACCGTTAGGACTTTTAATATGAGATTAGTAGTATTCCAATTTTATTTTAAAAAAATGAATTCAAGTGTCTTCTAACCACGCATAACCGTGAGGACTTTTAAATGGGATTAGAATCAACTTGTTTATTTTAAAAATCAACTTTTGATATGCGTTCCATACATGCATAACCGTGAGGACTTTTAAATGAGCATGGAAGCACATAACAAATTCCAAGTAATTCACCCATGCATAACCGTGAGGACTTTTAAATGAGAGTGAATACTTTGGTATTTATTATTATTATTACCCTTTTTTTTTAAATGTGAAAAACGAAAAACGAACGATTCATGTTTAAAGTACCACATATCGACAAACTATATAGAATTTTGATGAGTGATGGTCGTTAGAAATATGATAGATATAGAGATGGTCATGGAATTTTTGCCAACAAACAGTTTTATAACTCTTGTTTAAATTTCTAAAGAAATTTATTAATTATACCGTCTCGAGTCATAATATTTGATCAATATTAACACTCATTACTTTTTCAATCACTATTTTTCTTTTCCATAAACATTAGGGAGTCAGATTAGTCAAAATAGTCATTTAAAATCAAATTCAAAAATAATTATGAAATTAATTTTTCAAAAATGACTAATCTGAAACTATGGTCAAAAATGATTTTCTCCAGGGGTTTTAAAAGAAAATTTTCTGCTATTTGGAAATTATTTGAAATGAAGAATATGCAGATATTTTCTTTGAAAAACGATGCAGTTACTAAATGTCTCAAAAATCACGTTCAACTAGTAATTTTTCTATCAACTAGATTACCAGTGTAATCTGCATCTGAATTTCTTTTTCACTCAAAATTATCATCAATTGAATTTTATAGACCAAAACATGAAGTGTGCACCAAAAATTTCAAACTCAATTTTTAACAACAATTTAAATGACATTCTTTTGAAATTGAATTGAAGCCGTGTAAATAATCGAAAACCGTGAATATAGAGTAGCCGAATTATAACCAAATGTATTATTATCCAACAAAACACTATTTTTAATCCAAAATGATATATATGAAGTAATTCAAAGAATCTAAAGATTTTTATAGTGTTTTTGGCATAAGAATATTATTGGCCAACTATTTTGAATAAGTCAGAATCATCATCTTTTCATCATCTCAACATTGGCTGATTTTAATTCTGAATACGGTGCAGATTATCACATTTAATATATCGTTTAGAACATACCATTACCTATTTTACCTTTACGATATTTTTCGTTGTTGTCCGTTGTGATTCTGTCACCTTTATACTAGGCTAAGGAACTTTGCTTTGTCGTCCTTTGTGTTTCTGGAACAGTCAAAAATCCAGAGAACACTGTTGTTGTTCCTTAGCCTGCCACCACACCTACACGATGAAATATTTATGTGACCTATTTGTTTTTATAGGTCCATGGTTGTTAGTGGCAGAAAATTTTGAAAAATAATTTTGTAAAGACCCAAAACTATTTATAATTGTTCCCTTCGGCACCCAAATTTGTTTAACTTTGAGAGTTTTTATATTTGTGCCTTTTGGAACCCAAATCGGTATAGTTTTCACATGTTTGGGCCTATACCAACAATTATTGTGATCGTGTCCAAATTTTCTACAAATTGTGCACATTAAATTTTCTCGATTAATCTCATTTCTAACACTTTTAGAATGACTATATCCAAGTCCTTGTATAACCATATTAACAGTTTGTTTTCCTAATAGCATATTCAACGATTTTTCACTTTTTGAAAATTTATCTAAAGTCGTTGACAATTGTTGGACTTGTGTTTTGAGTGATTCATATTCGTTTAACAACTGTGTGCACTTTTTAATAGAATTCTCTCTCCTAGTATTTTCATTCTTTTTTAAAATCAGAATTTCATTTTCAAGTGATTTTATTTTGATTTCTGATTTTCTAATTTCTTCTTCGAATGTTGGACACTTATCACACTTAAGGATCCTACTTTGATAGGTTTTAACTAATTGGTCAAGTTGTTTATTTAAATCTATCAAAGTGTCTTTTTGTGATTCAAGTTTAGCGTATTTTTTCCTAAGAACGTTCAAAACAACCATTTACTTCGTGGAAATAAATAAGTAATTCAGAGTGAGTAAGTTTTGATACCTCGCTTGGCTCGTCATCGTCGCTATCGGTTATATTCCCATGAAGGCACATATCTGCTTTCTCACTTTCACTGCTATTGCTTTTATTCCACGTGGCTGTAAAACATCTTCGTTTTGATTTCTTTTCTTTGTCGAGTTGAAATCGTGGATAATTGGGCTTGATATCACCGGGTTTGTTGCAAATGATCCTGTGTTCTTCCGAGTTGTTCAGTGCTTTGATTATTCTGCTTTTTCATTTTTTATTTAGAGCTGGATTTCCGTATTTGTGATTACACTTCTTGAATTTTTTCATTATTAATGCCAGCTCGGCTGCTCCATTATCATCATCCTCATCACAACTGCTATTTACCAATCCTGTTAAGCACATCTCTTTAACTGAGTCAGTTGTGGAGGACTTCTCATTGCTGTTGACTTTTGCACCATATATTGCATCGAAAGTATTCCAGATTTCCTGTGCATTTTCACAATGAGAAATGAAATTAAAATTATCTTGATTAATATGAGAATATATTATATGCATAGCAAGAGCGTTAATCGAGATAATTTTCTTATCTGTTATATCACACCCATTTTCAATAATATCCCAACATTTGATATTAACAGATTTTAAATAAAATTCCATTTTTAATTTCCAATTCAAAAAATCTGTTCCATCGAAAATAGAAGGAATAATATTGGAGCGACCCTCGACAGAAGTATTAATAAAAGAAGCCATTTCAAAAATTCAAAATTTTAAAACAAAAACCAATTTTTAAAACACGAATTTTTAAAACAAAAATTGATTTTTGTAAAAAAAATTAAAACAAAAACGTCTTTTGTTCCTAGCTCTGATACCACTTGTAGGATCGATTTCACCCTAGAGGGGGGGTGAATAGGGTGATATGATGGTATAAATTATTAAAATTAATCGCAGAAGCTTATAAATTAATTTCAATTCAGATCACAGAATAGCAGCACAGATATCGCAGAATAGCAGAAAAAACAGAACAACACAGAATTTACCCAGCTTCGGCAAAACCCTGCCTACGTGCTGCCCCCAAGGTTTCTACTAGAAATTAGATAGTCCCTCACTTACACACGTAAACTCGCTATACCCGCTATTGACTAAATCTAACTCTACGCTCAAAAGCCTACCATAACTCAGCCACTGAGTTGCGAATTCTCAAGCTACGCCACGTAGCTTGTCCCCTAGTCACACGACTAGAAATTTAAACGGTTTAAAAAAGAAAATACAAATTAAAAGAAAATTTAAAATACAAAACCCTAATTTATAAAAACTAAGCCCAAATTGATATTGGTAGAACCGGCCCAATAATTAGTAGATTAAGAAATGCGTCCTCCCTTTTTTTATTTCATCGGCCTGGTTCCTTTTTCTTGAGAATAATGGCTTTCGTTCCTTTTCCTTGTTCGATCAAAATTAGGGCTTTTCTTAAATTGAAGCGCCGCTTCGATGATTCGAGTTTCTGATCTTGAATGCTTGCTTTGTCGAATAATCGTCTCTTCGATTTCGCATGTGGCTGCTTCTATTTCGTCGAGTTCGGTTCAAAGAATCCGGTATGTAATTTATGCTTTTCGCTTTTCTTGTTAACTTGCTTGAACTTTGAACTCGATTTGATTCGAGATGAATGATTATTATTCTCAGTTTAGCTTAAACTCGAATCTGTCAATTGCCGATGATGTTAATCACTTTTATAGGGTTCGACCCCCCTGTATTTTCGTCGTATAATAAAATTTGAATTTGTCAAATTCTTTTGATCGGCCATTTGATTATGCTTGAACGATTGATGATTGAACCGACTTTGTCAAATTCGTATCTTTCACGTTCCTTGGTTGACGCGGCTTTTGAATCAATTTCGTAATGACCACGGCTTTAATTTTTGACACTTGACTCTGTCACATTCGTATACTTTTGTGACTTGATTCCCATGGTTATTTTCGGTCGCTGCTGTGCATTGTTCATGACTGTTTCACTTAGTCCCTGATCTTTGTTGTAGTTGTTCATATGCTGGTTAGCTTGCATCTGCTTGCTGTTGTTTTGTACTTCCCTGTGCTGTTGACTTTGGTTTTCATGCACTTGTACATGCTTTACTTGGTCCTTGATGTTGTACACTGTCATGTACATTTGTGTTCATGCTTGTGACATTGGTGCATTGTCGTGAGTAGTTTGTAGTTGCTTCTGTGCATTTATATTGGCCGTTAAATTGATGCTGCAGTCTTCAAGCATTGTTGATTCATTGGTCTTTGCTGTGGTGTTTGTTGTCACTGGTTCATTGGGCTGCATACATGTTGTAAGTGATTTGTGCTTAGTTGCATCACTGGTATTTGCATTGTATAGTCGCCATATTCACTTGCATCTATATTGTCAATGTCTGCTTCATTCTGATTGCATACATGTTGATGCTTGTGGTAGATGTACGGTTCACTATATATATATATATATATATATATATATATATATATGTTGCCTTCAGTTGCATTAAGGTCTGTTGTTTCATTGGTTCATTTGATATGTTGTCCACCTGAGTTTGAGCATTTGCACATTTGTTCACCTGCAATTGTTACTTCTGTTCACCTGTATCATGCTTGGCTTTGCGGTAATCTGCTGGTTGCTGATACTTTGGTTTTACTGGCCACACATGTGCATGCTTGCATCTTTGAACTTGGTTAGATGGTACTGTCCAGTTGAGCTTGTTTTGTAGTGATGCACTTGATTGCTTCTGATTCATTTTTGAGGCAGTTTGCATGTATGGGCTGCTATGTTGTATATATGAACCGCTTCATGCATTTTTGTGACCTTCATGTATACACAGTTGGTTAAATGTGCATGCTTGTTCATTCCAGTGAGTTTTGTTTTGTGATATCCATGTTGCAACTGTTTTGGTCGAGACTTGTTGTTTGTTGGCACTGGACCTGACCTGCATACATGGTTGTTGCAGTCCATTTTGATGTTGGTCTTCGTTACATTCATATCATGTCGCTTTGTGTTGAATCCAGTTTCAAAACTCGGGGTTTGACCTTGTGCTCGTATCGTAATTTTGAATATACTGCACGTGAGTTGAACCCGGCTTTTCATTTGGGTTTGACCTATGCTCACCTGTCCCTGTAAATCGATCAAGTGTATATCGATGTGCACGGCCTTGTGGCATGTACAATGATACACTGTGTATGTCACAAGTTGTTCGTGTATGATGAATTCAAATTTAAATGATGAAGAACAACCCAAATAACCGAGGCAAATATTATTTTCAAAATTAACATTTTATTTTATATTGCAAAAATATTTCTTTTTCAATTTTACTGCGTTAGTGAATATTTTTGCAGATTGCTCAGATGCTGGATTCAAACTGGAATGAAGTCGAAGATAAATACGAGTGTGAGTGATATGTAGTGAGGTCAACTGTAAATGTAAAATTGTAATGTAATTGAATTTGTATCAAAGTTGTATAGTGAATAGTGAGAGCTTGAATTTGTACTATTCAAAATTGTAATAAATATTTGTTTGAATAAAATATTCGTTTGAATTCAAATTCCGTGTTATTTATTTATTCAGCAAATATTTACTTAATATGTGAAAAATAAAATAGTACATTATCAAATACATTTAAACGAATGTATATATGTTTATTATCATCAAACAAAAATCATATAAGCGCATATTCAACAAAGAAGACTCAAGACAAAGTGAAACACAAGCATAGACAAGAAAGACTTAAGAGATTCAAGAATAAGACGTTAAAAGTGGTAAAAGGAAGTACTACCGAGTCTTAGGATTTATGATAAAGTCCCCATAGCAAATATCTTTGAATTTTCTATATACTAAACACTATTTTCATCTCAAGTATCTTTTTATAAAAATACAATACTAGATTTTAAAGCTATAAAGATCTAAACTACTTTTACAAAGTTTTCAAAAATCAACAACGGTATGTTGACATACTCCCTTAACATTTATTGACATAGCAACCGTTGGGAAAATTTTCAAATTTAGATGGATATGTTGACATATCCATGGACTATAGGTCAACATGTTGGAACTGGATCAGCCAATAATGGAAGAAATGGATGTATTTTAAAAAAATTATCATTTTGGATCATTAACGAGCCTATGAAGTCTAAGCATACTTAGAAATTTTCTAAATTTTCTTTTAAATAAAATCTTTATTTTATTTAGATCTAGAAATAAAGTTTAAAATTTAATTTAATGTCTATACATATTAGTGTGTAACGGTAACTTATTAAATTTATTTAGAGAACGAAACTTTCAATTTTCTATCTCTTAAGTTATTGAATTAACGAGGGTCCATAAATTTATTTAGAGAAGGAAACTTTTTATTTCCTTCTCTTAACTTATTTAATTAATGAAGGGAAAACTATTAATATGAAAAGAGAAACCTTTCATTTATCTCTCTTTAATTAAATTGATTAATTATATGAAAGTCATTAATTAGCAACATATATATATATATATATATATATATATATATATATATGGCATAAGTGTGAGTATAAACAAATATTATATTATAGAGTAATTTTATAAGAGCAACATATGATAGGTGCTATTAATTGATGACATTGTTAGACATATAACTATAAATATTTAAAGACATAAAGGAAATATGAGAAATAGATAAAGAGTAACGAAGATGATTGATTTAATTTCCTATTTGGTAAACTTAATTAATGCAGCATATAAATAATAATCAATTGGCATCATGATATAAGGATATAAAGAGTCAACAATAAAAGTATGTATGCATTATTAACTAATTATGTGTGTGTGTGTATGTTTAAGTATGTTTGTATATATATTGCTTAATGAATCCTTCAAATATATTAAATTAATTCGGCCAAGTCAACTGTTATCCATTCAAGATTTATTACCAAACATATATTGATCTGATTTAGTAAATCAATTTGAAAATAGATCTTAGTCTGTAATCTAAGTGTAACCAATATTTATATGTTAATAATATAATGTAGAATCAAATATAGATATTTATTGTAATAAAAAATTTGTTCGAAGTATATTTTGTATAATAATAATATTATGTTGATTCATGTTTATTTATACATAAATACACTATATAAATATGTATGTATGTGCATGTATACATAATATATGCATATTTATATGTATGTATGTATGTTTAAAAATATTTTTATATGTATTGTTAATGAATCCTTTAAAATTAATAAATCAACTCAACAAAATCAATCATAATCAATTTAAGATTTATTACCAAATATGCAGTAATCTAATTTAGTAAAACCAGTCTAATAACAGATCATAATCAACAAATCTAACTATAATTTATACGAATATGTTAATAAAATAAATTCTTAAAACTTATTAAATATTTCAAAATTAGTTTTAACGTACACGCACACACACACACGCATTTATGTATATGTATAAATCTTAAAGTAGAAATAAAAATTGGAATCAATGTAAACTTTTGTTGACAATTAAATAATATAAAGTTAATTAGAATGACAGATTAATTTCCAGATCTATACTTAGATCTAAATCAATAGAAATGGGTATAGAAAATCATGAATGGAAGTTGTCAACTTCAAATGAATGCCAATTCTAATGATAACAAGTCATACTACATTAAGATCTATAAATGTATGCTTATAAGAGACAACAAATGCATATATAAAATTTTCAAAATGAATTAACTACTGGATCTATAATATCATGGAATAAATAAATAACTAATAGAATTTACCTTGTTTATGTTGCCTATGATTTGTACCTTGAATGATAAATGCTTTTAGATCCAATTGAATCACCTCCAGAAATTGCAACAATCTGAAGCACTGCTTTTGAATTTATATTATTCGATTACTTTGATTTTGTTTTGGGAATTTTTGTGGCTTAGAAGCCTTGAAATTTTGGCCAAGAAGGTAGAAAAATAAAGATGGAGGCTAGGCTTTAGAAGGAGAGTGATTAAGGGAGGACAGTGAATGGAAGATAACATATTTATAGAGGGATCCTTCTTTAACCTCCTTCCTTCTTTTTCTAGATCCAAGCATTGGATTTAAGCCTCCTTTTCCTATGGTCTTTTATGATTAAGGCTATATGGGCCTCAAAATATTCCCAACCCCATTTAGTAATTAATCTATTTAAATCCGATTTAAATATTTTATCAATATCATATACCGATACACACATACATAACTTTTATGTACATACTTTATTAAATATTAATGGATTCAAACAAATCAAATAAATAGATAAAAAATTTAATAATTAATATTTCATAAATATTAATTATTTTAATTAATTTATAATGGTTACAAATTAATTAAATCGTGTGATTTTCGAAGCATTCATCATTACGGTCTATGACTTAAAGGTGTAAATTTAGTCAGCGGTTAATATCGAACTATTCGAATATTAATGTTCACACGTCATTTAGCAGGTTGCGTGACATTTCTTCCAAATTTATCACTTACACATCTTTTAGGTAAAGTCTAATTTTACTTATCACAAGCGATACCTAATGGTGACAATTATCTACAACAATTCCTTTCGTCAAAACTATATCACTTTGGATTTATGGAATCTGGTAATGGTAAAAATTTAAATATCATCCACATTCAGCTTTATAGTCCAACCATAAAGTCCTCGATTCAACAATAAAAATTATTATTAACCGAAATGCTTTGGCCAGAGACTTTAAGTTGACTTCATTTGACCGTGATACTAACCTCATATAACCGCGAAGACGAATCCTCTCTTGAATAGTATTTCACTTCCAATGCTTCCACTCGACCCAACTATATTCGTTCGATGGACATCATGTCATGATTTAACTATAACCAAAGTGGGGCTTCCGCATTGAAGATCAACAATATTCTTAAGTCGAGCGGACTATGTGAATTAGTCACATCAATATTCTCTGCTTGACCTTAGTTTTATTAACCAACATAAAACTATCGAGTGGATCATTCCATAGTTATCTAATAACTATCAGTACATAATCTCTTGGTGCCCCCAGCAATCATGAGTAATACACTGCCCAACATTTGAAGAGCGTTACGTTCTCTAGTCTCAACGGATACATCGATATCCAGCCTCGGTGCATCTTGACTAGGAATGGTATATTTGTTTCATTGTGATAAATTACTCACGGTTACAACACTTTGTAACAACTATCACAAAACATAGCATTTATGGATTTTCTATTAAATATACTTTCAATTAAATTGATTAAGTAATATAACCACATTATATCAAGTATATAATAGAAAGAAAATACCTTTTTTTACAAGATTGGACAACGAGTTAGATATATGTAACAAATTACATAATTGCCCATAGGACGTACCCCTAACTCTTTCAATCTCTCACTTGCACTTGGGGTTAATTATGGAATCTTATTCCAACTTCTTCTATCTATTTTCTTAAAATCAATTAGGTCAGTGCCTTTATGAATGGGTATGCTATTATGTTTTCATTATCTACTCTGTCAATCAACTCTCTCCGACGGTGATAAACTGCTTTATCATGTGAAACAATTCGCAGTATGTCTCTCGATTTCTAGTGAGCTATAAGTTCTGTTGCAAACCCCATCATGACACTATTATTATATAACAATGTTATGAGATTCTCAACATTTAGAGTCAGCTCAGTTGTAAATTTATGTGTTTATATTTTTATATACATTATTTTTATTGCGCTATTAAAGGCGATGTACTCAGTTCATTTCATTGAATCAGCCATGGTCTTTCATTTGGAACATTTCCAACTTAAAGATTTTTAACTTGAATTTATTATTGACATACTTTACTCAATATCGCTTATGAAGTTCGAGTCCGAACACTCCATAAAAAGTTTTTGTTTCTATAAACAATTCTCTAGAATTTTATAAATACACGAAAACATTTCAAACAATAGTTTAGTAATATCAATTTGGATTTGATATTTGCTTCATGTATCAAGTACGTAAACAAATCATGCTAAATAACATAACATGTGTGATAATTCCTATTGTCAATGTATAAGGAGCTAATCTCGCATATTCTGTATTAAACAATTTTAATAAGGTGTCTTTGCATATCGATTTGGGATATTCCCAATATCTTTTACACTCACTATAAAAGACTTCATTTACAATCCAAAGTTGAGTATTAAAACAATTAAGATTGATTTTAAAATAAGTACATCGTTAAAATCAAGAATGTTGTTATAGTTTAGAAATATCAATGTATCTTTTAATGTTTTTTCTAATAAACGAACGATTCCTCTGCATTTTGATTGATACTCAAACTATTTGATATTTCTATCAAAATAGTTTTTTCAATTTTAATGCTTATAAGATGATACTTTATGCCATTTCTTGGATCATATCCAAAGTCTCACAAACTCAAAGTCGCTCCCACTAACTTTGAGACATTTTGGTTATTAGGTGTAAACAATATACTCTAAACCATTATTTAGAATTTTTTGTTTCAATACATATGTACCAAACATAAAGTCATAGTAAGCGGTAATTTTTTAGTAAATCTGAATTAACTTTAGCACATTGAATACCGAATCTATTAAGCTAATTTCAACAATTGAAAATTGCAGTATTATTCTTATCAACATTGCTTATTTAATTCCAACTGCATCAGTCTTGCTCATAAAGACACAATCACGGCTGATGGATCACATCCCTTCGGTTATGACTACTAAAATCATATTTTGATAGCGTACTTGGAATTCTTTTAGATTTGCGCATCATACTATAGAACCAACACTTTCAATGGTTTAATTAAACATGCAATGATTATATATTTTCGACATCGATAAGAAACTCATAGTTTCTATTCAATGTGAAAGAATACTTATTAGACACTCTAATGCATTGTGTTCGTTTAGGTTAGTTAATTTCATTTCATATCATCTAATTGGTTCTATCTATGGATCAATCCAGTTTCATTTTACTACCAGTAATTCCTCAAAGAAATTTCTTCACAATGAAGTTGGTATTTCTTAAAACAACAATTGTTTCTCAGTGTAACAGAATAGGTATTAATAAACATTTTATGAATTCCTTTATTTATAAAACTGGTTTGATTTTAGTTTACAAAACTTATGTTCAAAATATAAATATGTCATCCAATGACAGTCTTCCAAAAACTCTTTTAGGGAGATTCATATAAGATACCTTACAAACAATTATTACATGTAATCTTTCAATTCACACAACTTGCCAACTCTTTGGCCTAGGATATGTTGGAGTTTCTTATAAACCCTTATCTTGTAAAAATTTGTAAACTTTTATTCGGATGAAATAATATTTACCTTGTGTGCTACCCTTAAATACATTACCTTATAGAAAGAAACTAACTCAACTTCACTCACAATTAATCACATTGTCTAACAAAGTTCGATTACTCCATATCGATGCATCATTACATATCACATGGAGGAGTAATTTTGATATTGAATCTTTGTTCATTTTAGGTACGTTTGGAGCATTTTTCAATATACTCACCCATTCGATCAAATAATTTCTATCGCGTGTTATTTTATTTACTTCTGTTTTATATTTAGTAAGTTACCATAGACATACTACATGTGTATCAAATACACATGCCCATGTCGACTATAACTCATCAGTGAATATGACGAAGTACGTGGAACCGTTTTGCTATTTATAGAATTACGATTTCATACATCTATATGTATCAATCAAGAGTTTATCAACTCTTATAATGCTCCCACTGAGTAGGGGCATAGCCCTTAATTATTTGAGATATAATTAACCAGTATCGTTTGATTCAAAATCATGTAATAAAATTATTTTTTCAAAACTATGGCTTAGCTTATAATTCCAAAATAATTGTAAATAATATTAGATACTTCTGTATTTTATAATGCACCACTTTTATTATGAAAAAAAATACCACATTATAGTTTTATTTCTTAATGAATATTCATTATATTCATATTGAAATATAGTTATGTCTTTTTTTCAGTCGATACTAAAAAATAATCATTATTTCATAAATAATGCATGATAAATTTCACGAAAATAATTTTTGTGTTGCAATTAATAAGTGTTATATGGTATGCTCTCACCACTTCCACTATTACTATAATAGTTACTAAATTCGGAGGTCCGTCATTCACTTAGTACAATTTGTTTATATCATACACTGCAACTATTTACAGTAGAGAGTTCGTTGATCAAATACCTTGAGCTCAAAGAAATAAATCTCATAGAAAACAATTCTCTATATGAAAATACAATTCAAAATAGAAATCATATTTTTAATTCCAATATTAAGTATCAATTATTATTACAATGCTCATTTTCAGTGTTTCTCTATGAATTAGAAGTGACTATTCATTCTCTTCATCCCAACTGTACCTTAAATTACATCTATTCTTATACATTCGTTTTCCTTTCAAATGGTCGAATTATTCAAAAGAAAACTTACTATAATATCATAACAAACTCTTTGCAAAAGTGCATTCGATTATCCTTAACATTTAAAAACATCAAATATGTTGCACTTTACGTAAACCGACCAAAATGACATTTCAACGATCGAGTTTTTAGATCTATCTTGTAGTATTTTGGTCTTATGTTACATTAACACAACATGATCCATATTGTAATCGATCCGATTGAATACTCAATCTCTCACTAAGGTTTATTTGTTTTTTCGGATGAACTAATTTCATAGAAATATTGTACATTAATTACAAACTTTGACCGTTCACATATAACATTTATATGCAATTATATGGACCAAATATCCATAGTCTTGTACTGCTTTTCGACTCTGAAACTCATAGAATGCGATACATGGTCTTGAACAAATAAATGTGTAAGTGACCAAACCATGAATGTATCCAGTAGTTGTAAATTAGGCACTTGCATGGGTGTAGAAACGTTAACATGCAATAGAAATTTAACAGTGGGTATTATATTTCCATTTGTCAACTTTCAATTCAATTCGTTTATATATATTAACTAGTAAACTTTAACCAATCATATTAAATGCACAAATTTATCATTGTAGATAATTATAATATTATTTAGCATATTTCTTACAATATTAGAAATGTTAAATGTTACCATTTCATTTTTCTAATAAGGCTCCCACTAGTCTTTTATGTTTCTCCAAACCCTAAGATGAAACATAGAAGTCTTTCTACTTCACTAGTGGGTGTTAGGACTTGTCTGTCTTGATATTCTAACCTTGAGTTTGCTTAACAAATCATAGCCCCACAAATGATGGATAACTCCTTACCGGTTGTATCACATATAACTCCTAATCCATTTTTCCTTGTCCTAATTTCATTTAGACCTTGAGTTTGCTCAACAAATCAAAAAAGATTATTCACTCGTACCTACCATATCGTGATGGCCTAAGTATAATATATATATCTTGAGTTTGCTCAACAAATACATATAGTTATCTTACCTCATATGTTCAATATATTAATAATATTGTACATAACATCCCTAGCTTGAGTTTTCAAT
Organism: Allium cepa; assembly: GCA_030765085.1. Lineage (NCBI taxonomy): Eukaryota > Viridiplantae > Streptophyta > Magnoliopsida > Asparagales > Amaryllidaceae > Allium > Allium cepa. Next base: position 959,726,003 of record CM060932.1, read on the forward strand.
AACTAAGGAATATGCAAGTAATTTATATATATATATATATATATATATATATATATATATATGGTAGAGGACAACCTTATATTGAAGATTCAGTATATTATATTGAGTGATATCAACTTATGGAATAATGTGTTTCTTATAAAATACCCTCATGATTCAAGTGTCAGACACATCAGAAATCACAGTATATGTGCATTTTCATATGTATTTATTTCTTAAGTCTATTTGGGTTTCTTTAATGTTCCATCTTTAGTTCATACATTCATATCATATAAGTTTTATTGTTATATAACTTGTATATTTCATACCACTTATATGATATTCTTATGTATGATATCTTAGTAATTAAATCTTATTCAATTAATTTTAATTAATTAATTCTTTAACTAATTTAAATCAGTATTCCAATACAACTTTTGTATTAGACATATCTATTATAACCTTTATAGTAAGACACTTATATCTTTTATATGCATATTTTTTGTTAATTAACTAACCTTTAATTATTATTTTAATTAAATTTTTTAATTAAATTTTTTAAATTAAATTATATTAATTTCCAAAACAGGTAAATAGACACAAGGAAAAAGTTGCAAAAAAAATTAGTCTCAGGGACGACAAGTTTGTTTTTTAGTCTGAATGACATTTTTTAGTGTAAATCGATTTACACTAAAAAGTGTCCTTCAGCCTGAAAACAAACTTCTTGTCCCTGAAACTAGATTCTTCTCTAACTTTTTCCATGAGCCTAAAACCCCCTTTCGAAAAGTTATCTTATACATACGTATATGTATGCTTATGTTATCTTAAACACTTTAAAATAACATAACATAACGTATATCAACATATATAGTACATGCATATAAGTATCAATTAATTAACTCATTTAATTAATTTATATCATTAATCTTGTTAATAATTTTAAATTTCGAAATTAATATTTTCATAGCTTCAAACATCTTGAACTTTTCATTATATTTTGAAATATTTTGAAAATTTATGTTATATTATAACCTTTTATAATAAATATGTTTTTATTTTAAATTCAACTTTTAAATTTAAAATCATGTCTTAATTTTCAAAACTATTTTGAAAATTAGAAAATGATGTCTTAATTTTCAAAACTATTTTGAAAATTAGCCCAAGGCGCAATTCAAATTGGGCCTTTTCTATTAGGGGCAACCTTTGAGCTTACATAACCTTTCAGACCATGCAAGTAACCAGGTAGGACAGGGTACTTGATTATCCAATTCCAATCCTAGACATCACCATTCTAGACACTGTACTCAGTGCATAAGCTTGATTAGTTAGCCCTAACATGACTAATTTAGACTGCATAAGTTATTGAGCTCTGATACCATTGTTGGAATGAGGTCAGCCCGTAGTGGAAAAAATTGGTGAATTTTAGAAAATTTACCAATTTGGATCATTAACTGGCCTATGAAGTCTAAACATACGTAGAAATTTTCAAACTTTTCTTTTAAATAAAATATTTATTTTATTTAGATCTAGAAATAAAGTTTAAAATTTAATTTAATGTGCATGTAAATTAGAGTATATCAAATATACTTTTATGTTCATATGTGTGTGGAATGGTAACTTATTAAATTTATTTAGAGAATGAAACTTTCAATTTTCTATTGTTACCCCACCTTTTGGTCAAGACTGGAATATCAACAAATTGGCTAAAAAGGATGGATATCAGGATTGGAGATCAATTGGAAACAAGGCTATGATCAATACCATCAAAATTGGACCAAGCTCCAATCAAGGTGTGATCGATCGGGAATGATAAATAAGGCTCGGTGAGGCTAGATTTTGAATTTTAGGTCAATTGGAGTTCATATTTTCAAGTTATGGATGGATCAATATTCATGAAAAACTGGCTCGAATCGATACTCTTGTATCGATCACTGTGGATATGGATTTGGATTAACACATGCACTTTACATTTGGTTTGGTCGATCGATATTCGTATCGATACATCTCATATCGATACAATTCGTATCGATCAGGCAACTCTAAATAGGATACAGGTTGATGGATGCGGATTGTTGTTTTCATATCGATCGGATGGATACGACAAAGCATGTTGAAGACCCGATACGGATTTGACTACGACTCAAGGAAAATGGTTTCGATCGATACACTTTGTATCGATCAAATCTGAAACCGATACGAGGAATAAAGCAACCGACAAATATGGAGGCAACCGCACTTTGAAGTATTTCATATTGATCGATACGAAAGAAGCGGTCAAAGATTGGAACACATCGCATGGATCATAGCACAAGACTCGGATGGACATGTAGACGATGGAGTGCTGCTGATGGATACGAAACTCTTCATGGATATGAAATCATCAGCCTACATTTGCAAAGGTAAACTTGGATCGATCATATCTCAAAAACTACACATTGGAATTTCATGAAATTTGGGGAGTAAGGACTTTACACTTTAATCTTTCATCATGATCAATCTCAGCTCGATCAGAACAGTTTATGATCAATATGAACTCACTATGGATCGATCCCAAATGAATTCAGTTCGATAATGTGGGCCCATCTAGACTTGAAAAAGAGTATTCCAAGATTTAAGGCAGATATTTCCAGCTCCACACCTATAAATAGCACCTCCATTGCAACTAAAAGGGGGTCTTTTTTCTCGGCTCCTCTTTATCTTCTTCTCTTTTGGAAAAACTCTGCCATTTTGGTTGTTGATATATAAAGGATTGTAACTGTAATCAAAGTATAAAAGGAATAAAATGATCAATTCAAAGTGGACATAGGCCGGAGATAGCCGAACTACTATAAATCTTGTGTCTTCTCTTACTTTCTTTCATTTTAATATTGGTGTTTCTTCATTTTTACTCTCTACATCATCTGGATCTGAGATCTACGACTGGATACTAAGTATTTGGGTGTAAACACTGGTGCTTTCACTACTTTTGGGGTTTGTGACCATTTTTTGCGCAAACACCTATCTCTTAAGTTATTGAAGTAATGAGGGTTCATAAATTTATTTAGAGACGTAAAATTTTCATTTTCTTCTCTTAAATTATCTAATTAATGAAGGGCAAATTATTGATATGGAGATAGAAATCTTTCATTTATTTCTCTTTAATTAAATGATTAATTATATGAAAGTCATTAATTAGCAACATATGTATATGGAATAAATATGAGTATAAACAAATATTATATTATATAGCAAATTCTATAAGAGCAACATATGATAGGTGCTACTAATTGATGATAATCTTAGCAATATAACTAGAAATAAATGGATAGTTAAACAAATAAAGGAAATATGGGTAATAGATAAAAGATAACAAAGGTGATTGACTTAATTTTCCATTTTGTAAGCTTAATTAATGCAGCATATAAATGATAATCAATTTCCATCGTGATATAAGGATATAAACTGTCAACAAAAAAAGTATGTATGTATTATTAACTAATTGTGTGTGTGTGTATTTAAATATGTTTGTATAAGTATTGTTTAATGAATCTTCCAAACATAGTAAATCAATTTAGCTAAGTGAACTATTATCCATTCAAGATTTATTACCAAACATGTAGTGATTTGATTTAGTAAATCAATTTGAAAATAGATCTTAATCCATAAATCCAAATGTAACCAATATGTATATGGTAATAATTTAATGTAGAATCAAACATAGATATTTATTGTAATGAAAAATTTGTCCAAATTATATTTTGTATACAAATAATATTTTGTATACAAATAATATTACGCTGATTCATGTTTATTTATACATAAATACAGTGCACAAATATGTATGCGTGTGTATGTATACATAATATATGTATACATATATATGTATGTATGTCTAAAATTATTTCTGTATGTATTGTTAATGAATCCTTTAAAATTAATAAATCAACTCAACCAAATCAATTGTAATCAATTTAAGATTTATTACCAAATATGCAGTAATCTAATTTAGTAAAAATAGTCCGATAACAGATTTTAATCAACAAATCTAAATATAATTTATACGAATATGTTAATAAAAAAAATTCTTAAAACCTTTTAAAATATTTCAAGATTAGTTTAACATGCACATACATATATATGCATATGCATTTATGTATATGTATGAATCTTAAAGTAGAAATCAAAATTGGAGTCAATGTAAACTATTGTTAACAATTAAACAAAATAAAGTTATTTAGAATAACAAGTTAATTGCCAGATCTATATTTATATCAAAATCAATAGAAATTAACATAAAAAATCATGAATGGAAGTTATCAACTTCAAATGAAAACCAATTCTAATGATAACAAGTCATACTACGTTAAGATCTATAATTATACGCTTATAAGGGACAACAAATTCATATATAAAATTTTCTAAATGAATTAACTACTGGATCTATAATATCATGGAATGAATAAATAACTAACGGAATTTACCTTGTTGATGGTGCATATGATTCGTACCTTGAATGATAAATGTTCTAGATCCGATTGAATCACCTCCAAAAATTACAATAGTCTAAAGCACCACTTTTGAATTTATTTTATTTGATTTGTTTTAATTTTGTTTTGGGAATTTTTGTGGCTTTGAAGCCATGAAATTTCGGCCAAGAAGGTAGAAAAATGAAGATGGAGGCTAGGGTTAAGAAGGCGAGTGATTAAGAGAAGCTAATGAATGGAAGATAATATATTTATAGAAGGATTCTTCCTTAACCTCCTCCCTTCATTTTCTAGATCCAAGCATTGGATTTTAAGCCTCCTTTTCTTATGGACTTCTATGAATAAGAATAAATGGGCCTCAAAATACTCCTAAACCCATTTATTAATTATCTATTCAAATATTTTATCAATATCATAAATTGATACATACATACATACATAACTTTTTTGTATGTACTTTATTAAATACTAATGGATTCAAACAAATAAAATAAATAAATAAACAAAAATTTAATAGCTAATATTTCATAAATATTAATTAATTTATAATGGTTATAAATTAATTAAATCGTGTGGTTTTCGAAGCATTCATCATTAAGGTTGTGTGACTCAAATATGTAAATTCAATCGGCGATTAATATCGAACTATTCGAATACTAAAATTTACACGTCACTTAGTAGGTGGTGTGAAATTTTGGTCAATTATCGCTTAAACATCTTTTAGGTAAAATCCAGTTTTACTTATTATAAGTGATACCTAATGGTGACAATTATTTATACCAATTCTTTTCGTCAAAATTATATCACTTTGGATTTATGGAATTTGGTAATGGCCAAAATTCCAATATCATCCACATTCAACTTTATAGTCCAAACACAAAGTCCTTGGTTCAATAATAACAATTATTATTAACTGAAATGCTTTGGCCAGAGACTTTGACTTTGAGTTGACTTCAGTTGACCATGATACTAACCTCATGTACTAAAGAGATGACTCCTCTCTTGAATAGTGTTTCACTTCCAGTGGTTCCACTCAACCCAACTATAGTCGTTCGGTGGATGTCATGCCACGATTTAACTATAATCAAAGCGGGGCTTCCACAATGCAGATCAACAGTATTCTCAAGTCGAGAGAACTGTGTAAATTAGTTACATCGACATTCTCTATTTTACCTTAGTTATATTAACCAATTGAAAACTATCGAGTGAGTCATTGCATAGTTATCCAATAACTATCAGTATTTAATCCCTTGGTGCCCCCAACAGTCATAAGTAATACGCTACTCAATATTTGGAGTGTGTTACGTACTCTAGTCTCAACGGATACGTCGATATCCAGTCTCGATGCATCTTGACTAGGAACACTAAAAATAGTATATTTCTTTCGTGGTGATAAATTACTCACGGTTAAAACACTTTGTAACTACTATCAGAAAACATACCATTTATGGATTTTCTATTTAATATACTTTTATTTAAATTGATTAATTAATATATCCATGTTATATCAAGTGTATAATAGAAATAAAATACTTTTATTTTGAATAAAATTGGTCAACGAGTTATATATATGTAACAAATTACATAATTACCCCTAGGGCATATCCCTTACTCTATCTCTTGCCAACAGTCATATCTCTTCATGTTTTATATAAAGGCTCTGAAAAATAATTTGATAACCAACTTTCTCATTTTCTCTTATTCTTTCATTTCTATACTAGTAAAAAAGATCCATTGGTATTGTTCCTCTCTCTTTGCAATCATACTTTCACTCTTATTCTTTTAGGATTTGCAAACAACACAAGATCGGAGAGTATGTACTTGTATTCTTAATCATTCTCTATCATCCTGTCCCTGGTTGATTTTAAAGATATATTACTACTGGAAGTCTGTAGGATCAATATACTAAATCTGTAGGAATCTTTGTTGATGGTAAAACTACTTGCAATACTCTATTGTTATTTGTAAAGAGAAAGGTGGTCTTCCCAAACGAGGAAATTTGAGAGGAACGGCGCTTCTTGCCACCCATAGAGTTGCAAGATTGCAAATTGTTCTTACCAACTGTGGAAAGCAAGAAGTGATGGCGGAAATTCTATATGGGGTACAATACTAGATATAGGATTGGATATCCAAACCAATATAAAAATTCATAGTTTCATTTATTTTCCTATTTTACTTTATACTTACTCTCTTATTACTGGCTTTGTTTTGTGATTTGATTACTGATATGAGAAGGTAAACTTTACTTTCATAAGTTAACTTTAACGGTTGATATACATTTTTCACCCCTCCTCTAGTGTAGTAATAATTTTAAGAACCATTCCGCATAAGTCTGTCAGTATAATTCGTATATCCTGCATTTGGAGTGTTTAAAATTCCTCGTGAAGGGACTCACGTTTGGTATCATACGCATAGTTTTCAAAAATTCATTATTCTGAATTATGAAAATGTTAAATGACTTATGTCACCAGTAATACAGTTTTTAACACGTTTGTAGGACAACCCATTACAAGAAAATCTGCTTTTGGTTGCATTAATCGGTGGCATTTCCTGTTATATACAACCATTGACCTATTTAAAATATAAGAATTAAGGTATAAACGCTGCCAAATCATCCCCGCCATTAATTCAGTGAAATTTTGCTAAAATTTTATATGGCCGCTCATAATTTTTCTTATCTTCTCTGAACTGAATTAAATCCTCAAAAAATTCTTCCTCCTTTTTTCCTCATCCACATTTATAGTTTCACAAAATCTTCATCTTATATGGCCAAATCATTCCCGCCATCAAATCCCGTAACTTTATCTTCCAAAATCACTTCGTCTCTGGCTTCACCCTCAAATCAATTAATGAAGAGAAAAAATATTATAATTTCACAAACGAGAAAAGTTAGCGCTGCTGGCAATAGAGGAGGTCGACAACGTAATGAGGAAAACACATAAAGGAGAAAGCATACATGTAGGCGACTGAGTGATGAGGATGGTTTTATGGCGAGGCTTGACTGAGGATTTACTTCTGACGACTTCGGCATGGCGACGACGCGATTTCTTCTAAGTAATTTTGAGGTGATGAAATTTGAAGTGATGTTCTTATACCAATTCGTGAATTTATCATATGTTTCTGTGAATGTTCAACTATGCTGATGGCTAGCTACATAATTGTTTAACTGTCTGTGCAAATATATGTTTTGAGTTGTAAATTTATGATGTTTACTGAAGTTGTGATAAATTTGCTTTCTTTTTCACCTTTTAATAAAAGTTGACTGTTGTTGGATCATTGCATCTACTACGAACTTCTGTGATTTCAAGTTGTAACAAACTACCAATGATAGAACAAGTATTTATGTCCACCAATCTGTTACATGTTCCACCGTTGGTGGAAAAATATAACTTTATTCATACAAATTGCATGGAAAGATATAAATGACCATAATTTTATGTTTTCTCATAATGTTCTTCATAAGTAAAATGGCAGTTGGATCACAAAACCACAAGGTTCAAGTAGAACTAAAAAGCTTTCTTTGAACCGCGTCAAAGTGATGCTGATGCCACCTTGAAAAATAATCTGACCAGAACAGAAATATTTCTTTTGAAACAACGTAAGTCATTGTTTAGTAGTTTCATTTAATTGGTACACTTGCAAACATTCAACTTAAGGTATAAGACACCTTTCATGATGCATGAATTTACAGCGTGATTGTAAAATACTATTTTGTGTTTAATAAATTTGATCGCTGTAAGAATTATGGAGACGATTTTGATAGTAATAAAACCGCATCTATAGAAGCTAGCTCAAATTTACCCTTTTGCGCATGTTAGTGCATGCGTGCACACAAATAAAGTGTTTTTGTTCAATAAGCACATTGTATATGCAAGACGTTGTATTGAGTTCCTTTTATTTTATATTTAATTTTCATCCAATAACTTGCATGGAGCAATTTTTGAGGTCACATACTTCTTATATAAAATTTAGACTAAAATTATCAAGTGTGATTAAAGCTTATATCAACACAAGCTGCATGACATTGCTTGCAACACTATCTTATTTATATATTACTTGCAGCTCATTCTATTCGAATTGCATGTGAAAGCATAAATTTATGAAGTTTTGAAATTATAAATATAAATTTATATGTTTTAGTTTTTTTATGTATGCTCATCATCATTGCTTGTTGTAACCTCAAAGTGCCTTTATTACAGAGCCTATGTCAATTCAATCTTCTTGTTTCAATTCTGAGTTCAGATGAACTATGAGTCCAAAGTGCTTCTGAAGCTTTACCTCCTTCCTCAAGTCAATTTCCAAGCTCGAAACTCGCATCCAATAAAAATATCAAATCTGGGACAATGTATGACTCACCAAAACTTAAACTCCAATCTTAAAAGCAATCCCTCCAATTAGCTTAACGTGCTTCTTAATATAATACTATTTATAAACTAGTTTATGTTGCGTAATCGAACTAAGTGGAAAAAGTGGATATGGGAATTTTACCCGCTGCATCAACTTATTCTCTCCACTAACTTCACACTAACATAATCTCATTTAGCATAATTTCGTTGCCATATAATCCGAACTTATTCAAGAGATCGTTTTCACCAAGAGAAAAAATAAAGGCAATCGATATTAGTACATATTCATTTGACTACTTTTATGTAGTTCCTTAGAAAGTTTGAACGTGAGTGCTTTTTACATCATGCAGGCTCAATGAACCAGAATTTTCAGTTGTTGTCAAACTTGATGTTTGGAACTAATTGGACAACCATCATAGTTAGAGTGGTTAGATTATGGGATTTGGTCAGATAGAGTATGCACGAGTCACACTCCCTCAATCTGTAGCTACTCAATAATGAAGTGAACCTTTTTGCTAACAGTTTGTACCAGCTTTTCAAAATTGCATTTCTCTAACATACCAGATGTGAGAGCTAAGTTTGGTTATTTTAAAGGGAACAAGGTCGGTTGGTGATGATGATCTAAAGCCTGCAGTAATTGCAAAAACAGAGATAACCAAAACTGTACTGTCCGAAGACGATGGCTACTTGGTATAATTTATTTATAACTACTTATATCTTTTATCCATGTCTTTCATTCTAGAAGCTGAATTATAAACACCATTTTCCTACGATACAACAATCATTCCATTCCTTGTTAAATTCGAGTTTTGAAATTTGAACTTAACAAACTGAATGTTTAGGTGATGACTAGCGATGGGTTATGGTGTTAAATTTTGGCGACACTATACGAAGAATTGTAGAGGTCGGAATTAGCTTCGTAACGGAGAAAATGGTTCGCAAATCGAAGTTCGAAGGTGGAAGTTATAAGGGAAAATGTGAAGTGGGCTGAATTGACAGGGTCAGACGTCTGAGGAAAAATTCAGACGTCTGACCCTTCAGCAAATCTACATCAGACATGTTCTAGAGAATGAGATCAAACGTCTGACCAGATGGGTCAGACGTCTGAATCAGTGCAGAATTGATTCCAGAGCCTTTGTCAAACATCTTACCCAATGGTCAGACGTCTGAGCTGAAGAGAAAAATTTTCAGTAATTTAAGTCAGACGTCCGACCATTTTGGCCAGACGTTTGAGGCGACTTCCACCTGTTTTTCACGTGTGGACTTGACGTGAAGATTTGTGATATCTACAGGGGCAATTTCGAAATATTGCCAGGAGTTTCTATTCCTTTATATAAGCTAGCTTCAGGTTCCAGATCTGGGCATTTACAAGCGATTGCAAGAGATTAGCCTCCACAAAAATTATGGGTTTTCAAAACCTAATTTTCTTCAATTCTCTTCCCCAAAAATCAATTTCTAGTTAGAATTTTGATCATTGTAATCAATCTCGTGTCCTCTTCTCATCAATATTAATAAAAGTCCTCCTTTAAAGTGGATGTATACTAACACAAAGTTAGTGGAACCACTATAAATCTTTGTGTGATTTATTTTTCATTATTGCTTTGATTTCTGAATTGCTTGCTTGGGATTGTGATTGTTTTTGGATTGATTGAGATTGGAATTGAGTTTTGATTGATTGTTTTTATACTTCTTACCACTATCCCGTCTTCCGCTATGCTTGTGGGGTTTCGATTTGAGTGGTCTCCAGTTGAAACCCCATCTCAACATTTGGTATCAGAGCATTATTGTTGGTAGGTGATTATAAAAATGCTTGAATCAAGTAGTAACTCTAGTAGTTCCTCAGTGGGTAATCCAAGTGGTGTAGCTCCTTATGTGCATGGTTCGTACGTAGCTTCAGGATCACAATTCGTAATAGACAAGTGGAATGGTGATAATGATTTTGAAAAATGGAAATGGAAGATGAAAGCAGTTCTAAGGAGGAATCGGGTGCATCGGGTAATGTTTGATACACATTTATTGCCAACCGACATCTCAGACGTTGAGGGAGAGGAGATGGAAGAGTGGACATTCACTACACTTCAACTTGCTATGTGAGAGAATGTTATCTCTGAAATAAGTGGTGAGACAACCGCTAAGGGTACTTGGAACAAGTTGGAGGAGTTGTATATGAAGAAGTCACCGACAAATCATTTGATCTTATTGCGAACGTTCTTTACTTATAAGATGAAGAAAGGTACTTCACTAAAGGCGCACTTGAATACTTTTGATGATTTGCTAGTGAAGATGAAGGCGGTAGATTTGATGATTGAGGAAGAGAAAAAAGCGATGATATTGTTGTGTTCGTTGCCGGATCGCTATACAGGTTTCTCAAATAGTTTGATCTATAACCGGGATACATTGACTCTAGATGATGTCTAGACGGGGCTTCTTAGCGAGAAGTCACGGGATCAAATGAAGGAGTTAAGTGATGGAAGTAGTGGTGCTAGTAGTGGTCATGGTTCATTTGTGGAGAAGGAGAGGTATGTGAAGGAGGAGAACCGGGGGCATTCTAAATCAAGGAATCCCGTTTGGAGAGGAAAGTCGAAGGAAAGAAAAGACAAGTGCTATATTTGCAAGAAGCCCGGTTATTGGAAGAATGAGTGTCCAGAAAAGGAGAAGGAAAAGAAGAAAGTAGCATCTTCATCAGTATTAATGGAGAGTGGAGTTGATGAGGGAGATGTAGATGTTTTGTCGACGGTAGCATCGGATGTTTCAGGTAGCGAATGGATGCTCGATTCAGGGGCGTGTTATCATATGACGCCAAATATGAACTGTTTTTCTTCTTACAATGAAAAAGAAGGAAATTCGGTTGTTATGGGAAATGGTGCTATTTTTTAGTCTAATGGCATTGATTCCATGAAAATTCGGATGTTTGATGGAGTGGTTCATATTCCCACTAATGTGCGCTATGTTCCGGGACTTGGGAAGTCTTTTATCTCTTTGAGATAGCTAGATTCTTTTGGTTATAAGATCACTACTGAGAGTGATAGCTTGCGGGTTTCGAATGGTGTGCTTGTGGTAATGAATGGTTCTAGGACTCATGGTATTTATTTGCTTGAAGGAGTGACTGTAGAAGGTGAAACTTGTACAGGAGTTGATAGTTCTCGTTGCTTGGATGCGACTAGATTGTGGCATTTGAGGTTAGCTCATGTCTCGGAGAGGAGTTTGGATGTTCTTCGAAAGAGGAAGATGATCGATGAAGAAAGTTTCAACAAGTTAGAGTTTTGCGAAGAATGTGTCATGGGGAAGAAATTAAAGTTTCATTCGGTGAGGGAAAGCATGATTTGAGAAGGGTTCTTGAGTATGTTCGTAAGGATGTTTGGGGACCAACACCAGTAGCTTCTTTGGGTGAAGCTCGTTATTATATTTCTTTCATAGTTGAATTTTCTCGAAAAGTTTGGGTGTGTGTAATGAAGACCAAGTCGGAGGCATTTCTAAAGTTCAAAGCGTGGAAGACTCTTATTGGGAATGAGAGTGGTAAGTCTTTGAAGGTTCTAAGATCCATCAATGGCAGAGAGTATGTTTCCAGAGATTTTTAGGATTTTTGCAAGCATCATGGTATTCGAAGGCATTTTACTACACCTGGAGATCCACAGTCGAATGGTGTTACGGAGAGGATGAATCGTACTCTACTTGAGAAAGTTCAATGCTTGAGATTGACATCAGGTTTGGCGAAGGGATTTTGGGCTGAAGCTTTGTCAACCATAGCGCATATTATTAATTGAATTCTGTGACGACCGCCCATGACTCCCGCACCAAAACAAGGAAATAGTGCGCTGAAAGTGTGCCAGGCAGCCATGGACGATAGTCATGGTAAGAATAAACAATAAACTCTATCGTATTACTCACAGCGCATGGATAAAATACAATAGAAAGTATATATAGTGAAGCTCTATAGAACAGAAGTCTCATCATATAAACTCATAATAGTTTTATACAATCATCTGAATAGTCAACACATCAAGCCTCACTACATAACACTCAGAGTATCAAACAAACAGCGGAGTATCCAGTACATATAGTAAGAAAACAATATGCAAAATCCTCCAGCTCGTCCTCGTCATCAATAGCGTTGGTAGCCAAGAACAGCACCTGTCACCTGCTACCTAGTCTGCCCATCCCAACATGGATGAACAGCCCAAGGTAATAAGAGTTGAACATAAAATCTTGAGTCAGACAACAGTCTTAGTGAGCAGTAAATTAACTATCAAACATACCAAAAGAGCATAAAGGGTAAAAGGAATAGGAACCCAACCATCCCACTCCACCTCATTCCACAGTGATAGCCCCCAGACCCTCTAAGCATAAACAAACATAGCAAAGCAGAAAATTTAAGTAAAGCAATTATCACTCGAGTCAAGGTCGATGTTTTCCAAGTACAAACCCCCAAGGCCTAAACCAAGATCAGATAAGCACTCCGAAAACACCGCTCTTGAGGCCGAATGATGATACAATCAAACATCCATGACTCTGGCTATCACTGTTATCATTGCATCGATATCACCGTTAATTGAATGACCGACACCTTCTTTCAGCCGTCCGTCAAGGGCTAATGGCAACCCCGGTTCTAGACATAACTCCGCACGTCATCGTGACCCGTGCCTAGGACTATCGCATCTGCCCAGAGTACTAGCACATCATCATGACCCGTGCTTGGAACGTCACCGTGACCCGTTCCAACGTACTCTTACTTTGAGCATGCTACAACCTTCAATAACGATAAGATCCAAGCCCCCTAGTCATCCTCCTCGACGACTATTCTCATACTAGCTCAAGCGCCTCTCGAGCCCACCATTATCCACAAACTCGGACCGCATCACCGAGTTATCAACATGCTTGGGATGATCCCGTCTGGACTAAACCAAGGCTCTCACACATTGTGCTTTGCTCCAACGCATCATAGCAAAGCCCTATCTCAACATCATGGTTTGCCTCATCGCATCATGGCAAAGTCCCATCTCAACAAATCTATCCATATGAGCTTCCACATCCGCTTCATATGCCACATGCAGCTTTCCTTATTCAAAAGCCTTTCCACTTAGCTTTAGAATCATCTTCGACCCACTTGTCCAAATCAAATTATCAATCAACTAATAAATCAAATCAAACATTAATCCAAGTATCAATCATTCAAACAAGATCTAAATAAACAATTACAACAATAATGGCAATTTCGTAAATAAAGAGTTCAAGTCTAACATGCATTCTAACAAGCATGAATCATGAACAATATCTCCACAACATGATGAATAAACTTGCACAAGTGAACATGTAGTAAAATGGATATCAAAACTTCATAGATGATGGATCTACATGCAGACTTAGGGAAAATGCAAGAAATCACTATCTTTAACACATAAACAAGCCACCGATCCAATATACTCCTTTGGGTCCGTGTGAGAGATAACTACCACTCACCGAATCACCTAAACACCTCAAAAACAACCAACTCTAGATCTGGACAGCAAGGAATCAAGCTTGATCCTCCAAAGCTTCGCTTCAAACGATGAAATCTCTCTTCAATGGATGGAGATCTTTAACTTTGGCTCTTGGATCTTCGATTTGATCTTCAATTTAGATGGAAGGAATCACTAGATTAGAGTGGAGAAAAGAAGTGAAGAAGTGTTGTAGTCGAGCTCTCAAAATGGCAGCACTTCGTCGCTTCAAAATCCGGTGCCAAAAAGTGAACCAAACCCCTCTATTTATAGGCTGGAATTCCCTTAGGTCGCCGCCCCCATGAGTCGTCCACGACTCAACAGACTCCCACGGCTTACGACCTAGGCCACCTCACGACTCAACGACCTATCCAGATGCGACTCATCGATATGCGGCATAGCGACTTAACCTTATGAGCGACTCAACACCTAGCCGACCTAAGCCTTAACACTAAACCAAACTGGGCACGACCCAACGACTTATACCTCCATGTGACCTAACTAGGTCGTCCCACGACTTAACAGCCCTTGCCGACCTAACACAACTACACTCACGCGACCTAACGACTCAACACACTCGCGACTTAACGGTTCAACGACCTAACGCTATACACAAGGTCTCAACGACCTACGACCTATACCATAACCCATCCACGACCTAACTGTAACCCCATCACTATAAGTCGCTTACGACTTAAGCCTGCAGGTCGCTAACTCCTATAGGTCGTTAACCTTCTTAGGTCGGTCACACCTTAACTCGGCCATTCCTTAACTTGGTGCAAACCCTATAAGCCGTTAACTCTTAAGCCGTTAGCTCCCATAGGTCGCTACAACTATTAGGTCGCTCACTCTTCTAAGCCGCTCACCACTAGGTCGCTACCCTCTCTAACTCGCTAACCCGTAAGTCATCAACTACCTTAAGTCGCTCCATACCACTAACTCGTTCACACGACCCAAGCTACCCACGACTTAAGCACCACACGAGTTAACTTCCATACGACTTAAGCTATGGTCGACTCATACTCTAAACGACTTAACAACATCAACGACCTAATGCAACTATTTTACGATTTATCGACACGTAAAATACGGGTCGTTACATTCTCTCCCCCTTAGGAATTTCGCCCCTGAAATTCCAAACAAACAAGAGCAACCAAAACTATTCTGCATGCCTACCATCCATCGCAATCAACAAACCATGCATCCAATTACTAGCCTAGCATGCAGAATTCTAAGACTAGAACAAGTTACAAATTCGTGAGATGTCACGACACCTTAGGGCCATACCTCGAAGAGTTCAGGATGAGCTGCCTTCATCCTCTCTTCCTCCTCCCATGTACAGTCGTCAACATCATCACTCCATTGTACCTTGAGCAACGTAATCGCCTTCCTCCTAAGCTGTTTCGTGTCGGTTTCAACAACACGAAGCGGCTTACGAGGTCTCGTAACAACTGTATCAACTTCTAAATCTTCATAGCTATCAGCAGAAACCACCGTATTCGAGTCATGCACATACTTCCGTAGATAAGATACATGAAAAACATTGTGCACAGCCGCCATCTTTTCTGGTAACTCCAATCTATAGGCGAGCTTTCCAATTCGCTCGATGATCGGGAATGGTCCAACAAATCTCGGAGTCAATTTTCCTTTCTTCCCGAATCGAATAACACTCTTCAGTGGAGAAATCTTCACAAAAACCATATCACCTACGTCGAATTCCAAATCCTTACGACGCTTATCGGCATAACTTTTCTGACGATCTTGGGCTGCCTTCATTCGTCGCCGAATAACCGCTATACAATCCGAAGTCTGTCGAATCATCTCTGACCCAAGTATTAACTTTTCTCCCGTTTCCAACCAACATGCCGGAGAGTTACACGGTCTTCCATACAATGCCTCATATGGTGCCATACCAATACTAGACTGATAACTGTTATTATACGCAAATTCCACCAAATGAAGATGGTCTTCCCATGATCCTCCGAAGTCCAAAACATATGCTCTGAGGAGATCTTCCAAAACTCGGTTGACTCTCTCGGTCTGACCATCAGTTTGGGGATGATAAGCTGTACTCAAACACAACTCGGTTCCCAAAACTTCCTGGAAGCTCTTCCAAAATCCACTAGTGAACAATGGGTCTCGATCGCTCACTATACTCTTCAGAATACCATGGAACCGAACTATCCACTTAACATACAACTCAGCCAATTTCGATGCAGTCCTAGTTGATCGAACAGGAATGAATCTTGCACTCTTAGTCAAACGATCTACAATGACCCAAATCCCTTCATTCCCTGCTCTGGTTCTAGGTAGACCATCGATAAAATCCATCGATATTTGCTCCCATTTCCATGTAGGAACTTCTAATGGCTGAAGCAATCCACTGGGCTTCTTCTGCTCGGCTTTTATCAACTGGCAGTTCATACATTTGGAAATAAAATTTCCAACATCCTTCTTCATACCTTCCCAGTAGTAGGTTCTCTTCATATCCCGATACATCTTATTTCCACCTAGATGAATTGTCAACTTCGAGTGATGACTTTCCTTTAGAACTTCATCTCTCAATCCATCTATATCGGGAACAACTAATCATCCTTGCTTCCGAAGCCAACCCTCTCGATCGACTTCAAATCCTTTATCCTTTTCTGGATCACGGATAATCTTGACAAGCTTATCGTCTCGCTTTTGGCTCTCGCCAATTCTTTCCACTAGAGTAGGTCTTATCGATAAGTTTGCCAACACTTCAGGTTCCAATTCACATTTAGGCCTGAAATCAAATCCAGCCAAATACTTAAAACTCCTTCATTCCAAAAACATGGCTCCCAATCCTGCATGTCTTCGACTTAACGCATCAGCCACTGCGTTACCTTTTCCCGGAGTATAGGCTATACCAAAATCATATGATGCTAAGAACTCTAGCCACCGTTGCTGTCGAAGATTCAAGTCCTTTTGGGAGAACAGATACTTCAACGACTTATGATCTGTAAACAACTCGAATCGAACTCCCAATAGGTAATGTCTCCACATCTTCAAAGCAAATACAATTGCCGCTAACTCCAAATCATGAGTCGGATAATTCCTTTCATGCGGCTTCAATTGTCGACTCGCATACGCAACAACTTTATCCTTCTGCATTAGCACTGCTCCAAGTCCAGTACCACATGCATCGGTGTAAACCACCATCTCATCATTCCCACTTGGAATAGTCAAAACAGGAGCACTTGTCAGTCGCTCTTTCAGGATTACGAAAGCTTGCTCACACTTATCATCCCATTTGAACACTTGGTTCTTTTTCGTCAATCCTGTTAATGGTGCAGCTATCTTGGAAAAGTCTTTGATAAACCGACGATAGTATCCTGCTAATCCAAGAAAACTTCTCACATCAGATGCATTCTTAGGTCTAACCCAATCCTGGATTGCTTCCACCTTAGCGGGATCAACCGCTATTCCATTTCCAGAGATAACATGGCCTAAGAACCTCACTTCACTCTTCCAGAAGTGACACTTCGAAAACTTAGCCTTTAGCTGATGTTTTCGCAAGATTTTCAAAACAATCCGCAAGTGCGTCTTGTGCTCTTCTTCATTTCTGGAATAAACCAAAATATCATCCACGAACACAAGTACAAACTTGTTCAACTGATCTCTGAACACTCTATTCATAAGATCCACAAAATATGCTGGTGCATTGGTCAATCCAAACGGCATTACCAGCCACTCATAAAAACCGGATGGTGTCCTAAAAGCAGTCTTCGACACACTATCCTTAACCACTCTCAACTGGTGAAATCCCGTTGCCAAATCCATCTGAGAAAACACCTTAGCTTCGTGAAGCTGATCAAACAAGTCATCTATTCTCGGCAATGAATACTTGTTCTTCTTAGTCACTTTATTCAGCTCACGATAATCCACACACAACCTCTACGATCCATCCGCTTTGGTTGCGAACACAACTGGTGCACCCCATTCGGACACACTACGCCGAATGAATCCTTTCCGTAAAAGGTCATCAACTTGCACCATCAACTCTTGCTGCTCCCTAGGCGCCATTCGCCTAAGAGGCATCACAACAGGTCTGGCTCCCTCAACTAGATCGATACGAAACTCGATCTCCCTATGCGGCGGTAACCCTTTGACTTCGTCAAAGACATCCTCAAATCCATTCACAATAGGCACCGATGACAGTCCATCCCGTGGAACAACCAGCGAATACATGAAGCTCATGAAGACGCCTTCCTCATGCTTACATCGTATCACAACCTTTCGCCTCTCCACATTCTCGACTGTCACCTCCAGCCTCTCACAATCAATCCTTGCCGCATACTTCCTAAGCCAGTCCATACCCAAAATAATTCCGAACCCCGCAAAGTTTAGAACGAAACAATCACAAACAAAAGAGCAATCATGACTCGACACAACTAGACCACGGCATAACATACACAAACAAGACGAACCCCCAACTGGATTAGTCACAACCAATGGTCTATCAACAATATCCGGTTCCAAACCCAACCGGCCTACAAGTTTATTACAAACAAACGAATGCGACGCCCCAGTATCAAACAACACTCTAACTGGAACACCACAAATGAAAAGAGTACCTTGAACCACCACGCTCTTTCCTTTCTCTTCAGCAGTAGGAGCTTTCAAAGATGATGGAACAGCTCCCAAAGCATAAGCTTGCACAATCTGCTTATCTTTCCTCGGTTCTGGACAATCCTTCTTGATATGCCCCAGCTTATCACAGTTGTGGCACTTCAACTGCACCTTTGGATTCTTGCAATCCCTAGAGAAATGGCCCTTCTGCCGACAATTGTAGCAGATCACTTCGCCCTTCGGCTTCTTCTGGCCATCCTTACCCTTCTGCTGCTGCTGCTTCCTCTTCTTGTTTCCATTTTGCTCCTTGGTCACAACAACAACAGATCCTTCCTTAGGAAACAGATTCTCATGCCTGAGAGCTTTCTCCACAAGCTTCTCAAATGGATCGTCCAAATGATCCACTAACTGCCTCCCAAGATAAGTGTCCAAGCCTGTCACAAACTTCTCATTCTTCTGATAGGGAGATTCAATATACGACCGAGCATACTTGGACAAAGCTTCAAACTCAGAAACATACTCAAGAACTGGTCTTCCACCTTGCTTGAGCTCCACAAACTTCTTAAACAGAATAGATTTCTGAGCCGTAGAGATGAACTTAGCTTCAAATCTGACTTGGAATTGCTCCCAAGTAATCTCTTCCTCTGGAGTATCAATGGTGATAGAGTTCCACCAATCAGAAGCTCTCCCTTGAAGCTGCCTTGATGCAAGCTTCCTCTTAGTTGCATCCTCAATTCCCAAATCACCAAAGATCCTTCTACAAGTATCAATCCATCTCTACACTTCAATGGTTGACTCTGTCCTAAGAAAACCTTTCCTCCAAGAGCAGTATAGTCCTTACACAACTTAGCAAAATCCACTGGTCTTGGAGCTTGAACTTGAACTCCAACATCTACTGACGGTCCTGAAGTTGGTATCCTTCTCATGATCGAAGTCATCATAGCTTCGAACATTGCAGCATAGTCAGTAGCTCCCCCAATAGCACGACTTTCCCTAGTAGCTTGTCTCTCACTTCGACTCATCCTTAATATCTACAAAAAGGAATGATTTAGAACACCTTGAGAAACGACTACATAAGGAGTTCAAATCCTTCTAAACTACTATATTATATATAGTAATCATCCATCAAAATACAATTACGTCTCTCATACGTAGTTACGTCAGCGAGCGTTGGCTAAAATCGATTAACCAAAGCTTTGATACCAAATGTGACGGCCGTCCATGACTCCCGCACCAAAACAAGGAAATAGTGCGCTGAAAGTGTGCCAGGCAGCCATGGACGATAGTCATGGTAAGAATAAACAATAAACTCTATCGTATTACTCACAGCGCATGGATAAAATACAATAGAAAGTATATATAGTGAAGCTCTATAGAACAGAAGTCTCATCATATAAACTCATAATAGTTTTATACAATCATCTGAATAGTCAACACATCAAGCCTCACTACATAACACTCAGAGTATCAAACAAACAGCGGAGTATCCAGTACATATAGTAAGAAAACAATATGCAAAAGCCTCCAGCTCGTCCTCGTCATCAATAGCGTTGGTAGCCAAGAACAACACCTGTCACCTGCTACCTAGTCTGCCCATCCCAACATGGATGAACAGCACAAGGTAATAAGAGTTGAACATAACACCTTGAGTCAGACAACAGTCTTAGTGAGCAGTAAATTAACTATCAAACATACCAAAAGAGCATAAAGGGTAAAAGGAATAGGAACCCAACCATCCCACTCCACCTCATTCCACAGTGATAGCCCTCAGACCCTCTAAGCATAAACAAACATAGCAAAGCAGACAATTTAAGTAAAGCAATTATCACTCGAGTCAAGGTCAATGTTTTCCAAGTACAAACCCCCAAGGCCTAAACCAAGATTAGATAAGCACTCCGAAAACACCGCTCTTGAGGCCGAATGATGATACAATCAAACATCCATGACTCTGGCTATCACTGTTATCATTGCCTCGATATCACCGTTAATTGAATGACCGGCACCTTCTTTCAACCGTCCGTCAAGGGCTAATGGCAACCCCGGTTCTAGACATAACTCCGCACGTCATCGTGACCCGTGCCTAGGACTATCGCATCTGCCCAGAGTACTAGCACGTCATCATGACCCGTGCTTGGAACGTCATCGTGATCCGTTCCAACGTACTCTTGCTTTGAGCATGCTAGAACCTTCAATAACTATAAGATCCAAGCCCCCTAGTCATCCTCCTCGACGACTATTCTCATACTAGCTCAAGCGCCTCTCGAGCCCACCATTATCCACAAACTCGGACCGCATCACCGAGTTATCAACATGCTTGGAATGATCCCGTCTGGACTAAACCAAGGCTCTCACACATTGTGCTTTGCTCCAACGCATCATAGCAAAGCCCTATCTCAACATCATGGTTTGCCTCATCGCATCATGGCAAAGTCCCATCTCAACAAATCTATCCATATGAGCTTCCACATCCGCTTCATATGCCATAGGCAGCTTTCCTTATTCAAAAGCCTTTCCACTTAGCTTTAGAATCATCTTCGACCCACTTGTCCAAATCAAATTATCAATCAACTAATAAATCAAATCAAACATTAATCCAAGTATCAATCATTCAAACAAGATCTAAATAAACAATTACAACAATAATGGCAATTTCGTAAATAAAGAGTTCAAGTCTAACATGCATTCTAACAAGCATGAATCATGAACAATATCTCCACAACATGATGAATAAACTTGCACAAGTGAACATGTAGTAAAATGGATATCAAAACTTCATAGATGATGGATCTACATGCAGACTTAGGGAAAATGCAAGAAATCACTATCTTTAACACATAAACAAGCCATCGATCCAATATACTTCTTTGGGTCCGTGTGAGAGATAACTACCACTCACCGAATCACCTAAACACCTCAAAAACAACCAACTCCAGATCTGGACAGCAAGGAATCAAGCTTGATCCTCCAAAGCTTCGCTTCAAACGATGAAATCTCTCTTCAATGGATGGAGATCTTTAACTTTGGCTCTTGGATCTTCGATTTGATCTTCAATTTATATGGAAGGAATCACTAGATTAGAGTGGAGAAAAGAAGTGAAGAAGTGTTGTAGTCGAGCTCTCAAAATGGCAGCACTTCGTCGCTTCAAAATCCGGTGCCAAAAAGTGAACCAAACCCCTCTATTTATAGGCTGGAATTCCCTTAGGTCGCCGCCCCCATGAGTCGTCCACGACTCAACAGACCCCCACGGCTTACGACCTAGGCCACCTCACGACTCAACGACCTATCCAGATGCGACTCATCGATATGCGGCATAGCGACTTAACCTTATGAGCGACTCAACACCTAGCCGACCTAAGCCTTAACACTAAACCAAACTGGGCACGACCTAACGAATTATACCTCCATGTGACCTAACTAGGTCGTCCCACGACTTAACAGCCCTTGCCGACCTAACACAACTACACTCACGCGACCCAACGACTCAACACACTCGCGACTTAACGGTCCAACGACCTAATGCTATACACAAGGTTTCAACGACCTACGACCTATACCATAACCCATCCACGACCTAACTGTAACCCCATCACTATAAGTCGCTTACGACTTAAGCCTGTAGGTCGCTAACTCCTATAGGTCGTTAACCTTCTTAGGTTGGTCACACCTTAACTCGGCCATTCCTTAACTCGGTGCAAACCCTATAAGCCGTTAACTCTTAAGCCGTTAGCTCCCATAGGTCGCTACAACTATTAGGTCGCTCACTCTTCTAAGCCGCTCACCACTAGGTCGCTACCCTCTCTAACTCGCTAACTCGTAAGTCGTCAACTATCTTAAGTCGCTCCATACCACTAACTCGTTCACACGACCCAAGCTACCCACGACTTAAGCACCACACAAGTTAACTTCCATACGACTTAAGCTATGGTCGACTCATACTCTAAACGACTTAACAACATCAACGACCTAATGCAACTATTTTACGATTTATCGACACGTAAAATATGGGTCGTTACAAATTCCGTGCTTAGACATTGGTAACAAAATTCCAGAGGAAGTGTGGAAGGGAAAGATCATTGACTTGAGTTATCTTCGTGTGTTTGGTAGTCCTATTTATGTGCATGATCCGAGAAATGATAAGCTTGAACCTAGAGCTTTTAAGGGGATTTTACTTGGCTATACGGATGGAGTAAAAGGCTATCGGATTTGGAATCTGGAGACGAAGAAGCTAGTGAATTCTCGTCTTGTTACTTTTGATGAGTCGGCGATGTTCAAGGAGAACGTGAGCTCATCAGATGTTCTAGATTTGGTTCATGGTGAATCAAAGGGGAAGGAAATTATTTTCACATTTTGTCCAGGTAATAGAGAGAGTAGAGTAATTGGCGATGCTTGTGAGGAGGTAGCGGTTGATGTTACATCACATAGTCCATAGAGTTCCTCTAGTCGTGTAGGTGATGTGCATGATTCTAGAGAAGATTCGGTTCAAGGTGGAATCGAAGGGAGTTTGGGTGATGGTATTGCTATTCGTGTTGGTCGTCATACTATAAGACCACCCAACAGATATGGTGATTGGAACTATCTCAGCTTTCGTGATAATTTGGACTATGCTCTTCATATAGTCCAAGATGAGCCGATGGACCTTGATGACGTCATGGAGTCGAGTGATAGCTCGAAATGGATTTGCGCCATGGAGGAAGAGATGCAATCATTGTTGAAGAATCAAACTTGGGATTTGGTTCTACTTCCTAATGGAAACTGTGCTGTTGGATGCAAATGGATGTACAAGGTGAAGGACGATGGGAGATACAAAGCTAGGCTAGTGGCTAAAGGGTTTGCACAGTGGAAAGGAAAGGAGTATGATGAGATATTCGCACCGGTTGTGCGCTATACTTCTATCCGGATATTACTTGCTATAGTTGCTATTCACGACTTGGAGTTGGAGCAACTTGATGTGCAAACCGCCTTCTTGCATGGTGACTTGGATGAAGACATCTACATGGAGCAGCCAAAAGGTTTTATTGTGGATGGTAAGTCAAATTTGGTTTGCAAGTTGAAGAAATCACTATATGGTTTAAAGCAATCACCTAGATAATGGTATAAGAGGTTTGATCATTTTATGCTTGAAAATGATTTTGATAGAAGCATCAAAGATGCTTGTGCTTGTTTCAAGAAGTTGAGAAATGATTGTTGGGTGTATTTACTCTTGTATGTGGACGACATGCTCATTGCTTCTAAGGATAAGAATGAAATCAACAAGCTAAAACTGAGTTTGAAATCGAAGTTCGAAATGAAGGATTTTGGAGAAGCAAGAAGGATAGTGGGCATGGAAATTGTAAGGGATCGAAAGCATTTTGAGTTGAAACTAACTCAAAAAGAGTACGTTGAGAAAGTGCTTTGCTGGTTTAGAATGGATAATGCAAAGGTGTCAAATACACCTTTACCTTTGCATATGAAGCTTTCAAATAAAGGATCGCCTATCTTAAAGGAAGACAAGGCTTATATGGAAAATGTGCCATATGCTAGTGCGGTTGGAAGTCTAATGTATGCTATGGTGTGTAACTGGTCCAATATTGCAAATGCCATCGGGATGGTTAGTCGATACATGGATAATCCAGGGAAATCACATTGAGAAGCTGTGAAGCTTATATTGAGATACCTTAGAGGCACATCATCTCATGGTCTTATTTTTTGCGGTAGTAAGGCGATGGATTGCAAGTTGGTTGGTTATTATGATTCGGACTACACCGGTGATAGGGATCGAAGAAAATCAACTTTCGGTTATGTCTTCACACTTGGGGGTACAAACATACGTTGCAGATCTAGATTGCAGACCGTAGTTGCTTTATCCACTATGGAGGCGGATTTGATAGCCACGGTGGAGGCGACAAAGGAGGCACTCTATTTGAAGCGATTGTTGTGTGACTTGGAATTCAGGCATGATAGTATTGATGTTCGATGTGATTGCCAAAGTGCTATTCACTTGACAGAGAATTTGGCGTTTAGCTCACGGACTTAGCATATTGAGGTGAGAGAGTCATTTCTAGTAGCCATGGATGATGATAAGCAAGTATATCTTCGGAAAGTGTACATAAAGGATAACGCAGCAGATATGTTTACTAAGGCATTGCCGGTTGGGAAGTTCGAGCATTGCTCGAACTTTATTCGCTTGGAGAAGTGCTATGTGCCATGGGGTGGCACGGTTAAGGAAGGAGCTTGATGGTAGATGAGGACGAGTATCGGTGAGAGATTAAGGTTTTATCTTCTTGGTAAGTGCTAGTCTTTGGTGAGATAACTTAGAATTTGGATGTTTTCAACATTTCATTAGCGGGTGGGGGCTTTGCCTGAGCTCATTGATGGAGTACAATGGACGGTGGCTTTGCCGGAGCTCATTGATGGAGTACAATGGACGATGGCTTTTCCGGAGCTCATTGGGAAAGCATTCGTGTTTGGTTGAAGGTAGAAGAAATGATAATTGGTGCTATTGGTTGTCGTTTATGATATGGTACCATTAGGGTCAGAGATGGATATAGTATCGAGGTGGATTGTTAAATTTTGGCGACACTATATGGAGAATATGGAGGTCGGAAGTAGCTTCGTAGCGGAAAAAACGGTTCACAAATCGGAATTTGGAGGTGGAAGTTATAAGAAAAAAGGTGAAGTGGGCTGAATTGATAGGGTCAAACGTCTGAGGAAAAATTCAGACGTCTGACCCTTCAGAAAATCTGCACCAGAATTATTTCAAAGAACGAGATCAGACGTCTGACCAAATGGGTCAGATGTCTGAGTCAGTGTAGAATTGATTTCAGAGCCTTTAGTCAGACGTCTGACCAAATGGGTCAGACGTCTGAGTCGGTGCAGAATTGATTCCAGAGCCTTTAGTCAGACGTCTGAGCTGAAGAGAAAATTTTCTAGTAATCTAAGACAAACGTCTGACCATTTTGGCCAGACGTTTAAGGCGACTTTTGCCCGTTTTTCACGTGTGGACTTGGCGTGAAGGTTTGTGATATCTACAGGGGCAATTTTGGAACATTTCCTAGGGTGTCTATTCTCCTATATAAGCTAGCTTCAAGTTTCAGATCTGGGCGTGTATAAGCGACTGAAAGAGATTAGCCTCCACAAAAATTAGGGTTTATCGAAACCTAATTTTCTTCAATTCTCTTTTCCACAAATCAATTCCTAATTAGAATTTTGATCATTGTAATCAATCTCTTATACTCTTCTCATCAATATTAATAAAAGTCCTCTCTTAAAGTGGATGTACACTAACACAACGTTAATGGAACCACTATAAATCTCTGTGTGATTTATTTTCCACTATTGCTTGATTTCTGAATTGCTTGTTTGGGATTATGATTGTTTTTGGATTGATTGAGATTGGAATTGAGTGATTGATTGGTTGAATTTATACTTCTTACCATGATCCCGTCTTCCGTTGTGCTTGTGAGGTTTCAGTTTGAGTGGTCTCCAATAGAAATCCCGCCTCCAACATATGGATGTAATAAGTGATGATGATGTGATCTCCATAGTTGGAAGCACCGTTAAAGAACCATCAACGTGTTCTAAGAGATTGGCTACTGAACATGCTACATGTGGAAGTGGAGATAATATCACTGTAGTAGTTGTTTTTCTTCGACCTGTTTCAACTGCAGAGAGAGTTTACTAAATAGGTTCCATGGATTTTATATATTTTTTCTACATAAATTATACATTCTTTGGTTTATTTGTCAACTATTTATTTTGATCAAGCCTTGCACTAACTTTCAGCACATATAACGATCCATTGTTATTATATATGTTGTTTCTGTAAAGAAATATATGAAAAGTGTTGTAGTCAAACTAGGAACACCTGTAACGTGCAATCGGTGAAGGAAATCAACTCTCTTAGGTAATATAGCTTAAAATAACTTTCATGAGCAAATTGTACATTTCACTTGATTTAATTTTCCTTTTGATGCAAAATGACAATCCATTCAAATGAATGAGAAATACAAAAAAGTATCAAATCATGCTAGGATAGATGTTGAATTACATATGTTAATGGGTAACTTGAAATAGACATCTTGATATTCACCCAAAGTTTTATTTCTCTCTGAGATGCCAACATGCTTGTTGGCTTTAGGGTGTACCCCTACATAATGGTAATGTGTATAGCGAGAATGCATGTATTGCAATTGTAATTGTTTTAAATCACCTTTGTTTATAAACTTTTTTTAGGTATATTGTGTTAAAGCAGCCATATTTATGTAGGAGGATAAAGAATTGAGATTATATTTGAGAAGATAGTTTGATGACATTATTAGGAATATTTGACCATTTTTTGAAGATTCTTATTAATAAAATATTAGTTTGATAAATCTGAAGATAGTGGTTAACCCTATATGGAGCTGGGGAGACAAATGTTGCTATGTTCAACATTGGTCAGTTTTCTCTTACTAAAAAACTTTGAGTTGCTGAAGCAACTCTGAGCTTTGCTAAAGAGTTGTTTCAGCAAAGCAACTTTGAGTTGCTTTAGCAACTCAACTCTGAGTTACTGAAACAAAGCATGTATGTTAACATTCGAGTATATAAAGTATAAATTTAGTACTACCTGTACTTTTTGAATAATGACATAAGACATGCGAAGTTGAGGTTAAGTATGCAAGAACTGATGTTTGAATTATTATCACTAGGTGCTCCAATGCTTTTTTTAATTGCTTTTTTTGTTGTCCAGTGCTTGTCGTACCCTGTAATGGACTCATGGCCACATGGATCGAAAATCGGTATTCAATAAACTGGAATTGATGAGTAATGCATTACTAAACTTCACTTACTTTGTTATATTTTTTCTTCCCCGAGTCTTCGTTCTTTGCTAAGCTATATAACATATATATTATTTTTGTACAAATAATACTTTACATTGCCTTAGCATAAATATCCTTCACGTGGCCATGCATGGTCTTATTGACATTAAGAATAAATATATATGTCGAATGCGTTATGTTTGTTATACACTCGCATGTCTTCCAATGCATGTATTTAACCCATGCAAATGTTCCCTGTTCCACGGGTATGTGCTGGAACCTTGCAAAACTTACTCTTGTATATTATATTTTCTTGCACCTTGCAAACATCCATCATTATTTTTATAATATGTATAATTGAGCTTAAATAATAATAATGATAACAATAATAATAAATTAATTAAGTTAACCAAGTTAATAAAAATTAACTAAGTTTTTTTAATATTAAACAAGTTTTATAAAATTAACTAAGTTTAAGCTAAATAAATTTTATAAATAATAACAATATAACTAATTTAACAAAATTTTATAAATAATAATAATGATAATGAATTAACTACATTATAAAAATTAAATAAGTTTATAAAAATTAACTAAGTTTATAAAAATTAACTAAGTTCATAATAATAATAATATAATTAAGTTAATCGAGTTTTGATAATAATATAAAAATATTAACTAATTTAACCTAGTTAATAGAAAATTAAATAATTTTTGTTAAAATTAAATTAGTTTTATAAAATTAACTAATTTTAAGTTAACTAAATTTTATAAATAATAATAATATAGTTAATCTAACAAAGTTTTATAAATAATAATGATGATAATTAGATGAATTAACTAAGTTTATAATAATAATCATATAATTAAGTTAACCGAGTTTTATAATAATAATAAATTAACTAAGTTTAAGTTAACTAAATTTTATAAATAAGAATATTATAGCTATGCCTATATCTATCTTTGATTGTTGGGTATGAATTCCTAACACTTATTCATGTGCATTTGCTTGTGGTTTGAATTGAATTGGTGAATATTTCAATTTTTAGTGTTTTTGGGTCCAATCTTTAAAAATCCTAACTTTGATGTTTTGATTCATGTTTTGGTAATGCATCGAGGAGCCAATAGGGCCGGGTTGCCGATTGGCGTAAACCCTTAGCGTCCGTGCTTGTCCGATTACAAATTGAGTGAGTTTGCACTTCATTTGAAATAGGGTAGGAAATGCAGGAATTCAGGTTCAGTCGACTGAATTCTCTGAGTCAATCGACTGAGCTGAAGTCCGAAAATTTCTCACGTATGTGTTCAGTCGACTGACTTAGGGAGTTTAGTCGACTGACCTGCTCTGTTTTGCCTGTTTTGCCTATTTATGCTCAATTTGCTTTGTTTTCCAATCTTTAATCGATTCTTCTTCTCCGATTAGTTGTTATCACCTTGGTCGACTTTGATAACTTCTATTTTAGGAATTTTCGGGTATATCCACTTTTTAATGTTCTGGATTGAATTGGTGAATATTCCAATTTTTAGTGTTTTGGGTCCAAATCTTTAAAATCCTAACTTTGATGTTTTGATCATGTTTTGGTGATACATCGAGGAGCATATAGGGCCGGGTTGCCTATCGGCATAAACCCTTAGAACCAATGTTCGTCCGGTTGCATTTTGGAAGAGTTTGCTCTTCATTTGAATAGGCTGAAAAACAGCCCAGGCATGGTTTAGTTGACTGAATTCTCTGTTTAGTCGATTGAACCTGGAAACAGAATGTTTCCAGGCATGATCCAGTTGATTGAATTCTCTGTTTAGTCGACTGAACCTGGAAACAGAATGTTTCAAGGCAGAATTCAGTCAACTGAAAATCTCTGTTTAGCCAACTGAATTTGCTGTTTAGTCAAATGAAAATCTCTGTTTAGTCAAGTAAATTTGTTATTTCATCCCACTTTGCCTTTTGGGATTGAATTTCCAATTTTAATCGATTTGTGATGATTCTATTTGTTGTTATCATTTATTATGACTTTGATGACTCCTTTTTAGGGATTTTTGAATATCCATTTCGATGGATTCTTTATCGGTTTCTTTGGATTTGATTCACGTCTTCGTATGTGGATTTTAATGATTTATTGTTTCTACAATCATTTTTATGGTTTGTCACTTTAAAATACAAAGGTTTCTATACTAATAGTAAATATTCAAACTCTTTCCCAAAGATTATTCAAACTCTATTTTTCAATATCGAACTCGTTTATAAAACCATTTTCCAACCTATTAGTATATACAAACCTTTACCTCACTCGTATGAGAAATCTAATTAAACGGTTTAGTAAAACAAGTGGCATGAAACGCTTGCGTTTACTTCGTCGGTTAATTCTTGGACTTGTTCGATTGAATCTCTTATGGCAATTTTCTAGTGGAAATCTACGATTTGTTCGTAAATATTTAAGTTAAGCTAGTGGTTATGGGACATGAAGCTAAGCTCATATATTTACTAGCTTAGTGTAATTGACACTTCTTGATGGTTGATGATGATCATTTTTTGTGATTTAGATTAGCAATGTGCGATGTCTCTTTGTCTGCGAGGGAGACTAAACCCTGTTTCTGTGGAGCTTCGGCTCAAATTGGTGGGGTAGCGACCCATGGTCTTCGGACCGTTTGGTGGAGCTTCGGCTCAAAAATTAATAGTTAGCAACCATGGAATAGCATTCCATTTTGTGATACACATGTTGGTGAGTTTTCATGCTCCCGTTTTGTGATAGGCCTCCTTTTTTTTTATGATTTCTGGATTTTCATTGATGATTTCAAGAATTTGTGTTTCACCGATTTTCATGATTTACAATGATATGTGTTATCAATATTTGTGCATTGGTGAATTTGTGTGTCATTAACTTTTCTTGAATGAAGATATTGAGTGTGACATTCCTTTTTATCTTTGAGAAGATTCTTGTGATATTGATTAATCTCTTGTTGATTATCATTTACATACTTATAGTGGTATGCCATTATGGTTATTATACGTTTATGCCATATCTCTTATTCTATATCATGCCATCTGATATTCATAGCTAGACTGATCCGTTTATTATTTTCTCATGAAATAATACTCGGGTCAGACCGAGATGTTACAGGTGCTTCTGCTTGACTTCTCTCCAGGGATCTATTACTCTGACTTTTGGCTAACTACTTAGATTAGTAGTTTTTATTATATACATTTGAGATATTGACTCATAGATGTATTCTTTTGTATAGCACATGTTGCTATTCTTTTATGTTATTGTGATCTTTCAGACAACTACTCTGATGTACGCTTTCATGTGTTATATATTCATATCTTTTTCTGCCTTTGTGATATGGATGTCTGTGACTGATTTGTGTTATGTTTATTTCTATATTTGTTTCCGAAGATTATATATAGCCACTGTGTAGTAGCTTTGAGTTTGTATCGGTATGTCGGATTTCCACCTTAAATGAAATACATGCTATACTATCTGACATATCGGTGCTTGCACAAAGCAATTACATGGATGGTCGCTCCTCCACAGCCTTATTCTCCGTGCTAGTTGACAGCATTACCCCGTAATGTTCTTGGCTAGCGTGGGTATAGAGGTGGGGCATCACAGCTTGATATCGGAGCCAAACTTCGAAACAATGTAGAATAATTTAACAAGGATCATCGTCCTAAGTCCATCTTAGGAGTCGTGCCTTAGGATTTAATTCGTGTCTTCATACCGATTCATCTTATTTTTTTTATGATTCCTTGTTTTATCTATCAAGATTGCTTGATATTCAATTTGTGAATAACCTTTTTCTTCTTCCTTTTTCTTTCTTAAGGAAGAGAAATGGTTAGACCTGGCCGTCCCAGCGCTGGTCAATCTAGTGCTACTCCCCAGGATGGAGTTTTTATGTCTGCCCAGCAGCTTCTTGATCTAGTAAAGAATGCTCAAGCAGCCGGTTCTAATCCGGAACCTACTCACCCTATGTCTGGATTTGTACGCTTGTGCAACGATTATACCAACTTGGTGCGAAGCCATTTAAAGGTTCCGAAACCATTATTGAAGTCCAGGCTTGGCTAAGAACATGCGATCAAATCTTTTCACGCATGAATCTTATTTGTCTTCACCGTGTTCAGGTGGCCTCTAGTATGCTCCAAGAAAGAGCATTAGACTAGTACGAGCTTCTGAATTCTGAAATAAATGAAGCGGATCTCACTTGGGAGAAATTCAGGGAACGCTTCGAATTAAAATTTGTGCCAGAAGCTGAGAAGGTGACTTTGGCTCGCCGTTTTATAGACCCTGTTCAAGGTGAATCTTCTGTGACAGATTATGTCTCATCTTTTGAGTCACTTTGTAAATATGGGGTCGAGTACATAAACACCCCGTTGAAGAAGAACCAGAGATTTGTTTATGGCTTGAATAAAAATCTTAAGAAGCCATTACTTCTAAAGTTAGAAGTTTCTTTTGATCAACTCGTTGATATCGCTCTTCGACTTGAAGAGGCAGATAAAGAAAGTGATGTTGAAGTTATGAGTGCCAAACCAAACTTCAAAAAAAAGAAGAGGCCTAATAAATTCAAGGGTCCTTATCCTAACAATAAGAAAGGGAAGCAAGTCTCTCCGGCAACTAAGATATCTACTCCAAGTGGTGGGCAATGCTACTGTGGTTCTAAAGACCATTATGCGAACAAGTGTTCAAAGCCTCGTACTTGTCACTATTGCAAAAGCCCGGATCATTATTTATCTTCTTGTCCCAAACTTCAAAATAGGAAAGAGGGAAAGCTTAATGTTGTTCAAGCACCTGACAACACATCTCGTGGTAAAGGTATTTCTCATTCTATCCTTGATGGCATTATTTTATTTTGTGATCATCCTATTCGAGTTCTTTTTGATACGGGTGCGTCCCATTCTTTTATATCAAAAGAACTTGTTGATACTTTTTCTTTGGATGTTTTGTGTTTAATGACTTCTTTGAGAATTGCGAATCCGGTTGGTGGATCCGCAACAATTAGTTTGCTTTATAAAGATGTCGAGATTATTTTGTGTGATTTTTCTTTTCGAGCCGATTTGCATGTTATGCGCTACTTAGGATTTGGAATAATTTTGGGAATGGATTGGCTTAATCGCTATGAAGCTCAAATCCTATGTCCTGAGCGGACTATTCATCTTCGACATCCTCAATGTGTTAAGCAGATTTCTATTGACCTTAAGGATTCAGATTCCAGCTTGGTTGCTTCTTTATATTCTTTGAATCCTCATGATGACGATAATGATGATGAGGAAGATATTATTTCTCTTATTCACGTTGTTCATGAATTTTTCGACATATTTGAACCCGTTTTAGGATTACCACCTAAGCGAGCAATTGAGTTCAGAATTAATCTCATCCCTGGAGCTTAACCTATTACTCGTCCTCCTTATCATATGTCCAATAAAGAAAATGAGGCGATGCGTAAACAATTATCCGAATTGGAGACGAAGCAATTTATTCGCTCTAGTTCCTCGCCTTGGGGAGCTTCAGCTATTTTTGTGAAGAAATCCGATGGTACACTTAGGCTTTGCGTTGACTACCGCAAGCTTAATGATCTTACTATCAAGAATAAATATCCTTTACCTCGGATTGATGATTTATTTGACCAACTTAGTGGTGCTAGAGTCTTTTCACAATTGGACTTGGCTACCGGTTTTCATCAGCTTCGTATTGCAGAGATAACATTCATTTGACATCGTTCCGTACTCGTTATGGATCTTGTGATTGGCTTGTTATGCCGTTTGGTTTAACGAATGCTCCGGCTTATTTCGTTGACCTTATGAATCGAGTTTTCAAATATTTCCTTGATCGATTTTTTCTCATCTTCATTGATGATATTCTTGTGTATTCTAAAACCTAGGAGAAGCATGAAAAACATCTTCGGATTGTGTTGGAAACTCTTAGGAACAATCAATTGGAAGCAAAATTTTCTAAATGCCATTTTTGGCAATCTCGTATGAAGTTTCTTGGTCATATTATTTACGAATCCGGAATATCAGTAGATCCTTCAAAGATTGAAGCGATTCAAAATTGGAAGAGACCGGAGAGTGTGACGGAAATTCGTAGTTTTCTCGGATTGGCAGGTTATTACCGTCGTTTTATCAAAGACTTTTCTAAAATTGTCGTGTACTAGCTTAACAAAGAAAGGTGTTAAATACATTTGGTCGAACAAATGTGAAGCTTATTTTCAGAAATTAAAAGAACTCCTTTCCGATGCTCCTATTCTTGTGATTCCCGAAGGGAACCAAGATTTTATTGTTTATACCGATACTAGTCGCGTTGATTTGGGTGCCGTTCTTACGCAAAGAGAACGTGTTATTGCTTATGCTTCTAGACAATTGAAGCCTGCTGAGACTAGATATGCCACTCATGATTTAGAGCTTGCGGCTATTGTTTTCGCCCTTCGTATTTGGCATCATTATCTTTTGGAAGAAAAATTTATTCTTTACACCGATCATAAATCCTTGAAGTATCTATTTTCTCAAAAGGAACTTAATTTGCGTCAACAACGTTGGCTCGAATTTCTTGCATCTTATGATCTTGATATTCTTTATACTCCCGGAAAGGGAAATCATGTTGTCGATGCACTTAGTCGTAAGCAACAAGCGGTTGTTTTTATGATGATATCCGAATGGAATGATCTCTGGGTTTTATCCACTTGTGAGATTCGAGATCGTATTTTCGATTTATGTTTATCTCTTGTTTTATGTAGCCTTGAGGCTCATCCTTCTCTTTTAGACCGCATTCTTGAATCTCAAAGGTTAGATCCCGAATTGGCACTTCTTGGCCAAAGATTGAGGGATAAACTTGATATTGAAATTTTGAAAGACTTTGATATCGATTCTCGTGGCGGCATTCGAAAATTTGGTAGACTTATCGTGCCAAATGTTAGTGACCTTCGCAAAGACATTTTGGAAGATTCCCATCTTTCTAAATTTACCATTCATCCCAGCAGTAGTAAAATGTACGCGGATATGAAGCGACTTTATTATTGGGAGGGAATGAAATTTGATATCGCTAACTTCGTTAAGCATTGCATGACTTTCCAACTTATTAAGGCCGAGTATCAAAGGCCCGGTGGGTTATTGCAACCTTTAGACATTCCAATTTGGAAGTGGGATCAAATTTCCATGGATTTTATAGACGGCCTTCCCCATTCTCGTTTGGGTCATGATAGCTTATGAGTGATAGTTGATAGACTTACTAAATCCGCCCATTTTATTCTCGTTCGGTCCAATCGAACTGTTCCTCTCTTGGCCAAACTCTTTATTAAAGAGATTGTAAAATTTCATGGAGTTCCTACTTCTATTGTTAGTGATCATGATCCATTGTTTACTAGTGGATTTTGGAAGAGTCTTCAAAAAGCTTTGGGAACGAAGCTTAATTTTAGCACCGCTTATCATCCTCAGTCCGATGGACAAACCGAGCGTGTGAATCAAACTCTTGAAGATCTTCTTCGTGCATGTGTTCTTGATTTTGGTGGAAGTTGGGAAGATCATATTTTTCTTGTTGAGTTTTCCTATAATAATAGCTTCCAATCTTGTATTGGTATGACTCCTTTTGAGGCACTCTATGGAAGGCCATGTCTATCTCCTTCTTGTTGGCTTGAGGCCAGTGAGAAGCTGTTTTAGGTCCAGATTTTATTCGTGATTCCACAGAAAAGATTGACCTTACCCGTCATAGGATGAAAGAAGCTCAAAGTAGGCAAAAATCCTATGCCGATAACCGAAGAAGGAAATTAGAATTTTCTGTAGGGGATTTTATGTTTGTTCGTGTTTCACCTATGAAGGGTGTTGTATGTTTCAGTCGATCGGGAAAGTTAGCACCTCGATATATTGGTCCATTTCCCATCACCAAACGTATTGGTTCCGTGGCTTATCGCCTTTTATTACCGGCTCAATTTTCTGCTATTCATGACGTGTTTCACGTTTCTCAATTATGGAAATGTCTTCGAGATTTCGATTCTATTCTTGAGCCCGGTGTTGTGGAAGAAATTAAAGTCTTGCCTAATTTAACTTATGAGCAACATCCTATTCGTATTATTGCTTCGGAGGTCAAGCGTCTTCGAAATAAAGATGTTCCGCTTGTCAAAGTTCAATGGTCTTCAAATCCTAAGATCGCTCTTGAGAATCTAGAGAATTCATCGAGCGAACACATCCGGACTTACTTTCTCATGCTCTTTGAGGTGAACTTTTTATATCAAATTTATTTTGTGTTGAATATGCTTTCATGGTTCTTACTATATATTTTCTTCTTAAATATTGCGAGGACGCAATTTCTTTAAGGAGGGGAGTCTGTAACAACCCGCATATTTGACGATTGAGTATTTAAATATTTTATTTAAATATTTTATTTAAATATTTCATCGTTAGTCGGAGTATAGTCCGAAAAGATACTTTTTGCAAACAGTCAAATTAGGACTCGAGACCACCCCCATTGAGTTCAAAATGACGTTTGCGATCGTTTTGAGTATAAACTTCGATATGTTTGGAGATAGTAGAATTTTGCTACTTTTTCACTTAGGGATTTGGTTTTGTTTCAGCCCATTAGACCCAAGCTTCACCCCTCTCCTCTTCATTACTTCATTTCTAATTCCTAATACTCAAGCTTTAACAACAATGGAGAGAGTAATGGGAAATTAAAACTCCAAGCCCTAGTTTTCTTTTGCAAATCAAATTCTAGCTCCAAATTTATAGAAGAAGCTTTGGTAAGCCTCATCTTCTTCTTCTCCAACTCATTCTCTTACCAATTTCAGAAATTCCTAAACCTAACTTAGAAAATGTTTCTCTTTTTAGCTTAGATTCAAGCTCTTTGGGTTGGAATTGAAGAGTGATTGTCCTTGCCATTGCTGTATAGCTTCTTCTTCATTTGTTTTGGGTTTAAAGGTGAGATTTTTATCTCACATCTATGCCTATATCTATCTTTGATTATTGGGTATGAATTCCTAACACTTATTCATGTGCATTTGCTTGTGGTTTGAATTGAGTTGGTGAATATTCCAATTTTTAGTGTTTTTGGGTCCAAATCTTTAAAAATCCTAACTTTGATGTTTTGATTCATGTTTTGGTAATGCATCGAGGAGCCAATAGGGCCGAGTTGCCGATTGGCATAAACCCCTAACGTCCGTGCTTGTCCGATTGCAAATTGAGTGAGTTTGCACTTCATTTGAAATAAGGTAGGAAATGTAGGAATTCAGGTTCAGTCGACTGAATTCTCTGAGTCAGTTGACTGAGGTGAAGCCCGAAAATTTCTCAGGTATGTGTTCAGTTGACTGACTCAGGGAGTTTAGTCGACTGACCTGCTCTGTTTTGCCTGTTTATGCTCAATTTGCTTTGTTTTCCAATCTTTAATCGATTCTTCTTCTCCGATTAGTTGTTATCAC
The DNA here is from genome assembly GCA_030765085.1 of Allium cepa. Lineage (NCBI taxonomy): Eukaryota > Viridiplantae > Streptophyta > Magnoliopsida > Asparagales > Amaryllidaceae > Allium > Allium cepa. Next base: position 959,763,025 of record CM060932.1, read on the forward strand.
CTTGGTCGACTTTGATAACTTCTATTTTAGGAATTTTCCGGTATATCCACTTTTTAGTGTTCTGGATTGAATTGGTGAATATTCCAATTTTTAGTGTTTTGGGTCCAAATCTTTAAAATCTTAACTTTGATGTTTTGATCATGTTTTGGTGATGCATCGAGGAGCATATAGGGTCGGGTTGCCTATCGGCATAAACCCTTAGAACCAATGTTTGTCCGGTTGCATTTGGAAGAGTTTGCTCTTCATTTGAATAGGCTGAAAAACAGCCCAGGCATGGTTTAGTCAACTGAATTCTCTATTTAGTCGACTGAACCTGGAAACAGAATGTTTCCAGGCATGATTCAATCGACTGAATTCTATGTTTAGTCGACTGAACCTTGGAAACAGAATGTTTCCAGGCAGAATTCAGTCAACTGAAAATCTCTGTTTAGTCAACTGAATTTGCTGTTTAGTCAACTGAAAATCTCTGTTTAGTCAACTGAATTTGTTATTTCAGCCCACTTTGCCTTTTGGGATTGAATTTCCAATTTTAATCGATTCGTGATGATCCTATTTGTTGTTATCAATTATTGTGACTTTGATGACTCCTTTTTAGGGATTTTTGAATATCCATTTCGATGGATTCTTTATCGGTTTCTTTGGATTTGATTCACGTCTTCGTATGTGGATTTTAATGATTTATTCTTTCTACAATCATTTTTATGGCTTGTCACTTTAAAATACAAAGGTTTCTATACTAGTAGTAAATATTCAAACTCTTTACCAAAGATTATTCAATCTCTATTTTTCAATATCGAACTCGTTTATAAAACCGTCTTCCAACCTATTAGTATATACAAACCTTTACCTCACTCGTATGAGAAATCTAATTAAACGATTTAGTAAAACAAGTGGCATGAAACGCTTGCGTATACTTCGTCGGTTAATTCTTGGACTTGTTCGATTGAATCTCTTGTGACAATTTTCTAGTGGAAATCTACAATTTGTTCGTAAATATTTAAGTTAAGCTAGTGGTTATAGGACATGAAGCTAAGCTCATATATTTACTAGCTTAGTGTAATTGACACTTCTTGATGATCGATGATGATCATTTTTTGTGATTTAGACTAGCAACGTGCGATGTCTCTTTGTCTGCGAGGGAGACTAAACCCCGTTTCTGTGGAGCTTCGGCTCAAATTGGTGGGGTAGCGACCCATGGTCTTCGGACCGTTTTGTGGAGCTTCGGCTCAAAAATTAATGGTTAGCAACCATGGAATAGCGTTCCATTTTGTGATACACGTGTTGGTGAGTTTTCATGCTCCCATTTTGTGATAGGCCTCCCCTTTTTTTTGTGATTTCTGGATTTTCATTGATGATTTCAAGAATTTGTGTTTCACCGATTTTCATGATTTACATTGATATGTGTTATCAGTATTTGTGCATTGGTGAATTTGTGTATCATTAACTTTTCTTGAATGAAGATATTGAGTATGACATTCCTTTTTATCTTTGAGAAGATTCTTGTGATATTGATTAATCTCTTGTTGATTATCATTTACATACTTATAGTAGTATGCCATTATGGTTATTATACGTTTATGCCATATCTCTTATTCTATATCATGTCATCTGATATTCATAGCTAGACTGATCTGTTTATTATTTTCTTATGAAATAATACTCGGGTCAGACCGAGATGTTACAGGTGCTTTTGCTTGACTTCTCTCCAGGGATCTATTACTCTGACTTTTGGCTAACTACTTAGATTAGTAGTTTTTGTTGTATACATTTGAGATATCGACTCATAGATGTATTCTTTTGTATAGCACATGTTGGTATTCTTTTGTGTTATTGTGAATCTTTCAGACCACTACTCTAATGTACATTTCATGTGTTATATATTCATATCTTTTTCCGCCTTTGTGATATGGATGTCTGTGACTGATTTGTGTTATGTTTATTTCTATATTTGTTTCCGAAGATTATATATAGCCACTGTGTAGTAGCTTTGAGTTTGTATCGGTATGTCGGATTTCCACCTTAAATGAAATACATGCTATACTATCTGACATATCGGTGCTTGCACAAAGCAATTACTTGGATAGTCGCTCCTCCACAGCCTTATTCTCCGTGCTAGTTGACAGCATTACCCCGTAATGTTCTTGGCTAGCGTGGGTATAGAGGTGGGGCGTCACAATAAACAACAATTAATTTGAAAGAATTAACAAATAATTTATAAAGCTCAAAAATGGAATTTGAGTAAACGTCAAAAGTTGGCCATGAAACTTATATTATTGCATTCATAGCACTCTTCTGATCAACTTTCATATGTAAAGTTTTGTGATCGGAGTTCAAACGAAGAAGTAATCAATGTTTGAAGTTTTCAGAGCGAAAATAGTTATTAAATTTTTTTAAATGATTTAAATAATAATAAATTTAATGTTGATATATCGTTAACATCATTATTAATCTCCATCCACCACCGATCAACTCTTGGTGATAGTCAGTCGACCACTATATAGAGGCGGTCGATGCATGTGGACCCTCGGTCTAAACGTCCAAATTTAATAAATAACAATTGAACATACAGAATTGATTCTAGAGCTTATAAATACATGCCTAATCCTTCACTTTTCTCCTCCAATTTTATGAATTGAACAGCGGAGTCTGCCATTTTCCCCTCTCCACTACTTCTAGAAGTTACAAAAATATTATGTGTGTGTATTGGATAAGTATAGAAAATAAAAGAAAAGAAAGGAAGGAAATCAATTAAGGGAAAGAGGCAAGTTTAGATATTTTAAATTTAGGTTCCACTTAAGTTAAATCCCTATCAGATCTGCAAATCTTGCTGGTATTTGTACATTTTTAAATACATATTTTGGTTGAAAAGAAAAGGAGTCAAGTAAGAAGAATGGATTTGTATCTAGGGATGTAAAGTTAATGAGTGGAAAAATTATATAATTTATATAATACTAAATTTATACCGTTAAAACTCTATATTTCATTATTATGACTATATGAGAACCATTGAACTATAAGCTTAAATGAATAAATATAATTTTAAATCCTTGCCTACATATTCAAAAAATTGTTTAACTTTGATGAAATGGTATATAAACCCTAGAATTGGAATTTAGGGAGAACAGTCCCTAAAATTTGATGAATATGATATTGATAGGATTGTATAATTATTTCCATATTTTTGTTATTTTGGTTGTAAACTATTGAACTTGTTAATTATTTATTGAGGATGTTTTAATTTGATTTCAAACTTAAATTTTCTATATTTTAATTCATTGGAATTGTAGAATGTGCAATCTAGTTGTATTAATCTCCAAGTGAATTTCCATAACTATCCAATCTCCCAGTTATATATGAAAAGTGCAGCGTTTGAAATAAATTGGAATATTCACATGTCCAAATAAAAAAGATGTGCAAAGTATAGATTTCTTCGTAGTTTGCCCTATCTATTTTAATTGAAAACAAGATGAGATAATTCCTTGAAATTACAAGCGCAACACAATCTCGCTTTTTGGTAGTTTATGGAAATTTTGCAATAATTACATTTCCTTCTTGAGAAAGATGTTGTTCTAATGCATTAAAATGTAGAAATATACATTTTGTGGAATTTATACATAAGTGTATATCAAGAAATCTCTAAATGTAGAAACTAAAAAGTTACAAATAGAAATTTAAATAATCCTATTTACCATATATATATAAATTATAAGTTTAAGAAATAGATAAATGTTAGTTACAACTTAAGTGTGTATATATGTAGTAACGTGCGATTAATTGTACATTGTCATATTGATTACAAATAAAATGCTAAAATACAAATAATGTAATAAATTAAGGAGTTATAATAGTTACAATTTTAATCAATAATAATTACATAATTAATGGGAAGTTACAGTAATCAAGCCAACATGGGCATTAACCAATATGATGAATTTAATTACAAAGACGAATATGAAATTGATGAAGGAAATTAAACAGGCACAATAAATTAATTCTAAAAAGGATAAATAAATGGCATTAATACTTGTCCAGTTTGAATATAAAAGACCATATATAAAGGGATTAATTGGGGATAAATGAAATAACTAATGACATTTAGTAACATTAATGAAATTGAAAGATCAAGGCAGTAAATGTATAAATTAAGATGAAGTTCATAATAAATAAATAAAGAAATACCAATAAATGGACTTAGTATGCATAATAAATTCCATAGTTGAAATTATACATCCTCGATAATACATTTGAGAAGGTGTGAATTATTAGGCACAACCCAATATTTAAATTAATCATTAATGACTTGGCTTAGTACATGTTGGGATGCGAGGTCAATAGAGTCACACAATAGAAGTCTGTCTTCCACAAAAGACTGCCGGTAATTATGTATACATATAACTGATGTGGGAATCTCCAAGTATGAGATCCGTGGGGATATATGTCCACGTATGGGTTTGTAAAAATATACCAAAGGGTTTGTCTTGGATTTGAAGTATTAAATGGCTAAGTACCTTAGGGGGCAAAGGGGTTTGTTTCGGGATAGTGGTATTAAATTTGGTTGGGCCCGCCTCTTTCTTATTTAAAAAGTTAGAAAATAATTTATGATGGTGTCTGATTTGGAAAGTGTGGTATGCTTCAATTTCAAATTATAGGTAGTCAGTAACCGGAAATAGGAATTTTCTTTGACTTTCATTAGGCAAATCTAAATGTGATTTGGGTTTGGAGGTCGACACTATGTCAGCAATGTCGGTAAATCGATATTTGTGGAGTAAATTTGGACATAGGTCAGACCACATCGTCTCGAATGGTCATTAGCAAAGACTTAGGTTACATCTGGATGGACTGCACTTCCTACTAGTGTAGGGCTCACATGGGATATGCGTTGACCTTAAATTTTGGTTGGTTGTTTGTAACACCTTGACTTTATGCGTTAATTAATTAATAAATAGTAAACAGTGAAAAATAGAATTTCTACAAAAGTCATAATTTGGTGACGAAACTTGTTCCTTTGTGTTCGTGACGATTTTTTGATCAATTTTCGTATATAATGTGTTCCGGTTGAAATTCAAACGGAAAAGTTATTAGCGTTTGAAATTTTATCATCGTAAATAATTATATATGTAAATATGGTAATAAAACCAATTAAGACTAAGTAGATGCTAATAATTGTTAACATTCAAATTAAGATCTCAGAGGATTTATAAAATGGATAAGGATCGATAAGAATCAATTAATAATGGAAACTAATCTATGTAATCAACAAAATCAAACAACAAATAAATCAGATGTTAAGAATGCTTGAAATTGACCCACACGGTCGACCTTGAATAAGCATAGGTCGACCATTAACGGTCGTCCATAAGGGCAAGGCGGTCGACCCATGTTGGTTTTGAAGCGGCAAGTAAATCCTTTTACACGTTCTAGATTTAAAATAGTTGCATCCGACGATTACCGCTGATTTGAGCCTTTATAAATTAGGACCTAAGGGTTCACTTTCAACTCATTATTTTTCTAATTAGCGCGGAAGCTCTGCCATTTTCCTCTCTCCTTCGAAATTTCTAAATACAATGAAATAGATCTAGATTACACGGATACGCTTTGGAGAAGAATAGAAAAGGATAGAGGATAAGAGATAGGTTCAAATAAAGTTATTACATCGAAGATAAACTTTAGACCTAATCTTAATTAATAAATATAAATCTAAATCTCTTTGCTCTAATCCAGTTGCTAATAGATATGTATAAATGTTATTTGTAAATCCGAATAGGGAGTCAAAAGTGGAGAAAAAAGATAACAGGGTTAAGATTTGGATTAGACCTACAGATTTGGGAGCACTAATAAAAGGTGAGTAGGAATATTATATACTTCTATATAATATTGGATTATATCATTGCAAACCTATTCCTATATGCCTGCAAATTGAATTTAAAATTGTCAATAAATTCACAAATGTGAAAAGTTGAAGATATGAAACATTCCTATGTAAGGAAGTAATGATTGTTTTAATTCTACAATCAGTTTTAATTCTGCAATTGTGTAATATTTAGTTTTATTTCTGTAATTGCATATGATTAGATTTAATTGGTATATTTGCAATAACTGAAATGTATAAAATCATAATGAACGCGTAATGATTAGGAACTTGTTTTATTTGGAGGACATGAATTAAGTTGAAATAAACTTTATTTTAGGTTTTTGTGATAATTTAATACGTTGAAACTTGGATTATCACAAGTAAAATTCCATATATTATCAAGTTCAAACTAAAGAAAAGTGTGTCGTTTGGAATAATGAGGAATGCATATGTGAAAATAAAAGGAAAGATGTATAAAATAAGGAAAAATTATTATGATTTATACTTTCTATTTCAAGAAAAATAAAAAGACAATTCCTTGTAATTAGGAACATCGCACAAACATCTCATCCTTTGATAAGATATGGAAATTTACTAAGTTAACACATATATTAAATAGAAGTTTAGTTCCAATATATTAAAATGCAATAAATCCCAAAAAGTTAAACATTAAGTCTTGAATAAAATAGGAATACCAATTGGTATGAAGGAAAGATGCTTTGAGGAATAGGCAAGAAAAATAATTGAAAACGAAATGGGAATAGAAATGTTAGTTGGACCAATAAGAAAAAAGGCAATGATATTAAGAAATTGAAAAGGAATCGGTAAATGAATTTGAAGAAGGAAAAGATAAGCGCATAATAAAATGAAGACCTAAGGTCAAACATATAAGATGTTAGGGCAATAAAAAAGTGTAAGAAGAATAAATATACATGAGTATGAAATATGTATATACGTAGCCTTGGATATGCGCTTATGATGGGTGTGGATAGTTATAATTTAATACATAAATTACAGAAAGAAATGACACTGAGAGTCATTAGAGTAGGTTGAAGTGCGAAAGCATATTCAACCGTAGGACCCATGGAGAGTATATGCTTGCATATAGATGAAGAGATGCCCTTAATTTATGTTAGTTCTTGGAATGGAACCTCCATAATTGTAGACACCGAACGGACCTTTTGCAGATGGCGAGACTGTACAAGCACTGTAGAGTAGTCTGCTTCAAATTTGGCTAGAGGAGGGTATTGCCTTGATTGCACTAGGTAATCTAAATGGACGATGGGCGCGATCAGACTTATGCAACAAGGCATGCAGGGCTAGCGTACGTGGGTACCAAAGAAAAAGGTAGGAGTTGCATGTTTATCGAGCTCGTCACGGTCTCTTATGGTCAACGGAACCTGCAAGGTTGCACCTACCGATCTCTTCCGCCTTCCAGGATTGATTCAATTGGGTTATGCACCGCTACAGTTGTTTATTAGTTTGTTTTATAGGGCAAGGCTAGTTAACCTATATATAGATTCCTTCCAAACATGGACGAGGTGGAGGTGCGTGAGGCTGGAAATCCACGATACATGAAACAAACAAAGATGAAAATCCTCAAAGAATATAGGACCTACTGGAGTAAAGGTCGTCAGTGCGTACTATGAAATTTCCTCGAGTGATATGATGATCATAATGTAGTGAGGCGATGGATCCTTATGGGGTGTTGAGTGGTAGGTACTAGTGGGGATAATATCAAGGTCCATTATTGGACGATGGGGTGTGTGTGTGTGTGTTTATATCTACAGGATGTAGATGGGAACGGTTCTTACATTAGGTGTAGAGTCGAAATGACTAATGATAATCTTATATAACATGAAACAGTGAACAATCAGCATAAACTAGTGTTATGTATAAGATGTATAATTTACCAGTCACTTGAACATTGTTCTAGCCCCTTCCTTATTACAACCCACATGATATATTAAAGGACAGGTACTGGTGTTTGGGCATGTTTCGTGCTGGCAAGAATACTTGATTTTGGAAGTGTCAAACATTGGTCAGTACTTATGTGATCTATAATATTTTAAATTATTCCACTGTAAGTTATTTCATTAGAGCTCTGGTATGCGTTCTTTTATTTTATTTGCAGGATAACAAACCAACGATCCATACTTTGATGGACTTGGGAATATGATTTAGCGAAAATTCATGCCCACTAGGGTGTGGGTTGTGGTATTGTTTGTTTGGTTGGCTAGTTAACCCTTAGATAAGCCTTTGAGATGCATTAGTAATATGGCTAATTAAAAATTATAAAGCCATGTCTAGGAGTTGATGTCCTTCGTAGTTAGGGCCTGTTTGTAATGACCCAGAATTTTATTCATTCGAAATGGGAATATTTAATTGATTTGGAATATTCACAAGTTAATTTCATAAGCTAAAAAACTTATATTTCGAATATAACAATTTAATTGGATAATTAAATTATTAATTTAATATTTGAAATTGCAAGAATAATTAGATTTCGAATTTAACGTGAATGAAAATGATTTATAAAGTTGTTTTACATTCTATTTGAATTAGAATGAAGTTAGTAAACTTTTAAATTTGATTTAAAAGCAAATTAATAGAAATTGGAAATTTATCAATTTAATTAACATGTAAAAATAGTCATTTTTTACATGGACTCGTATTTCAATGAAACCAGTTTCATTGGATCCGTAATGTTATATTATTGTAGGATTTTAGATTTCGTGTCAATCGGATTTACGGTTTGGTCGTGCAAAGCTGAAACACATAGAAATTTATTTAAGTAAATTTTAACTAAAATAAGTCGATTCGAAAACCTTCTTCTAAATATGATAAAATTGGCTCCCGATATATATTCCATTGCATTCGAAATAGAGGTAAAACATTGTAAACGCCTGGCTGTACGCTTCTTTGGAGTTCGGAAAATTTTCGGGTGAATAGTGTTTTGAAATTTTTTATAAAAGGAAATCACTATCTGAGAATTACTCAAAACCTAGGGCAAACAACCCTAGCTGCCATCGCTATTTCCATGGCTAGAAATCAAAGATCTTGCAATCCATCGGCTATTATCGAAATCCTCCAACTACAAATTTATAGAGCTTAGCACGATCTATAATATCAACTGTCGAGATTGTAATCGACGTGTTCCTCCGTTATGCAGCATTTCGGTGCGCTTTTTCTGGTGACCGAAGGCAAGCTGGGTGGCTAGACTTTCGGCAATGGTGAGGGGGAGCAAGGCGCACGTGGCTAGGGTGGTGGATCGTTCTCCGATCAACGATAGGAGGGCACGACAATTTAAGGAGAACGACGACCAAATGGGTTCGATCGCGTACACACGAATGAGAAGAAAGGGGATGCGGCCACGAACTACTTTGGAAAAAGCAACGGCTACGATTTGAGGTTTAATAAAAAAAAGTTGTAAATTAATTATATTTAATTTGTGTAATCTTTAAAATTGTGTATCGTTATCATACGAGGTCCATTTCACACGAAATAAGTTGCGTTGGGTTCGTATTCGGGAACACTACGCGATGGAGCTTGTTTGGAGTTGATTGGAGCTAGTTAAAATTTTGGGTAAAGAATAAAACACTGTAACGTCTATTGGAGCAAAGTGAGTACAACATACTCTATCTGACTCGCTTATATTTTTATATAAGTGGGAATAAATGGTACTATATATTGTGATGGTTGTTTAGATGTATAGAATATATATTGATTGGTTTGGATATATTCCCGCATATTTTAGCGGATGAGACCCTATACGTTCCCGTGTATGAGCGGATGACCTTTTGTATGCGCATTTGCCTAGAAGTGGACATTATACATATTTTCTTATATGTATATTTGTTGCAAGTGACAGGTTAAAGGGATCCAACTGGATTCCTCACCAGTGTTGATTTTTATTTACATATATTTATATATATGTTATTTCATATGATATATGGTGCTTGGATGCAGTGATTGATGTGAAACACCTTATTTAGTGCTGTTGCAGCATTGGGCCATATATTGAAATTCTAAAATATTAAAGTTATGATTTCAAATGAAAAAGAATTCAAAGTGATTTCGAAATAGATGTTATATTAATTTGTGAATTGTTAAGGAAATGAATTTAATTCAAATAAATAAAAAGTTATAATTTTTATGTCATAAAAATTATGATTTTTGTGAAATATATGTTAATATGATTTTTGTGAAATATACTTAAGTATGATTTTTGAAGTTATATAATTTTAAATAATGTGTTGTAAATTATTAAAAGAAGAAGTTTATTTAAATGGAATCAAAATATATTTTCGAAATACATAGTTATCCATTTTATAAAATAAGTTAAATGATAATTTTGGATTTATGATAAATGGTTTATATATAAAATTTATAAAATTGAATTTTTATAAATAAAATTGATGGAATTATAAATGAGTTTTATAAGTGTTAAAATGAAGTTCTAAACGGATCTTATAATTAAATAAGATGATTTATAAATTTAGGAAGTTATAAAAAGAATGAATTTGTGAATAAGAGAATTATAAGTAAATTAACTTATAATTGGATTTTGGCATGTAAATGAGAGATAAGTGGAGTTTGTTAGTAAAGAAATTTTGTATATGGAAGTTTATAAAATATAAATGAGATTTATTAACATTGTTTTATAAATCCGAAATCAACTTATTTATAATAAGTTAAATATGAAAGTTTATTAAAGGGATTTTGTTCACGATTTTGAACAGTGAATAATCCTTTAACTTAAATGTGTAGAAGTAATGAATTTGGTAAAGGAATTTCATTCACGATTTTGGATGGTGAACAATCCTTTAATTAAATAAATGTTTTAGGAAGTGATATTTTAAAATGAAGTTTAAATGGTGTGAAAATAAAGTAAATTGTGAATTCAGTTATTATTAAAATAAGTATATGGAAATGTTTTCCAAATATTGAAATGTTGAAATGGTTTTGAGAATATATCCTTTTGAAGATAATTTGAAGTAAATAATTTCGAAAGTGATTTAATTAATAAAAGATTAATTAAAAGGGCCTAGTGATTGTTTATGATGCTAGATATTTGTTGTTTGCTTTAATAGTTAAATAATCGACTATCAAATTTGGCCATTTTAGTTCCTCGACTTGATGTGAAAACTTTAGTCGTACACTTAGTACGTAGCCATCTGTGTAGGATTGATTATTTTTTTTGTGTAGGATGTTGATTCATGTAGTGCGGAGTGATTACTCTAATCTATCGAGCTTCCTTCTTAGCTGAAGGATAACAAGTTGAAAGTTGGAGACGTGATAAGTCTGTGAGACTTAGTTTCTGTGTGAGGTTGAGAAACGCTTTTGCGTTGTTGGTCTGAAGAGATCGGGATCAGATTTATTTGAAAACCACCTTGGACCCTTGTATATGCGTTCGATTATGCAGGTTATTGATGGCATTGATATTTAGGATTTTCATAGTGAAGGACTGCTTGTTGATCGTTTGGGTTAAAATCCCAATATACATCCAGTAGCAGTAGTCTCTTCCTTATGAAATATCCAATACAAGGACAATTCGCTATTAATCCTAGGGATTTTTCAATAGGATGTGGTAGGAAAGTACCTTCAGTTTGTCCTGTTCTTGGACAACTTGTATGGACGAGTGTCTGACATTGCATTTCTATGATTACGTACATTAGTTTTTACAAACATACATATGTGGTGACGGAGAAGGCAACTTCTCTAAGCTTAACACCCTCCTTGAGACGTATGAGCTTAAGGGTTGTATTTTTGTGGAAGATAATGAGTAGTCAACAGAAATGCAATGTGGCATTCAAAGTGATGTGATGTGTGATATGTAGATGGTAATCGTTACCTCAGGCGTCATCAACCGGAAATGACCGAAACAAGGTTAGATGCGACAAGGCTAAGTGGGTAATTCCCAATTAGGATATGATCATCCCCTTCTAGATATATTTCTTCCCTTTATGACATTCAGGATGTAAATTAATGTGGTTTGTATGCTATAAGGGACCTTGGAAAGGTCGGCAACGATCGGGGATGATATATTCGGTACAACCTAGTTATAGAGGTAGGCCGGTCTTGTGTTGGTAGAGGATCCTTTGTGATGGTCTTCGGTGCATACCTCCCGGAAGGTAGTCCCTTCTCCTGGTCATTTGTATGAAAATCCAAACTCCACTATGTGCCGGCCATTTTGATTGTATTACCCACTTTGGTCTATATGCTTGAATTTAATCAATGTAACAATTTCAGCTATGATTATATTATTTGTGCAATATACACTATTATAATATAACATGATTCGATATAAAATGTTTTGGTTATCGTAAGGTTAAAACATGTCTATGTTTATATGTGGGAGTGTCTTACGAGATACTTTTGTTTTGAAAATGAAAGTTTTGGTAATTTAATAAACTCAATTTGAGTGTGTTTATCACGCTAGTTTACGAGACTGATCCGGGCATTTTCCTTTCAATGCTCAGGTCAGACCGACTATATTTACAGGTTTAGAGTTGGTGCTTGAAGTTTCAGCAGGAGAGCAGGAAGTCTTCAGATCGTATTATATATTTATTTTTCCGCTGCTTTGTTGTTTTAATTATTAACAATTGTCAGGATAGGGTATTATAACTGTCCAGGTTGATGATTATTGGTTGATTGTTGAACTCTGATTGATGTATATGATATTCCAGTTTCTGTTTTATTAAGATCGTTGATACGATATTATATGTTTTCTGCTGCGATGTGAGATTCAGTATTGTTCTGTTTAGTTCTCTCTTCTTTCTTTCTTCTCTCTGCTTTTCTTTCTCATGACCTTCCGTCAGTCTGTGCTTTTTTAGGTCGGACATTTGTGGTTTATTATCCATTCAAAGGGTACAGATTTGCGGGTCTTCATGCATGGTATCAGATCTTAGATTTAGTATATTCCTAGACTTTGATGTGTACACAGTATAGATAGGGTAAGTAGCACCCTAGATTGAGTTTGAATGTATTATATATGAGCGCGTATTTGTTGGTGATTATAAAATGTTTTGTATTGTGTTTACTTATCCGTTGAGTTGTTTATGAATTTTGGTTGGTGCGTGGGATATCATGTTATCGATAGGGGTTTCTAAACATTTGAACGAGGCAAGTCGACATAGTATTGTTTTTAAAATGGGTAAATGAAATAATTTTACCTCGATTTTCTTTATGTATGAAGGTACAATTTTTCAGAAATTATTAAAGTGTATATAAATGGATTGTTTGGTTGTCTGAAAATGTAAATATACATAAGTTAATAAAATATGTTTAAATAATGTAAATAAAAACAAAAATTGTAAAAGAATAAATTATATAAGCAAGTGAATTATAAGGTATGGAATTATAATTAATACGATTTACAATTGCGAAATAATCTTAAATGAAAGAAATGAAAGTAAATGAGTATATTTATAAATACGAGCTGTAAATAAAAATGGATTTAAACTAAGAATTTGAGAATTTGAATTCCTTTTATTTTGACAGTTGTTTTTCAAAGTTTGAAGAGGTAATACTATTATAATTCTAAACAAGATAAATAAATTTGGAATGAATCTTATATAAGTTAAGTGAAATAGTGAAATTATATAAGTATAAATTTATAAATGTGATTTATAAATAAAAAAAGGATTTTAAAATAATATAAAACACTGAATTCACTACCGTTGCTGGAAAATAATAAGGGTGATGACTACTCAGTATCATTTTCGAGTTTCGGTATGATGGATTTGCTACCATTAGTAAATTGAAAATTGAAGTTTTGTTGTGATAAACAAATCTGAATTTAAAATCCAAGTTTGAAATTGATAAATATAAGTGAAATGAGTTTTGGACTTATAATATGAAATAAAAAATGTAACTTTGTAAATTTAAATAAATTGGAGTAGTGAACTAAAATTAAGTGAATGGATGAATTAAATAAAAGTGAATATAGACCAAAGTTGTAAAGTGGTTTTATAACCATGAATTGAAATTATAAAATGAGTTTGGTGATGAAATATAAACTTAAGTTATATAAGGAAGTTCAAACTTAGTGATAATTGAATCTAAATAGAATTGAATTTAGTTTAATTTGAAAGTGAACCAACTTAAATAGAAATTAGTGAATGTAAACTAATTTAATATGAATAAATGGATGTTAGTAAAATCCAATGTTAATGAGTCAAATGTGATTAAATTGAAAACCAATTCATTGAATATTAATGAGAATTGAATGTATATTGATTTGGTTAGAGATTGATTGGATAGATAGTGGTTTGTTGGATGTTAGTTGGATGGTAGTTGTTTGATGGTTAAATTTTTTGCTTTTATTGCATTTGCTATATTGGCATATATAGTTGTCGTATTGGTATATGTTGTACATTGATATTACTTTCTATATATGTGTTTCTCATTTGTTTGTTGAGTGTTTAGTAGGTGCGGATGGCGTACGCTTCGCATTTGAAGCTCGCTTTCGTGCTATATTAGCCGTACATGCTCGCTAATGATATATAAGGTACATATCTCGGATTATATATCGTATTTTTATATTTTTCCCCACGGAATGCCTCATCCTCGAAAATGAGATGTATATTTACGATATTATATGTTGGAATTGTTTTCGGATCGAACCGCGCAAAGGAGACTGTGGCGAATTTTTTTGAAATTTAAAGCGTTAATTTTTTTTTTGAGAATTTTGGAAAAAGTTTTATAACTGAAATTTTGATTTTGAATTAAAAGTTAAACAATATAATGGGTTTTGAAAAGATAACTATGAATGGATTTGAAAACTAGGAAATTTTTTTATAAGAAGTTTAACTAATGGATTTTGGAAAAAGCAAAAAGGTTTAAATAATTTCGGCAATCTAGTTTGAACGATTTGTTTTTGAAAAGTTATTAGATTGTGTGGCTTTTCTTACTTGGTAATTTCAAGGACGAAATTCTTTTAAGTAGGGAAGAATGTAACGACCAAAAATTTTAGTCATTCGAAATAGGAATATTTAATTGATTTTAAATATTCGCAAGTCAATTTTATAAGCTGAAAAACTTATACTTCAAATATAATAATTTAATTGGATAATTAAATTGTTAATTTAATATTTGAAATTGCAGAAATAATTTGATTTCAAACCTAATGCGAGTTAAAATGATTTATAAAGTTGTTTTAAATTCTATTTGAATTAGAATGTAGTTGTAAACTTTTGAATTTGATTTAAAAGCGATTTAAAAGAAATTGAAAATTTATCGATTTAATTAACGTGTAAAAATAATCATTTTTACACGGTCTCGGATTTCGACGAAACCAGTTTCTTTGGATCCATAATATTATATTATTATAGGATTTCAAATTTCGTGTCAATCGAACTTAAGGTTTGGTCGTGCGAAGATGAAACACGTAGAAATTTATTTAAGTAAATTTTAATTAAAATAAGTCGATTCAAAAACCTATCTTCCTAATACGATGAAATTGGCTCTCGATATATATTCCATTGTATTTAGAATAGAGGTAAAACATTTTAAACGTCTGGCGGCATGCTTCATTTGGAGTTTGAAATTTTTTCGGTGAATAGTGTTTCGAATTTTTTTATAAAAGGACATCATTAACTGAGAATTACTCAAAACCTAGGGCAAACAACCTTAGCCACAATCACCATTTCCACGGCCAGAAATCAACGATCTTCCTCCTTATTTTTCTTGCAATCCATCAGCTATTATCGAAATCCTCCAACTACAATCTTGTAGAGCTTAGCATGATCTATAATATCAACAGTCGAGATCGTAATCGACGTGATGAAATGGGGAGAATTATCCTCCGTTATGCAGCTGTTCGGCGCACTTTTTCTGGTGATCGAGAGCTGGGTGTAGGCCTGTCAATGGATTCAAACAGATGCAGATATGTCTATATCTGCATCCCTATCCGAAAATTAAAATCTACATCCACATCCGCATCCGATATTCGCTGATATACAAAAATTAACATCCGTATCCGCATCCGCGGATATTTTAGGATATCCGAAAATATTCACATCCGAAAAGAGGATGCGGATATTTCCGAATAATCGAAAATATCCGAAAATCCGCATCCGAAATCTAGATTGAGAATTATGGCGCAATGAAAATTTTGATCAAAAAAATTACAATTCATGGCATTCAAATAACAATCAACCGAAGAACTAATATACTTCAGTTTCCAAGTTAACAACAAACAATCCACACAAAATCATAATAGAGTTAAAAAATTCATAATTAATTAGATTATAAAATTTAAATAATTAACCATAAAACCTTAATAAACATAGCTAAGGTGACGAATAAGCATCCGATTTCTTTGCAAAAGTGAAGAATAAATATCCAATTCTTTGTTCTATCTTCAAACTCATGAGATTTCCACACGATCCTATAAAACCAAACATAGCAAAAATATGATCCAATAAATAAAAATTCAAACTCATATACATATTATATTTGCACTGGAAGTGCTGCAGCGGCTGCACTTGGTGCTGCAGCAACTGTTGCACCAGCAAAGTGCTGCTGCAGTGGTGCTGTTGCTGCAACAACAACATAAATGGAAAAAAACTCTCGGTTTTCCCCTTGTGCGATGCAATGGATAGTTTATGGTAGGGGCTGATGCTTCATCTACAAGCTCTATATCTTTACCTATTAAATAAAAAGACTAATTCTATTAAATGGTTAAAATTCTAGAATAATTTTAGTATGTAAATAATAACTAACCTGCATCCGATGGTAAACAATCTTTAATACAACTCAATGCTTCCACTATGTCAAGAGATAATGAGGATCTATTTTCGGTAATCAATCTACCACCGCTACTAAACGATGATTCGGATGCTACAGTAGAAACGAGAACGACTAAAATATCACGTGCAATCTTTGCGAGTAGGAAATTTAGGACAATTTGTTTTCCACCACATAAAAATATCAAAGTCGTCGTCATCCTCATCCATCGGCAATAATTCATCTTCCAAATACTTATCAAGCTCGGTTTTTGAAATTCGCAAACTTCTAATTTTTTGTTCTCTATAATTCTTCCACTTAAGATCCATTTTTGTTCTCTTTTTTAAACCATGATTAACATTATCATCCAATGCACAAGAAGAAGAAGATACATTTTTTATAGGATGCACTTTCTTCCTCATATAAATTGAAAAGAGATTTCAAACAATCATTGATTTTCCTAACATGAACTTGTGCATCTTCCCCATAAATCAAATCATAGAAAAATTTAATGTAAGCCATTTTATAACGAGGATCGAAAACCATTCCAATACTCGTCATCAAATTGCAGGTCTTCCAATATTTCTCAAATTTAACTCTCATCATTTGTGCCATGGAACAAATATTATCATGCTCACTTAGCTTCCAACTAGTTATACTTTTATAAATATCACACACACTTTTAAAATACAAATTCGTTTTTGGATATGTAACACCTGAAAATTTGAGAGTTACATCATAATCACAAATTTCTTTTTCTATCTCACATTCTTCTCTAGAAGGCAAACTTATATAATCTGAAGTTAATTAACTAATCACTCAAACGCGGGACGCACTTCAATCGCACTTTCAAGCATAATGTATGTTGAGTTCCATCGCGTTGGAACATCATAAGAAACAGCTTTTCCAACTAATCCAGTTTGTGCCATTGCGTTTTCCCAATTTTGTTTTCTAGATTGTAAAGACTTTGTGAAATTAGCACATTCTCTTATCTTTATCTTTATAATAAGACCATGTACGTCTTTTAATCCATCTTGCACAATTAAATTCAAGACATGAGTGCAACGACGCATATGAAACAAATCACCATTTGAAATCAAGACCCCTTTACCATCTAACCATGCCTTGAGATCTCTTGTCATAACATCATTATTAGATGCGTTATCGACAGTAATTGAACAAATTCCAATGCAATAGTTTTGTTTTAAGCGCAGCACTAAGTGCAAATCCAGTGTGTGGAGAAGGCATTGCATGATAAACAATTACCTTTTTTTGCAATTTCCATTCATCATCAATGTAATGACTAGTTATACAACAATAACCTATATTATGATGTTCAGATGTCCATAAATCAGTAGTAAGACTAACACGAGTAGACAAACTATCAAACACCTGTTGTAATTCAGTTCATATCAGCATAAAGTTTCAACACATCACAGTGAACTGTATTTCTAGAATAGAGCATAACGGTTGGATTAGTACTCTTAAAAAATTCTTGAAAGTAACATGTTCAGTCATATTGAATGGATAATCATGTTTGGCAATCATACGAGTATAACACATTTGAGTCCTATTTTGATCAAACTTCCAACTACCTAATTTGAATGGTTTATTGGGAGACTTTTTGGTAGTCAAAGTTGTTGTCCGGATAATCTTTTATCGGTAGTATTTTTGAGACAAACTTCTATATGATTTTTCAAATGTGTTATTTCTAGTGAAGTGGCTCCATTGAATATCATTAAACAATGTTTACAAGTTTCCTTAACACAATTACTACCCTCTAACACTTCTCTATCAAAATCTTTCCATACCTCGGATTTCAAGGGTTTTATATTCAAAGGTGCAGATATTTCTTCATTAGCTAGAATATTTTGAGTGGTGGCGCATTAGAGTTTATGCTTTCTAGCACAATTATGCTATTTTTGACACAAGCATTTGATGCAGCACATGTAACAGATTTACCGCTACAACTTGACGAGGTGTTTTCCATTTTTAAAAGTCTGTAAATATTCATAAAACAAGCTATCAGTTTACTGTATATTAGTGTAGCTGCTGTGTTCAAATTTAAAAGCATTCCCATGAAAATATCTACCAGAAAGTGGAAACATCAAGTATAACATCAACAAATTAGCGGATCAAAGTTTATTATATTTAGTATCAGTTTACTATACTTATTATGCCCATTGATAGGCCTAGTTATGCCCATTTTGAAAGCATTGTTTATTCATACATAGCATTCACATTTCAGCTTACTTTTTATCCTTTTATATTGCATGTTGGAACATTGATCGAATAAATTTATAAGTTCTTAACTGGTATAAGATCTTTCTTAGTATATAGTGGAACCCAATCTTCGAATAAGCTACTTTTTCTTAATACTTTTTAAGGAAACTGGTAAGAAATAAGCTATTAAGTTACTAGTTAAGTCGGTCGAGTTATTTATATTTATCCTGAAGGCTTATACACAATTAAATTAATGATGTAAACAATTAGTTTCAGAAGATAAATGCACATGAGTGGACTTGATTAATATTTTCACTTGTCAGCGATTTCTAAGCTGACTTTTACATTCAGTACTAGAACTTTCTTTAGCTTTGTATTTACTTTTTTTTTAGTGTACACCAAAACCAGATATATTAAAATAGGTCGCTACTAGCAAAAGAAATCCATTTTGTTGCTTGTACTATTTCATTAGCTTTAATTACTAGCTCAATGTGCTTGTGTTAGTAGGATCTCTTTAATTCTGTATAAAAGAAGTGGTTGAAAAAAGAGATGGAAATAGACGTTTGTCCAGCAAAAAGAATAGTTTGTTCATTTTATTTTGGATTGTCATAGCCTAGCACATGTTATAAAATATTAATGACATGTTTATAAGTTTTAGCTCTAAATTAAATCACTTGAATGCTGGTTGTTTTGGATCATTATCAGTTGTGTATTTTTACAAACAGGCATGGACTGCCAGGAATCATATCAGCCTGCTTCATCTTCATATATGCATTCTATTAATCTCTTGGTTTTATATATAGGGAAAGGTGTATACCTACAAAGATTGTTTTTTCTTTTTCTCAGGACAATTACTTTTTAGTTTTTGCTTGGAGAGGAAATTATATATATCAGGTAGACCCACAAGTTCACTAAATTCTGCAATAGTGTATGACACACCCCACACACACACCCACCCATATATAGACACACACATGACTCTTTTAGCTACAAGTGCTGTATTATTCAACCACATGTCTTTCTACTGCGTACTCAATTCAACAAATTACAATCTGTTATAGAATAAAGAAAAATAGAAGCCATTGGAGAGAGACAAAAGATATATTATTACTTCTGAGAATAGAAATGTATTTACATTACATAGCCTCCTTTATATAAAGGCTTCAGAGCAAAGGACTTAACCAATTCCACGATGTGGGACTAAACAAAAAATCCATAAAAGCATATTCACTTATATATTTACATATATTATAATACTCCCCTTGAATATGCGTCTTCAAAATCTTGAATGATCCGATAATTTGAAATTTCCATTTCAAAACGTGTATGATGATTGCTCCCCCTCATTATTATCTTGCTTGCATTTATCAATTCAGTCGATATAGATATTGTATGTTGCCTCATTAAAAACCTCTATTAGAAAAACCCAGTGGGAAAAAATCTTGAACGAGGAAAAGAGTGCAACTTGTGAAATCATAAGTATCATACTAAAAATGATATCCGTTATAAGAGTTTGATGCTTCAGAATCAAAATAATGCCTCATTAAAATCTTACTAAGAAAAACCCAATGGGAAAAATCTTAGTGAAGGAAAAAGAGTACAATGACATATTTTATTTTCTTATTTCTTTAAATAAAGTTTGATACTTATGGATCAAACTAATGCCTCATTAAAACCTTACTAAGTAAAAACCTATGGGAAAAATCTTAGTGAAGGAAAAAGAGTACAATATAGTATGTCATATTTCAATAATTTACTGCATCTGACAGAGTTTGATACTTATGGATCAATTTAATACGTCAGTAAAAACCTTACAAAGGAAAACCTGATGGGAAAAACCTTAGTCAAGGATAAAAATATATTTTAACTTAAATAACATATTTGAGATGTTATTTCTTGAAAAGACGTTTGATTCTTCTAGATCAAGATAATGCCTCATTAAAACCTTAATAAGAAAAACCCAGTGGGAAAAATCTTAAATAAGAAAAAAGAGTACATTATAGCTTATTTCAAATATTACTAGGGAGTTGATACTTCTGGATCGAGATAATGCCTCGTTAAAACCTTACTAATAAAAACCCAGTGGGAAAAATCTTAGTTAAGGAAAAAGAGTGCATTATAAAATACTTATGAATTCTCCCCCTGATTTTAATTTTTCCTCTGAATTCATATTCGTCTTTCGATAACTTAAATTGGTTATAGATACTTCTGGATCCATAAATATGTATCTCATTCATAATACAATTTATTAATAGTTTTCTTTGATACAATCAAATTTTCTAAGATTGTTTCTTCCAAATATGGTTTGCATTTTATGCATTTGTATGCTACTTTTATGAAAAACACTTCATTTGCTTTCATTTTTATGCTTCAAATTAGTTTTGCACATTGCAACTATACATCTTTCATGAATATTAAAAATTTCATTACAACATTACTAGAAAGCAGGAAGTAATCTACTCATCTTGATGTATCAAGATTTTCATTACAACAATACTTAGAAGAAATTTGTAATCTACACTTCATGTCTTTTTCATTCTTTATAACTACAAAAGTTATATATATTCTTCGAAAGTTTGTATACTTTAATAAGTATTTGCATATCGTAACTATCACTTCAATGGATATTAAGAGTTTCATTACAATGATACTTAAAAATAGGAAGTAATCTACTCATCATGAATTATATCAAGATTTTCA